>CM051398.1:12957379-14157379 GCA_028052125.1 Melia azedarach | reverse complement strand
CAAGGAGTAGCAGTTGATCTTTCGAAAGTGGAGGCAATGCTGTAGCCCAAGCCAACAATTTTCAAAGCAATGCATGAGTTTTTAGAACTCATTAGCTACTATCGAAAGCTCATCCAGAATTATGGCAAGATAGTTACTCCTCTCACTAAAATGCTGAAACAAAGCTCATTCAAATAAAGTGCTATATCTGAAGAAGCATTTAAAAGGCTTAAAACAAAAATGTCATAACCTCCATTATTGTCTTTACCTGATTTCTCAAAAATATTTTTTGTTGAATGTGATGCTTTAAGGGTTAGAGCAGGAGCTATTCTACATCAAGGAAAATCGATAGCATTTTTCAGTTAAGCTCTTCGTGGAAAAAATTTTCTCCTTTCAACTTATGAGAAGGAAATATTGGCTCTTGTCCTTGTTGTTCAAAAATAGAGGCCCTATTTGTTACGAAGAAAATTTATTGTGCGGATTGACCATCAAAATCTTAACCATTTTTTGTCACAAAAAATCATTACCGTGGCTCAACAACAATGGCTATATAAACTAGTGGGTTATGACTTTCAGGCAAAGTACAAAAAGGGTGGAGAAATTGTGGTAGTTGATGCTCTTTCTTGGGGACATGAAATTGAACCATATTCATGAACTTTGCTTGCTTTGACTCAATTATTACCACATTGCTTAGAAGCCATTAAAGAAGAAGTTGTAACTAATCCTACACTCTAAGCCTTATGAAGAAGGATCTAGGATGGTGAAGTAGTAGGTCCTTGGAAAGAAGTTGATGGAATTCTTTTGTTCAAAGATTGAATCTATCTTGCTCATAAATCACAACTTACAGCTACTATAGTTAATGAGTCTCAGCAGCACATATGAAGGTTATGTTAAGACCCATCAATGAATAGAATCAAAGTTTTTTTGTCAGAGGATGAGGCAACAAATTAAGGCTTTTATTCAGAGCTGTGATATATGCCAACAACATAAAGTTGAACATTTAGCACTAGCAAGACTATTACAACCACTTCCGATTCTCTCTCAAATTTGGGAAGACACGTCAATGGATTTTGTTAACGGTATGGCTCTTTCACAGGGTAAAACCACGATTCTTGTTGTGATTGACCATTTATCAAAATATGCCCATTTTCTTCCTCTTTCTCATCCTTACACAGTAGTGGGTATAACTCGGTTATTTTTTAACAATATTTTCAAGTTGCATGAATTGTCTAAGTCAATTGTTTATGATTGGGACCCAACTTTTACTAGCATATTTTGGAGAGAATTATTCCGTTTGAATGAAACTTCCTTTAATCTCATTTTGAGCTATCATCTACAAACGGATGGACAAAGTGAAGTTGTTAATCAGATCTTGGAGATGTATCTTTGGTGTCTCACTAGTTCACGACTAAAGGAATGGATGAAATGGTTGTCATGGGCTGAATTTTGTTATAATACCAGTTAGCATTCGACGATTTGAAAAACACCTTTTGAGATTGTTTATGGTGAACTCTCCCTCGATTGATTGACTACATTCCTAGAATGGCAAGGAGCAAAAGCTATTGAGAAGGAACTCATTTCTCGTGACCAAATTTTGAAAGAGCTGTGTGATCACACAACAAAAGTTCAAGCTAGAATGACGATGCTAATATGATTCCAAGCATAGTGAATGGGATTTTCAAGTGGCAACTTTGTTTATCTAAGATGCATCCATATAAACAAATGTTTGTTACTTTGAGGAAGAATTACAAACTTTCTGTATGCTACTACGGTTCTTTTGAAGTGATTGAAAAAATTGGACAAGTTGCTTACAAGTTGAAATTACCCCATACTTCAAAGCTTCACCATGTTTTTCATGTTTCTTAGCTCAAAAAGAAAATTGGTGATGGACAAATGATATTACAAACGTTACCATATATTGCCCAAGATGATTCCTTGACATTTTTTCCTCAAATGATTCTAGATCGCAGAGTTTGAACAGGGAATTACAAGGTTTGCATTCATTGGCAGTGGTTGTCCTCTACTGATGCAACTTGGGAGCTTCAAGAAACCATCAAGAAGTGTTTTCTAGATTTTCACCTCAAGGACAAGGTGATTTCTTAAGGGAAATTGAACTTGTTGCATGTATGCATGGCTAACACATGAAAGAAAGACCAACCAAGTAACTCACTTCGAGTTGACTTAGTGATATTTGCATGGCACTTGAAAAAAACTAAGTGATATTGGATAGCACATACTGGAAGACTAAGTCATTGAGTTGACTCATTCTTATCAACTATCAATATTTAATCATTATCCATTTCCTTGTTTATAATGGTGTGCAGACACTTATTTGAAAATTGTCTAGGAGGTGCTAGCCCCTCGAAGTGTTAGCTTTTACTTTTCATTTTTAATAGTCTGAAAGCTTATGTTGTAACACATACTTAATTAAGACTCACGTTTGCAAGGATTTCCATAAATTATTCGATCAGGTGACACACCAAGCTTCAAAATAACTTCAATGTCAGCTCGGCTTGCATAATTTAAACTTAGAGCCCAGAGCTGCATGTGCACCAAGGAGAGCAGTATCGAAATTGCACTTGACAGCATAGTATGGATAAATTATAAGAAGCCAACTGGTCCACTTATCAGAAAGGTTAACAATAACACTTAAATCGAGAAAGTAAATGGGTTCATCAGTTTCTTCTTCTTGTCTCTTGAACATGATTGACGATATATCTATCATATGATTGACTGTATGTCAACCCATCTATTTTCATTTCCATTACTATCTTGCCCATGACTACTAATGATCTAATATGGTTTGGAGGCTGTTGAACTTGGATCTAAACTCCATGGGAGCTAATAATTTGAGGGAGTAATCAAAATGAGTAGACAAGATTTTAAAGTTGAGGAAAGTTTGTGCCTTTCAACTGGATAAGGGAAGATAGAGATATTGAGTAAAAGAGTGAAAGTGGCGTTGTGTGGTATTTAAGGGTCACTAATAGATAAGGCCCTTATTACATGAAGGGCTTGGGTTCATATTTCATAGGGATAATATTATTTTATAAATTTTAATAACTAATTAAAATAAAATTATTAATTTGATTTAAAAAATGAAATAATTTTATTAACTAATAAACTTAAAAAAATTATATAAAATGATTAACCAAATAAACTTAAAATAATTATTTTACCTGAACTATTCTATAAATGTGGCATATAATGTTAGTTGTATAAAAATACAACAATTAATTTGGTATCATAAAGAAGTTGCCATAAACTAGAGAGTCTTGACCAATTTGAAAGATCATTTGATTGAGTTGAAATAATTGAATTTTGAATAATAAGGCTTATAATTCTCTCAATGTTTTTTATTTTTATTTTTTTGATATTTGCTGAATATTTAGAAACTAAAACAGCATAATGTCACATCAACTTCAACAATTTATTTATGAAATTTACAATGTTATACTAATTATCGGTTTATAGAAATTTTCAAGTCAATACAAATGGAATCATTTCATATATTTTGAAAACTAATTGAAATTAAATGCTAAAAAAATCCTTTAAAAGTTTTCAAATTAAAAATAACTTTGAAAGTTCCCATCTCAAGAGGAATGCTCCATAATGATCTAAACTTGGTTACTTTGTAATTATGCAAGAATCCAGTCCAAGCTGATTCACCTTTTTCTAGAACTCTTTATTCTAGTCCATCTCATCTAGGATCTAGCATCAGTAACAAGTGCATAATCTTTTACCCCTTTCAACTGAATATAAAAGGAAGTCAGAATCTGTTATCCCACATGAACAGGGACATATATTAGCGGTAGTTGGGATGCCGAGTCCAAGGCCTCGCTAAAGTCCAAGCAAGCCATATTACTAGACTTCTTCACATCAACAAACAAAAAGGAAGATTTTAACAGAGGAATCACTCGAAAAGCATGATGGAACCACCTATGCAAGATGTTTCTTAACTCCTTGGTTAGCTGGGATGATCATCCTAAGCTTTCATCATTTCTCGCCTATTTAGAAGACTCGAGGAAGAAGGAAATGAAGAAGGAGAAGACTGAAATGTTACATACTAACTTCAACTGAAAGTTGACTAAAGCTAGGCGACCACATGTGGAGTCTATCCCAGGTCCTCTAGTATCAACGTCTATGCTTAGCAGGGATAACACTGACATTGAAACATGCTCAGATCTCCTTAACATTTAGCTCAAAGCTAATAGCCTCCTTCCACAGCATATACAACCCTACTGAGCTCTTCCATGGTGTAGAATTTAGGGTAAAAGGAATACTCATCTTATTGTAGTAGCACAAATAATTTATACAAAGAAAAAGTTAAGGCTTTCTATTATACTTAAAATAGAAAACTAGATATTGTATCTCTACAATTAATGTAGAATATTCTACTAGCTATAATTGTATTGACTAAGTAAAATAAGAAAAAATAATTTACAATCAATACAAATCTACAATTAAACTCTAAGATTTACTCCATATTTTTTAACACTCCCCTTCAAGTTGATGCATAGATATTATGCATTTCTAGCTTGTTTATCAATGGAATAAACTTAGTGTTTGAGACTTTTTTTGTAAAGACATCTGCAAGTTGTTGATTTGTAGGTGTGAAAAGAGTCATAATTTGCCCAGATTCAATTTTCTCCTTTATGAAGTGTCTGTCCACCTCAACATGTTTTGTCTTGTTATGTTGAAATTTGTTATGAGCAATACTGATTATGGCCTTATTGTCACAATAAATAGTTGCTGGTCCTTTAGGCTCCAACCATAACTCTTTCAAAAGATTTCTAATCCATAGTACTTCACAAATCCTTAGGGCTAAAGCATGAAACTCAGCTTCGGCACTCGAACGTGATACAATTGGTTGTTTTTTACTTCTCCATGTGACTATATTACCTCCTACAAAGGTGCAATAACCTATAGTTGATCTTCGATCACTAATAGAACTTTCCCAGTCTGCATCAGTGTAGGCTTCCACAAGAAGATGGTCATTCTTTTGGTAAAACAACCTTTTACTTGTTGTAGCTTTTAGGTAACTCAAAATTCTTCTAACAGCTTCAAGATGGCATTCTAATAGAGACTACATGAACTGACTAACAACACTTACTGTATAAGCTATATCAGGCTGAGTATGAAACAAATAAATTAACCTTCCAACGAGTCTTTGATATCTTCCCTTGTCAACTAGGGTTCCCTCAGTTTCTGCTCCAAGCTTGTGATTCAAATCAATAGGTGTACTTGTAGGTTTACAACCTGTCATCTCGATTTTCTTCAAAAGATCAAGTACATACTCTCTTTGGCAAACATAAATTCCCTCTTTTGATCGGGCCACTTCCATGCCTAGAAAGTATCTTAATATTCCCAGATCTTTAATTTCAAATTCCTTAGCTAGTCTTTTCTTCAAACTCTGAAATTTTTTTACATCATCACCTGTGACAATATTATCATCTACACAGACAATAAGAATGGTGATTTTCATAAGAGATGAGTGTTTAAAAAATAAAGTATGATCTCCTTGGCTTTGTGAAAAACCATAACTCCTTAAGGATTTGGTAAAACGCTCAAACCAGGCTCTAGGAGATTGTTTAAGTCCATACAAGGACTTTTTCAGTTTACATACTCTTCTCCCATTAAGCCTATCTTAAAAAACGGGTGGAAGATCCATATAAAATTCTTCTTCTATATTTCCATGGAAAAAGGCATTCTTAACATCAAATTGAAACAAATTCCAATTAAGATTAACAGCTAGAGACAAAAAAATTTAATTGAGTTTTGATCATTTGGTGAAAGTTCTTAAAGGAGGGGGCAACTTTAGATTTTTCTTTTAATAGATAAATCCAAGTGGTTTTAGTATAATCATCAATAAAACTCACAAACCATTTATATCCATTGTAAAAAATAGTTCTAGAAGGACGAAGGACCCCACACATCACTATGAATAAGGGAAAAAGGAATTTCAGATTTTTTATTACTTAAAGGATATGGAATACGATGGCTTTTGGCTATTTCACAAATTTGACATTGAAAACTTGAAGGTTCAATTTCCACAAATAAGTTTGGAAACAATAACTTAAGAGAACTAAAATTTGGATGTCCAAAATTGAAGTATAACAACCATATTTCTCCCTTTTTGTTTTCTACAGCTTTGGAAATCAGAACCTGATCATCTTCTTTCACCTTTGGATTTATGTAATAAAGCCCATCTCTTTCCTTAGCATTGCCAATTGTCTTCCCCGTAGTCAAGTCCTGAAACACACAATGAGTTTTTATAGAATTTAACACAACAATTAAGTGATTTTGTTAATTTACTGATTGACATAAGATTACAAGAAAGGTTAGGAACATGAAGGACAAAATCAAGTGCAATTGAGGGGGTAATTGCCACAAATTCTTTACCACTAATAGGAATAGATGATCCATTAGCAATAGAGACCTTACCAGATAATGTACAAGCATTATACGATGAGAAATAACTAAGCTCATTTGTCATGTGATTGGTGGCCCCTGAATTTATGATCCAAGGGTTGGCTGAAATTTTTTCTAAGACATTTAAGGCTAGATTCATAGTACCTAACTTGGCAAAATGAGAAGAAGGATTAGAGGATGGCCCTGTTTGTCCAAACATTTTATACAGCAACTCTAACTGATCTTTGGTGAAGAGGGTCTTGTTTGAGGATTGAGAGTTCGTCACAGGTTCATGTTCCTCCACTACAGATCCTTGAAAAGCTTTCTTGAAAGATGTCTTTTCCTTGTCATTGAGAGATGGTTTTCCGTTTCACTTCCAACATGTCTCCCTTATATGTCTTGACTTTTTATAGTAATCACACTATCGTGTGTCCTTCCGCTTTGCTTCTTTGGTTGCCAAGGTCTTTGAGAGTTCCTTGACTCTTCATCTGTTTCAGCTTTTAAAGTAGAGATCTCTTGAGAAGTCCGATCCATCGTTACTTTCCTACGATCTTTCTCAGCACATATATAAGAAAAAACATCATCAAGGCTAGGGATAGATTCTTTACCAAGAACTCTGCCTCTTGTTTCATCAAATTCTAGACTCAACCTTGCCAAGAAGTCATAAACTCAGTCATGTTCCAACATTTTAGCAACCGTGGCTGTATTTTTAGCGACTACCATTTTAAAGCATTGAAGTAGGTCTAACTTTTGCCATAAGGCCATGATATTGTTGTAGTAAACTGTAACAGTTTGGTCATGTTATTTTGAATTATGAATTGCCTTCTTCAACTCATAAATACGAGATGCATTCCTTTTCTTGGAATAGGTTTTTGACACGGCATCCTATATCGCCTTAACAGTTGAGAGATACAAGAATGGTTTCCCAATTTCTAGTTTTATAGAATGCAACAACCATGACATTACTGTTGAACTTTCTGAATCCCAAGTTTCAAACTCTGGGTCTGATTCTTTCGGTTCTTTGATCGTTCCAAGAACATATTTCATTTTTCCTCGACTTTTTAAGAAGAGTTTAGCTGATTGAGACCATGAGAAGTAGTTTTCACCATTGAGTTTTTCAGTTGTGATCTAGAGAGTAGGATTTTCAAAACTGGTGAGCATTCGAATAGGGTTTGCAGCAGAAGAAGACCTTCAGTTTTCTGAGATTTTTGACATCTTTGATTAGGTATTCTAGGGTATTGGCAATTAAGGTCGTATGAGAGAAAGAGTCTTAGACAATGAAGGCCGTAAGACTAAAAAAAAAAAGAAAAATAAAGGCTAGAAATAACCTAACTCTGATACCATATAGAATTTAAGAATTTTCGTAAAAGGAATACTCATCTTATTGCAGTAGCACCAATAATTTATACAAACAAAAAGTTAAGACTTTCTATTTTATCTAAAATAGGAAACTAGATATTGTATCTTTATAATTAATGTAGAATATTCTACTAGCTATAACTGTACTGACTAAGTAAAGTAAGAAAAAATAATTTACAATCAATACAAATTTACAATTAAACTCTAAGATTTACTCCATATTTTCTAACACATGACATCGACTTGAGCTAGACAGAAACAAGGTAAAGTAGGCTAACTATTTTCACAAGGAGGTGGTACATCAACAATCATAAACTAAACTCGAAGTATCATTGGGAATAATTAACTTGTTTGAGCCATACTAGCTAACCTTGTATTCAGCCTCAGCTTTGCAGAGTACTTTCTGGCAAAGAGCTTCGTTGTAGTAAAGAACGACTCATAGCTGATTGTGTACCAGGGACTTCGAGGTTACTAGGGAAACCTGCCTTATTTACAAGAAGCATGTAGACTAATCAAACTCCTACCTGAGAACCTAACCTAGCTAGCTTTGGCCTCAGCTCAATAAGGAACTGAACTTATTTTTTCAACAAAGAGAGGCTAACCTAAGCTGGTGTACCACATCACAAAAAAGGCAACCACTAGTGACAATCCTTACTCTCAATTGAGGGAGAATCAAGGCTCCTTGGAATGAAGAAGAATTATCCCAGAATTAAGAGGGATTATCTTAGATCAGAATGGAGTTTCACCATTCTTAATCCTAGATGATGGGGGATTGCGCAAAGTCAATCTCAGGCCTCACAAATACTACTCTAAGTACACTGATTTGAGCTGATGAAGAATGACTTCCTAGGTCATGAGGGAATTTATGCCTAAGTTAATTCCAACTTAGCACGGTTCAATCTCTAGTTCAAGAGAGATTATCGCCTAGCTCTACCCAAGATCAAATGAAAAATTCGCCAAGCTCTGCCCAAGTAAGGGAGAGCAAAACAAGCTTTGAAACATTTTCGCCACGAGCATTTTCTCCATAAACTTATATTTTTTGTTTTCTTGAATCACCCTGAAGAGGTGTCGGGATATGCATACACTCCATGGTGGCAAAAGTGAGACTACTTGAGAGAGAGAGAGTACGACTTAGAGCTAATAAGGAACTCTATGAAGCTTTCAATGCCTTCACCTTCTTTTTAGCCTTTGAAAGCTGGGAGACCTCTATTATGGGGTAAAAATAGGCTGGCCATATGGCGGTATATTAGCCCACGAAGCTCTAGCCGACACCTATGGGATGATTTACTCATGTTGAAACCCATCTCACGAGGGATCCTAGCTGAAGGAGGATCTGATCTCAGGTAGTTTAAAGGGTGTTCACATGAAGGGTGCCACATGACCTATAACCAATAGTCCATATAATAAAGGCCAAAAGAGTTGACCTCACTCTGAAATAATCCAAAATATCAAGGAATAATGTGTCTGGGGGGGGTACATCCTAAAAGGTCCCACAAAGTAAGTAATTTATATAAATTACCACTTGATCGTAGGTCCCACTTGTCATTTACAATACCTTGGGACCACTTTTGAGAATGAATGGATTTACACCATGTGTTTGGAAAGGATAAGGTAACTCATGCATCGAATGAGAGCTTGTCACATGGCGAGCACTATTGGATGAGGTTGGGAGAGCCAATCCTTGCTCACCACATATCATAGATCAAGTTTCAATTCAAAAGAAGTGGGGATTAGGGCAACCTATGGCCAACCAATCACATGCCATCAAAGGTTGGGAATATATTCATGTTTTTCTTCATGTGTAAGGACAACCTTTTAGTTTTTTCTTTCTATTACTGCAAGCATAAGTCACTATATATATATATATAAATTCACATTTCCCCCTCTAGAAAATAAGGAGGAGACTTTGTTTTATTCATAGGTTTCTTGAAGATAACTTAAAACACTCATTGAAGGTAGTCTTTGGAGGTTGATTCACTGTTGTATCTCTAAAGAAGCCACATTTATTCCATTTTCTACTTTGTTGACTTTTCATTTTCTCGATGAATCTGCCTTATATTAGCCATTTTAAGCTATAAAAGTCGAGCCATAAAATCACTCTCTCAAGGTATTGTCTTGAGCGTCAAAGTGGACTCGCTAAAAAAACCTCCTACACCCCTCTTTGACCGTTTTCTTTGCTGTAGGCAGCTTCACCAAGTTCGGGTATGAGGTTAATAAGGATAGCGAGGTCAGGAAGGTTTGTGACAATGTGGCTTGAGGATATGTGAAGCATGAAAGTTTAGCTTGAAAGCTTCCTCGGGGTTAGATCGAGGCTAAATTTGGGTGCGGAAAACTAAGTTCAGACTGTTAACTGGGCATCTATCTCCAGCTTGAATACTAGATCACCTACGTATCCCACTTCACCAGGGTTGATGTTTTATCGTATCAATATATATATATATATATATATATATATATATATATCAAAATCTTACAACGCGATAGCCCAAAGCTTGGATAGCATCCTTATTAATCTTGAAACTCGTAATTACTGCATTATTAATCTGTAGCTGCAATACAGGCTTAACATTAGGTATTGCATGTAATATTGCTTGAAGAAGAAACAAGATAAAATAAAGAGAAAGTAATACCAAGATATCAAGCTTTTCGAAATGGCTTATGATGAATTGAGCAAGAGACAAAATGGTTGGGGGATCAATGAAATCGAGCTTATGAAAAAAGACTAGATGGTGAGAATGACCAAAGGCCTTAAGTTTTTCAACAGCTTCAAAACCCTTGTTCTCATCCCTTGCAGTTAAAATCACAGTTATTCATTTTGAAGCTAATTGCCTCACTGTTTCAAACCCAATTGAACCAGTAACAACTGCATACCTGAACACAAAAAGTAAATACAAATGATCAGAAATTAAGAAAAAGATCAGAAGACAAAACATATGAAAGAACCAGGTAAAAGAAAGTACTTGTTTGTTGTGAATTTTGCCATTTGAGGAATCAGAAACGAAACGTTGTGTTGTGTGAGAAAAGGGACAACTGATCAATGTTGTATATTATGGGGAAGGCAAAGAAACTTGCTTTATATATAGATCCTTTTCCATCATAATTTTTTGTTTTAAAAAGAAACCTATTGGAGCCAGAGCCGCTGACTAGTTGGCTAGTGGATTGTTTTTTAATGCATAATTAATATTATAAATATACTATAATTAAATTTATACTTTAGTTATAATAATTAATAAATATTTAATTAATTCATTGATATATTATAATTAAATCTCATTGATTTATTATCCAATTTTTTATTTAAATTAAAATTAAATTTTTTATTTAATTTTCACATGTTTTTGTAATTAATAGTCATTGTATACTATTGTCATACTTTAATTAATTATAATATTTACTAGATATAAAATCAACTTTTAAAAATAAAAAAAAACTTTCAACAATGTGGCTTAATTATAATATATTGGTTATTTTTTTAGCACAATAAAAATAATTATTTTATAAGTCACACTAATTCAAATTGATTCGGTTTTGCTATATTTTAATTTGAAAATACAATACTGAAAGTATTTGTTAAATACCAATCATCTTTTTTTATGTAATCTCTAATAATTTTATCTAACAATAATTATACTTTTTAAAGTTATATATATTGAGCAAACATAATATATTGTAAAATAGAACTTTTACAATAAATTTATATTTTATTTATAATATATTAATTAGTATTGTGTTATTAATATGTTATAAAATAAATAAATATTATTATTTATATAACATTTATTTTGATAATTAAAAAGTTTATTGTATTTATTTTCAGAGTCTAAAAATTAGTTTTCGAAACCAAGAGGGTTTGCGATCTTCTTGGAGCGACCTTTCTGAAACCAGCGAGCTGTCACATAAGTCTCCCGCTAACTCATGCCAAGCACTTATGAAGGTATTCGACTTTTTCCAATTCAAGAGGATCTCACTGCTTTTTATTTTGATAGAAGTAATTTTATTGTAAATATATAAGAAAGAAGTTATGTATGATAGTAAGATTAATTTGAGTAAAAATATTAAAAAAATAATTTGTGTACTAATAATTTAAAGTTTATTCTTAGAAATGAATTTTCAATTATATTCTGAGTTCTTTAATAGATAATAGTATCTAATAATAGTAGAAACCAATTTTTTAAAATAAAGAAATTATATCTTCATTTTTATATACATGAAAATTTAGGTACTAATTTATTAATAAACAATATTAAATGATTATTTCTTTTGAGTTACTTTTATAATTTCTTTTATAGTTGATGTGAGATAGTGTACATTCAAAAGTAGTACCAATAAATAAAAATTAAAAGTAAATTGGAAGAGATAAAAATAAAATAGAATGAAACACAGAAACAATATACGTACATACATATAGTTGTATATACACATGTACGTACTTACATGCATATACACGCGGGAGGAGGGAATGTGATGGTCTTCTCTCTTCATGATAGTAAACAGTAGACTCGTGGGAGAGGACAAGTGGAGACGTGTACTTCCTTGTTGCAGAATGTAGTAAGGCACATGGGAGGCGAAATGTTGGTAACTTTGTTTCTCCTCAATGCCAAACTAGGAGGGATTATAAGGAGAGGTATGACTTTCTTTAAAAAAACTCTATAAAATTAAACCCTAATTCTCTCATGTTTTCCTCTAAAAACTAGCAGCTTGACTTGATCGTTAGAGATTTTTCACCAGTGACTCCACCAACATCCCTTGACTTGCTTTTGTGACACAAGTATCTTCCTTCACATAAGCAGCAAAAGAAAACTTGTCTCAGTAGGGAACTGACAAGGATACTAAGTTGGTGAGTGAAGTCCAAATGCTTCTGAGGGCATTTTTCTCACCTTGTTAACAAATTGTGATTGTTGACTGTAAATTTGTCCATAGTCGTGAGGCAAGATTTTAGCATCAATATGTTCATAAATATCTTAAACTTTTTAATTTTTATGATTATTTTAATTTTACTCTCAAATTTATTGACAATATTCAGAAATAACCTAAAATGTTGGAAAGTCATTTGCAATGCCCACATTAATACCAAATCACTGATATAAATTTGTCTATAAATGATCTTTAAATTGTGTTTATGTAATACTTGTGTATAGATAAAATTTATGATGAGTGATTGATCTAAATTTAGTAAATGGTATTGCTTCAACTTGCTTTCCTGAACTTATGAGGATCCTAGGATTATTCTTTTATTTATAGTAGTTTTTATGCAAAGAAATTGGGCTTTAGAAATTGAGAGTATTATATGCCCTATTGTTACAGTTCTCCAATGTCCCTGTGTTCATTTTTATTTGGGTTTTTTTCAGGTTTACCCCTAATTTATTAATAATTTTTAGATATAACCTAAAGTTTTTAAAAGTGATTAGTAGTGCCTTTCTTAACAGCAAATTACCGTTAAAGTTAACACTATTAGGGGTAAAATAGTAATTTAATGGGTATTTATAAAATATAAAATTTATTTAAAGGTAAATTTGTAATTTTACTTTTATTATATAAAAATAAATTACTTTTTTTTATTTTATCTTTCTCCCACCCATTTGATTTTTGCGTTCATTTCGTCAATTATTCCATTTCTAAACTTGTGAATTGAGCTGCGGCAGGTAAGTTGTGATAAAGGAGCTTTAGCAAGGCGGCGAGCATGACACAATTTTCTTCCCTTTTTTTCTCTTTATCTTTTTTCTCCCCTTCTACTTTTCATTGACTAGGAAAGTCATCTCCCAATTTTTTTCGCATTCCACCGTCAATTGGAAAAGTCGTCCAACGATTGCTGCCATCGACTACCAGCTTCTAACATTGCAATCTGTGTAGTAACTTTTTCACAGCACTCCTTTGCAACCCAATTTAAAGATTGATTTTGGTAGATTGAATGTTTGTTGGTTTGATTTATGTAAGTGTGAATTTGTTCAAATTGAAACCCTAATTTATTTTCGGTGTTATAAAAATTGAAATACTAATTTGATTTTGGGCAGTGAAACCTTAATTTAATTTTGGGTATTGTTGAAATAAAAAATCTATTTTAATTTTCGGTGTTGTTGAAATTGAAACTTTAATTTGATTTTATGTAATTGGAAATCCTAATTTATTTTGAAAAATCTTAATTTGATTTGGTAAATGAAACCCTAATTTATTATTTTTGTTTTTATTCTTGTTTTTTCCTCTTGAGATATCATTAGCCATGGCATGTTTGCCATATTTCTCCCACCTGTTTATTATATAAAAATAAATGACTTTTTTATTTTATTTTATCTTTCTCCTACCCGTTTGATTTTTGGGTTCATTTCGTCAATTATTCCATTTCTAAACCTGTGAATTGAGCTGCAGCAAGTGAGTTGTGATGAAAGAGCTTTAGCAAGGCAGCAAGCATGACACAGTTTTCTTCCTTTTTTTTCTCTTTATCTCTTTTCTCCCCTTCTACTTTTCATTGACTAGGAAAGTCGTCTCCCAATTTTTTTCGCATTCCGCCGTCAATTGGAAAAGTCGTCCAACGATTGCCGCCATCAACTACCAGCTTCTAACATTGCGATATGTGTAGTAACTTTTGCACAGCACTCCTTTGCAACCTAATTTAAAGATTGATTTTTGTAGATTGAATGTTTGTTGGTTTAATTTATGTAAGTGTGAATTTGTTCAAATTGAAACCCTAATTTATTTTCGATGTTATAAAAATTGAAATACTAATTTGATTTTGGGCATTGAAACCTTAATTTAATTTTGGGTATTGTTGAAATAAAAACTCTAATTTAATTTTCGGTATTGTTGAAATTGAAACTTTAATTTGATTTTGAGTAATTGGAAATCCTAATTTATTTTGAAATATCTTAATTTGATTTGGTAAATACAACCCTAATTTATTATTTTTGTTTTTATTCTTGTTTTTTCCTCTTGAGATATCATTAGATATGGCATGTTTGTCGTATTTCTCAGTTTCCTTTTTTGCTCTTTTCGACCGACGCTTCGAGCCTGATAGTGCAGCAGAAGAATCAAGGGGATCATCAATTTCTTTTCTCATGTTTTTTATTCCTTTGGAGTTCAATGTGAGCTTGGATGAATAGGCAAGGAATCGTTTTGGATGATCTGGTATCACCAAAGCGAAATGTAGCATACAAATTTTTCTAATTTGATTTTAGAAAATTCTAATTTAATTTTGAAAATTTTCAATTTGATTTTTTTTAGTATTTAAATCTATAGGGTTTGAATTCACTATGTAATTAAATTTAAAGACATTATAATAATTTATTTTTATATATAATATACAAAAAAAATATTATGCTCAAACCTCTCCTATATATAATATTAATTAATAATAATAATGAATGAAATTATAGATTTATTTATTTTATTTAATTAATTTTTTTTAGTTTTCCTTATGCTTGCTTTTTTGTCATATTATTTTGTTATATTTTTAATTTGTAATTGCTTTACTCATTTCAAAAGTACATAACATCACATATTTTCTAGTTAAGGTTATATTTGTCTTTTATTAAATAGGGGTAATATCGTTTTTACACATATATATGATAAATGTATAAAAGAGTATCATTCACATATATTTTAGAAGACACTATTACATTACTATTTAATTTAAAATCCTTATTTGTGAATATTATTGGCACAACTTTAATTTGCATGTTTTTATGATCTAAAGCTCAAATACGTGCAAATATGTATAATTGTGTTAGTTGGCATGTATATAATACTTATGTAAAATAGTAATGTAGGGTATTTTGCATATAGGTGAAAGGTAGATCAAGTTGCAATTGAAAAAAGAACAAAATGGTCAACATCATATTTTCCATTTGAGCACTAATTAGTCTAATGATCATATCTTTGTCTATCCACCTCCAAATGCAATGATTTTTGTTTCAAATGGAAGCTGACTCAATTTATCATACCACCTCCAAATTTCATTTTCAGTTTCGAAATGATTCATCACCATATATTTGAAGCAATACAACAAAACGTGATCCTACCATTTGCAGCCTTATCCTGTGCAAGCCTTCAGTATTTTGGACATAACATTCTCCACAGTGCCCCAATTGCATTAATTCTTAAATCACATGAACCATGAGAGAGGCAGCTACAACTCCTGTGTTATGTACAAGTTCTAATCCATACATCTGGGTGGTTGAAAATAATTATCATTCAGATAGTAGCTATCAACATTTTGATTTGAATATGCTTTAATATTTTAAGTGTACCTTTCACTGCATAGGTCCAAATTCTATGATTCATGAAGCACTGGAAATATTATTCATGGGGTCATATCTTTGAAGAAGAAATATTTCTCTAATTTGGAGTGGACAACAGTCAAAAGTGCTTCTCAATGTGGAGGATAATGCTATGATGAAACCTGCCACTTGTTTGTATTCACATGTGTGAATTCTCCTTCACCTTATCTATATAAACCTTGGTTTTAAAAGCTTGAAGCAGCTAATATTCTCTAAAACACTTTCATCTTTTCTTCTTCATATTTTCTTTACACCATGTATTTCTAATTTCATAATTAGGGCAAAGGGTAAACTTTTGATGGTTGTATAGTTTTGTTATTTGATCCTTTGATTTGTTCTTCATTGTCAACTTTTGTATTGAGTGAAAACTATATTTTGCAAGTGATTTTGGTTTGCTAGAAACCTTGATTCATTGTTAACTAAGGGTACATTGAATGCTTGAATGTTTTCTACATATCAAGAGCAAGGCAACCTATAGTTTTTCACCTTCAATTCAAAGGTAAGTCTTTTGATTTCTTTGTGCTTAAATGTTATCCATCCTCCAATTAAGATTATTTCTTATTTGAGTCTTAATTGTATATCAAAAGAAGGATCAAGAATAATTTTTATCCATGTCATCAAAGTGGATCCCTAATGCCCTAATATACAATAATAGTTAATTTAAAGTTAATAATAAAAAATTCATTCTACTTTTACAACATTTGGACAATTGGACTTGTAATATTTGAACATGTTGGACTTGTGGACTTAATATAATCAATTCTCTGAGGACTGACACTTGGACTTTTGAATCTTTTTTACTTGAGACAACCTATACTTAGGTATCACAACCTAAAAATTGTAGCAATATAGATAACTGCCATAAGGGTAAATGTGTCATTTTAACAATTTCTGTCAAAGATAACAACAATATGTTGTTATTAAGAGTACTGCTAATGACTTTTTAAAAATTTAAATTATATTTGAAGATTGTCAATAAATTATGGGATAAAACTGAAAATTACCCTTTTTATTTTCTAAAACTTGATACAAAACTTGTTGGATTGACGTGTTTCAAAAAAAATATATAAAATAGAAAAAAGCAAGTTGCAATAAAAATTATTTTTCAGTATGAGATAGAAAAATAAGTTATATATGAAACATAAAGAGAAACCTATTAATTAGAATTTTTTATTCTTACAGTATTTGTAAACTATATGGTCTAGTCACTTGCAATAGTTGAAATTAAATTTAACAATTGAATTATGGGATTTAGTCACCGACTTTTATTAACACACAAGTTCTTATCATATAAAGGATATACGAAGTAATTAAAGAGATTTGTTTTAAAACTAAAGAGTTTAAGTAGATAACAAAACAGATATTTGAAAAATATACTAAGGTAATGTTGTGGCAATCTAAAATATTATTGTATTTTCCTTTTATATTCATGAACTTGACACATGAATATGAATTTTTACTAATAAAAGAATTAAAAGAAAAGATACACAATTATTCCTCATTCAAATATTAAGGACATCAATGGAGTCATATCCTTGCTTCTATTAAGGGTAGAAGAATATGCTTTTGTTATTTGCATTACACTCTTGCATACTTTGCTTGTTAAATATGCAATGAATTTGTTAAAGCAACAACAAATCAAACCATAGAAATAGTCGGTTTAACAAATCTATTGGTTATATATGTGATAATTGCAAAAAGGAGGTTAAAACTATATTAGAAAATCATGAAAAACCTTGAAATGTACAAGATAATAAGGTGGCTTATATAGCCTTACAAAAAAAGAAAGACAAAAAGACTAATCTACGCTTATAGCTAAAATAATAAATAATAAACTAACACTAAGATCCCCTCTTAAACTCACAATGCAACAGGAAGAAGCATCGTGAGTTTGCCAACTAAGAAACGAAAACGAGGAATAATGTGGAACTTTGTAAATAAATCTGCAGCCTGTAAAGATGAGGAGACAAAAGGCAAAGTAATAGTCCCATGTTGAAGATGATGCTGAGTGACATGACGATCAATTTTAATATGTTTCGTTTGCTCGTGGAATACTGAATTATGAGCAATCTAAATAGCATTTTTATTGTCGTAGTAGAGAGGGGTAAGAGTGGAGAGATGAACACCCATATTAGCTAATAACTATCGTAACAAAACACTCTCAGTAGTAATAGATGCCATAACATGAAACTCTGCTTCTGTAAAAGACCGAGAAACAATTGACTGTTTTTTGCTCCTCCATAAAATAAGCGAATCACCTAAGAAAATACAAATGCTAGTAATAGACTTACGATCAACCGGATCACTAGCCCAATCAGCATCAAAGTAGGCACATAGCTCCAGAGAGAAGGTTGAAGGAAATAAAAGACTATGATAAAGAGTACCCCGAAGATATCGCAGGATACGAAGAACAACAACACAATGAATTGTTGTGGGAGAGGAAACAAACTAATTAACAATGTGTACATCATATGAAATATCTAGGTGAGTAATAATGAGATAGACTAAGCTACCTACTATAGTTCGATAAAAAATGGGATCAAGCAAAGGAGTAGCATATGTAGAAGCATAATATACATTAAGCTCAAGTAGAGTATCAACAATTAGAGTATTTTTAAGACAAGATTGCTGAAGAATATCTGCTATGTATTTAGACTGAGAAAGAAGATAACTTTTAGAAGAAAAAACTACCTCAATACCCAAGAAGTATTGAAGAGGACCTAAATCCTTCATGTCAAATCAACGAGCTAATTCAGTCTTTAACTCTGTAATCCCAATAATATCATCTTTTGTAATAATCATGTCATCAACATGTAATGAAAGAAGAATACGGCCAACTGAAGTAGACTTAACAAATAAAGCTGAATCATTAGCACTAGAAACAAATCCAAGGGAAGTAACTACCGTAGAAAACTTCTCAAACCAAGCTCGAGGAGCTTGTTTGAGACCATATAATACCTTCTTAAGTCTGCAAACTTCACCAGGCTTATGAGAAACACCAGAATGAGGTATTGTGTAAACTTCTTCTTTAAGATCTCCATTCAAGAAAACATTTTTAACATCCATCTAAGAAATATTCCAATGACGAATAGAGGCCACGACAATCAGAGCATGGACAGTGGTCATTTTTGCAACATGAGCAAAAGTCTCCTTATAATCCATACCATACTGCTAAGAAAACCTTAGCACCCAATCTAGCTTTATACTGCTCAATGGACCCGTTTGACTTAGTTTTAATTTTATAAACCTAATGAGAACCTATTGTACTTTTACCTGGTAAAAGCAGCACTAAATCCCAAGTATCTATTTTATGCAATGCAGAACGTTCCTCAAACATAGCTTGCTGCCAAAGTGGATAAAAAACTGCCTCTGTTTTTTATATAGGCTCACAAAAAGTATGAATAGATGCCAAAAAAGAAGTAAAAGAACTAGAATAACTAGAATAACAAGAATATGCAAAATCTTGTAACTGAGTAGACTTATGAATACGCTTGGGGTAACGCAAAGTATGAGAATCCACAATCATAAAAGGTACTTGAGTGGCCATAGGATGGGATGATATATCTTCTTCTGAAGTGAAAAGAGTATGAGGAATATTACAGGCTCCATCATTAGTATCTACTCGAGTCCTGTGAAAAAAAAAGATAAGGAAACGATTGCACAGGGAGATGAGAATGAATGACAGGAAGTGGTGCAAAATCTGTAAAGGATGATGACATAGGAGATGATAAAGTATCATTCTTATCATTAGCGAATACATCAATACAGATAAGATCAGATTTAGTCATGTTATGAGACTTAACAAAAATAGAAAAGAAAGAAATAAGCTCAAGGAATTAAACATGATGAGAAACATACAATTTCTGAGCAATAGGATCAAAGCAACGATATCCTTTTTGACCTCACCATAACCAAGAAAAACACAAATAGCAGAATGTGATGATAATTTAGCACGCTCGACACTAGGACAGGGTACAAAACATGTGCAACTAAAAACTTGTAAATAAGAGTAGTCAAGAGCACAACCATACAACTTTTCATAGAGAGAGATACCAAAGTATGAGATGTCAAAATTTTATTAATTACATAGACCACTGTGAGAATAGCTTCTCCCCAAAATTCACTAGGAACATTATTCGATAAAATTATTAGATAAAAGAAGAGAACGAGTTGTCTCAACAACATGCCTATGTTTTCTTTTGGCGACACTATTTTGTTGAGGAGTGTCAGTATAAAAAGATTGGAGCAAAGTGCCATAAAAAAGAAGCAATTCAAAGAAAGCACTCGAAGTATACTCCCTACCTAAATTATAACGAAAAGATTTAATAACAGCATAATGTTGGGTTTTAACGAGTGATCTAAAGGCAATGTAAATATATAGGAAATTATAACGATGCTTCATTAAATAAACCCAACAATATTGAGTATAATCATCAATAAAAGAAACATAATATTTTGAACCACCCTTTGTGCCAACAGGGGTAAGTCCCCATACATTAGAATGAATAAATCAAATGGCGCAATAGAAGAAGAAGTACTACAATTAAAAGGTAAGGCAGAAAATTTTTCCAATTTATAACCACTACAATATGAAATGTCATGAGATTGTAAATTGCCTAAAGATCCTAAACAAATTAAATGTTTTTAACGAGAGGCTGAAACATGGCCAAGTCTAGAATGCCACAAATAAAAATTAGAAGAAGAAGAATTTAAATGAAAAGAAGATAAATCAATACTCAAAGCAGCCATATTTGGAATTTGCAGCTTGTCTAAAACATATAATCCCCCTTGGCTACAGCCTATCCTAATCAGCTTCTAGGATTGAGGATTATGCACATGACAAGAAGTGGAAGAAAAATGAACAGAATGACCAAAATCACATAATTAACCAACATAAACGAGGTTCATTGTAAGTTTAGGAATACAATAAACATTAGAAAAAGATAAATGAGATGTACTAATAGAACCAACGGTAGCTAAAGGCCATAACAGACACAAGTGTAGTAAAATGAGAGATAAATTTAAAGGATGATGAATCAAATGACATATGATGAGAGGCAACAGAATCTAAAACCTATAAGGATGAAGAAATATTTGAAGAGTTAGAGAAGAACAAACCTACTAAAGACGAAATAGACATGGCATAAGAAAATGATCGTGTGGCGCGGAACTTCTGAAATTGTTCAGCAAGAGCAATCATGTTGGGATCAAAAGAAGATGCAAATGTAGTTCCTAATGAGTCAAAGGATGGTATAAATGTTGTAGTAGTAAATTACGAAGGGCTATAACCAACTTGTTGGAACTGCCCCCCTGGATGCCATTGTTGTGGAGGTTGGGTCTGTTGTGGTTGTCTTTTATGCAATAATTTAGGACACTAAGCCTTCCAATGGCCTTTTTGCTTATAGAAACTACATTCATCAATACCAACTCTTAGGTAAGGTTTATTTTGATTGTTGGTAGGTAGCTTAGAAGGAACGACCAAAACAGATGAAGGCATAGGCACTAGGAGAAGACTTTTTCCTGCTTGAGTTTTAAGGTGTGTCTCCAGCCAGGAGTTCACTCATCACATTATCAATAGAAAGGTGAGGATGTCAATGCATAATGTTTCCACGAATTCCCTCAAAATCATCATAAAGAGCCATTAAAAATTGAATAAGTCGTTGCTCCTCTCTAAAAGCCAAAAAAGGATCATAAGTCTGTAGTTGATCTGGCTCTGTAAGAGCCAACTGATCCCAAAGATCAGTTATGGCAGAGTAAAATTGTTGAATGCTCATATCCTTTGGATGAAGTGCTTGAAGATCAGACTCTAACTGATACTGTTTTATAAAATCTGATTGAGTATATAACCTTGCCAAATGATCCCAAATTTCTTTCGTTGTCTCATACTTTGCCAATTGTGTACCAATTTCCTAAATCTAAAGAAAATTTTCATTTATCTCACAACTGTCCTTCAAATATATTTTTACCAAATTATCAAAAATTAAAACCTTTATGATAGAATTAATATATTTTTTCTAATTAATTTTACCAATTCTGTTTAAAATTATATTATATTCAATTACCACACTTATTTCTTTTCTATTTATATAAGTTAATAGAAAAGTTATAGTAAATTATCAAACAAATTTGATATTTTGTTTATTAGTTATAATATTTTATATAAATTATCTCAATTAGATTGATGATTATTGCAAATTATTTTATTTGTAACAACTAATTTATGAAAAAAATTAACATTTATTTTTATTATATTATTTTGATAATATGCGAAATGATGATTTTACATATTAAAAATGAATTATTTTGTAAATATATATGAAGAGAAAATCTTGGATCTAAAAGCAGAGTGAGCCACTCTCACCTTTCTATCTCCTCTTTGCAATCACTTATTATCAAATGTATGTGAGAATGGTTTTTGTCAACATAAATTACTTACATTATTGTTAATATTATGTATAAAAGCTTTTTATTTTTATAGTTTTACTAACTTTTGGAGTTATTTTTGTGATAGTTAGAATTTCTATCAATATGCTCTTTATTTTTTAGAATTTCATATTTTCATAACATTCCTAATTCTAAGAAATTTCTGTAAAATTTCCATATAATATAACATATGCCACATACGTAATCTTGTAAATTTTAAAATTTCATTCTAAATACTTCCAATAAAGTTCAACACCAATTATTTTATTTTATTACTAAACAAATTATAACCAATCTATGGTTTGTAAAATTCATATACAAATATAGAAAATATATTAAAACCATACACTATGAACTCGTGCACCTATAATTACATATAGTTTTAAAAGTAGCAAAATCTTTGTTCTAGATTATCTTTTGACTTCTACTTATAAAATCTCCAGCATTACCTAAACCTGAAACATAGGGATGAGCTAATGCCCAGTAGATATTTATATGCAAAAACAGTTTTAAAATTTGTAATAAATAAATTTGAACATATAAAACACTTCTTGATTTCCAAAAATGAGTGTAATAGAATATCAAGTCAAAATCTCAATTTTAGTATTCATATAAACAACACAAAACACATCAATTTCATTATTTAAAAATAATTTCTATTAATTTTGTTCTTGCATATTTTACAGACATTATTTCGAAGGCCATCGCCCCAAAAATTGGCCATACCTACTTTAGGGGCATTATTTTCAAGGATCATCACATCATAAAAAATGACCTTTAGGGGCATTATTTCCAAGAACCGTCGCCTTAAATACTATTGTCACATCACGACGACAAACATGACCATCACATTATTCCATTTGTCGATTCATTTTATGTCCATCTTTATTTCTCACAATAATTTCCACAAGTATTAAAAAAAATGTTGAATAAAAAATCATTCATACAATAGTACTGTTAAACCCGATTTGGAACACAACTAATTAAATCAAGACATATTATTATTTAACGTCTAAATGAAATAAATACCTAATCAATAAAATTGCATTTAATTCTTAAATCCAAAAAACACCAAATTTCATAAATACTAATTTAATCAGAAATAACATAAGACACAAATTTTCATAAAAATTCACTGTTTAATTATAATAAAATACCCTACTTTTCACTTTTAAAACTAAAATCCATCAATTGCATATAAATATATACCTAATAAACATGTGACAATTCTATATCTGTGTTGATTTCTCCTCCTTCAAATCACCTCCTAATATCAATTTAACAAATAGTAATAAATAATAATTAAAACTTAGTTATGTAAAAATATGTGTATATATATACATACATATATATATATATATATTACCCAAAAATTATTTTCTTATGAAAATATAAGCATATCCATCACTAATTAAATAATCCATCCCAATAAATGTACCCTTCTTCTAAATTATATATATATATATATATATATATATATATATATATATATAGATAGATAGATAGATAGATAGATAGATAGATAGATATATTTCCATCAACAATAAAATTCGAGTATTACAATTGTCCCCACCTTAAATGAAATTTCGTCCTCAAAATTTACATACCTGATCAAAATAACTCTAGATATTGAGATCGTAATCTGTCTTCAAGTTCCCATTTGGCTTCTTCCATTGTATGATGTTGCCACAAAACCTTCACCAATTTAATAACCTTATTGCGAAGAACTTGTTCTTTATGATCATGGATTTTAATTGGCTTCTCTTCATAAGAAACGTTCACATTTAATGTCAAGTCTTTCTATTTCAAGACATGTGAAGGATCTGGCTTGTACTACCTACGCATTGAGATATGAAAAACATCGTGAATTTAGACTAGCTGAGGAAGTGAAACTAATCTATAAGATATTTGACCAACTCGTTCCAAAATCTCAAAAAGACCAATAAGCCTTGGAACAAGTTTCCCACTCTTCCTAAATTTGGCTATTCTGATACGAGGTTTGACCTTTAGGAAAACATGATCACCTACTTCAAATTCTAATGATCTCTATCTATGATCTACATAACTCTTCTGACGACTTTGACTTGTAAGAAGTCGTTGTCTAATTTATCTTTACTTTCTCAGTAGTTTCTCTTACCAATTCAGGTCCCACAAATGATGCCTCACCAATCTCTTCCTAACAAATAGAAGATCGACATGGTCTAGCATACAATGCCTTAAAATGAGCCATTTCAAGACTAGTCTGGCAATTGTTGTAAGAAAATTTGATTAAAAGCAAATGCTCAGTTCAAGAGATTTGAAAATCTAAAGCACAAGACCTAAGCATATCCTTTAGTATTTGGATATCCTCTTAGATTGACCATTTGTCTGAGGATGATAGGTCGTACTAAAATTCAACTGAGTGCCCATAACATTTTGTGAACTCCTCCAAAATTATGATGCAAAGCTTGTATCTTTATCAGTAGATTTGACAGGTAAAAAGTGAGCAGATTTTGTTAATCTGTCCACAATTACCCATACGCTTTCACGATTCTTTCGGGTCTTTGGTTGCATTCTCACAAAATCGATAGTTACATGCTCTCATTTCCATTCAGCCACCAGAAGAGGATGGAGTAATCCTGCTAATTTTGGATGTTTTGCTTTCACCTATTGGCATATCAAACACCTAGCCACTCCCACATCTCTCTCCATTCCATTCTAGTAGAAATATACGCAGGTTTTGGTACATTTTTGTGGTACCGGGATATATGGTAAATTTGGATTTATGAGCCTCACTAAGCACATATTTTCTAATAGACTCATTTGATGGTACAAAAATTCTAGTAGCAAACCTTAAACCACCAAACGAATCTATAGATCACCCTTTTATTACCTTACCATTCTTAAACTTGACTCATACTAACTTAGCTTCACGATCTCTTGTTGAGTAGTAATTACCATCTGAAGGATGGTAGGTTGGGCTACTAGGTTAAATAAGAAAAGTTGACTTCCTGTTTCATTAACCCTCAAATCAAAGCCCTTCAATTCATTCACATCTTCTACCTACGACATAAAAATTTTGCCTAAATGCCCTGCAACTTCCTATCAAAGCATTTGCAACCACATTGCCTTACCTAAAAGAGAATCGTTGATCTAAAAGCATATTTTTATATACATTAATTTATAATATATAATAATTCAGATGTAATAACTATAATTATTCGTATATATTTAAATCATAGATTTATTGTTGAATAATAACAATTGTGTAAAAACTAAATAAATTAGTTGAACTTTATTTTTGAAAGAAAACAGTTATGTTTGTAATAAAAATTATATTAAAATTTAAGTTTACATTAAAATAAAATTATTATTCCTTCAAATATTTATAAAGGAAATCATTCAGCTGTGCCCCAGTGGTCAAAAAGCTACGCCTTCAACTATACTGTAGTTAATAAGAATAATTTCTCACAATACGTGAGTTAACAGGATTATAATTTCATTTTAACTTCATAAAGGAGTTAAAGTATTTCTTATCGACTCTAAAGTGGCTGCGTAAAAAATAAATAATAAAATATAAAAAGTTTCCGTCTTATTCTAAAGTTCAACAATCTTTGAGATGTACGTGGTAATAGTTTCAAAATATTATACAAATAATATTTTAAAGAACAAAAACATATATTTGATAATTGTGTTCAAAATAATTTTGTGCTAAAAAATGTTAGAATATGTATTTGATAATCGTGTTAAAAATATTAAAAAGTGTTTGGTATTATTTAAAAAAATTAAAGTTGTTATAGTGACAAAAAAATATATTGTAATTAATTTTTGGAATATGTTTATGAAAATGACAAAAAAATTAAAAATGTTATTTGTAACTTTTCAATTAACTTTTTTAAAAAATTAAAAAATACAATATATTTTTTATTTTAAAAATAAAAATAGTTTTTTAAAAATGTAATCAAACAATCACCTAAACTTTAGTTGTTTTTTTATTCCTATGTGGTTCATGTGGGCGTATGACTTTTAACTAGCGGTGGTAATTTCAGACACGACACGATTATTCGATACGGATTCGATGTCATTAAATAGATTTAGATTTAGAATCTTGATACGAATAATAATCGTGTTGTATTCGTGTCGACACGATTATTATTCGTGTCATATCCGTGTTTAACATGCAAGATACGATTATTCGTTTAAGACACGATTGATTAAACGAATAAACGAATAATCATATCCTAAACGAATAATCGTATCTTTAACGAATATATTTTAATAAATTTTAGAAAAATATGTAATATAAATTTATTTATTATAAACAACTCCTAATATAAGTATTTAATTATTAAATATATATTATATTTGATAGAATATGTTATTTTTAATATCTTAAGGACCTCAATAATAATTACTAAGTTAAACAAATTGTGCTCGTGTTTTAAACAAATCGTGTCTTAAACGAATAATAGGATCTTAAATAAATAATCGTGTCTAAATGAATAAATGAATAATCGTATATTAAACGATTAATCGTGTCTAAACAAATCATATATAAATAAACGGATCGTATTCGGATTTAAAAGAATTGATACGAATAATAAACGAATTGTATTCGTATCAAATGAATATTAAACGAATCGTATTCGTATCGAACAAAATTCGATTCGTTATCCGAATTGCCACCCTTACTTTTAACCAGATTTTGAGGATCTTTACATGTGAAAGAAAACAAACAACGTTGTAAAGTTTACCCATAGAAATATGTAGGTCCATCTCCACTTACTCAAGAGTTACACAAATAATTTCTCTCTTTCACTTTCAGGACGGAATTGTTTTGGAGACCTTTCTGCCCGCATAACAAATGCTTGGAGATATAACTTGATTAATGAAACTCTATTAATTTTCTTTTATATATATACAATCAAACTAATATGTTATAGCTTGTGATTACTCTCATCAGGTTCAAATATGTAATAGTTTAAATTGGCCTTATCGATTTCTCTTCCTCCATTTACTTATCTTTTATCATCAAAGCAATGGTGCAAGGGCAAAACTTTGCTCTCATAACCAGAGTTCTACGTTGCTCCACTTTAAGCAACTCTTTTCCTTCTCTAACATTTCTTCTCTTAGTTGTGGCGGAAATCAACAATCCTATCTGAAGATGATAAATTGGAAAGAGGATGGTGATTGCTGCTCATGGGATGGAGTGACCTGCGATTTGGTGACAGGACACGTGATTGGCCTCGACCTTAGCTGTAGCTGGCTTTACGGAAACATTCCTTCCAACACTGCCCTTTTCTTCTTTCCTTACCTACGAAACCTCAACCTGGCTTTCAATGATTTCAATTACTCTATCATTTCTTTTGGTTTCGGCAAATTTCCTCATCTTAATCGTCTAAACCTCTCTTCCTCCAACTTTGACGGTCATCTTCCATTTGAAATTTCTCATTTGTCTAAATTGGTTTCGCTTGACCTTTCTTTCAATGATAGGGTAAAACTCGATACACCTGTTTGGTATGGGCTCGCTAAAAATCTGACAAAGTTAAAGGAACTTAGACTAGATTAGGTACACATGTCTACCATACTACCTTCCTCCTTGATGAATCTAAGTTCTTCTTTATCATCTCTGAGCCTCCATGGTTGTGGATTGCAACGAAACTTCCCAGAAAATATCTTCCACCTTCCAAATCTACAGGAGTTGAGGTTTGGTTCTAGCAACAGTTTTACTGCAAGTGGTTTGCCTCTGGTCAATAGGAGCAGTCCCTTGAAAGTTTTGGATCTCTCTAACTGCAATTTCATTGGATCACTCCCAGCATCACTTGGTAACCTTACTCAACTTACACATTTAGATCTCTCTTATAACAGTTTCAATGGATCAATCCCTGCATCACTCGGTAACCTTACTCAACTTACACAGTTGGATCTCTCTAATAACAATTTCAATGCATCAGTCCCAGCATCACTCAGTAACCTTGCTCAACTTACACATTTGATTCTTTTTTATAACATTGTCAATGGATCAATCCCAGCATCACTTGGTAATCTTACTCAACTTACATATTTAAGACTTGAACACAATAACTTTGTCCGTGAAATTCCTGATACTTTTGCCAACCTCCGGCAACTTTCTGATTTATCTGTCTCAACGAATCAACTGATTGGTCCGATTCCTTCTTGTTTAAATGAGCTTCAAATTTTAGCTACTCTCGGTTTAAGCGATAACTCTTTCAATGGGACTATTCCATCTTGGCTATTTACTCTACCATCATTAGAGAGAATATTTCTCAGTCACAACCAACTAACTGGTTCAATTCCGAGTTCAATCTTTGAACTCAGAAATTTATCTATTCTTGACCTTTCTTTAAACAATTTGAGTGGCATCATAGAACTTCACATGTTTGCAAAGTTTAAAAATCTTGGGTTGGTTGGTCTTTCTTCTAACAATTTATCATTAAGCACCTCAACCAAAGTAAACTATTTGTTTCCCCAACTTTACGTTTTGGCTTTATCAGCTTGCAACATAGGTGAGTTCCCAAATATCTTACGAGAGCAACATCAATTACAATTTTTGGATCTTTCTGAAAACAAAATTCATGTCAGAATTCCCAACTGGATGCGACACAAGGGAAAAGATACTTTGTGGCATCTAAATCTTTCCAACAACTTCCTTACAGGCATGGGACATCTTCCCTGGAAAAATCTTCAATATCTTGACCTCCGGTCCAATTTGCTTCAAGAAAGCCTTACGAATCTACCACCTCTTTTGCAATTCTTTAGTGTTTCAGGCAATAAATTGACCGGAGAGATTCCTTCATCATTTTGTAGTTGGAGCACTATTGAATATCCTGACTTGTCAAACAACAACTTGAGTGGAATGATACCAAATAATATGGGAAACTCTACACTTGAGGACTTGATTCCTCAAAGGAACAATTTTCATGGTAGCATCCCTCAAATCTTTGCAACTGGCAGTAACTTAACTACTATTAACCTTAATGACAATCACTTGGAGGGATCATTGCCATCATCTTTGGTTAATTGTAAAGGATTAGAAGTTTTAGATCTTGGGAATAACAGGATCAATGATACTTTTACCTACTACTTAGAAGACTTTCCTGAGTTGAAAGTGCTCATCTTGAGATCTAATAAATTCTATGGTCCTGTTGACAATTCCAATGCTTGATCTATCTGATAATGAATTCTCTGGTGGTTTACAAGCAACATATTTTCAAAGTTTTCGAGCTATGATGCAGGGGGATTACAATATTATGAAAGTGGAATATATGGAGCCAGCTAATTTCAGCGGTGAATATTATTCGGTGTTTTTGACTGTGAAAGGAAACTACATGCAGATGGAGAGAATTCTAACCATTTTCACTACCATTGATTTGTCCAACAATCAATTTCAAGGACAAATTCCAGAAGTGGTGGGAAATCTTAATTCACTCAAAGTCTCAACTTTTCTCACAATAATCTTACAGGAAATATTCCGTCATCATTTGGAAAATTGGCAGCTCTAGAATCATTAGATCTCTCTTCAAACAAGCTTGTTAGGGAAATTCCTATGCAGTTGACGAATCTAATATCTCTTTCGGAGTTAAACCTTTCTTACAATCAGCTCGAGGGACTCATACCTCGAGGACCTCAATTTAATACATTCTTATCCAATTCTTATATTGGAAACTTGAGGTTGTGTGGGTTTCCATTGTTGGAGAACTGTAGCAATGATGAGGCACCTGTGCCAGCAGCAACAATATTCCACGAGAAAGACGATACTTGGTTTGATTGGAAATTTGCTATGGTAGGATATGGATCTGGACTGGTGATCGGATTGTCTGTAGGATATATGGTGCTTGCTACAGAAAGACCACGATGGTTTATTAGGATGGTTGAAAGGAAACAACCCAGGAGAGTCAAAAGGCTGAACAGAAGAGTCAGAGGAAGAAGAAATTGATAAGCGTGCAAGTGATGCTCTGCATGAATATTTCATATAGGTTTGTTTTCTACTATCTTTTCATGCATAACATTAGAATTATTAGTTGTTTTTTCGAATGGTAAAAATTAATGCGTGTATTGATACTTCTAGGCAGAAATTAGTCGTACTGATGTAAGTATGAACGATGACCATTCTATAAATAACTCAATATAAAAATGGTAATCTATCCTTAGTTATTCATTTCACTTTACAAATAATGGCGAAATTATTTATTCATATGCAAGAAACTAAATTAGGGATTATTGCTGCAACTACTAACATTTGGCAAAACATATTGCATCCTTTTCCTTTGTGTAGCTTTTAAGTAACGATGTAATTCAATAGATTGGATTTCCCATTTGTTAAATGTGCTTTTTTTTTTCTTTTTATAACCTATGATGGTTTCAGGTGACTCAAAATCAATTAAAGTTGCTGGAATCCTTGCCGATGTGGCATTATTTTTTACCCTACCAAATTAGCTTGAAAACGAAGTCAGTAATTCAGTTACAAGAGTTAGTTCCTCGAATAGTTGGTTTATAATAAGCAAGACTGGGGATTATCTTTTCGGATCGATTTGATGAGCTCATTGAGAATCTGGATTGAGTTTTATCTTCATCTCTGTAATTAGACTTTCTGTAAATCACCTTGTTGGTGAATCGGTAAAGGGTTTGTTTGCTTAATTGACGGAGAGTGCAAGACACAATGGGTGAACCATGTATCTGTTTTTCATTTATTGATGAAGTGCTTTGTTGTATTCGTTTTGTTCTTGGTTCAATCATTGTGTGAGTTTTCAATTAGGTTTTAATTCTTCTTTCACCAATATAGTAGTCATCCACTAAAGGATATTGAAAGAATCTTTAGTTGATTATATACATAACAAACTACACCAAGCAAAAATTTATCAAGATAATGGTAATAATATTAATAATAACAAAAGGGTTAGAAGAAGTAGCAAAAGAGCAACAGGCCTAAAACCTCAAGAAACAAGTCAATCATAAAACATTCTATTGGGTTGGGTTTCCTCCTTGTGGAGATGGCCCAAAAATAGTGACTAAGTCCAATTAGTCTAAAGATTCTAACTAGCCTAAAGAGTCCAATTAGCCTAAAGATATTTTTTAATCCTTTTTTAAGTAGGGTTTAGTTTCTTATTTTTGTTGAAGTATATAAAGGAGAGGAGAGCGGATACTGTTCACAAGTTTAAGAAAGAAAGTGAATACTGTTCACAGCTTTAGAAAAAGACAGTACTGTTTACGAGAGAGGCAGAATAGTAAATCCCGAACAGCTGTGATCAACTGGTTGATCGGAGGTCGATTTGTGGTCCGATTGGACTGAAAATTTACCAACAGCTTCATAACTCAGAGTACTAAATTCTGAACGGTGGAGATCAAATTTGGAGCATTATTTCTCCAGATTTCGTGACTGGTAGTTAAGCCACCAACTTGGTGATGTTTTTCTTGAACTCTCTCTAATTTCTTTGTAGAACTTGAATGTTTGCCAAGATTGTGTGATCTTGAGATTGTTATAATGTGTACCTCTAGTTTTAACTAGAGAGAACTTGTGTATTCCCATTGTTTGATTATAGTGGAGATTTTTGGGTGGACTACGGTCCTGTGGTTTTTCCTCCTCACAGTAGGGAGGTTTTCCACGTTAAAATTGATTGTGGTGTGGTTGTGTTGTGGTGATTTTATTGCTGTCCAAGAATTAAATTTGTGCCCAAGATTGTTGCTCTATTTGTTTGTTTTCTATTAGGTTCATGCAAGAGGGGATAAGGTAATTGTTGTGCTTCCGGATTATCTGTGTTAGTTTATCCCAACAAAGTGGTATCAGAGCATTGGTTATATTTGTCTAGTGCCTTGTGTTGAACAATGGAAGCTAATACAAGTAGAATGGTTAAATTGAACGGTACAAATTATCATTTATGGAAAGGAAAGATGGAAGATCTTTTATATGTGAAAGATTACTACTTACCCGTGTTTGAAAAACAAAAGCCTGATAATAAAACAGAAGCACAATGGAAGTTGCTTCATCGGCAAGTTTGTGGGCATATTAGACAATGGGTAGATGACAATGTTTTGAATCACATCAGTGGAGAGACATATGCAAGTTCTTTGTGGAATAAGCTTAAAGAGTTGTATGCCAGAAAAACTGGGAATAATAAACTTTTTCTGATAAAACAAATGATGAACTTGAAATATCGGGATGGAAAACCTATGACAGATCACTTAAATGCATTTAAGGGAATCATTAATTAGCTGGCAAGAATGAACATCAAGTTTGAAGATGAAGTACAAGGGTTATGGCTTTTAGGCACATTACCGGACTAATGGGAGACATTTAGAATGTCATTATCTAACTCAGCTCTAGATGGTATCATCACCATGGAATTGGCTAAGAATAGTGTTCTGAATGAAGAGGATAGAAGAAAGTCACAAGGTTCTTCACAATCAGATATCTTAGTCACAGAAAAGAGAGGGAGGAGTAAGAGTAGAGGTCCGAAGAATAGAAATAAAAGTAAAAGCAAGACCAATAAGTTTGCCAATGTTGAATGCTATTATTGTGGTCTTAAGGGACATACAAAGAAGTATTGTCGACAGCTTAAGCGAGACAACAAGAAGGATAAAGGAAAGGAAAAGAAAAATGATGACAGCAGTGATGATGACAGAGTTGCTACTGTTACAGATGACTTCCTTATTATGTATGATGATGATGTTGTCAATCTTATGTGCCATGAGACCAGCTAGGTAATTGATAGTGGTGCCTCCATTCATGCTACTTCACGAAAGGAATTCTTTACATCTTATACATCCAGCGACTTTGGAGACGTTAAGATGGGAAACAATGGCTTAGCTAAAGCCATAGGCATGGGAGATGTGCGCTTGGAGACCAATAATGGCACGATGTTACTTCTGAAAAATGTCAAGCATATTCCTGATATTCGTTTGAATTTGATTTCTGCAGGTGAGCTTGATGATGAAGGATTCTCTAGCAACTTTAGCAGTGGTCAATGGAAGCTCAGTAAAGGTTCCATGACTGTGGCTCGAGGAAAGAAATATTCTTCATTGTATTTTATGCAAGCAAAGATTGCAGACAACAATATCAATACAGTGAAGAATGAAGATACAATTGAGTTATGGCATAGAAGACTTGGTCACATGAGTGAGAAGGGTTTAATTGTTTTGGCTAAGAAAAATCTCCTTTTCAGGATGAAAAATGAATCTTTGAATAAGTGTATTCATTGCTTGGCAGGGAAACAAACCAGGGCTACCTTCAAGACATCTCCTCCTTCAAGAAAATCAGGTATACTCGAACTAGTACACTCTAATGTTTGTGGCCCCATGAAAACAAAAACACTTGGTGGTGCTTTCTATTTTGTGACTTTTATAGATGATCACTCAAGGAAGTTGTGGGTTTATACATTGAAGACAAAAGATCAAGTACTAGATGTGTTTAAATAGTTTCAGGCTTCAGTTGAGAGACAGACTGGGAAGAAGCTGAAATGCATCAGAACTGATAATGGGGGTGAGTATTCTGGACCATTTGATGAGTATTGCAGACAATTGGGAATTCATCATCAAAAGACACCTCCGAAGACTCCTCAGTTAAATGGGCTAGCTGAGAGGATGAATCGAACACTAGTTGAAAGAGTGAGATGCTTGCTTTCACAAGCACAATTATCAATATCTTTTTGGGGGGAGGCTTTGAATACAGTTGTACATGTATTAAATCACACACCATGTGTTCCTTTAGACTTTGAAGTTCCAGATAAAGTTTGGTCAGAAAAAGATGTTTCTTATGATCATTTGTGTGTCTTTGGATGTAAAGCATTTGTGCATATTCCCAAAGATGAGAGGTCTAAACTTGATGTCAAGACAAGACAATGTGTATTTCTCGGCTATGGTCAAGATGATTTTGGCTACAGGTTTTATGATCCAGTGCAGAAGAAACTTGTAAGAAGTCGAGATGCTATATTCATAGAAGACCAAACTATACAGGATATTGAGAAGTTAAAAGAAGAAATGCCTCAATATAATGATACACTGATAGACTTGGATCCAGTTCCTCCAACACAGCCTACAGATGAAGTCCAGGATGGCCAGCATGGTACAGGTGATATTGACACTCATACACAGGTTGAGATTGATGATGATGTCCATCAGTTACGAACATCAGAGGTTTCATCAGATATTTCACTTAAAAGATCTACCAGAATCCGACAGTCTTCCACACGTTATCCTACGAGTGAGTATGTGTTATTGACTAATGGGGGAGAGCCTGAATGTTATGTAGAAGCGGTAGAAAGTGAACAGAGAAAAGAGTGGATTTATGCTATGCAAGACGAGATGAAGTCATTACATGAAAATCACACATTTGAATTGGTAAAGTTACCTAAGGATAAACGAGCTCTAAAGAACAAATGGGTATACAGAATAAAACAGGAAGAATATACCTCACAACCACGATATAAAGCCAGATTGGTTGTTAAAGGATTTAGCCAAAGGAAAGGTGTTGACTTTGATGAAATTTGTTCTCCAGTTGTCAAGATGTCATCTATTCGTGTGGTGTTGGGCATAGCAGCTAGTCTTGAATTGGAGATTAAGCAGATGGATGTGAAGACTTCTTTTCTACATGGAGCAACCGGAGGGTTTCAAAATAAAAGGAAAAGAAGATTATGTGTGCAAGCTAAAGAAAGCCTCTATGGCTTGAAACAAGCACCAAGACAGTGGTATAAGAAGTTTGAAACAGTTATGGGGGAGCAAGGCTACCGAAAAACTTCTTCTGACCATTGTTGCTTTATGTTGATGACATGTTGATTGTTGGCAGGAATGCTTCTAGAATTGACTGGTTAAAGAAGCAGTTAAGTAAATCCTTTGCTATGAAGGATTTAGGGCCAGCAAAAAAAATCCTTGGCATCCGAATTCATCGAGATAGAGCAGCCAAGAAGTTGTGTATATCACAAGAGCACTACATCGAAAAGGTACTTGAAAGGTTCAACATGAGCAACGCTAAAGTGGTTAGCACTCCTCTTGCTACACATTTTAGGTTAAGTACCAAGCAGTCCCCTACAACAGACAAAGAGAAGAAAGACATGGAAAAAGTTACTTATGCTTCAGCGGTTGGAATGATGTATGCGATGGTATGCACAAGACCGGATATAGCTCATGCAGTTGGTGTTGTTAGTAGATTTTTATCCAATCCAGGAAGAGAGCATTGGAATGCAGTGAAGTGGATTATGAGATATCTTCGAGGTACTTCCAATTTTAAACTGACCTTTGGAAGTGGAAAACCTTTGCTAGTTGGCTATACTGATTCAGATATGGCTGGAGATGTTGATACTCGAAAGTCTACTACGGGTTACTTGATGACACTTTTAGGTGGAGCTGTAGCATGGCAATCAAGGTTACAAAAATGTGTTGCACTTTCTACTACAGAGGCAGAATTCATTGCAGCAACTGAGGCATGCAAAGAGTTGTTGTGGATGAAGAGGTTTTTACAGGAGCTTGATTTCAAGCAACAGCAATATGTGGTATTTTGTGATAACCAGAGTGCAATTCATTTGAGTAAGAATTCTTCTTTCCATGCAAAATCAAAACATATTGATGTGAGATATCATTGGTTGAGAGATGCTCTTAATGATAATATGTTTAAGCTTGAAAAGATTCACACTGATCACAATGCCTCTGATATATTAACCAAAACTCTTCCGAGAGAAAAGCTTGAAGTTTGTTGTTCAATTGCCAGGTTGGCAAACCCCTCCACACAGTAAGAAAGGAGGAGATTTATTGGGTTGGGTTTCCTCCTTGTGGAGATGGCCCAAAAATAGTGACTAAGTCCAATTAGCCTAAGGATTCTAATTAGCCTAAGGATTCCAATTAGCCTAAGGATATTTTTTAATCCTTTTTTAAGTAGGGTTTAGTTTCTTATTTTTGTTGAAGTATATAAAGGAGAGGAGAGCGGGTACTGTTCACAAGTTTAAGAAAGAAAGCGGGTACTGTTCACGGCTTTAGAAAAAGACGGTACTGTTCACGAGAGAGGCAGAATAGTAAATCCCGAACAGTTGTGATCAACTGGTCGATCGGAGGTCGATTTGTGGTCCGATTGGACTGAAAATTTACCAACAGCTTCATACTCAAAGTACTTAATTCTGAACGGTGGAGATCAAATTTGGAGCATTCTTTCTCTAGATTTCGTGACTGGTAGTTAAGCCACCAACTTGGTGATGTTTTTCTTGAACTCTCTCTAATTTCTTTGTAGAACTTGAATGTTTGCCAAGATTGTGTGATCTTGAGATTGTTATAATGTGTACCTCTAGTTTTAACTAGAGAGAACTTGTGTATTCCCATTGTTTGATTATAGTGGAGATTTTTGGGTGGACTACGGTCCCGTGGTTTTTCCTCCTCACATTAGGGAGGTTTTCCACGATAAAATTGATTGTGGTGTGGTTGTGTTGTGGTGATTTTATTGCTATCCAAGAATTAAATTTGTGCCCAAGATTGTTGCTCTATTTGTTTGTTTTCTATTAGGTTCATGCAAGAGGGGATAAGGTAATTGTTGTACTTCCGGATTATCTGTGTTAGTTTATCCCAACACATTCTTTGGCGTAGTTAATCTGCACAATATACTCATCCTACCAAGGAAACCGATGATCCATACTACAAATTTTTTAACAACGTACAATTCTAAGACTCGAATTTAGCAGCATGTTCTTCATTACCATTTTTTTCCCCCTTTGAAAATGTAAGAAAAATGTGTAAATAGAAATGTAAAAAAAAATAGGTCCTTCTCTTACTACAACTATTTTCTACCTCATAGCTTATTCCTTTCTTTGGCCTTAGAGCACCAATATTAGCATTTCAATGAATATATTTATCTGTTATTATCTATATCAATGAATATAATTTATCTGTTATTGAATGTTTAATCAGTGGTATACTAGAAAAACATAAAGGAAACGTTACATTTTAGATAATAAAATTAGATTCACTTTACATCTCAAGAATGAAGAAGATAATCAACGTTTGATGCTTAATAGTGTTAGTGGAATCAGACTTAAAAAAATGTATTTGTTGTTGTTATCATCTCTGATAAATTGCTCTCTCACAGATCATGAATCTTTAATGATATTGCACTCATCTTCCTTCCCATTTGTTGAAGGTGGTGAGGTTGGCTCACAACTAAGCTATGCTAAATATTTTCTTTTGAGAACAGCTGTGCAAAATTTTTAATTATGCACGTGGAATTTTCTATTCTACCTTTTATATCTACTTTCTTATTTAATAAGTTTCTTAATAATTTTTATAACATTTTTAAATTATTAAATTCAAAGACTTTTAATGCTTAAAATTAAATTTAAGACATATAACCAATATATAATTAGTATATAATAATTAATGTATATGTAAGATGCAATTTTAACTATTTAGAGTGGTTAGATCCAAAAGTATGTAAATAATATAAAAAATTATGTAAAATTAAAAAGCTATTAATCCATTGCATGATGTTATATTTGGAAGAGATAATTTTATTTTGATCTCTAACGTATTACAAAATCATCATTTTAATTAGTATATTTTGATGTATTAATTAAAAATATCCCTAAAATTTATGAAATTATAGCTTCCATCTTTAATATTTACAAATATATATTTTAATTATCATGCCTGCATCACCTGCTAAGTAAAACCATCGACCTACGATACTTTTAAAATTGATCATTGAATTACTAAAAGACATAAATATAAAATTAAACTGAAATGGGGGAGTAACAATGGAGATCAAATTAAGACAAAATATTGCGTAATGGTGTGAGTTAAAGAATTAGAGACGCTTTTGTTTTAAAATTGGGCCAAAGTGCTCATTAAAGGGCCCAAAAGTAACAGAGCCAAAGGACTACCAATGATAAGTAACGTTTTTAAGGTAGAGTCAAGATCAATAATCTATTTTTCACACAAAATCTTGTATCAAATATAAGTCATTAGTATTGGATCCTTAATCCAACATTGGCCTTATATGTGAATAATTATTTTTTATTGATTGTCAAATAAAGTTGAGCCCTAATTAAAAGTGATCCACTAAAGTTTTTGGTAATTAGGCTTTAATGTATCTAATAGGATGTGCACTTTTAATGTGTAGAGACTAAAGGGGAATTTCTATTTGTATGATAGGCTAAAATAGAAATACCTTATGATAATAGGAAAGTGATCTTATATATAAAGTGGTCATGGTCCCCAGATTACACGTAATGTTATTTTCCTGATATCTCATCATCAGAAAATACTTAAAGAGAAACAAATGACTCTCAAGTAAAACGTGTTAATCTGGAAGGCTAATCACAGAATTCTAAAGAGAAATTTCAGACTATAGATTCAGGTACGCTTCCGCTTTTATGTTGATTTATTCTTGATGATCTGACATGAATGATTCTATGTTTTGGGTGATGATTTTTTACCGTACATAATTAATTTTTAACAAGTGCTATCAGGGCCTATTCATGTTGAATCATTGAGAATAAATACAGAATAAATTATGATCAATAATTGAGAATAAATTCGAAATTTTTCTGTATGGTTTTGAGTATGGATATATATTTGTGTATAGTTTTTTGTTGAATTAAGTTATGAATGTATATATATATGTATTTTTCGGTTGTATATATATTTTTGTTTGTTGTTGTGGCCGACGGTTCATCACCGCTGGCGTTAAGATTCATGTAGATGGGATAAGCCGCGGCCATTTGGTCGCGGCAGAGAAGGAAGGCGGCAGCCATGGTCGCCGCACATATAAGGATTTAAAAAAAAAAATTTGGAAGATCGGCAGTTGCACACCGCTGGCGTTGGGAGACCGACACGAGCAGCTCGCCGCGCCGGCAAGACAAAGCCGGGGCAAATGGCCGCGGCATAAGACAATAGGCTGCAAAACGGCCACCTGATTTAAAGTTAAGAAGGGAGCAACTGTTTGGCCGCTAGAAACCCTAGGGTTTCCCTCCAAGAAAAGGAAGACCGATCAACGGTGAACAGCCAAACCGTTCACCGTAATTAAAAAAAAATTAATTAATAATAAAAAAGTATTTTTTTAAGGGCCTAGGTAGGATCCGGGTTGGGTTAACCCGACCCAGTCTAGCCCTTGACCTGGTCAAGGAAGACCGGTCAACGGTCAAATTGTTGACCGTTGATCGAATTTTAAAAAAAATTATTATTTTTTATTTTTTTTATTATTAATTAAGGATTAATTTGATGCATTATTAAATTCAAATATTGATTTGTTATGGTATATATATATTTTGATTTGAATTAATTGAAGTAACACGTCACCAAAATGACCTCTCTTGTGAAAATTAATTTTATTTTGAAATATAAACGGTTTTGTACATGTGATTTATGTGAATATTAATTGGCCCAAAGGAAAGTTAATATTTAACAAAAATTATATGTACATTTTGTGGTAATAAATGCGTGATGATTATTCGGTTTTACATATAAATAACAAATCGGCCCAAAGGAAGGTTTATTTTTTGATATGTGCTTATTATCAGTGTTTGATTACTACATCAAGATATCACTTACTCGTTAATATTTTGTCTAAAGATAAAAATATTAATGTAGTGCCTGGTATTTTGAGATGAGATTTATCTTATTTGAATTTAATTTTGTTTTTAAGATTTGCATGAGCATGGTTTTTTTTAATTGATTATTGTTCTCTGATTTAGCTATGACTCTTACTAATATTACTGCCAACATCAACTCTATTCCTTTGTTAAATGGCTCAAACTTCAAGTCATGGAAGGAGAACCTCGAGATAGTTCTCAGAGTCATGGATCTTGATCTTGCATTAAGGGAAAATTGTCCCCACCTCTTACAGATAAGAGTACCTCTGATGATAAGAGGGAGAAAGAAAGGTGGGAGAAATCGAACCACATGTGCATGATGATAATGAAGAGAGCCATTTCAGAAGCATTTAGGGGCACTATGTCTGAAAATATTACTACTGCTAAGGATTTTCTTGCTGATATTGAAAAGCGGTTTATCAAGAATGAAAAGGCTGAAATGTGTACACTTTTGACAAACCTACTTTCAATAAGATATAAGGGTAAAGGTAATATTAGGGAGTACATTATGGAAATGTCTCATCTTGCTTCAAGACTAAAGGCACTTAAACTTGATATCTCTGATGACTTATTAGTGTGTTTAGTTCTAATATCTCTTCCATCACAGTTCAGTTAGTTTAAGGTGAGCTACAACTGTTAGAAAGAGACTTGGTTTCTGAATGAGCTCATCTCACACTGTGTTCAGGAAGAGGAAAGGCTAAAGCAAGAAAAGACAAAAAGTGCTCACCTGACCTCACACCCTAAGGACAAAGGCAAGAGAAAGAAAAAGGATAAGGATGCTGCAGATACGGCACCTAAAAAGAAACAGCAAAAGAAATCAAATGATTCTGAAGGGAATGGTTATTTCTTCTGTGGAGCTGAAGGGCATAAGAAGAAGCAATGTACCAACTATCACGCATGGCGTGCTAAGAAAGGTATGCTTCTTAACTTGGTTTGTTCTGAGGTTAATTTATCTTCCGTGCCTAGACACAAGTGGTGGATAGATTCTGGTGCAACAACTCACATCAGTGTGTCTATGCAAGGTTGCCTGAGTTGCCGAAAGCTAAATGATGCTGAAAGATACATCTATGTAGGCAATGGCAAAATAGTACAAGTTGAGGCAATTGGAAAGTTTAGATTTTTATTAAAGACTGAATTTTATTTGGATTTTGATGAGAGATTTATTGTACCGTCTTTTAAACGGAATTTGATTTCTATTTCTAATCTGGACAAATTTGGTTATTCTTGTTCATTTGGGAATGAAAAATTTAGTTTGTTTCATGATTCAAAATTAGTTGGTTCCTATTCTTTATTAGGTTACGATAATCTTTATTCACTTGACACAATTATTTCATTTAATGAATCCCTGCACTTAAGTTCACGTGGCACTAAGAGAAAATTGACAAATGAGAATTCGGCTACATTGTGGCAAAAGCGATTAGGTCATATCTCCAGACGGAGAATAGAGAGACTTGTGTCAGATAAAATTCCCGATCCCTTAGATTTCACAGATTTTGATATTTGTGTTAACTGCATAAAGGGAAAACAAACCAATAAAAAGAGATTTGAAGCTAATAGGACACTAGACGTTTTAGAACTTATACATACGGACATTTGTGGGCCATTTCCTACGGTTGCTTGGAATGGTCAACAATACTTTATAACGTTCATTGATGATTTTTCCAGATATGGCTATATATTTCTCCTTCATGAAAAATCACAGGCTCTAGATGTGTTCAAAAATTATAAGGCTAAAGTTGAGAACCAATTCAGCAAACGGATTAAAACCGTCAGATTTGACCATGGTGGTGAGTACTATGGTAGATATGACGGCTCAGGTGAACAACGTCAAGGGCTATTTGCTAAGTTCTTAAAAGAATGCGGTATCGTCCCATAGTATACCATGCCGGGTTCGCCTACCATGAATGGTGTTGCTGAAAGACGAAATAGGACGCTTAAGGACACGGTGAGGAGTATGATTAGTCATTCTACCTTACCAGAATCTCTATGAGGCGAAGCACTTAAGACTGCAACATATATCTTTAACAGAGTTCCAACTAAAGCAATTGCCAAAACTCCTTATGAACTTTGGACAAGCAAGAAGCCTAGTCTAAAGCACTTGCACGTTTGGGGTTGTCCAACTGAGGCGAGGCCTTATAGGCCCAATGAAAAGAAACTGGACTTAAGGACGGTGAGTTGCTATTTCATTGGATACTTTGAAAGATTCAGGGGGTACAAGTTTTATGATCCTAGAATTAAGTCGATATTTGAGTCGGGAAATGTCCAGTTCTTTGAGGATGTTGAGCTTGCGGGGAGAGATAATGTTAAGGACTTTGTCTTTGAAGAGGAATATGTTGATATTCCCACAGGTGTTATTGGCATTGATCAGGATTCGATTCTTGACCTTATTCAAGACACAAACCAAGACAATGTCGAAGAATCTCTAATTCAAGAAATTGTTCGGGAAGAACAAGCTCTAGTACTTCAAGAACCTATGCCATTAAGGAGATCTACTAGAGAGAGGAGAAGTGCATTGTCAGATGATTACATTGTATTTCTCCAAGAACATGAGGTAGATATTGGAGTGATGGAAGATGATCTTATCAACTTCCGTCAAGCCATTGAAAGTTCTAACTCTTAAAAGTGGATTGATGCGATGAATGAGGAGATTAAGTCTATGAAGGACAATGACGTATGGGATATTGTCCCATTGCAAGAAGGTGCAAAACCCATTGGTTGCAAATGGATATTTAAGACTAAGAGGGATTCAAAAGGTGATGTGGAGGGGTACAAGGCACGTCTTATCTCAAAAGGCTTTACACAGAAAGAAGGCATCAACTATAAAGAGACTTTCTCTCCGTTTTCTTCGAAAGACTCTTTTAGGATCATAATGACATTAGTGGCGCATTTCAATCTTAAGTTACATCAGATGGATGTAAAGACGACGTTTCTCAATGGTGACATTGATGAGATGATTTACATGGTGCAGCCAGAAATCCATCTATAGGCTCAAACAAGCATCTCGACAATGGTATTTCAAGTTTCATCAAGTGATCATCTCGTTCGGTTTCGAGATGAATTTGGTCAATGATTGTATATACCATAAGTTTTGTGGGAGCAAATATATTTTCCTGGTTTTATATGTTGATGACATATTACTTGCCAGTAATGATATAACCTTATTGCACGAAACCAAGAGATTTCTAGCTAAGAATTTTGAGATGAAAGATCTTGGTGATGCCGTCTCGGGGTTTTCTAGGATTGTCACAAAAGAGTTATATCGAAAAGGTTCTAAAAAGATATGGCATGCAGCATTGCAAATCAGGTGGTACCCCTGTGGCTAAGGGAGACAAGTTTAGTCTCAAACAGTGCCCTAAGAATGAGATTGAGAAAATAGAAATGCAGAAGATTCCCTATGCCTTAGCAGTAGGGAGTTTGATGTATGCTCAGGTTTGTACGCATTCAGATATTGCATACGTTACTGGGATATTGGGGAGATATTTAAGCAATATAGGGCTAGACTATTGGAAAGCAGCTAAACGGGACTTGCGGTACTTACAGAGAACAAAAGACTACATGCTCAATCAGAGATTGGATAAGCTTGAGATTATAGGGTATACCGACTCTGATTTTGCTGGATGCCAGGATAATATGAAATCTACGTTAGGCTATGTGTTTTTGCTAGCTGGAGGTGCCATCTCATGGAAGAGTGCTAAACAGTCTCTTATAGCCTCTTCTACCATGGCAGCAGAGTTCATAGCATGTTATGAGGCGTCCAATCACGGAGTATAGCTGCGAAATTTTGTCACGGGACTACGCATAGTAGATGGTATTGAGAGACCACTTAAGTTATTTTGTGACAATAAGTCAGCAGTTCTGTATTCCAACAACAATAGGAGCTCGACAAAGTCAAAACATATAGACATCAAGTTCCTAGTTGTTAAAGAAAAAGTTCAGAGTGGAGAGTTGTCTATAGAGCACATTGGAACAAACTCCATGGTTGCGGATCCGTTCACTAAGGGATTGCCACCCAAAGTGTTTCATGAGTACACTGCTCGTATGGGTGTTATGTCATTTGATGATATTCAGTTTTAGTGGGAGTTTTTAATTTTTAGATGCTCTTATGACAACAAACATTTTCCAGTTATTATAGTTTATGGATATTTTAAGGTTATTTTCTGCAGAAATAAAATTTTGGTTTATTTACACTCTGATTCTAGTATGGTTTGATCTCACTAAGGTTTAAAGATGACCAGTTGAAAATAGGCATGTTAAGATCACATTGCATGTAATTCCCATGCTACACATCCATATCATAATCCATGTCATTCAGTTATATCAATATATGTGACCATTGATGGGTTGGGTTACGACAGCTGTAAAAAAGACCGCTTTGATCTTATATTGGTATAATTGATGGACTAGATTGGTTATAGATACATTTTGGTTATGACAGCAAAGTTGAGCTCGTTTTGGTAATTTTACAAAGCATTATTATAAGGTTATACATATAGTCCAAGTGGGAGATTGTTGGATCCTTAATCCAACATTGGGCTTATATGTGAATAATTATGTTTTGTGGACTGTCAAATAAAGTTTAGCCCTAATTAAAAGTGATCCATTAAAGTTTTTGGTAATTGGGCTTTAATGTATCTAATAGGATGTGGGCCTTTAATGTGTAGAGACTAAAAGGTAATTTCTATTTTTATGATGGGCTAAAATAGAAATACCTTATGATAATTGAAAAGTTATCCTATATATAAAGTGGTCATGGTCCCCAGATTACACGTAATGTTATTTTCCTAATATTCCATCATCAGAAATTACTTAGAGAGAAACAAAGGGCTCTCATGCAGAACGTGTTAATCTAGAAAGCTAATCATAGGATTCTAGAGAGCAATTTCAGACTATGGATTCAAGTACGCTTCCGCTTTTATGTTTATTTATTCTTGATGATCTGACATGAATGATTCTATGTTTTGGGTGATAGTTTTTTACCGTACATAATTAATTTCTAACAATTAGATCTAGGTATATTTAACAGTTGAGATTATATCTGACCATATAATTAATGTATAATTATTTATCTATAATTATGTAACACCCCTATTCCGACATTACGAAAGTGGCGCCGAATTAGGGTATTACGAAAAATTTTAAACTTTTAAAACATAATCATTCTTCTAAGTAAGTTAATATTCTTAATCTAATTTGGAGCATCTTTAATTCTATAAAAAGATTTTGGCATAATTTCCTCTATAATAATTGTTTGCCAAAATATATAAACCTGCAAACTTTAAGATTCTATTCTAAGCACTCCCAATAATATTCTACACCAACTGCTTTATTTCATTATCTAAAAAAACATAACTAATTTTAGGGTTTCTAAAATTCAAATACAAACATAGAAAAGTACATCAAAACCACACATTACAAACTCTTACATCTATAATTACATATAGTTTCCAAAGTGGTAAAACTCTTGTTCTGGAGTATTATTGTCTTCTACATACAATATCTCCAGCATTACCTAAGAACCTGAAAAGTAGGGGTGAGTTAATGCCCATTAGATATTTATACATAAAGGTAGTTTTAAGAACTTTACAATAAACAAATTTTTATATAAAACACCTTTCGATTTCGAACAGTAAGTTTAACGAAATCCAAAACAACATTTCAATTTCAGTATTCACAAGAATAACAAAAACACATTCATTCCATCATTTAAAATAATTTCTACTAATTTTTACTCTTGTGTACTTTACGAGCATTATTCCAAAGGTCCGCTGCCCCAAAAACTAGCCAACGTACTTTACGGGCATTATTTCGAGGGACCATCACCCCAAATACTGGTGTCACATCATAACAACAACCATGGCCATCACATTTTCATTTATCCATTTATTTCACAATATATCCATACAAATAATTCATTTATAAAATTACAACACCTGTTGATACTATTTTCTTACTGTATTTATAAATATGACATTCATATAAAAATTATTATTCAAATCCGATTCGAAAAATAATCAATTGGATCAACACGTAATAATTTAGGAATTTCATAAATATTTTTCAAAATATTTAATGTAATAAAACACCATACTTTTCAGTTTTAAAACTAAAATCTCTCAAATACATATAAATACCTACCTGAATATTAAACGATTATTTCTACACTTCTGCTGACTTTTCGTTCCACTCTGAATCTCTCCCTAGTATCAATTTAACAATAATAACACGTAATGATTTAATAATTCAAGCTTTTTTATCTAAAAATGTATGTATATATGTCTTAACAATTAAATTTCTATAATTAAATTATATGAAAATATTTATAATTCCTAAAACGGAAAGCTAATCATCCAAAAATACAAATTTAGAACTAACCTTTTTTTTCTTTTTTTCTTTCTTTTTCTTTCTTCCTCACTACGCGTAGCTTTCAATTTGTGAAAGCAAAGCTGTTTATATAAATATATATACACCACCGCCTCTCATTATTCATTTATTTTATTATTTTATTATTTTATTTTCCTTACACCTACACACAATACCTACACGTTTCAATTCAATTATAATTCATTTGAAAGAAAGACACATGGCCCTTCAATTTCAATTAGATCCTTTAACTTCTCTTTTTTTCATTTTTACACACAATAAAACTTATTTTACCCTAAAATTCAATTCATTTGAAATTAAGAACTTATTAATCCATAATTAGATAATTCATTTCCAATAAATATATTTACTTTATAATTTATATATATATATATATATATATATATACATATACACTAATCAAAATTTGGGTATCACAATCCTCCCCACCTTAAAAAAAATTTCGTCCTCGAAATTTACATACCCAATCGAAATAACTCTGGATGTTGGGTTCGTAGTCGGTCTTCAAGCTCCCACATAGCCTCCTCAACTCCATGATGTTGACATAAAACCTTCACCAGTCGAATAATTTTTTTGCGAAGAACTTGTTCTTTACGATCCAGGATTCGAATAGGTTTCTCTTCATAAGAAACATTCTTATATAATGTCAAGTCTTTCCATTCCAAGACATGTGAAGGATCTGGCTAGTACTTCTTGAGCATTGAAATATGAAAAACATCGTGAATTTGTGCTAACTGAGGAGGTAAAGCTAATCTATAAGATACTTGACCAACTCATTCTAAAATCTCTAAAGGACCAATAAACCTTGGAGCGAGTTTCCCACTTTTTCCAAACATGGCTATTCTGGTATGAGGCTTGACCTTTAGGAAAACATGATCACCCACTGCAAATTCTAATGGCCTCCTTCTATGATCTGCATAGCTCTTTTGGCGACTTTGGGCTACAAGAAGTCGTCTAATTATCTTTACTTTCTCAGTAGTTTCTTTTACCAATTCATGACCTACAAGTAAAGTTTTACCAATCTCTACCCAACATGTAGGAGATTGACACGGTCTATTATACAATGCCTCAAAAGGAGCCATTCACAAACTTGATTGGTAGCTATTATTGTAAGAAAATTCAACTAAAGGTAAATGTTCAGCCCAAGAGCCTTGGAAATCTAAAGCACAAGATCTTAGCATATCTTCTAGTATTTGGATAATTCTCTTAGATTGACCATTTGTCTGAGGATGATAAGCTGTACTAAAATTCAACTGCGTGCCCATAGCTTTCTGCAAACTCCTCCAAAATTGGGATGTAAACCTCGTATCTCTTTCGGATACAATTGATAGAGGCACCCCATGCAATCTCACTATCTCTTTGACATACAATTTACTCAAAGTTTCCAGAGAATCAGTAGATTTGACAAATAAAAAGTGAGTAGATTTTGTTATTCTATCCACAATTACCCATACACTTTCATGATTCTTTCGGGTTTTGGGTAGCCCTCTCACAAAATCCATAGTTATATGCTCTCATTTCCACTCAACCACTGAAAGAGGCTGAAGTAATCTTGCTAGTTTCTGATGTACTGCTTTTACTTGCTGGCATGTCAAACACTTAGCTATAAATTCTCCCACATCTCTCTTCATTCCATTCCACCAGAAACATCTACGCAAATTTTGATACATTTTCGTACCACCTGGATGTATGGAAAATTTGGATTTATGAGCCTTACTAAGCACATCTTTTCTAAGAGACTCATCTGATGGTACAAACAGTCTTCCAGCAAACCTTAAACCACCACACGAATCTATAGACCACCCCTTTATCACCTCACCACTCTTTAACTTGGCTCGCACTGATTTAACTTTAGAATCACTTTGTTGAGCAGTAATCACCTTTTGAAGGATGGTAGGTTGTGCTACAAGGTTAAATAAGAAAGATTGACTTCCTGATTCATTGGTCCTCAGACCAAATCTTCCAAATCATTACACATCTTCCATCTACGACAAGAAAATCTTGCCAACATTCCCTGAGATTTCCTACTCAAAGCATCTGCTACCACATTAGCCTTACCTGGATGATACTGCAAAGTGAAATCATAATCTGCTAGGTACTCCATCCATCTTATCTGCCTCAAGTTCAGATCCTTCTGAGTAAAAAGGTATCAAAGAATTTTATGATTTGAAAATACTTCAAATTTTTCACCATACAGATAATGTCTCCATATCTTTAATGCAAATACAATGGCAGCAAGTTCTAAATCATGTTTAGGGTAATTATGCTCATGGGCCTTTAGCTGGCATGAACCATACGCCACCACTCTCCCTAATTGCATTAAAACACAGCCAAGACCCACACGTGAAGCATCGCAACAAACTGTATATCCTACACCTCGTTCAGGAATAATTAAGACTGGAGCTGAGGTCAAATGATTTTTCAACTCTATAAAGGCTTGCTCACATTCATCGTTCCATTCAAACTTCACCCCTTTTCTAGTCAGCTGAGTTAAAGGTACTGCTCTTCGAGAGAAATCTTTCACAAATCTACGATAATATCCTGCTAAACCCAAGAAACTTCTAATCTCTAACACATTTTTAGGTCTATTCCAGTTAAGCACTGCTTCCACTTTAGTAGGATCCAAAGAAATACCTTTTTTAGAGACCATATGTCCAAGAAATTTAACTTCAGTCATCCAGAATTCACATTTACTCCATTTCACGTATAAATGATGTTCCCTCAACACTTGCAAAGCCATACGCAAATGCTGCTCATACTCCTCCTTTGACTTAGAATATATTAAAATATCATCAACAAACACCACTACAAACTGATCAAGGTAAGGGTGAAAAATTCTATGCATCAAATTTATAAATGCTACAGGAGCATTTTTTAAACCAAATGGCATCACTACAAACTCAAAATGTCCATATCTAGTACGAAAAGCTGTCTTTGGGATGTCTTTGTCTTTAACTCTCAATTGGTGGTAGCCAGACCTCAGATCAATCTTCGAAAAGTATCTAGAACTCCGTAGCTGATCAAATAAGTCATCAATTCTGGGCAAAGGATACTTGTTCTTCACTGTTACCCGGTTTAATTGTCTGTAATCCACACACAATCTCAAACTCCCGTCCTTCTTCTTAGCAAACAGAACTGGTGCTCCCCATAGAGAAGTACTGGGTCGGATAAATCCTTTATCTTGTAACTCCTGCAATTGAGTCTTTAACTCCTGTAGTTCAGCTGGTGCCATCCTATGAAGGGTTATTGAAATGGAAGTCGTACTAGGATACGTCTCAATAGTAAAATCTACTTCTCTCTTAGGGGGTAATCTAGGTAAATCATCAGGAAATATATCTTTAAACTCATTAATTACTGAGACAGTTGGGGTAACTAAATTAGTAGCATCATAACTCATCACACTGGCTACCCATCCTAAGTAGTCTTTATGTTCATTATACCTAATATAGGTACAATGATGCTTATTCCCTCTACTCCCAGAAATATGAAATCTTTCACTACTAGGAAGATTAATAGTTACCCTTTTCCTTTGACAGTCTATAATGGCATGAAAAGATGACAACCAATCCATACATAACTAATTTTAGGGTTTCTAAAATTCAAATACAAATATAGAAAAATACATCAAAACCACACATTACAAACTCCTGCATCTCTAATTACATATAGTTTCCAAAGTGGTAAAACTCTTGTTCTGGAGTATCCTTGTTTTCTACATACAATACCTCCAGCATTGCCTAGGAACCTAAAAAGTAAGGGTGAGCTAATGCCCAGTAGATATTTATACATAAAAATAGTTTTAAGAACTTTACAATAAACAAATTTGCATATAAAACACCTTTCAATTTCGAACATTAAGCTTAACAAAATCTAAAACAACATTTCAATTTCAGTATTCATAATAATAACAAAAACGCATTCATTCCATCATTTAAAATAATTTTCAATAATTTTTACTCTTGCGTACTTTACGGGCATTATTCCGAGGGACCGTCGCCCCAAACACCGGTGTCACATCATAACAACAACCATGGCCATCACATTTTCATTTATCCATTTATTTCACAACATATCCATACAAATAATTCATTTATAAAATTACAACACTGCTGATACCATTTTCTCACTGTATTTATAAATATGACATTTATATAAAAATTATTATTCAAATCCGATTCGAAAAATAATCAATTGGATCAACACGTAATAATTTAGGAATTTCATAAACATTTATCAAAATATTTAATGTAATAAAACACCATACTTTTCAGTTTTAAAACTAAAATCTCCCAAATACATATAAATACCTACTTGAATATTAAACGATTATTTCTACACTTCTGCTGACTTTTCGTTCCCCTCTGAATCACTCCCTAGTATCAATTTAACAATAATAACACGTAATGATTTAATAATTCAAACATAGTTATCTAAAAATGTATGTATATGTATAAATATCTGTATATATATGTTAACAATTAAATTTCTACAATTAAATTATATGAAATTATTTATAATTCCTAAAACGGAAAGCTAATCATTAAAAAATACAAATTTAGAACTAACCTTTTTTTTCTTTCTTTCTTTCTTTTTCTTTTTTCCTCACTGCGCGTAGCTTTCAATTTGTGAAAGCAAAACTATTTATATAAATATATATACACCACCGCCTCTCATTATTCATTTATTTTATTATTTTATTTTCCTTACACCTACACACAATACCTACACGTTTCAATTCAATTATAATTCATTTGAAAGAAAGACACATGGCCCTTCAATTTCAATTAGATCCTTTAACTTCTCTTTTTTTTGTTTTTACACACAATAAAACTTATTTTACCCTAAAATTCAATTCTTTTGAAATTAAGAACTTATTAATCCATAATTAGATAATTCATTTCCAATAAATATATTTACTTTATAATATATATATATATATATATATACACACACACACACACACACACACACACACACATATACACTAATCAAAATTTGGGTATCACAAATTAATACACATGTCAGATGCAATCTCAACCATTGAATGTGTTCAGATTCAACGGCTTATATTTGATGTAAGATTTTGTGTTAAAAAAAAAGATTCATTGATCTACCCCTTTAAGGTATATTCAAGCATAATGTATTATATAGATAAAATCTCCGTCACTTAAAAAAAATCATTTTGTGATCATAAAAAATTAATTAGTGCCAATAGATGGCTTAAATAGTGTGGGAAACAAATAAAGCTCCACTAATCACTTTCATGCAACAGTGTTACAAGCTTCCTAATCAATTTATTGGGCATTAAGCATCACAGCTGGAAGACCACAATTGTCTATAAAGATGGTTGAAAAGAAGCAATTCAAGCACATAAGATGGCTGAACAAAGAAAGTGGGCTAGCTAAGAAGAATTTAGTCATCTATTTTTCTATGGATGAAATAATTTTTTTTTTACATTTTTAAAAATAATGAAATTTACAGCTTGTTATTTTTGGGTTTATATGCTTCGTTTAGAAATTATATAATGAGTATATGCTTTGTCAATTTATTTATTATTTAGTTCATTGTTGATGCACAGATTTTATAAACTTCGCACCTATAAAGAAAGATAGAATAGATGCACCCGAGGCGGCCGAATGGCTCGAGTTAGCCGTGTATGAAGAAGCCAAGTCCACAATTCTAAACCACCAGAAACCACTTTGAGTTTCACTGTCCAAACATTCACACAATGTTCACGTTTCCCTACTATCCCAGTTCACTTCCTCAAACCATCTCCCAACTCCAAGCTCAACTTTGACGACTCTGAAACTTCCTGAGACCCTTCGAACGAAAAGTAGACGTGGAGTAACCAAAATATGTAAGTTATTCCTCTGGCATGAGTAGCAAATAAAATTCTGCATGATTAATTTAGCATAATAACATAAGAAATAATGATATACAATATTGTTGTGATGTGTTTTTGATTGAACACCAAGCAATTAAATGATTAAGAAAGCAACTAACTAAACAAACTTCTCAGCGCCTCTGCTCGAATTTGGGCGCCCTAGCACCTCCTAGACGTGCTTGGACGATTTTAAGCTGTGAGATCATCATCCAATGGCTTGATTTGGGTGTCTTTTAGGGTTGTATGTTTTGGGGATAATAGTCACCATAACCAAGCAACTAAGAATAAAAAAATCTGGTTTTTGAGTGACAAAAGGTAAAGAGCAAGGGAGGATTCTAGAGATAGAAGTGAATTGATTCAAGTTAGAGCCTTTGAAAGAAGACTTTAAGGAGGGTCATTGAAGCTTGCATCTATAGTCTAGTTTCCTAAACTCTATCACTTTCTTTTTGTATTTCATTTGAACTGTATTTGTTGAAATTGATGATTATTGAATAAATGAAGATTATGATGTTGATAATTGTAATGCTTGACTAGATTTCTTAATCTAGGGTCTTGATGTAACTTGTCCAAATTATGTTTTAATCAATTGGTATGTTATTGATGTTATTATGGTTTGATTCACTTGTGTTTACACTTGCTTAATATTCTAATTTGTTAATTAATTAATGAATTGGTTAAATTGGAGATAAATGAATTAATTTTTGAGAAAGATTGATTTGTTTGTCAGACTAAGAAAATACAATTTAAATAGTTGTGAGACTGAGAGGTAATCGACATCTAGATAATTTAATTAACATTTAATATTTCAAGAAACTGAGAAGTGAATTGGGTTCTAAGTATTAAACAACAAGTAATACATAATGAACGTATAATTATTTTAGTTAGATAGGGATATCAACTTGAGTCATTGTGCATAAAACCTTAATTTACGTGCAGGAGAGGTGTTAAGGTTGATTTTATTCTTGTGATTAGTGAATTAGACCAAAACACATCGATAACGACTAATTAAGAGAAATATAGTGATAGATAAGCGAAATCAAGACCCTAGGTTATTTATCTTTGTGTACTTCATCTTTTTATAAACTCTTTAATTTGATTTCTATCATTTGTTACTTAATAATAGCATTTTAGTTTATTTATTGTTACAATTAATCAATTCTAGCTTGCTTAAATAAAATTGGTCTTTCAAACTATAGTATTTAGTAGTTAATTTGAATCTCAATACTCGTAGGACGATATTAATTATTTTCACTTTATTACTTGATACAACCCGTGCGCTTGAGGTTAGTGTAGTTGCAATCAATATTTGCTGACCATACTGACTGCTTGTGAAATGTTTGGTCTAGTGCATACCATTGTGTACATCAAGCTTCCTACAACATTTACATAAGGTACTCGAGCCATGTACTCTACCTCAACCTTTGTCTTAGGGCAAAGATCTAAAGATCATCGAAAGTGTACTACTCATGGAATCTTTATAGGTTTAGCGTTAAGCATGCTAACTTCTCTATAACTTTCTTCACATAGTTCTTCTGAGTGAACCACAACTTTCCAGCTTTTCTATCTCTATTAAATTCCATACTAAGGATCTTCTAAGCAGCTCCAAGATTCTTCATTTCAAATTTAATACTCAACATATTCTTGAGCTTAGAGATGTGAGATTTATTTTTAGAAGCAATTAGCATATTGATAACTCTAAATTATAAAGTTATTTAGGATGCTTTTGATTTTAAAAAAGTCATTTAATTAGAGTGATTTGTGTTTATGAATATTCAATTTGATTGGTTTTACTTGTATGTTATGTAGGAGTCCAAGTTCTTTTTAATTTATCTGTGTTAATGCTAAAACATTGAAAAAAAGACTTGAAAAAGGAACTTCCTAGTTGATGCAGCATTATTGTCATAGCAAAGAAATCAGCAGGTGGAATGAACTGGATGACGTGAAGAGCAATTGAACCACTTAATGAGCTGGACAAAATAGAATGATGTGGAGGGAGAAAAAAGGAAAATTTCCTTTTAGGGCACTGTCCTAAGTCAAGATAAAAAGATCCTAGCCGTTAAGGGCATGAGATATCCATATTTCTAGCAAAGTTTTGGAGAAGAAAGTTCTGAGGAAAAAAATACTACTGTTTTTTAAGAAAGAAAGAAAGAAGGAGAAGAAGTACCAACTTGAGACATCAATCTTGGGCTTGAACTCTTGTGAAACAATGGTTATTATTTTAATTCTCTTTATTATTTTAATTCTCTTTTCCCTTAAACTCTTGTGAAACAATGGTTAAGTTGTATATGAATATTTTTAAGCTTTTGAATATGAACTAATTTCTTGGTAGCTAGAATTGTTGATGAACCCTATAATATAAATTGGAATATTTTGCTGCAAGGAATGTTAAAGTAGTTCAACTTTGTTCAATCTTGTGAAAATATTGATTAACACTTGCTTATGCTTGGCCATCATTAATGAGTTGCTGAATTAAAATTAATACTAGAAGGGTTAATCTTAATGGACTAAAACTTGATTGATGCAAGTCCATTTTTCTATTTGAAATTGATTTGTGTTAATATAGGAATATATTATTACCTTGCATGACTGAAGGGAGTTGGAGCTTATCACTGCATTCTTCAAGTTAAATTGGCATAGGAATATGTTAGTTTAACTAAGGAATTAAAATCATAATCACTTTGAAAAAAGACTATGAACTTATTTAGAATTCCTAGTTAACAAAGCCCAGATTGCTATAGCATTTCTCTGTAGCATTTTTACCAACCTTGCATTTTAGGGGAATTCAACGATTCTAGCTCATTGTTCTCATATTCTTTACTAATATTTTGATAGTTATAATTTGAGTTCTATATTCTATGTTACTTTTAGTCATAAATTGATTTAATTTCCATTAGATCTCAATTAACTCATTAGTTGCTTCCGAATTGTTTAAAGTTAATTTTGACAATTTATTACTTGAATAATCCCTGAGGAGACGATAACTTACTTACCATTATATTTCTTGTGTGACTGTGTACACTTGCATATTATACAAAAATATCACAACAAATTTTTGGCGCCGTTGTCGGGGATTGTTAAAGAAGTGAATTAATTGAAAGAAAAATCAATTTCTTTGCAATTTGGTTTAATTTTATTTTGTTTTTATTGTTGCTTTCTGTTTTGCAAGGCTAATGAACCTAGTGTATGAGCGAGCAGCCAAAACCTGATTTATATCCCATTGACCCTGAAATTGAATGTACATTTCGAAGAAAAAGAAGAGAGCAGCAAGTTCAAGCCGAATCTGTCGAGATAGTTGATGATACATGTGCTGGTAATGGTCAGAATGCAATGGTTATTGCTGATGCAGAGACAGAGCTATAAGGGAATATGTAGTTCCCATTTTCAATTAGCTAAATCTGGGTATTGTGAGACCTGAAATTCAAGCACCCCAGTTTGAATTAAAGCCTGTCATGTTCCAAATGCTTCAAACTATGGGTCAATTTAATGGGATGCCTACGGAAGATCCTCACCTTCATATTTGCTTATTCATAAAGGTGAGTGATTCTTTCAAGCTACCTTGGGTTACTGAGAATGCATTAAGGTTGAAGTTATTCCCTTATTCATTGAGAGATAGAGCAAGGGCGTGGTTGAATTCATTACCTTCAGATTCATTGACTACTTGGCAAGAGCTAGCAGAAAAGGTTTTGATGAAGTATTTCCCCCCTACGAAAAATGCTAAGCTTAGAAACAAAATCAAAGCCTTCCAACAAGTAGATGAAGAGTCGTTATATAAAGTATGGGAGCGTTTCAAGGAGTTGTTATAGAAGTGTCTGCACCATGGCATTCCTCATTGTATTCAGATGGAGACCTTCTATAATGGTTTCAACACTCACACAAGGATGGTGGTTAATGCTTTGACTAATGGGGTTATACTTGCTAAGTCTTATAATGAGGCTTATGAGATTTTGGAGAGAATTTCCAACAACTATCAATGGCCCACTACTAGTGCTTCTACAGGGAGAAAAGTGGCTAGTATTCATAAGGTAGATGCATTGACTTCTTTGGCAGCCCAAGTCTCTTCAATGTCTAGTATGCTCAAAACTATAAGTATAGGAATGGGGTCACAAATGAGGCAGTTAGCAAAAGTATCTTGTGTTTATTGTGGTGTTGGTCATGCATATGAAAATTGCCCATCTAATCCCGCCTCTGTTTGTTTTGTTGGAAATCAAAATAGGAACAATTTATACTCTAATAGTTATAATCCAGATGGAGGCAACATCCTAATCTTTCTTCGGCTGGTCCAGGCGTTGGCCCAAGCAATTCTCTCATGCCCAATAGGTCCACCTATCCACCGAGATATTCCCAACAAAATACTCAACCGAGACCTCCACAAGCGATTCAACCTAAGTCTCTAAAAACCTTGATGAGAGAATATATGGCTAAAAATTATGCACTAATTCAAAGTCAAGCTGCTTCATTGAAGAATTTAGAGAATCAAGTTGGGCAACTAGCTAATGAGTTCAGAACTAGACCTCATGGAGCTCTGCCTAGTAACACAGAAAACCCAAAGAGAGATGACAAAGAGCATTGTAAGGCAATCACGTTAATGAGTGGGAAAGAGTTAAAGATGCCTGTGAGCAAGCCTAAACAAGTGGTTGAGCCCTCTTCAATCTAAAACAGTAAAGAAAAGAGAGAAGAAACAAAGATTTCAAGTCTGCCAAAATCTGCCTCTGCCCAGAATGCTACAGCATTTTTGCCATAGCAAAACAGCCCAAAAATGCAGAATTTGAGACAACAGCCACCATTTCCTCAACGTTTACAAAAGAAATAGCAGGATAAGCAATTTCAAAAGTTCCTTGATGTGTTAAAGCAGTTGCATATAAATATTCCACTAGTGGAGGCATTAGAGCAAATGCCCAATTATGTGAAATTTATGAAAGACATCCTCACAAAGAAGAGACGGTACGGAGAATTTGAAACAATGGCTCTCACCAAAGAATGCAGCTTCTTTCTGCAAAACAAGCTTCCTTCAAAGATGACAGACCTAGGGAGCTTCATTATTCCATGTTCTATTGGCAACTCTTATCGCGGGAAAGCATTATGTGATTTGGGAGCTAATATCAACTTGATGCCAATGTCAGTTTTCAGGCAATTGGGAGTTGGAGAGGTCAGACCCACTACAGTTACACTTCAACTTGCAGATAGATTCCTTGCTCATGTAGATGGAAAAATTGAAGTGCTGGTAAGGGTTGATAAATTCATTTTTCTTGTTGACTTTATTGAGTTGAATTATGAGGCAGACAGGGAGGTACCTATTACTCTAGGGAGACCTTTTCTTGCTACAGGCAAAACACTAGTTTATGTGCAAAAAAGTGAATTAACTATGATAATGCATGATGAACAGGTGACATTCAATGCGTTTAAGGCAATGAAATTTCCAGATTATATTGAGGAATGCTTATATGTGTCAGTGGTGGATTCTTTAACACAAAAGGGATTGGAAAGCAAGTGTTTTGATGATCTTCTAGAGCGAATTTTGTTGTTTGATTCACAAGAAGAAGAGGATGAAGATGATCATATAGCTTGGTTAGAAGCTAATTCACAACAACTACGAACCAGAAAGAACTTTGAATCTTTGGAGCTCTCGTCTAGAGTGTTCAAAGCACCAAGCCCATAAGTAGAGGAGCCTCCAGAATTAGAACTAAAGACTTTACTGTCTCATTTGAGATATGCTTATCTGGGTGAATCTTCTACCTTGCCCGTTATCATTTCAGCAGAGTTGTCTAATGAGCAAGAAAACAAGTTACTTGATATGTTGAGAAAATTCAAAAAGGCTATTGGGTGGACCCTTGCGGATATTAAAGGCATTAGTCCTTCTTTGTATATGCACAAGATTTTGTCGGAGGATGGCGAAAAAGGTTTTATTGAAGGCCAGCCAGGACTTAACCCGATTATGAAAGAAGTGGTGAAAAAGGAAATCATCAAGTGGTTAGATGTAGGTATTATTTATCCTATTTCGGATAGCTCCTGGGTGAGTCCTATTCAGTGTGTACCAAAGAAAGGTGGGATCACTGTGATAAAGAATAAGAATAATGAGTTGATTCCCACAAGGACTGTGATAGGATGGAGAATATGCATGGACTACAAAAAGTTGAATAAAGCCACTTGGAAAGATCATTTCTCTCTTCCTTTCTTTGATTAGATGTTAGACAGACTTGCAGGAAAGGAATATTATTGTTTCCTTGATGGGTACTCCGGATATAATCAGATTTCCATTGCATTGAAAGATCAACACAAAACTACTTTCACTTGTCCTTTTGGAATCTTTGCTTTTCAAAGGATGCCCTTTGGTTTATGCAACGTTATAGCGACATTTCAAGGTATATGTAGCCATCTTCACTGATATGGTAGAACAATTATTGGAGGTGTTTATGGATTACTTTTCGGTGTTTGGTGATTCATATGATGAATGTTTGAAAATTTTGGCTAAAGTACTACAAAGATGTGAAGACAAAAATCTCGTCCTTAACTAGGAGAAATGTTATTTTATGGTGAAGCAGGGTATTATTTTGGGGCATAAAGTATCAAGACAAGGGATTGAAATTGACTAAGCTAAGATAGAAGTCATTGAGAAGCTACCACCACCAATCTCAGTAAAGAACATAAGAAGTTTGCTTGGGCATGCAGGGTTTTATCGATGATTTATAAAAGATTTTTCCAAGATCTCTAAGCCTCTTTGCAACTTATTGGAGAAAGATACCCTATTTCACTTTGATGAAGCATGTTTGAAGGCTTTTGAAGAGTTGAAGAATAAATTGATGGCTACACCAATAATTGTCGTGTTGGATTGGAATTTGCCTATTGAGTTGATGTGCGATGCAAGTGACTACGCAGTGGGAGCGGTATTGGGGCAACGAAAAAACAAGATCTTTCATTCTATTTACTATGCCAGCCGTACTTTGACAAGTGCCCAACTCAATTACACAGTGACGGAGAAAGAGCTTGTAGCCGTTGTCTTTGCTTTTGATAAGTTTTGATCTTATCTAGTGGGCACTAAAATGACTGTTTATACGGACCATTCCGTTATTAAGTATTTAATAGAAAAGAAAGATGCAAAGTCTCACTTGATTAGATGGGTACTTCTCTTATAAGAGTTTCATGTAAAGATTCAAGATAGAAAAGGTGTAGAGAACCAAGTAGCGGACCATTTGTCAAGAATGAAGTGGAACAAGGAATCAAGTGCTCAACTGCTAATCAAAGAAACATTCCCGGATGAACAATTGTTTGCGTTTCAATAATCTCAAGAATTGCCTTGGTTCGTAGATTTTGCTAATTATTTAGCTAGTGGGTTGATGCCTTCAGAGATGATAAGCCAATAGAGGAAGAAGTTCCTACATAATGTAAGATTATACTTTTGGGAAGAACCTTATTTGTTCAAACAAGATGCAAACCAAATGATTCGAAGGTGCATTCCAGAGCAAGAGATGGAGGACATTTTATATCATTGCCATTCTTCACCTTATGGAGGTCATTTCAGTGGAACCTGTACTGCTTTAAAGGTGCTCCAATCAAGTTTTTTCTAGCCCTTACTATTTAAAGATGCCCAAGCCTTTCTGATGAAATGTGATCAATGTCAAAGAGTGGAAAATACCTCTCGGAGAAATGAAACACCTTTAAACAATATTTTAGAAGTGAAATTATTTGATGTTTGGGGGATTGACTTTATGGGACCTTTTTCTCCATATTTTGGGAACTTATACATCTTAGTAGCTGTTGATTATGTGTCTATATGTGTCGAAGCAATAGCATCTCCCACTAACAATGCTAAGGTGGTGATGAAATTTTTGCAAAAACAGGTGTTTACTTGCTTTGGTACTCCAAGGGTGATCATAAGCGATGAAGGTATGCATTTCATAAATAAGTTGTTAACTGGATTATTGTTGAAATATTGTGTGAAGCATAAAATAGCTACAGCCTACCATCCCCAAACCAATGGACAAGCTGAGTTGTTTAATCGAGAGATTAAAGGAATTTTGGAGAAAATGGTCAGCCCCAATCGTAAGGATTGGTCGAAGAGGCTAGATGATGCTCTGTGGGCATATACAACTGCATTCAAAACACCATTGAAGATGTCACCATACCGATTAGTATTTGGTAAAGCCTATCACCTATTGGTAGAGCTAAAGTATCGTGCTTATTGGGCAATTCGAACACTTAACATGGACTTACAACTTGCTAGTAAAAAAATAATGTTGCAGCCGAATGAGTTAGAGGAAATGTGCTTGTTTTCTTATGAGAATGCCAAACTTTACAAGTAAAAAACAAAACGTTGGCATAACAAGAACATCCAACCACGAGTGTTTGAAGAAGGCCAGGGAGTGTTGCTATTTAACTCGCGATTAAAGATATGTCCAAGCAAGCTCAAGTCAAGATGGTCAGGTCCTTTCATGGTAATTAAGGTGTATCCTTACGGGACAGTAGATTTGCGATGAACAATCCAGGAGAGAGTTCAAGGTGAATGGACAGAGATTGAAGCATTATTGGGGTGGTGAGATTGAACGATGCAAGACCTCAATCTCTTTAAAGGATCCTTGAAAGAAAATAAAATTCTAGGTTGTTAGGATGAAATGAATGTCTTTGTAAAGCAACCCAGAATCATTGTAAATACATGTTTAAATATTATTTTGTTTTCTTTTTATTTTATGCTTTTGCTTGGTATTTTTGGTGTGCTTTTTATGTTGCAGGTGTTTGGGGTGCAAGACAATGATGGTCTGATATACAAATATTGGCTTGGGGGATTATTATAGAATTCGTTACGTAATCGCACAGCTGGAAAATTTTGAGACAAGACAATGTTGTAGCAAAACTTCTTATAGCATTTCCCTGGGCTGACTAATTTTTTTTTGGGAGACGACAGATTACAGTGTGCGATCACACACACATACCCCGCCCCTTACAGATCTCTATTATAAATAAATATATATATTTTAATAATAATAGTAAAAATATATATATATATATTTAAATTTTTTTATATATATATTAATAAGTAAATAAATTGGTTTCTATTTTCCTACCCTACATCTAACTTTTCACTTTCTCTTTTTCTCTTCTAGCCACCGCTTGCCATCCGTAGCACCAAGTCACCACCGCATATTGCCAGCTTGCCCTGTTCTTTGTTCGACCACCTTGCAAATAGTTTAGACCACCACCATTTCAAACCATCAGCCCACGTATTTACTCGCCGACTGTCGTCCTATCTCACCATATCAGTGTCGGTCAATTCATTCTCCGGTTTGAAATTTTGGTCTTTAATCTCCACGATTCCAATTTCAAGAAGCATTTTTGTGTTATTGTCCATCATGCCAAAAACAAAGCAAAAGGCTAGAAAACTTAAAGACTACCCACGATTCATTTTCAATGAGGCGAAAGAACATTTTGAGGAGCATTTGAAAAACAATAAGTTGTTGCTTGAAAAAGGATTCCACATGCAAGCTTCACCGTCCCTTGGGTTGCCTTCCTATGTCTCAGAGGTAATTGTTCAATGAGGTTGGCATAAATTTGTTCAAAATTCTGATCCTCCTCTACTTGCAGTTGTGAAAGAGTTTTATGCAAATTGGTTGGATCCTGAAGAAAAGGTGGTTACGGTGAGGGGTACCAAGGTTGATTGTTCTGTTGGTGATATAAACCAAGTCTATGGGCAAGTTGACATTGTAGAAGAATATTTTGAATTTATGGAAACAGTGACTGACGAGTAGATTAATGAGGCTTTAAAACTAACGACCAAAGAGGGTACTTAATGGACAGTATTTGCCACCGAAAAACAGACTGTTATGCGAACTGCCTTAACACCTGCTGCAAAGAGTTTGGTATTATTTCATCAAATTTTGTCTACGACGTACAACTCACGATGATATAGTATCCTTGAGCAGAATTCTACTTATTTATGCATTCTTGAAGGGAGTTGGAGCTTATCACTGCATTCTTGAAGTTAAATTGGCATAGGAATATGTTAGTTTAACTAAGGAATTAAAATCATAATCTCTTTGGAAAAAGACTATGAACTTATTTAGAATTCCTAGTTAACAAAACCCATATTGCTATAGCATTTCTCTGTAGCATTTTTACCAACCTTGTATTATAGGGGAATTCAACGATTCTAGTTCATTGTTCTCACATTCTTTACTAATATTTGGATAGTTATAATTTGAGTTTTATATTCTATGTTACTTTTAGTCATAAATTGATTTAATTTTCATTAGATCTCAATTGACTCATTAGTTGCTTCCGAATTGTTTAGAGTTGATTTTGACAATTTATTACTTGAACAATCCCTGAGGAGATGATAACTTACTTATCATTATATTACTTGTGTGACTGTGTACACTTGCACATCATACAAAAATCTCATAGCATATATCATTAACATAAAGCATTAGATAAATGAAAAAACCATCATCTAAAGTTCTGAAATAGACAAGACAATCATACTCACAGCAAGTATACCCATGTGATACCATAAAAGCATCAAATCGCTTGTACCATTGTCTAGGTAATTGTTTTAATCATGTAAGGATCTCTTCAATCTAGGCACGAGCCTTTCCTTGCCTGGTTCTTTAAAACCTTCATGTTGTTGCATATAAATCTGCTTCTCTAGCTCTCCATTTAAGAAAGCAACTTTTACTCCAAATTGTACATTACCTCATATAGACTTATGCTTCACCACCAGAGAGAAAATTTCATTGTAGTATTGTAGTCTATACTTTCCTTTTGTGAGTATCCTTCAGCAACTATTCAGGCTTGATACTTTTCTCCTTAATTTTCAGTGACTTCTTTTTTTTCTGAACACCCATTTGCACCCAATAGCCTTTTTTCCCTTGGGCATTTCTACCAATTCCCAAGTATGGTTCATTTTAAATGACTCTATTTCTTCTTCCATAGTTGTTGACCATTTATCACCATCCTTTGCTTGAATTGCTTCTTTTTAAACCAAATGAGTTATCGCTCTCGGAGAAAAATGCAAAAGACACCATGTCTTCATATCCATATCTAACAAGTGCTCTGGTAGTGTACCTTTACCTGTCTCTAGCAAGTGAATACGACTTTTCTTAATCATCAGTTACGTCTTTACTTTCTTGTAGTGCAGATTGTTGTTGTTTAAACTATACCTCAAATATTGATCTTTCATTTTCCTTTGCAGTAGAAGTCTGCTTCAAATCTTTTTTCTTTAACATGCTGGCTTCATGAAAGACAACATCATTGCTAATGACTTTCTTCTTTGATTCTGGGTCTCAAAGCATATAACCTTTAACATTTTTTGGGTAACTGAGGAAGATCCACTTCTTTGACTTCGTGTCTAACTTTGTACGCTCATCATGCAGTACATGCATAGATACTAGACATCCAAATATGCGTAAATTGGTGTAGTTGATTGGCCTATTTGTCCAAACCTACTCAAGGACTTTGAAATTTATGGCCAAGCATAGAGACCGATTAATTAAGTAAACAATAGTTTTAACAGCTTTTGCTTAGCAATGTTTCGACAATCCTACGTTGAGCATCATACATCGAGCTCTTTCCATTAATTTTCTATGGCAGAGTCTTCTTTACTGTGAAATACCGAGTAGTACCTTCACTCGTATAGAATTCTAGAAAAGAGCTTTCCTTTGTACTCAATCCAGTGTCATTTATGATGTACTTTAACGTTTTGCCAATATGGTTTTCTACCTCAACTTTCCATTACTTGAAAACATTAAACACCTCCGATTTGTGCTTCATGAAGTACACCTAAACCTTTCTAGAATAATCATCGATGAAATTGATGAAATAATTAGAACCTCTATATGATGCAACTAGTAATGATCCCTACACATCAGTATGAACATAATTAAGAATACCTTGCTGATGTAAGATGAAGTGTTGAAGCTAACCCTATTCAGCTTTCCCATAACACAAAATTTACAAAATTCCAATTTGCATCCTTTCATACCAATCAAAAGTTCCTTTAGTGAAATTTATACAACCCATGTTCACTAAGATTACCTAACCGCATATGTCATAATTCAATATTGCCATTGCTCGATTCTGTATATGTTGCGACAACAGCTCTACCTAAAATAGTATCTTTTAGAAGCTTATACAAGTTCCCAATTTTCTCTCATTTCATTACTACAAGAGCTTCTTTGTAAACCAATGTTCCCAAGAAAACAAGATTTTTCTTTAACCCAGGAATATGCCAGATATTACCCAGTGTTCTAACAGTTTCATTATGCATCCTTACTTTCACTATGCCAATTCCAATAACCTTGTAAGAAGCGTCGTTACCCATTAAAACATAATCAACGTCACAAGACTGGTAGGTATTAAACCATTCTTTGTAAAGACACATATGGTATATGCATCTACAGTCGAGTGTATAGGATTCTGAAAGAGATATTCCACTTGTAGATGCCTACAACATTTCGTCTTCTTCATCGTTATTGGATTTGTTGTCGACCACATTTGCTTCGGTTCACTTTTGATTCTTACTTGTTTCCAAGTCATTCTTTAATTCGTTGCAGAATATTCTAATATGTCCCTTCTTGTGGCAGTAATGACACTCCACATCCTTCCTTAGGCACTACTTGGAATGATTATTGTGGCCAGAATTTATTTCATGAGATTTACTTCTACCACGTCTTGGTTTTGCCTTGTTATCTTCTCTCGTAACAAGACCTTCAGCTTGAGAAGGACTACTTAGTTGCTTGATCTTATCGGTCTCCAAAAGAGCAGTTGAGATTTCATCCATTGTTAGAGTTTGCTTCCCAATTAGTAATGTGGTCACCAAAGTCTCGTACAATTTTGGTAAATAAGCCAAACCGAATAATTTCTTGATCTTCTTCATCAATCTTGACCTCCATACTCTAAAGTTGAGTAATACATTTGTTGAATTTGTTGATGTGGCTTGATGCATCCTTACCCTCTTATATCTTCAACTCGTACAACTTTTTCTTCAAATAAAGTCTATTTGTGAAGGATTTTTACATATAGAGCTTTTATAATTTCTCCCATAACCTTACTTAAGAAGTTTCGTTCAACATTGTATACTTGATTTATAAAGCAAGAATGAGTCGAATCGTGCTTACAGTTTTTGCTTTTAGTTCCTCCTAATCACTGTCTTCCATATCCTTGGGCCTTTTATAAGGCAATGCTTTAAGAAAATCCTGTTGCACTAATACATCCTTTACAGTACTTTGCCCAATACTAAAGTTAGTTTTACCATCAAAAGGTACCAACTCAAACTTCGAACTAGCCATAAGTCTGTAATCAATTATTATATTGCAAAGTTTACAACAAACCTTGATGTGAATATTACACTTTGAAAAATTTTAAAGAAAGAATGGAGGAGTCACAAGGGTCCTACTTAAAATCCAAACTCTTTAATCGGTAATAGTCCTTTTGATAAAAAATTTCTCATGCACATATCCACCCTAAGTGAACCTTCGACTTTGATACCACTTGTTAAAAATTTGATGGCCCAATAATTACCCAATAATACAAAGCTTATAAAATATAATAATTGTAAAATCTAAATAATGACAATAACGGTAAATATGCAACAATATAAAGTAAAGGATACTAAAAAATAACAAGATTCGGTAAATGTTACCTACGTCTTCGGATAATTCAAAAACCTGCATTAGGATCCAATTGAAAAATAATACAGAATTCAGATTTTATATAAAAATACTCAAAAATGAAGTGGACTCAAAAGAACAACTTACAGAAATATGAAGTAAAATTATATATTGTATAACTACAAGGACCTAAAAGAAAAGTGCCTTATCTTCAACCTCACAACTCTGCAACTTCTCTGTTTCGGACTCTCTCGACATTAAATTTTTCTTCTCTCAATTTGATTCATTACGAATGAAGGAAGTCCTCTATTTATAGGCCATCTGAGAGCCAACATTATCAATAAAATTCAACTAGTTTTGAGGTAAGCAATTACATATGGAAGGCACCAATTTTCACCGCTGGCTACTACCAACTTCTAGATGCTTTCAACTCCAAACTTTATTGCTTTTTGTGAAAATGAGCCACAATTCTAGATGCTTTCTAAATGCTGGTACTATTTTTTGCTTACTGCTAATGACATAATCTACCGGTGCTTGCTGTAGTACAGAGGTTGTTTTAGTGTGCAGTATAGATTCTGTTTTCTTTGGTGCTGCCCTGTTTTGTTGGATCCAACCAAAGATGTTGTGAGGTTCTTCCTAATTGATGTTGATTTACTCTTACATTGTTGATGTTGTATTGCATTTGTCAACCCTAGTTGCAATCGTTATTTGTTGATTTTTTTATGCCAACTAGTACCAGAGTTGTTTTGCTTTCGTGATATGGTTTCATTTGCTGTTGTTTATTGCAATTTCTTAAGCAGATTTTGTTGCTTCGCTGCTGTTAAAACTACTTTTTTTTTTGTCGTTTTGTAACAAGGAAAACAATAGTTTATTCCCAACTGTTTGATGCTGTAAATGCTACTACAACTATATTTTACATACAAAAGAAACGAGTCAATTTTAATCAAATGAGAATATAATATAATCTTGAAAATTCAAATACCCTTTTGTTTATTTTCTATTCAAATACCTTTTTGTTTATTTTCTTGTTCTTTCCCTTCATTGGCATAACTTTTTGTGCTAGGGGATCCTCTTCGAATCTGCATGGATGAGAAATTTCCTTTATTCTCATACACTTAGATGAACCACAATTCTCTATCAAAATTTTAAATTCTTATAATCTTTAAATAGTTACGGTGTCTATCCAATTAAAGACAATTTTGAAACTAACAACATTTAAGTATAATTTAAACAAAATTCACAAGCAGAACTTTCAACAAGAGATCAAAAGTTTTTTAAAATAAGAAAAGTGTAATCCATCCACACAATTTTTGCTAGAATTGTATTGATTGGAAGATCATTTCTGAGTATGGTTGGCACTGTTAGAGGATGTTCACATGAAAAGTTAATATGAAACTTCTACATAAAGCTGTCAAAATTCTCCTTCAATTTTTCGTATTTAAAGTCAAAGTTTTTGCCTCGAGGAAGTGTGTTTACAATTCTCTAGGATTGATTTTTCTAGAATGATCAGTTGTTATTTATATTGTTCATAAGTGAAAATAAAAAATATAGAAATTAAACATAGAAATAAAAGAAAATTCTGCAGAATATTGAGCTTTGCAGTAGCAACTCAACAAATACTTTATTTTATTTTTAATTTTCTTTGCAATTTCAAATATCCAACAAAATTGGTATTAGAGCTAGGTTATTAAGATCAAGTTGGGGTTTTTCTCATCCTCAAGGAAACAAGATGTCTTCATCTAAGGGGGAGAGTGGATCATTTTCACTTTTTATTCTTCCAATATTTGGAGGGAAAAATTATGATTTTTGGAAAGTGAAAATAAGAACTTTGCTTATGTCTAAGGGATTGTGGAATGTTGTTGTCAAAGGCTTTGAAGTACCAGAAAATGAAGATAAATTTACAAAAGCACAACAAAAGAAACTCGAAGCCATGAGAATGGTTGATGCAAGAGCTCTTTCAAAAATTCATAATGGAGTTACTGCAGTCATTTTTCTCATAATTATGAAATCCACTACAGTAAAGCAAGCTTGGAAAATTCTTAACCAAGAATTTCAAGGATACCAAGCAAGAAGCATCAAACTTCAATCTTTTTTAAGGGAGTTTGAAAATTTAGGATGTAAATTGGCTCGGGACTATTTTTCTAGAGTAATTAATGTTGTTAATCATTTAAGATCTCTTGGTGATGATGTTCCTTGTAGGAAGGATCATTCATGTCTACATGACAGAGAGAAACCTAAGTCTTAACATACAAACTACTTGATTACATGACCACCACAGCAATAGCCAATCAGAGAATGACGTGTGCCGCTGCTGATGACCAACAGAGGAATAATTAACTTGAGGCCATTTGTTTGGAAAATATTTATTGTAACAAAAGTCAAACGTTGAACAGATTAATTTATATTTACTTCTTGTCGGATAATTCTATCTTTAATAAGCTCTTTGATTCAATTCATCTAGATTTTCTGGAGATATGTATAGAAGGTTTGCAGAAATTGGACATTTGTAATCAATGGTGAGTTTTTTTTTTCCCCATAAATGCAAATTAATTACATCATGATAGCACATTCTTCCAATATTAGCAAAAACCTATAAAGAGGGATTATTTAATAGGCACACCCACAACTGTGCCAGTCAATGAGGCAATTGCATCTGTTCTACATGGGTTTTGCTCCTTTTGATTCGAGATTTTGATGATGCAGTAGCCCATGGGTCAATTGAGCTGTCGCGCTGGAAGATGCATTAACAAAGCCACTTGAGCTTCTAAGGAAGGACAAATACTTGCAGTTTCAACTAAGCTTTTTGCCATCCATTGTATGTGCATAATTCTGGAATTGCAAAAAAGATTAAAACAAACATTTTCCAATTTTCATATGCCAACAATACATAGCCCAATGAAATCGAAATGAACACGGAAATTACACAAAAAATGCAGGTAACTGCAGATTTTGGTTAAAAAAGGCCAAAAAAATAAAATCAACTTAAGATAATTGAAGGTACAAACTTTAAATTTAGACTTGAAAACCTTAAATTACCAATCAAAAGCAGAACCCCATCAATCTATCACTAACCTCAATTCAAAATTTACACAGAATTCAGCCTATTTCGAGAGCACCACAATAATAAAAACAAAATTTAATATTTAGACAAAAATAAATAAGAATTTGTTTAAAACACCTAAATCCCAAAAATTTGTTAACACAATCAATTGAACATATAAATTAATTAAAAACAACTCCCCTATTGCTTTTTCCAAAAATAGAAAGGAAAGAGAATGAGTACACCTCCTTACACAAACACCAATACCCATAACTTCAATACTCGATTATTCTTCGAATTAAACAGTATTAAAACTGTTAAGAAAGAAGGATTGGTCATTTAGCTAACTTGGTTGTTAATTCATTGATTGTATTCTTTGGTTTATTAGTTATTTAGCTTGAAAATATTATTACCAGCTCCTAGGGACCTCTGTATAGGCCAGCTCACCCTCTACAATTGTACCAAAACCTTCTAAGAATATTGGAGCCTATATATGCTCCATTCTCTGTGTATTGCTTGATGGCTAAAATACAAAAAAAAATTGTACTGCTATTGTGCTAGAATATTGTTCTTTTATTTTTCATCTTGGTATCAGAGTTGCAATAGAGTGTTAACCAATCAATGGATAACAACTCTCTAATTCCTACTTTTACCATGAATACAGGCAATAGCTTAGCCACTCAAACAAGCATTATCTTTTCTATTCCTATCAAACTTGAAAGAAATAATTTCTTGATTTGGAAAGATCAAGTTCTTCCAACTATTCGTGGAATGACCTGGAGACTTTTATAGATGGATCAAAGAAAGCACCTAATAGGTACCAAGTTACCGTTGATGAAAATTAGAATGTGCTTACAATTGATAATCCAGCTTATTGTCAGTGGAAGAAATAGGACTAGCTTCTTCTTAGCTGGTTGCTGTCTACTATGACTGAAGTTCTTCTTGCCTCCCTCACAAATTATGTGACCTCTAAGGATCTCCGAGAAGCTATGACTAGAATGTATTCATCTCTGTCACATGCTAGGATTATACAACTAAAAACCCAGCTCCAAACCAGTAAAAAAGGGTCCCTGTCAATGGGAGAGTTTTATTCAAAGATAAAAAGCTTAGCTGATGCCTTCACCATAGCAAGAAAATCAGTTTATGATGAAGAACTAATTGAGTACATTCTATGGGGTCTAGGAACTGAGTGTGATGCTATGGTAGTAAATATAGCATCAAGAATGGATACAATGTCCCTTGAAGTTGCTTTTTCCCAGCTCCTCTCTTTTGAAAGTAGAAATGAACGTAACTATTCTTCTGGTAACATGAACATGGAAGTGAATGTAGCCTCAAGCAACAACAATAGATGCTGGAATCAGAAAAAGAACCCAAGGGGTAGAGGATTTAATTCTTCAGGGAATAGAGGACTAAACAAAGGAAGAGGAAGAGGCAGAACACCTCAAGGCAGAAATCAGAATCAATCTCAAGAAACTTGTCAAATTTGCTTCAAGATGAGCATGTTACTGTTGTTTGCTAGCACATGTTTGATTAGGAATTTGTGCCCAAAAACATAAACAATTAAGGACGAAATTCAACTTACATGGCAACTCAAGAATTTGGAAATGATAGAGGTTGGTATTTGGACAGTGGAGCAACGAACCATATGACTAATGAGTTGAACAATCTCACCATGAAGTTTGAGTACGAAGGTAACAAAAAACTTATTGTTGGGAATGGAAATAAACTTTCTAATACACATGTTGGAAATGCCTGCTTACATGTTAGAAATGCTGAACCATTGCTCTTAAGAAATATCCTTTATATTCCTCAGATAACTAAAAACCTTATTAGCATCTCTAAACTAGTTGCTAATAACAATCTTTCTGTTGACTTCCATCATAAAATTTGTGTTGTTAAGAATTAGATGCAAAAGGTGCTGCTGCAAGGAGTGGCTAGAGCAGGTCTGTATTGACTAAGCAACAAAAAAGAGATTGAAGAAAATTCTTACCTCAAAAATAGAGTTTTGCCTAAGTCCAAGTTTGTTTTGTCTATTGTCACCTTATTTGTTGTATTAGATGAAGAGTCATCTAGCAATTTAAGCACTAGTAAAGAGTCCATAAATGTCATGGATATTCTCCTTAGAAAATTCGGTTATCCAAATGATCAAGCTCTTAAGAAGATACTATTGACGTTTAAAAACTTCTCCATCAATAAAAATATTCAAACTCCTTCATTTTGTGTTGCCTGCTGCTTGGAAAATTCATAAACAAAACTTCAAAAGTAGTGAAAACATATCTATCAAACATCTTGAATTGCTACATGTTGATTTATGGGGACCAACACCACTAAGTTATGGAAATGGCTTTAGATACTACCTTAGCATTGTTGATGACTATACAAGGTTTACTTGGATTTTTCCCTTGAGAAATAAAGCTGAAACCTTAAAAGCTTTCATTCATTTCAAGAAATTCATAGAGATGCAACTAAATAGAAGAATCCTCACTGTACAGACAGATTGGGGAGGTGAATTCAGGCCACTAGAGAATTTTTTGAAACAAGAAGGTGTGTTTTCTAGGCATTCTTGTTCACATACTTCGCATCAAAATGAGAAGGTAAAGAGAAAACATAGGCATATAGTAGAAACTAGCCTTATTCTCATTGTATAGGAAAACTTACCCCTAAATTTTGGTACGAAGCTTTTGAAGCTGTTGTTTGATTGAAAAATAAAATGCCAACCTCAGTTCTAAATTTTAAACATTTGGATTATCCTTTCCTCAAAACGTTTGGATGTGCTTGCTATCCACATCTAAGACCCTATAATAGAAACAAACTTCAATTCCATACAGGAATATGCATTTTCATTGGATATAGTCCACAACAAAAAGGATATAGGTGTCTTCACAATTCAGGTAGGATATATACTTCAAGACATGTAGTCTTCAATGAAAGTGGTTTTCCTTATAGAATTGACCCCACCTTTAAGGTTGATAGAATCTCTCAAACAAGCTCACAAGTTCCTAGTATGTTGCATTTCTTCTATAAGTCTATAAATTCATCTCCAAATCTTGCAGCAAATATAAATCTATCTCTGAACACTTTTGTAGCAGCAAATTCACATCAGAGAAACACACAGCAAGCACTAACACCTTCGGATAACCAAACCAGCAATCTCTCAGCCCAAGAAAACCAGAATCAAATTGTAGAAACAAAAACAACAACGTCTTTTGATCCTAAACAAGTAAACCAGCAACAACAACTTTTGACCAACTTCCATCCCATGATAACAAGATCTAAGGCTGGTATTTTCAAGCCTAAGATATATCTCACAGAAAATGAGGCTTAGACACTAATGAAAATACCTGAAAGTACAAAAGAAGCACTTAGACATGAAAAATGGAGAGAAGTAATGAATACCGAGTACCTAGCATTGATAAAGAATCAAACTTGGGTACTGATTAATCCTAAACTAAGAGTCAAAATTATGGGAAACAAGTGGGTATTCAAGGTGAAATATAATCCAAATGGCTCAATTGCTAGTTATAAAGCAAGGTTAGTGGCTAAAGGGTATCTTCAAACTGCTGGAGTTAATTACAATGAAAAATTCAGTCCAATTGTGAGATCTTCAACCATTAGAGTTGTTTTGAGTATTGTTGTTCAAAATGGATGGGATGTTAAACAAGTCAACATCAATAATGCTTTTTTTAATGGGGAGTTAACAAAAGAAGTGTATATGGGGAGTTAATAGAAGAAATGTATATGGGGAGTTAACAAAAATTCTTAGCAAACGTTTTTCTCTAGTTAAAATAGCGAAGCTAAAGAATGATATAACAACCTTCACTCAATATGATAGGGAGTCATTATATGAAGCTTGGGAAAGATATAAGGAAATAATGAGAAGATGTCTACACCATAGTTTACCCAAATGGCTTCAAGCTCAGACCTTCTGTAATGGCTTGGGTGGTCTAACACGAACATTGGTAGATACAGTAGCTGGAGGTGCTCTAATGGGGAAAACAACTGATTAAGCTTATAACTTGTTAAAAAATATGGTTGTCAATGCTTATCAATAGCCTACAGAATGCTTAACATTTAGGAAAGCCTTGGGAGTTCATGAAATAGACAAACATTTCTGCACTTATTGCTCAGCTCACTACCTTAACCAAGCAACTTAAAGCCATGATAGCAAATTCTATTTATATTCGACAATTGGCTTGTGAGTTGTGTAGCTGCAATCACCCTAGCACCGATTTTCAAGTTAGTAATCCCTTTGCTTCGTCATCTTCTGAACAAGTTTCATATGTTGGAAATTACAACCAGCAGTAAAACAATCTTTATTCCAATCCTACAATCAAGGTTGGCAAAACCATCCCAATTTCTCTTGGATGGGAAATCAAAATGCTGCAAGACCACCAACTGGATTCCAACCTCAAGAAAAAAAGGTCAACTTAGAAGAAGTGCTTCCTCAACTAACCACGAACACTTCCAAATTCATGACAAAAACATAAATAACTTGGCAGAATCAAGCTGCTTCTATTTGAAATCTCAAAGTACAAGTAGGGCAACTTGCAAGCATTATGATGGAAAGATAGCAAGGATCGCTTCCAAGTAATATCAAGACCAACCCAAGGGAGCATGTGAATGTCGTTACACTTCGAAGTGGGAAGTAGCTTAAAGAACTAAAAGGCAAGCTGAAAGAAGAAAGGTGGGAATAACATGCATCTTCATCATCTAATCAAGCAAAAATAAAGGAAGAAAATGATGAAGAGAGAATAAAAGCACTAGCCATACCGCTGAGGAAACAAGTCCTTCAAGGCCACCATCAGAAGAACCAACTCCTCGAAGGAAAGTTATATCGCCTCCACCATACATACCACTAATTTCATTCCTTCAATGTCTTTGAAAAAATAAGCTAGATAAGCAATTTTCCAAATTTCTTGATGTTTTCAAAAAGTTACACATTAATATTCCTTTTGCAAATGCACTTGAGCAAATATCGAGTTATACAAAGTTCATGAAGGAAATATTGTCCAACAAAAGAAAATTGGAAGAGAACGAGACGATGATGCTAATGGAAGAATGCAACACAATTGTGCAAAACAAATTGCCTTTGAAATTGAAGGATCCAGGGAGTTTCACTATACCTTGTACCATTGGGGAGTTTCATTTTGAAAAACCTCTATGCGACTTAGGTGTAAGTATCAATCTAATGCATTTTTTTGTTTTCAGGAAATTGGGACTTGGTGAAGCTAAAGCTACAACTATGTTAGTTTAATTGGCGGATAGGTCAATAAAGCATCCAAAAGGAATTATGGAAGATTTATTGGTTAAGGTTGATAAATTCATAATTTTGGCAGATTTTATTGTATTGGATATGGAAGAAGACTATGAGATTTCTCTCATTCTTGGTAGGGCATTCTTAGCCATTAGTGGAGCTTTGATTGATGTCAAACCTGGTGAATTAACACTAAACGGGAATGATGAAGTTAAGTTTAGCATCAATAATAAGCATGAAATCTCAAAGTAAGCCAAGTACTTGCCATAGGGTAGATGCCATTGACAAGTGTCTAGTGAATGCTCATGAAGATAAGATGAAGAAATTTCAGAATGAGGCATACAAAAATGTCAAAATTCGTAATGAGACAAAGAAGTGGCATGATAGAAGATCAATAAGTAGTTACAACATTTTTCTAGGTAGAAACCTTATCTCTTGGAGCTCTAGAAAGCAGAAGGTAGTAGCCAGATCAAGCACAAAATCAGAATACAGGTCCTTGGCCTTAACAAGGGCTGAAATCACTTGGTTGTGCTCACTCTTTTCTGAATTAGGGATGAACCTGAGTAATAAATCAATAATATAGTGTGATAATATAGGAGCAGCGTCACTTACAGCTAAGCTGGCGCCCTCACTTTTTATCGCCTATATAAACCCGAAGGTCCCTTGAAAGGAGGGGACAAATATTTTGACTACAAAAATTTTCATTGAATACTCCATAGCTAACTTGATTGTCGGAGGGTTTTATTGGCAAACGACGCTGACGCCCACTGACTAATTTTCTTATTTTGGGACAGGTGCCGGAGGTTTATAGTATGACGATAAGAAGGGAAATGTTAGGAACCAAGTCAGAAAAGGACGTGTATGCAGAGGACAAAACGTGTCCTGCAAACAAGAAGTATTGATTGTTAGCCAGATCAACCCTTACAATAGACACGCATCGGTAGGAACAATCACGGCATCAACATATATCATTGTACAAGATTCTTTGCTACTCTTCTTTAGTTCTTTCTAAAGCGCAATACAGATCCAATAGTCTTAGCAGCAAAGGTAACCCTTTGCATTTGCTCACAATTTTGCAACCAACCTCTTCTAAATTGTCACATTTCTTGTTGGACCTATAGGAAAATGAGATCTACGTCAACAATAGCCAACATTCCTCTTTAGCTAATTGCTTAATGAAACTAATGCCAATTAATTCCATTATATGTGCAACATTCCTCTTTAAACAACGGTGAAATGGTTATCATTTATTACAATCTTTACTCCATACGTTGTCTAAGATGAGAAGAAATTTTTTGCGCTCAACAATTTTCTAATTATAGGTCAAAAGAGATTGAAATTCAACTAATTTGCAAGGATTATCTTCTAAAGCTTCAATAATTGTTGTAGCAATTCTAATCTCATCAAAAGTGTTTGACAAACATACCCATAGTCTTTTACCAAAACTTCTCTTAACCTCATCATTATTATAAGCAAGTTGAGCGAGTGTTGTTTTGCCAATGCCACCCACACCTATAAGTAATTTAATGCGGAGGCCTTTTTGCTCACTACTGCTAATCTCACAAACCAGCTTACTTAGCAATATATTCTTCTCCATGACTCGACCACTTATCTCAAACTCATCGATTAAGGAGTTAGTTGCTAATCACCCTGATTTCTCATTACTTTTACTCATATTCACATTAAAATTAAACGTGTCTTTTTGTTTGGCAATAGCATCTAGATTGCCATTGATTTCTTTAATGTCGAGTGTAATGTAACGACGTAGAAAGACTTGTTTGAAACCAAAGTAAGAGGATAGAAAGAAGGAACTGTTAGAGATAAAGCTTTAAAATTTTATAATATTTATTTATTAAATTTTGTAATAATATTTGGAGTTACAAAGTTTAATTATCCTAATAAGCTCCATTGAGGTTATGATTTCTTTTTTAAATTTTAAATCAATAGTTATCCATTGAGTTACAAATTTTTTAATTCTAAATTAGCCTTTAATTCTTATTTTAATGCCTAAGACTAAACACTACTATATAAAGAGTGTTACCTCTTTGTGCATTACATACAATTGATATCTATTTTACTCTCTAATATTGTATACACTATCTTTCTTGCAACTACGACTTTCAAAGACTTGGTATTTTCTTCTTGGTGATTGTACTCATCAAAGAAGAGTGGCTGTGAGCTAGGGTTTTATCTTGGAATTGAAAAGATCCGTCAATACCTGCACAAGGGAAGAACTTTTTTACTTTAGGACAACGCAACGCGTGACTCCTTTTCTGAGGCCAGGTTTTTCTTAATATGTTTTCTTATATTAATTTATAGTTATATTGATAATTTTTAGTTACATAATATGCTCAAAGATCAATAGAGTAAATAGTTAATTTTATACAATATTTTTAACAATCTAAAGTCGAAAAACTAAAAAAAAATATAGTAAATCTTTGTTTGTTATATATGGTTAATGTGATAGTTATAATATTGCATGCTAGGTAAACTTTATTATTTGCTCATCCTTATTTGTTGATTAAGTGATATATAAATTCTATTGTTGTTGGTTGAGTTCATTTTCTATTAGGTGATATTGTTATAAGGTTTTTGTTTATGAATTTATTTTTAATTAGCATTCTCCTTAAAAAAAATAACATTTTCATTGATATATTGTAATTTATAATTTTATCAAATTTTGTGAATTTGATAGTTTTCTCACATTAAAAATAATCTCTTTCTAGAATTTTATTTTATTTAAATTTTAAATTGTTTTAGTTTGTTCAAAATTTTAAAAACGTTCTAAATTTATATATTTAAACTAAAACGTTGAAATTACTTTATTTTATTTTTAATACCGTATTCTTTTAATAATTTTTAAGACTTTAAGTTCAACTATAATTTTTAACTTGTTAAAATTATAACGTTAGTTTTATTATTTTCAATTACAAATTTCAAATAATTTGTAATTAAAATTATCTTACTCTTTTCTCCTTTATAAATTCTTAAACGTCTTTTAATTTAATAAAACTAAAATTGTTTGTCATTGTAAGTATAAATTCTAAAAGTAACGTTTTAATTCTTCATATTTTATTTTATAATTTTTCTAGTTAATTTCTTAATAAATTGTTTGTTATTATATAGACTTCTTATATTCTTTGCTTTTAGAATTCTTTAATAAAATGAATAAGTCCGAGGAAGCAAATAGTGTTAAGCCAGAAAAATTTAGTGGACAAAAGTTTAGGAGATGACAAAGACAATTAAAAAATTGGCTCATCGTTCTAGGATTAATCTCGGCCATTGAACCCAATAATGAAAGAACCTCTCAAGCCTCTAGTTCAAATACTGAACTTTCAAAAAATGATATAGATTATCATTGCCATAATAGAATTTTGAGTGCCTTGGGTGATCACTTATATGATGTATACGAATCTCCCACAAATGCCTTAGATTTATGGAATGCTCTTGAACAAGCCTATGGGATAGAGGACACTAGTATTGATAGATTTGTTGTGCCTAATTTTTATAATTATAAGATAGTAGATTCTAAACTTATTATTGATCAAATTCATGAATTCCAAGAACTTTTGAGGAAAGTTGAGAAAAATAATACAAAACTTAGTGAAAGTTTTAAAGTATCTTATAGAAAAGTTACCATCTAGTTGGTCTAATTTTGCCAAATCCCTTAAGCATAAATAAGGAGATCTTACCACGGTACAAGCAATAAATTCCCTTAGGATAGAAGAGAAAATAGACTAAGTGACATAAATGAAAATGAGAATTCTAAGGTGAATATTGTTGAAAGTTTTAAAAATTTCAAAAACAATAAGGGATATGGTTATAAACCTAAGAAAAAGAATTTTAAGGTTAAGAGTGGTCAACACCCTAACATTTCTCACCCTAATAACTTTAAGAATTCTAAAGGCAAAGGAGATAGGTTGTGCTATGTTTGTGAAAGGACCAACCACTTGGCAAGGGATTGTTTTTACAAAAAGACCGAGGCTTTCAAGACTAAGCCTAAGCAATATTATAAAGGGCAAAAGGATCTTGTTCATGTGCTAGAGGAAAAAGAAGTTTCTAGTAAACTTGCCATTAGGTATGATTCTAATTTCTTAAGTGTGATTTTTACTTATGAGAATAATGAATAGTGGTTAGATTCGGGTTAGATTGTACATGTTTGTTTTGACGAGGGTTTTTTAAAAATTATTAGCACTCAAGTGGAGGAAGTGTAACTTTAGGGAATAATTCTACTGCATAAATGCTTAAAGTTAGAGATATTGATTTAAAGATGACCTCTGGAAAAATTTTAGCTCTCAAAGGAGTGAGGCATGTACCCGAAGTAAGAAGGAACTTTATTAGCAAATCTTCCTTAGTTCAACAAGGATATAAGATTGTACTTGAGTCTAATAGGGTAGTTATCTCCAAAAATAATGTATTTATGGGTAAAGGTTATGTTTGTGATGGTTTATTTAAGTTGAATAATGTTTCAAATTTTAATAAAATTTCCGAAGTTCTTAACATTGAATTATCTAGTATTTGGCATGGAAGGCTTGGTCACATAAATTTGAAAAAGCTTAAAAAAACGATGGATTTCGGTTTAGTTCCTAAGGCTCAAATTGATTTCAAACAAAAATGTGAAATTTGTGTACAAGCCAAACAATCTAAGAAGCCTTATAAGTCTATTGATAGAAATACTCAAATTTTAGAACTTGTTCATAGTGATGTTTGTGATTCTAATAGACCACCTACTAGAGAAGGTAATAAGTATTTTATGACTTTTATTGATGATTGTTCGAAATATTGTTATGTGTTCTTGATAAAAACTAAGGATGAGGTATTTGATAAGTTCAAAGTATATAAAAATGAGGTATAAAATCAATTAGAGAAGAAGATAAAGAGACTTAGATCTGATAGAGGTGGAGAGTATATTCTTAATGACTTTACTACTTTTTGTGAAGAAAATGGAATTATACATGAGTTAACACCACCGTACTCACCACAATCCAATGGTGTTACTAAAAAGAAGAATAGAACCTTGCTAGATATGGTAAACTCAATGTTATTAAGTTCTGGTTTACCCGATAACTTGTGGAGGGAAGTAATATTATCTACGTGCTTTATATTGAATAGGGTTTCTATAAAAGATCAAGAGAAAACACCTTATGAGGTTTGGAAAGGTAGAGTTCCTAACCTTAATATTCTTAAAGTGTGGGGGTGTTTAGCGAAAGTAGGTATACCATATCCTAAGAGAAAGAAAATAGGCCTCAAAACTATAGATACAGTATTTATTGGTTATGCTAAGAATAGCAATGCCAATAGATTTTTAGTCATAAATTCTGAGGTTAATGGGATATCCAATAATACAGTGATAGAATCTAAAGAAGCTACTTACTTTGAAGATATATTTTCTTTTAGGAACAAAATCGAGAAGCCAATGACTTATGAAAAACCTAGTAGTTCTTATGTTGATTCTTTAGAGGAACTTAGAAGAAGTAAAAGACCTAGAAAGATTAAGAATTTTGGAGAAGATTTTTATACTCTTCTAGTTGAAGGAGATCCTACAACTTATAAAGAAGCTATGGTTTCTATAGATGCACCTTTTTGTAAATAAGCCATAAATAGTGAATTTGAGTATATTGTTCAAAACAATACTTGGGTGTTAGCTAATCTTCCTCCTGGTAATAAGGCTATAGATTGTAAATGGGTTTTCAAGAAAAAATTGAAACCCGATGGTACAATAGATAAGTATAAAGCTAGGTTAGTTGCTAAAGGGTTTACCCAGAAAAAAGGAATAGACTACTTGGATACTTATTCACCTGTTTCTAGTATTACATCAATTAAAATATTGATAGCCTTAGCATCAATCCATAACTTAGTTATTCATCAAATGGATGTGAAGACTGTCTTTTTAAATGGAGACTTAAAAGAGGAGATATATATGAGACAACCTTAAGGTTTTATAGTAAAAGGACAAGAACATAAAGTTTGTAAGTTGGTAAAATCTCTTTATGGTCTTAAGTAAGCTCCAAAACAATGGCATGAGAAGTTTGATAGAGTAATTTTAGAATATGGTTTTAGAGCTAATGAATTTGATAAATGTTTATATTACAAAGAGATTGATGGAGCACATGTTTTATTAAGTTTATATGTAGATGATATCTTGATTTTTGGGTCAAACTTGAAGATAATAAATGATATTAAGTCATATTTATCGATGAATTTTGATATGAAAGATTTAGGTGAAGCTTACGTGATTCTAGGAATGAGAATTTGTAAAACAACTCAAGGTATCACTTTAGATCAAAGTAGTTCGATTGAAAAAATGATAAAGAAATTTGTATACTTTCATAGTACTCCAGTTTCTACGTCTTATGATCTAGTATAAAATTGAAGAAATATCAAGGAGAACTAGTGTCTCAATTAAGGAATTCTCAGATAATAGGATCTTTATTATACATAACAAATAAAACTAGGCCTGATATTTCATATGCTGTAGGAAAACTTAGTAGATATACTCATAATCCGAGTAATGAACATTGGCGTGCTTTGGAAAGGATATTCAAATATCTTAAAGAAACAATTGATTATTCATTATGCTATCAAGGTTACCCAAATATAATTGAAGGATATAGTGATGCAAATTGGATAACAAATACCATAGATATAAAGTCTACCACTGGTTATATATTTCTTCTTGGAGAAGCAGCTGTTTCATAGGGATCTAAGAAACAAAGCATAATCTCTAGAAGCACTATGGAATCTGAGCTTATAGCTTTAGATACTACTTGTAAAGAAGCTGAATGGATTAAAGGTCTTTTGTTTGAAATGCCTATTATAGGTAAAAACTTATTTTCTATTCCAATACATTGTGATTGTAAGGCTGTTATAGATTTAGTAAAGTAAACTCATACAAATAAGAAGATGAATAGACATATTATAGTGAGATATAAATCGGTGAAAAACCTTATTGAGAATGCTATTATTACTTTAGATTTTGTAAAATTAGAATTGAATATAGCTTATCAATTAACAAAAGGGCTTTTGAGGAAAGCTATCTTAGAATTGTCAAGGGGGATGGGCCTAAGCTCACAAGGGAAGTCATCTAAGGAGGTAACCCAACCTCTATGATTAGAGATCCCATGAAAGAGGTTCAATGGGTAGGAACATTCGATATTGCATGACTTTTTAGCACTATGAACATATCTTAGAGCATATATGATTCTACTCATCCTTATGGCAAAGTGCTAGTTTGTGATATTAAGGAAAGGTGTTTACCTTGAATGAATCCAAGGCAAGCATACTCTTGCAAGGTATAAGTCACATATACTTTTGGAGGATTCACCTAAGTGAGAGCCGTCGTGACACCGCGACCGTGAGAATTGAGATATTCTCTAAAACTCTCATGAGAATCAAGATGTAAGCGCATGGCCATTAATAGCACTAACCCGTTAAAGCCAATTCTTTGTCACTATTATGTGTGTGGTAATTGAAGTTTGGTCAAAGGAACTGAGTTCAAGCCATAGTTCACTCTAGTGCCTCAAATGAATGTTGCCAACACTAAGTGTAAGTTCAAGTTCGAAAAGCACTTACATCGAATGTATAATAGAAATGTTGCAAATATATGTATATATGTATTTTAAAGTTTTTAAACCTTTATGGGGGATTGTTGGAGATAAAGCTTTAAAACTTAATAATATTTATTTATTAAATTTTGTAATAATATTTGGAGTTACAAAGTTTAATTCTCCTAATAAACTCCATGGAGGTTATGATTTCTTTTTTAAATTTTAAATCAATAGTTATGGAGATTTAAGGTGTTATGAGTTATAAATTTTTTAATTTTAAATTAGCCTTTAATTCTTATTTTAATGCCTAAAACTAAACACTACTATATAAAAAGTGTTACCTCTTTGTGCATTACATACAATTGATATCTATTTTACTCTCTAATATTGCATACACTATCTTTCTTGCAACTACGACTCTCAAAGACTTGGTATTTCTTCTTGGTGATTGTGCTCATCAAAGAAGAGTGGTTGTAAGCTAGGGTTTTATCTTAGAGTTGAAGAGATCCGTCAATATCCGAACAAGGGAAAACCTTTTCGACTTTAGGACAACGCAACGCATGACTCCTTTTCTGAGGTTAGGTTTTTTTTAATATGTTTTCTTATATTAATTTATAGTTATATTGATAATTGTTAATTACATAATATGTTCAAAGATCAATAGAGTAAATAGTTAATTTTATATAATATTTTTAACAGGAACATACCTTCTTAGGGACAAGAGCATGCTCATGATCAACTCCCTTAATTTTCAATTTCAACCTTGTAGTGTTCAACTCACCAGCACATCTTCCATGTCGTATGAAGCATATTTGAGCTGTTGCAGCCAATGTCTGATAGTTTCTTCCTTCATTTGCCTTTGCTCTATATCAATCAGCACAACTTGAATGGCCCAAAGATTCCTAATAAGTTTTTCCACTTCATCTTCAACGTCAGTAACTAGCTTGACCTTTTCACTTTCCTCATGAACAGCCATTGGAATAAGTTGCTTCAAGAGAATGGAAATGATTGCATCAACCGTGGTAAAATGCTGCCACCTTGTTTATTCTTCATTTGCCTTTGTTTTCTAAATAAAGGTACATGGAGTTCTGGTTTGTTTTACTACGCATTAAAAGGCAAATGGAAAAGAAATTTACTTGTCAATCAATCAGAGGATTATCCAAATGTTTCAATAATTAAATCAATCAGAGGATTATCCAAGAAGTTTCGTATGATCTACATTATGTAATTTTTTAATTTTAAACAAGAAATTTTGGTACTTTTCAAGAAATGTGATTAATGATCGACAAGAAGACAATTTAGTGATCAGAGTATCTTATCATAGTTAATTAAGGCCCCTAATCTCTAGTGGTTTTGTGAAGCTAATTAGTCACGACCGATTTCAACGTAACTACTAATTAATGATCTACCTTTGTTGATTTTTTTATGTTTTTACTCATTTTCTTTAAATATTTAATCAATTTTTTCTATTGTCAAAGTGCATATTATTTTATAAATGCAGGTAATTTTTAATTTATATATCAATGGGTTTGGTGAATTTTTAATGGACTAACCATCCACAATATTGTTAAAGTTACATGAATTTTTTGTTTTATTATTTTCTTATAATCTTTCAATCGTTTAACTATTAATTTGGGAGAAATTTTCGCTATTGTTGTTGCTATCAGAAGTGTGCTTTTACTTATTTTGTTTGATCTACTATTGGTCACTTTGGGTGAATATATATTAAATATGTTGGATATTAAATTATATATGCTTTTTATTTTTACTTGTGAATTTATTATTTGGGGTTATTTTCAACTTTATCTCCTAATTTATTGATAATCTTTAAGTATAACCTAAATTTTTAAAAAGTTATCTGCAATGCCTCTATTTATGGTAGATTGTTGTTATCTTTCACAAAAATTTAAAAATTACATATTTACCCTTATAGCAGTTATCTATATATTCAAAGACGATGATATTATCCCTATTTAATAAAAGACAAATATAACCAATTGGACAAGATGTGATGTATGTACTTTAATATGAGTAACATAATTACAAAATAAGAATATATAAAATAATACAAGAAAAAACAAGCAAATAAACAAAACTGGAAAAAAATTAATTAAATAAAATGAACAAATCTACAATTTTATCTATTGTTTAATTAATATTATATATAGTAGTAGTTTAGGCATAATATTTTCTATATACTACATATCAAAATGAATCATTAGATTAATATATTTAAATTTAATTTAATATTTCCCTTTTTCTTATCCAAAATAAAAATTTTATTTTATAATCTTGTGAATTCAAATTTTATATATTTAAATACTAAAAAAATTAAATTAGGATTTTCTAAAATTAAATTAAAAATTTTCTAAAATCAAATTAGGGATTTTCAAAATAAGGTGGGGTTTCTATTTATCAAATCAAATTAAGTTTTTCCAAAATAAATAAAGATTTCTAATTATCTATAATCAAATTAGGATTTTTCAAATAAATTAAGATTTCTAATTTCTCAAAATTAAATTAACGTTTTCATTTACCAAATAAAATTAGAACTTTCCAAAACAAATTAAGATTTCCAATTACTCACAATCAAATTAAAAATTTTCAAATAAATTAAGATTTTAATTACTCAAAATCAAATTAGGGATTTTTAGAATCAAAGTAGGGTTATATTGCCCAAAATCAAATCAGGGTTTCAATTTCAACAGCACCCAAATTAAAGTTTCATTATCCAAAATTAAATTAGTGTTTCAATTTTTATAATACTCAAAACAAATTAGAGTTTTAATTCAACAAATTCACAGTAAGACGTGCTATGTAAAAGCCATTATACAGGTCGCAATGTTATAGTGCTGTAGTTGATGGTGGCAATCGTTGGACGGCTTTTCCAGTTGACAAAAAATAGAAGAGAAATAAAGAAAAAAGAGATAAAGGAAAGAAAAGGAAGAAAATTGTGTGCCATGCTTGCTGCCTTGCCAAAACTTCTTTGCCGTAACTTCATTTGTTGCAGCTCAATTCACGAATCTGGTTTATCTCCATTGACGAAAAGAACACACAGCAAATGGGTGGGAGGAGTGGGAGAGAGAGAATAAAAAAAAATAAAAGTAATTTATTTTTTATATAATAAAAAAGTACAATTACAAAATTACCTTTTTTATTTTATAAACACCCGTTAAATGACAATTTTACCTCTAATAGTATTAACTTTAATGGTAATCTACCGTTAATAGGGGTATTGCAAATGACTTTTCAAAAATTTAAGTTATATCTTAAGATTGTTAATAAATCAAGGGGTAAAGTTAAAAATAATCCTATTATCTGTAAATTATGTTTCATGCCGTTGTGTTGTTGGATATTAAATTATACATGTTTTACATTTTTGTTTGTTATGAATTTATTATTTGAAAGTTAGTTTAATGTTGTTGTTGTATTTATTTGTGATTGGTGAACACACAAAGTGTGGTATGAAGTGATTATAGTTGGATATTGAAATATTGTTTGCTTCTTGTTCTTTTTTGTTATGCATGTTGAAATTATTTGTCTTACCTCATATGTTTTAAGGAAAGAGCAAATACTCCCTAAACTTTTAAAGAATGTTAGATATCCCTTAAATTTTGAGAAAATAGAAAGACACCCCTTACGTTTTGAGAAAATAAAAAGATACCCCCTAAACTTAATTTCCGTTAATTTGACATATTAAGATATCATCATTTTAATCCTTAAATTGAGTTAAAATAACAAAAGTGAATATACTTTTCATATTATTGATAATCTAATCCATATTGGCGTTATTTCTAATATATTTGAAACTAAAATGTTAAACTTAAAAATTTTTGTTTTGTTTTATTATTTTTAAATTGAAGTACTAGTAATCAATTTGATAAAATTATATATTAAAATACTCCTAACTATTTTTTTTTGGGAAAATTTTTCTTGATTCCTCTATGTTGTTTGACCTAATACCTAGATACCCCATGTTTTTTTTCCATAATACTCTAAGTCCCTTTTTTATTAATTGATAGGTTAAGCATAATAATATATGAGTCTCTAAAGTTTAGCTTATTAACTTAAATAGTTCTAAAATTTTAAAAATACCTCATAAAAAATCTAATTTATAAAAACTAATAATTATACCTTTTCACAATAATAATTAGCTAAAATATTATTTTCAACTCCTAATTAGAAATAAATATTAAAATAATAATATAATTTATCTTATAACACATTAAAAACCAAATATTTATTAATATGTTATTATTAAAATACAAGTTTATTTATTTTACAATTATTAACAATTCAATAGTAATTAGATACTAGAAAATGAATAAAATAAATTATATAAATACTAATCTACAAATAAAATATATTATAATACAATACTTGTAATTATATATAATCATAACTATTGTACTATAATATAAATAAAATTTTACAATATATTAACAATTCAATATTATATAGATATTAGAAAATAAATAAAATAAATCATACATTCAATATATTTTATTTATTTTGTAGCTAACTACTATTAAATAAGAATATAATCATTATCTTTTAGTAAATTAGACTTTTTATAGATATTTTTTAAACTACTAAGTAAGACTAATAAGTTAATGGGTCAAAACTTTAGGGGTTCACATATCATTAATTATTTTTCATAATTTGAAACAATGATGAGTTTCTTAACTTAAAAAATATTTTAAATTAAAAGAATGGAATCCACAACTAAAAATTATTTCAAACTAAACGTTTTTATAAAAATGTAGAATATGTACAGTAATATGATATAACATTATCATATTAATTTATATAGATAGATTTATATATGTAATAATATTGATATGATTTTTATTAAATATATTGTTCTTCATATGTGTTAGTCAATATAAATAAAAATTTTTATATTAAATATTAAATAAAATATTATAAATTATTCTTTGAATAAAAATTTATTTAAATTTTAAATTTTTTAAACACGATAAATTTATCTAAATATTAACTAAAATTGAATGATCAATTTTATAATTTTTATAATAAATAAAATAATAATATTTTATTTATTTGAAAACCATAAAATTGATATTTCAATTTATGAATATCATGTTAAAAGATATTTAAAGTTTAAGTAAATTTATAATCAAAAGATAAAATTAGTTATCTATGTGTTATAAAAAAAATATATTATTATTTCAATATTTATTTTCAATTAGGAGTTGAAAATAATTTTTTAGCTAATTAGTATTGTATAATGGTATAATTATTATTTTTTAATAAATTAAAATCTTTATGGGTATTTTTTAAATTATTAGGACTCCTTAAGTTAATAAGACTAAATTTTAGAGATTCACATGTTATTATATTTAACCATGTCAACTAGTAGCTGAGTTATTACGTGATGTGAAATCATTCTTATGCGAAGATCCATTGCTATTCAAGAGAAGTCCAGATCAAGTCATTAGGAGATGTGTTTCGAAAGATAAGATGTTAAACATTTTAAAGCATTGTCATTCATTGGAGTATGGGGGACATTTTGGTGCAACAAAAACGAATGCAAAGGTACTTCAATCGGGATTCTTTTGGCCAACTTTATTTAGGGACGCCTATGCATTCACTATTACATACGATCGTTGTCAAAGAACAAGAAATATTTCTCAATAGAATGAGATGCCTTTGAAGAATATATTGGAGGTAGAGCTCTTTGATGTGTATGGAATAGATATCATGGGACCATTTCCATCATCCTTCTCTAATCACTACAAATTGTTGGCTATGGATTATGTTTTGACATAGGTTGAAGCCGTAGCTTGTCATGAAAATGATGCAAAGGTAGTCACTAACTTCTAGCGCAGGTGTATTTTCACTCGTATTGGAACTCCTCGTGTAATTATTAGTGATGGTGGAAAGCATTTTTTCAATTGTCAGTTTGAAGCTCTTTTGGAAAAATATAGTGTTAAGCATCAGATTGCTACTTCTTACTATCCTCAAACAAGTGCGCAAGCGAAAATCTCAAATAGAGAAGTGAAAATGATCCTTGAGAAAACGATGAAATATTCACAGAGAGATTGGTCAAAGAAGCTAGATGATGCACTTTGGGCCTACTACAGGGCATTTAAGACTTCAATTGAAATGTCACCGTATACGTTAGTATTCAGAAAAACATATCACCTTCTAGGCGAACTAGAACACAAAGCTTATTGGGTCGTAAAAGCTTTGAATTTTGACATGAAAACAAGTGAGAAGAGATTGCTTTAATTGAATAAGATGGAAGAGTTTCAGAATAATGCTTTTGAGAATATACGAATACAAAAAGAAAAGACTACGAAATGGCATGTCAATAGAATCTTGAGATGAGAATTCAAGGAGAGAGAGTAAGTGCTTTTGTTTAATTCTAGATTGAAACTCTTTCCGGGAAAGCTAAGATGAAGGTGTTAGTTAACAAAGTTTTTTTGTTTGGCACTAATGAATTACAAAGAAATGAAGGGCGGTTGTTTCAAGTCAATGGACAAAGACTTAAGCATTATTTAGGTAACAAAGAACGGAAAGTCTCTAGCATTTCACTCAAAGAATCTATTTGATCAACTTACGGCTGAGTCTAGCTAAAGACGGTAAATCCAACACTACTTGGAGGCAACCCAAACCTTTCTTACTTCAAGTTTTTATTTTAATTTGATGTTTGTTTTGACATTTTATTTTATTCTATTTGTTTAGTTTCTTATGTTTTTCCATGTTTCCTTGTGTGTGGATATGCTCAAGCAGGTCTTTTCGCGTGATCAACAAGTTCAAAGTGGGTTGAGGCTTTGCCAGCTTGTATAGTAATGGAATAAAGTGCAGGCGTGGCCACGCCATCCCTGTGCGCCAGCTCCCCACTCGTGCCCATCCCTACCCAGCACGTAACATAGCGTGCAACACAACCTACCCCACCCAACTTTCCCCGAGTGCAGGGTGCAGTCGCACTATACTATGGTGTGCTAGGGCCCCGCTCTTGCCCTAACCCAGTACGCACAACAAGTGCATGCCCCACCCCCACATGCCTATGCACATACATTTCCCTTCCCACTCTTTGTTTTGTTCATGCTTTCCTTGACCCAACATAAAACGTACAACATTCACTTCACTTATCTTTCTTACATCTCAAACCCACAAATACACTCCCCTTCTTTCATTTCTTTTTATTTTATTTCTTAAACACATTCAACACCACATTTATACTCTTTCCATTAAACCCCACTACCAATTAACACATTACATCTTACACCCACTACCAAAAACAACATTTCCCTCAAAACACTACTTCACTTGGACATATGTTGAACATAAAAAATCATCTACATTCACTCAATTCCTTCACAACCAAACTACACTTAAGTAAGTCTATATTTGTTTTCCCAACTTTTTCATTAGTAATTGCAATATTGAGTGAGTTGTAGAAAATGAATTTTGAAGTTTGAATGTCATCTTTGGGTTCTTAAAGTTCAGGGGAATTTAACTGAATCCTTGGAATGTAAGAACGGTTTGAATTTATGATTGGGTTGATTGAAAAAGTGAAGGAAGCTTGACATTACAACATTGGGTGAGTAATACACTTTGCCCACCAAGTGTTTGATAAAATGCTTGAGTGACAAATTTGATGAATTCTTTGAGTTTTCTTCATTAACAATCACTTAAAGAGTAGTTGAGAGGTGCAAGATAGTGTTTAAAGAATTATCTAGTGAAGGAGGAGAGGTAGGATAAGTGCACACACTAAGTGTTCGAAGAAAATTCCGAGAGAAAGCTTATGTAGCATTTATAGCTCCAAAGAAGGGTAGCTCCTCAAAATCTTCAACAAACTTTGATCACAAGAAATTCATTTCTTATGAAGCTGCGAAAAAATTTGAAAAGTTTGTGGAAGATGAAAAGGCGATAGTGAAAGAAAATGCTTTGACACCGAACTCGAACAATGGAAAAATCTTAGAATTCATCCGTGCTCAAAATTGGAAAAAGTTCATTGACTTCCCACCTAAAGCAATAGTTTCATTGGTAAGAGAATTTTATGCAAATACTTACATCATAAGGGAAAATGACACTATGGTTGTGAGAGGGAAACATATATCTTTTAGTCCTTAAGCTATAAATGAGTACTATGGTTTACCTTCTATAGACGAGTATGAAGACTTATATGATGAGCTTAGCAAAGACACCCAAAATTATGATATGATTATAGAAAAATTGTGCATTCCGGGAACAAAGTGGGTGAAAGGTTGTAGCAAGAAGCAAGAAGCCCTTTTCTTTCCCGAAAACACATTGAACAAATATGGCAAGGCATGGTATAAGTTCATAAGTTCAAACCTTGTGCCTACTTCTCACCACCATGAAGTTACAACACAGAAACATGCACTGTTGTATGTTATGCCAAAATCTAAATCGATATTGGCCAAGTAATTCATGACAATTTGATCAAGACAATTGAAACAAAGACAACTGGTGGACACACACACCTTTGCCTTATCTCTAATCTATGCTTAAAAGAAAGGGTACATGTGGGAGATATGGAGCACAAAATAGAACCCGATTCCCCCATCAACAACCTATGTATTTCCAAATTTCTATGTTGGGCTGGTAAGGATTGCATAAGTTCGGGTTTGGGTTTTAACATGTACATTGAGAGGAACATATCGCCACCACTCGAACCTTTGCCTCATCTTTGAAAATTGCTACTAAGACCATCACACCTATATATTACTCGACACTTCATGCAAGAATTTAATGAATAGAGAATCCGATTAAAGGAAGAGCACCAATGCACTCGTTCCCTTAACATGACACCATCGGTTCATCCTCTTTCGCAAATGAAAAGTCTCATAGTTAACTCTCGCTGCCTTGCAACAACACATTTTTCAAAATCACCGAGAAATCTAGGAAATCTGAGAAGATCAATTGCAAATGAACCAATATCTGTTGAATCTCAACAACACCCTTGGAGCATATTTTTAACATAATCAAGCCAAATCAGGATTCCCTCGATTTCCACAATACTTGGATTGAATAAGCGAGCACAATGCATCCAATCCACCTCCATAAAGGAACAATAATAATAATGGGGATTAAGTGGTGAGATCACACATCTCCCTCTCGGCTATGGTTTCTTTCCTTTGGTTTTTATTTGAATACAAACATTGAGGGCAATGTTTACATTAAGTTTGGGGGAGGAAACTTGTGGAATATATGTGGAAGTGTTTGGCAATTTGTCGAGTGTTTGTGGAATATTTGTGGAAGTGTTTGACATTTTGCGGAATATTTGTGCTTAAGCCACCTCACGCACATTTTGATCTCAATTTTTTTTTTTTATGTTTTCGTAGTTGTTGTTCTTGCCTTTGAGTTTGTTGTATTTTGTTTTTTTTTTTTTTTTTGTGTTTGTAAACTTTAAGTTTTTTTTTATTTTCTTTTTAGCATATTATGCATGAAATCTTTTCTTGTCTTTTGAGTTATTTTTAATTGTCTTGTCAACTTGCCTTTGTCAATCTTAATGAAAGCCAATGATATGACTTTGATTGAGAGTGCTTAAATTTTGAAAAATGATAAATGTTGGCCTAATCTATGTACTTAACATGTTGCCAAATTCATTCTACTTGATCATTCCCAAAAATTTAATCGTTAATACCACGATTACTTGACTATTTAGAAACTTAGAGAAGATTTATGTGAACCAAATAAATTTTTAAGACTTCATTGAATTTCAAAACTTGTTTGATTATCACTTGAGGTGAAATTCTAAGGAATGCTTCATTAGGGAAATGATTTAGGCCATCTTTGATTTGTTTCTTACCCTAAGTTATTTATTTTTCTGATGTTTGTTTATATTAGGGAGGAAGGATGGAGATTAAAAAGAAAAAAGAAAAAAGCTCAAGTCAAGCTCTTACCAAGTAACCGGAGTCTCATGCCTAGGCAAGTATAGAAAACTCGCGTAAAAAAGTAGAGTGATGGGAGAGAAATAAAAGTTTAAGCCAAACTTTACTGAGTAACCGGACCTCATGCTTAGAAAACATGCGTAAAATGGTAGAATGAGGCTGAACTTGATAAAAAAAATATATCCTTTGCATAATCAAGCCCTAAGGATCCTTGATATGCTGCCCTATTACATAAGTGGAGAGTGTCATGAAACTCACACCTATGGAATTCCTTTAGAAGTTTGAACAAGCTTATTTGTTTATATAAACTTATCCGAGTTGAAGAATGATTAAGCATAAATGGTAACTTACACACTTGCATAAGGAATCTTTAAGTAGAGTAAAATTTGGTGTTCAAATTGATTTTTAGATGAATTGCCAACATTTTGAAAGTTTCCTTAGTTTAAGTAACTACTTGATCTATGAGGCTAGATTTTGATTTGACTAAGAATATGCTCACGAGTCTATTTTATTTCTGAGTAGTTTTCTCTTAATTAGTAATGCTTGTTTATTTTTATTTTCTTTTGCTTGAGGATAAGTAAATATTCAAGTTTGGAGGTATTTGATAAGTGTGTAGAACATGTACTTATCAATTACTTCTAGACTTGAATTATTTTGTAAATTCTCAAGTTTAGTTAATATTTGATAAATTTTAATGTTTGTATAGAAAAAACAGCAAACGGACATTCAAAATGAAATCGGCTTGAGAAAACATCATTGGAAAAGTCGAAAAGGAAACAAGGACAAAAAGCAAAGCTGAAGGGACCAAAGTGCAAAGAAATCAAAGTTGAAGCCAGGGCGTGGCAGCGTCACACTCGTGGCCTAAGGCCATTTTGGGCCGTGAGCATGGCACGGCAACGCCTCATAGGTGCATGGCCGTGCCATCCATTCTATCCCATAGCTCCCTCGCATGGATGTTGTGCTCCTCAGCGCCTCCTGGACGTACTTGGACGACTTTTGGCTGTGAGATCATCATCTCATGGCCTGATTTTTATGTATCTTTTAGGTTTATATATTTTTGGGATGATAGCCACCATAGTCAAGCAACCAAGAATAGAAATTTTGGAATTTTTGAGTGAGAAAGGTGAAGAACAAAGAGAAGATTCTAAAGAGAGAAGTGAATTGATTCAAGGGAGCCTTTGGAAGAGGACTTGAAGGAGAATCATTGAAGCTTTGATCTCTAGTCTAGTTTTACTAACTCTATTACTCTTATTTTGTAGTTCATTTGAACTTTAATTGTTGAATTTTATGATTATGGAATACATGTTGATTGTTATGTTGATAATTGTCATGGTTGGCTAGTTTTCCTAATCTAGGGTCTTGATGTAAACTTGTCCAAACTATATTTTAATTAACAGGTATGTTATTAATGTTATATGGTTTGATTCATTTGTGTTTACCTTGCTTAATGTTCTAATTTGATAACTAATTTATGAATGAGTTAAATTGGAGATGGACGAATTAAGTCTTGGGAAAGATTAATTTGTTTGTCATACTAAGTAAACACAATCTAGATTGTAATGAGACTAAGAGGTAATTGACATCTAGATAATCAAATTAACAATTAGGATTTTAATAAATCGGGAGGTGAATTAGGTTCTAAGCGTTGAGAAAACAAGTTATACATAATGAAGGTATAATTGTTTGAGTTACATAAGGATATCAACTTGAGTCATTATGCATAAAATCTTGATTTATACTCAAGAGAGGAGTTAAGGTTGATTTTAATCTTGTGATTAGTGAATTAAACCAAAATACATTGATAACGACCCCTTAGGAGAAACGTAGTGATGGATAACTGAAATCAAGACTCTAGGTAATTCATCTTTGCATATTTCACCATTTTATAAATTCCTAAACTTGACTTCTATTCTACGTCAGCTAATAGTAGTATTTTAGTTTATTTTTCGTTACAATTAATCGATCTAGTTTGTTTAGATAAAATTAGCCTTTCAAACTACAGTACTTAGTAGTTAATTTGAATCTTATTCCTTGTAGAACAATATCTTTTCTAATCACTTTATTGCTTGATACGACCCATGCGCTTGCGGTAAGTATAGTTGCGAACATTGATCTTGCAGAGTATGTGGATACAAGTGATCGAAAGGAGCAATATCTGATAACTTATTCACACACTATTCAACCACTGCCAGATAGGTTTAATTGGCCAAAATACAATATGCCTGATCTGGAACCTCCGATCGAAAAGTTCAAGTTAGGAGACCTAAATTGAACAGAAAAAGGGAATTAAATGAAAGCCATCAAAAGCTATGAGTTATACCCTTAGATGTGGCCATTGCAAAGATATAGGTCATAATAAAAGAGGTTTTCCAATGAGAAAGGTAAGATATAAAATGTTATTTGTTTTTATTTTAAAATCCTATACTGACCATTTTAATTTGTATTATAGGCTATGCTTGTGCAATCCACCAGAGATGCTGCTTCCACATCTCATACAAGCCCTAAACAAGATATATTAATGCTTTGAGGTGTTTAATATTATTAAATGCATTAATGTTATTACTAAAAAAATTATGTCAATATGTACATACATGCAGGAAATCCTAAACAAAAACACAATGCAAGGTCAAATGAGAGAAATAATGGCAAGAATAGTCATCAAGATGTGTCCAAGGGACAAAGGAGTACTTAATAGACATCTTTTTGTCCAAAGGTATGCCATTTAACCTTTTTTTAGTGCAAATTAATTCACCACATTCCATATTTAATTTATCTGCATTTAAGTAACTCAAATAATAAAGTATTCATGTTGATGAGTTTATGGCAATATTGGTTATTGATGATGCAGCTATGAATCAAGTTTTCGTATATGAACTTTTTGATGAAGACTACAAATGCTCTGCCAAAGTGAATATATATTGTGGTCAGGAATGAACTTTTTGTATTTCAGGAATTGGATTCAAGTTTTTTATATAATGAACATTTTGTTATAGTTTTCAGTCATGGCTCACAAACTAGCCATGTGTGCATAGAATTGTGCTCAATTTACATTTTCTTGCTTGTAATTATAGATAGGCATATTTGAATACAATGTATGCACATGAAGGGCTGTATTAAACTATAAAACCTGTTGGTACCATTTGTTTCAAGAACTCATTAATGAGTTTAAATTATTTCTCTTTTACCTTTGTTATTTTTCATGTTACATTTGTAAATACTATTGTTACATGCAAACATATTATAACTAGCATCATTGTCAGCACTTCTACAATTATTGATAGATTCTTTTCTATATTGGCAGCACTTACATGCCCTTCAGCTCTGCATGTACAACCCAAAATGCTTGATTCCCCTCTGTCTATACTCTTGGAGATGTTACTTGAGCTTCCACTACTACTTGTATTCCTTGTATATGTCCTAGTATTGTATTCCTCCATTGTGGGATTCCAAAACCTAAAATACTCGCATGATGGTTCTTGCAAACAAAAAATGTATAATTTGTGAGGATTTTTTTTCAGTTTCAGATATTCTTGCCCCAACCTTTTTCCCACAGTAGAAATATCTATTATTGAACTTGATGATTCCCCCATTTATTGGAGTGCCATCGCCTGATTTGGAAGCCATTGATTGTGTGTGATTCATTAACTTGTTTGGTTATGATCTGTGAGACGATGGTGGGTTAGTTTGGTTTCTGGAAATGGTGGTTGCTGGAGATGTAAAGAGTTGATAAATTTTTGCTAGTGCTTTGTGTTCGAATATGAAGAGTTTGGCTATAGTTTCTTGTTACTTTATATATTACAGCTTCTGATCGTTGAAGTAGTAACGATCACTTTTTGGTTTGGTTTGGCTGGCTTCAGCTTGATGATAATGCAAATTAATTTTCAAGTTGTCTTAGTGGCATTTTCATCACTTCACTTTTTTCAATTTTTCATAATTTAATATAATATAAATTATTCACTCTTAATTTAAAATGTCTGCGGATGGGTCCCACACAATATTCATTGGGTACTATAACCTCTGTAATGTGGAACCTATTTGATTTATCAAAAAGTTATCCAAGGGTTTTTTTTAATAAAAATACACAAAAAGTACTTGATTTTTTTTGTTAACTCACACCCAATAGGATGTAACCAATAATTTTTAAAATAATAAAAAAAATTAAATAATTAAAAAAATCATAAGAAAATATCGACTATTTTTTCTTATTTTTAAAATAAATTTATTGTAATTATATACTGTTATTTTTGGTGGTATATATTTATTCAATGATCCGTCTAATAATTACTACCGTTGAGTTGAATTGAATGTCATTTTCACTAATTAAAGATTGATATTAGAGTAAACAAATCTTGTTCATGGTTAAAAAAAATTAAAATAGAATTATATAGCCATAGAGTAACATGTTTTAATTTATCATCTCTAAGGACACATTTGATTTGATTTTTCTGTAGTAAAAAAAAATATTTTTTTACTCGAAATTTTTTATATTTTACTTTAAAATTTTTACATCATTCTTTTCTAATATAGTTTTAAAAAACTGTGTATTAAAATAATTATTTAATTTTTTTAAAAAATTATTTATAATAATTAAACAATTAAGAAAATTTTGTTAAAATTTCCAATTATATTATACAAAATTTAAAAAATAAAAATTTTAACGGCTCATGGAAAAAGAAGTCTGACTTGTTACTATTAGTTAAAAAATTACTTGTCTTTGTCAATTAATTTCTTGACCCTTGTCGGAGAAGTTTGAATAGTTTCATGATAAAATAATAGTTTATTTACTATTAATATAAAAAGAGATTATTATAACACCCAAATTACTCAGTAACATTGTCTCACTTATTTACAAATTCATTGTTCTCCTCTTTTTTTTAATAAAAGTAATTAGTTAAATTATTTTTTAAAATATATTTAATTATAATTTGTAATAGTAAATTTTTTATAAATTATTGACTTTATTAATAATATAAAATATATATCTTCATCTTTTCTTAAAGTCTTTACGTGCTCCGTCCGCTAGGTGAAGTTTCAGTAAAATTAAATATATTGTGACCTGTCAACAAGTTATTATAGACTTCAACACTAATAGAAAAATATATCATTTTCATTTTTTTTTAATTCTTTATTTTTGATGCAGTTTAATTTTTGACTTTATCAAAGACTTGAAAAAATTAACGCTTAAGATATACGTTATATAAAACTCACGTGATAATTAATGGTGGGATGAAATAAAAATAAAGAAAATATTCATTACACTTTAATGTCCGAAACACACATGAGAATGCCAGAAATTATTGTTTGATTAATTTTCGATCAATAAATTATTGTTTCCAAAAATACAAACACGTTTTTTTAATTAGGTTATTTAATAATTTTATACAACTCAATCCCTCTTATTTGTAGTGAAATACATGTTAAATAAATTTTAGTACAGTAAATTGTAGGGTATATTACCAATACAATTGTATACATGCATATATATTTAAATATTTATTATTAGAAGTAAGAAATATTAATTAGATATTTAATTAATAATAAAATTTGAATTAACATTTAAATATTTATTTGGCTTTTACTTGAATTGACCTAAATAGATCCATGATTCTATAAATATATAAAATAACTGATTAATTTTTGTTTAAAGATTTTAAATTATTTTCGTGGTAAAATTACATCTACATTAAGTCTCAAAGAAAATAACCAAATAATATATTTTAATATTAAAAATTTACCAATCAATCTACATGTAGGATACAATAAGTTTGCTCCAAAATTTACAAGCATGCATAAATTACATCTAAGATCATCCTCGGGGGCTACGGAAAAGATTAATTATGAACCCACAAAATCTTATTTGTATATAACAACCCAAAAAGTAAAAAACCATAGAAATCTGCACTTGCGAATTAGGCTGCAATTTACATTAATGACCTTGGCCAACAATTTACGTAAATTAGGCTACAAAATCTTCGACATGGACCTTACATTACTAACCTAATTTTCCACAACGAGTAGTTTACGTTAGAAGAATTGACTCTTGTGTTCGGATTATATTCATATTTTCATTCTTAAAACAAAATATAATTTTATAGCACTCAATTAATAGCCTAATCTTTCACTAGTTGTCTACATTAAAAGAATTGATTCGTGTGTTTAGATTATATTCTTATTTCTATTCTTAAAACAAAACATGACCTTATAGCACTCAATTACTAGCCTAATTTTCCACAACAAGTAGTCTACCCTAGAATAATTGACTCGCATATTTGGATTATATTTTTATTTCCATTCTTGAAACAAAACATGACTGTATGACATCTAATTACTAGCCTAATTTTTCACAACAAGTGGTCTACTTTAGAAAAATTGACTCGCATATTTGGATTATATTCTTATTTCTATTCTTGAAACAAAATATGATCGTATAACATCTAATTACTAGTCTAACTTTTCACAAGTAGTCTACTGTAGAATAATTGACTCGCATATTTGAATTATATTCTTATTTCCATTCTTGAAACAAAACATGATTGTATAGCATCTAATTACTAGTCTAATTTTTCACAACAAGTGGTCTACCTTAGAAAAATTGACTCGCATATTTGGATTATATTCTTATTTCCATTCTTAAAACAAAATATTACTGTATAGCATCTAATTACTAGTCTAATTTTTCACAACAGGTTGTCTAAATTAAAGAAATGGGCTCGTATGTTCGATTATATTCTTATTTTCATTCTTGAAACGAAAAATGATCATATAACAATTAATAACTAGTCTAATTTTCCAAACACTTTGTCTACGGTAAAGGAATTGACTTGCATGTTTTACAAATATATTTTTGTTGTTTTTATTTAAATCTCTCTCATGCAATTAGTTTTTATCTTATTCAAACGGGAACATATAAAATAAATTATGTTTTAGTTGTTTAAATTTAACTAGTTATATTTTACATTGCAAAATTATATATTCATTAGGCTATTGCACATTCATCCATACATTACATCTTATAAGCTCACGAAATATTAAATTTAATATTATGTCAAAAGAAGTTATTCTTAAATATATTTTTATATTCTTATATAATAGTTTAATTTAATTTTGATTAAAAAAATTAAAAGATAATTTTGATTATCTTTATTTGTAATAAAATCATATTTATTTATATTAATTATGTACTTGATAATATTTTTTAAAAAAGTTGAAGGTAGTAAAATTTTTAAATAGATATATTAAATGAAAGATTATACATGTTTTATTTAAAAATTCTTATAATTATTACATACTAAATTATAATCTTTAATATATATATATATTTATATATAAAGAGAGAGAACATTTTACTATACTAATTTGTTCAAATTCATTGTCAGTATTTTGATTTAAATAATTATATTATTTTCTAAAATATTTTAAAATAATAAAATAAAATAAATATTTTTAAATTTAATATTTTAATCCCTAACATGTAGAAATGGCAAGGGATCAGCGGGAATCCTAATAATTGTCCTCATTCTCGATTGGGCCATCGTTTTCAAGTCTCATCTTGTCTCCGTCTGGGTATGAATAAGGTCAACCAGAGATTTTCCAATTTCAAAGACTAAATTTTCAACTCGGCCCGTTATTCTGTTTAACACTATTAAATTATTATTATTTTAAGACTATTAGGCCCATTATTTTTATTAAGTTCATTAATATTTAATACTAAGCCAAGATTTTATGATTATCGAGTTCGTAATTTTTCTAAACCTGTTTTGTTATCTGTAACACTCCGATTCCGACATTACAAAAGTGGCGCCGAACTAGGATATTATGTAAAATCTTAAACTTTCAAAATATAATCATCCTTCTACGCATGTTAGTATTCTTAATCTAATTTGGAGCATCCTTAATTCTATAAAAAGATATCCCAGAATTTCCTCTATAATAATTGTATGTCAAAATATATAAACCTGCAAACTTTAAGATTTCATTCTAAACACTCCCAATAATATTATACACCAACTACTTCATTTCATTATCTAAAAAAAAACATAACTAATTTTAGTATTTATAAAATTCAAATACAAACATAGAAAAGTACATTAAAACCACACATTACAAACTCCTGCATCTATAATTACATATAGTTTCCAAAGTTATAACACTCTTATTCTGGAGTATCCTTGTTTTCTATATACAATATTTCCAGCATTGCCTAGGAACCTGAAAAGTAGGGGTGAGCTAATGCTCAGTAGATATTTATACATAAAGGTAGTTTTTTTTTAAAAACTTCACAATAAACAAATTTGATTTCTTAATAACAATTTAACCCTTCAATTATTTTTATTATATTTTCACCCACAACAAAATTTATATTACCCTAAAATTCAATTATTTTGAAATTAAGAACTTATTTACCCATAATTAGATAATTCATTTCTAATAAATGTATTTATTTTCTGATTTATAATTACATATATACTAATCAATCTTTGGGTATCACAATCCTCCCCACTTTAAAAAAATTTCGTCCTCGAAATTTACATACCAGATTGAAATAACTCTGGATGTTGGGATCGCATTCGGTCGTCAAGCTCCCACGTAGCTTCCTCAACTCCATGATGTTGCCATAACACCTTCACCAGTCGAATAATCTTTTTGCGGAGAACTTGTTCTTTACGATCTAGGATTCGGATAGGTTTTTCTTCATAAGAAACATTCTTATTTAATGTAAAGTCTTTCCATTCTAATACATGTGAAGGATCTGGCTGGTACTTCTTGAGCATTGAAACATGAATAACATCGTGAATTTGTGCTAACTGAGGAGGTAAAGTTAACCTATAAAATACTTGACCAACTCGTTCCAAAATCTCAAAAGGACCAATAAACCTTGGAGCGAGTTTTCTACTTTTCTCAAACCTGGCTATTCCGGTATGAGGCTTGACCTTTAGGAAAACATGATCACATACTGCAAATTCTAATGGTCTCCTTCTATGATCTGCGTAACTTTTTTGATGACTTTGGGCTGTAAGAAGTCGTTGTCTAATTATCTTTACTTTGTCAGTAGTTTCTTTTATCAATTCAGGATCTACAAGTAAGGTTTCACCAATCTCTGCCCAACATGTAGGAGATCGACAGGGTCTACCATACAAAGCCTCAAAAGGAGCCATCCCCAAACTTGATTGGTAGCTATTATTGTAAGAAAATTCAACTAAAGGTAAATGTTCAGCCCAAAAGCCTTGGAAATCTAAAACACAAGATCTTAGCATATCTTCTAATATTTGGATAATTCTTTTAGATTGACCATCTGTTTAAGGATGATAGGCTGTACTAAAATTCAGTTATGTGCCCATAGCTTTCTGTAAACTCCTCCAAAATTGCGATGTAAACCTTGTATCTCTATCGGATACAATTGATAGAGGTACCCCATGCAATCTCACTATCTCTTGGACATATAATTTACTCAAAGTTTCCAGAGAATCAGTAGATTTGACAGATAAAAAGTGAGCAGATTTTGTTAATCTGTCCACAATTACCCATACACTTTCATGATTCTTTCGGGTTTTGGGTAGCCCTCTCACAAAATCCATAGTTATGTGCTCCTATTTCCACTCAGCCACTGGAAGAGGCTGGAGTAATCCTATTGGTCTCTGATGTTCTACTTTTACTTGCTGGCATGTCAAACACTTAGTCACAAATTCTCCCACATCTCTTTTCATCCCATTCCACCATAAACATCTACGCAAATTTTGATATATTTTCGTACCACCAGGATGTATGGAAAATTTTGATTTATGAGCCTCACTAAGCACATCTTTTCTAAGAGACTCATCTGATGGTACAAAAAGTCTTCCAGCAAACCTTAAACCACCACATGAATTTATAGACCACCCTCCATCACTTCGCCACTCTCTAACTTGGCTCGTATTGATTTAACTTCAGGATCACTTTGTTGAGCAGTAATCACCTTTTGAAGGATGGTAAGTTGTGCTACAAGGTTAAATAAGAAAGGTTGACTTTTTGATTCATTGGTCCTCAGATCAAAATCTTCCAAATCATTACACATCTTCCATCTACGACATGAAAATCTTGCCAACATTCCCTGAGATTTCCTACTCAAAGCATCTGCTACCACATTAGCCTTACCTGGATGATACTGCAGAGTGAAATCATAATCTTCTAGGTACTCCATCCATCTTATCTGCCTCAAATTCAGATCCTTCTGAGTAAAAAGGTATCGAAGACTTTTATGATCTGAAATACTTCAAATTTTTCACCATACAGATAATGTCTCCATATCTTTAATGCAAATACAATGGCAGCAAGTTCTAAATCATGTGTAGGGTAATTATGTTCATGGGCCTTCAGTTGGCGGGAACCATACGCCACCACTCTCCCTAATTGCATTAAAACACAGCCAAGACCCACACGTGAAGCATCGCAATAAATTGTATATCCTACACCTCGTTCAGGAATAATTAAAACTGGAGCTGAGGTCAAATGATTTTTCAACTCTATAAAGGCTTGTTCACGTTTATCGTTCCACTCAAACTTCACCCCTTTTCTAGTTAGTTGAGTTAGAGGTACTGCTTTTCGAGAGAAATCTTTTACAAATCTACGATAATATCCTGCTAAACACAGGAAACTTCTAATCTTTGACATATTTTTAGGTCTATTCCAATTAAGCATTGCCTCCACTTTAGTCGGATCCATAGAAATACCTTCTTTAGAGACCACATGTCCAAGAAACTTAACTTCAATGATCCAGAATTCACATTTACTCCATTTCGCATATAAATGATGTTCCCTCAACACTTGCAAAGCAATACGCAAATGTTGCTCATGCTCCTCCTTTGATTTAGAATATATTAAAATATCGTCAACAAACACCACTACAAACTGATCAAGGTAAGGGTGAAAAATTCTATGCATTAAATCTATAAATGCTGCAGGAGTATTGGTCAAACCAAATGGCATCACTACAAACTCAAAATGTCCATATCTAGTACGAAAAGCTGTCTTTGGGATGTCTTTGTCTTTAACTCTCAATTGGTGGTAGCCATACCTCAAATCAATCTTCGAAAAGTATCTAGAACCCCGTAGCTGATCAAATAAGTTATCAATTCTGGGCAAAGGATACTTGTTCTTCACTGTTACTCGGTTTAATTGTCTGTAATCCACACACAATCTCAAACTCCCATCTTTCTTCTTAACAAATAGAACTGGTGCTCCCCAAGGAAAAGTACTGGGTCAGATAAACCCTTTATCTTGTAACTCCTGTAATTGAATCTTTAACTCTTGTAGTTCAGCTGGTGCCATCCTATGAGGGGTTATTGAAATGGGAATCGTACCAGGATATGTTTCAATAGTAAAATCTACTTCTCTCTTAGGGGGTAATCCGGGTAAATCATCAGGAAATATATCTTGAAACTCATTAATCACTAAGACAGTTGGGGTAACTAAATTAGTAGCATCATAACTCATCACACTCGCTACCCATCTAAGTAATCTTTATGTTCATTATACCTAATATAGGTACAATGATGCTTATTCCCCCTACTCCCAAAAATATGAAATTTTTCATCACTAGGAAGATTAATAGTTACCTTTTTTCTTTGACAATCTATAATGGCATGAAAAGATGACAACCAATCCATACCTAGTATTACATCATAATACACTATTTTCATCACAACTAACCCAAATGCGACTTTACAATCACCTACATCAATTTCACAGTTGTGACAAATCTTATCTAGATTTATCTCACCTCCAACAGGTGTCTCAACAAATAACTCATATTCTAAAGGTTCAGTTTCTAAACCTAAGGAAGATACAAGTTTTGTTGAAATAAAAGAATGTGTAGCACCAGAATCAAATAATATTCTAGCCCAAGTATTGAATAGAAGAAAAATACCTTCTACTACAGTATGATCTGGTTGATCCACATCCTAGATGATAGCATAAGCTCTACCCTGAACTTTAGGTCTTCCTCGCCCTTGTGGTACTTGAGGTCCTTGAGATGATTGCTCAGTATTCCTTTATTGTGACTGTCTACTCTGCTGAGGCTGTTGTGCTACTGACTGAGCATTCTGCTGATGAGAACTAGTCATTTGATTTGATGCCTGCATCAGACGTGGACACTAATTTCGATAATGGCCATATTCTCCACATTCAAAACATACACCTGAAGGTACACAGAACCTCTGGTCATCTTGGGTGCTTCCCTGGACAGATTTGGTTGTTTGACTCTGTGTTTGCCTTATACGCGGACACGTATTTCGATGATGACCTTGTTGCCCACACTCAAAACATACACTTAGTACCTTGCGGAAACTCTGGCTATCACGGATAGGAAACTGAGTTTTCATCTGTCTCTTTTCTCCCCACCTAGGAAGTTTCTGTTCAGATCTTCTCTTCTTTGATTCCACTGTTTGCTTAATCTCTTCCTCATCTTGTTCTATCATTAAAGCTTGTTCAACCACTTCTGAATAGCTTTGAAGGTTCAACACTATAAGTTCATGTCGAAGTGATGGCTTTAATCCTTTCACAAACCACTTAGTCTTTTCCTTCTCTTTCGAAATCATTGAAGTAGTAAACTGACTCAATGACTCAAACTTAGCCTCATATTATGCCACTGACATATTTCCCTGAGTTAGATGAATAAATTCATCTAACATAGCATCTCGAAATACCTTAGGAAAATATTTACCCATGAAGGCTTCTTTGAAAGCATCCCATGTCCATTCTTCCTCCTGTTTTGTAATCTTAACAGTATTCCACCAATGATTTGCTTATTCAACCAATTGAAATGTTGTAAGTTTAACCCAAATCTCTATAGGTGCTTGCATAGCATCCAAAATTCGGTTAGTTTGCTCCACCCATTCCTCAGCAATTAATGGACTACACCTTCCATTGAAAGTTGGAGGATTAAGTCTCTTAAATTCACTCAATGCTGACATGTTCTGAGCTCCATTCCCATTACCTTTGTTTTGTGAACTACTGGTAATCCCATGAAGAACAGTAGCAAATTCTCTCATTGTTTGGCAGAATTCACCAAATTCTTCCCCGCTTTGTAAAGAGGACATCTCTGTTTCTCTATTATCAAACATACTGAAAAAGTATATTTCATATCATAACAGTCAAAGCAAAGTAATGTGAATTGGATAAATCTTAATAACACAAACAAAACAAAAGTCTTTTATACATATATAAGTTTATTATTCTTTACAATAAAACCAACAAGAGTACTCAAACGATAACAAAAACTCAAGTTACTCGATATTACTACACACAAAGCCACTATATACATACAAGCTAGTCATTAACTAATTTATCTTTCCTACACCATCTCACCACCATTTTGCATAAGTACCTTCGATAACAACAGGCTCAAAAGGTTCCTCCATTCTAACAGGAAAAGGATCTAGTATTACTGATTTCTGTTCACTAGTCTCACCCATCGTGATTTCCTCACCTCCCGGACTTACTTCACCTGCTGAACTTCCTTTTAACTTTTTCACCCAATGTCTCTCAATCCTATAAGTATTTAGAAATCTCCTAGTATAGAATAAACATTGTGTCACGAGTTTATTTTGATTCACTCCCTTCCCGTAGACCTTTGGACCCATTAATGCCTCATTCTTAACGTCTTTAGAAGCACGTGGACCTGGATCAATATCTGAATAGCGTAAAATAGTCCATGCTAACCTTTCATTCATCCTCTTAGTATATATCCTTCGCAAATCTTTTACGAGAACACCGCCTAATATGCATTGCTCATTTCTATTCACACAAGTCCACCTGTCGTATTTGGTTATTCTCATACTACAAAACTAAAAAAAACATTAAAATTATTAATTCACATAGACTAGTCGAGTATAGGTAATAACAAACTAAGATATCTTTAAGATTGTCTCACAATCATAAGGGATGTCTACAGAATCTTAACCTAAAGCTCTGATACCAATTTTGCAACACCCCGATTCCAGCATTACGAAACTGGCGCCGAACTAGGGTATTATGTAAAATTTTAAATTTTCAAAATATAACCATCCTTCTACGCATGTTAATATTCTTAATCTAATTTGGAGCATCCTTAATTCTATAAAAAGATTTTGGCAGAATTTCCTCTATAATAATTGTATGCCAAAATATATAAACCTGCAAACTTTAAGATTTCATTCTAAACACTCCCAATAATATTCTACACCAACTACTCCATTTCATTATCTAAAAAAAAAACATAACTAATTTTAGTATTTCTAAAATTCAAATACAAACATAGAAAAGTACATCAAAACTACACATTACAAACTCCTGCATCTATAATTACATATAGTTTCCAAAGTGATAACACTCTTGTTCTGGAGTATCCTTGTCTTCTACATACAATATCTCCAGCGTTGCCTAGAAACTTGAAAAGCAGGGGTAAGCTAATGCCCAGTAGATATTTATACATAAAGGTAGTTTTTTTTAAAAAACTTCACAATAAACAAATTTGATTTCTTAATAATAATTTAACCCTTCAATTATTTTTATTATACTTTTCACCCACAACAAAATTTATATTATCCTAAAATTTAATTCTTTTGAAATTAAGAACTTATTTACCCATAATTAGATAATTCATTTCTAATAAATGTATTTATTTTCTGATTTATAAATACATATATACTAATCAATCTTCGGGTATCATATTACCCATTTAATTTTTATTAATTTTAAACCGAAGTCCATAATTTTAAGCCCATTAATTATTCTTTTATCAACAAAATAGAAGTATTAACATTAGAATTAAATTCAAAAAATAAAAAATAGAAGTTTTATAAAAATTTATTACTCTTTTACTTAATCTAATCAAACAGCCTTGTGGGAAAAAAAAATGTAAACCAAGATATTAATGATTTACACAAAAACTTAAGGTTTAATTTTTTTAAGTTCATTATTTTAGGTTAGTCTAAATCAATAATTTTATAACCATTAAAATCTAGTCTAGGTAGCCAGAAAACAAAGCCTCCCAAACTCTACTACTAGTAGGGTTCAAATTTTTAATGTAAAATTAATAAATTGTATATAAAATATGTAATATTAAAAAAATAATTATATAATAATTTAATAGTAAACTCAATACAAAATTTAAAAAAATATTAAATTTATTGAACTTGCCCCAACCTTTTTCCCACAGTAGAAATATCTATTATTGAACTTGATGATTTCCCCATTTATTGGAGTGCCATCGCCTGATTTGGAAGCCATTGATTGTGTGTGATTCATTAACTTGTTTGGTTGTGATCTGTGAGAGGGTGGTGGGTTAGTTTGATTTCTGGAAATGGTGGTTGCTGGAGATGTAAAGAGCTGATGAATTTTTGCTAGCGCTCTGTGTTCAAATATGAAGAGTTTGGCTATAGTTTCTCGTTACTTTATATATTACAGCTTCTGACCGTTGAAGTAGTAACGATCACCTTTTGGTTTGGTTTGGCCGGCTTCAGCTTGATGATAATGCAAATTAATTTTAAGGTTTTCTTAGGGGTATTTTTGTCACTTCAATTTTTTCAGTTTTCATAATTTAATATAATATAAATTATTCACTCTTAACTTAAAATGTCTGCGGATGGGTTCCACACAATATTGCATTGGGGACTCAGCCTCGCAATGTGGAACCTATTTGATTTATCAAAAAGCTAAGAGTTTTTTTTTTTAAAAGTATACAAAAAGTACTTATTTTTCGTTAACTCAACTAACGGTACGTGGGATATAACGAATAATTTTTAAAATAATAAAAAAATATTAAATAATTAAAAAAATTATAGGGGATATAGGCTGTTTTCCTTTAATTTTAAAATAAATTTATTGTAATTGTATAACATTATTTCTGTTGGTATATATTTTTTCAATGATCCGTATAATAATTACTATCATTGAGTTGAATTGAATGTCATTTTCACTAATTAAATATTGTTGATGGTTAAAAAAATTAAAATGAAATTATATGGCCATAGAGTAACATGTTTTAATTTATCATCTCTAAGGGCATATTTGATTTGATTTGTCGTTAGTAAAAAAAATTAATATTAATTCTTTTTCAATTTTTTGTGTTGTTAAGTTATTAGCACAAAAGGGATTTTGAAAATTAAAAATATTTTTTTACTCAAAAATTTTTATATTTTGCTTTAAAATTTTTACGTCATTCCTTTGCAATATAGTTTTAAAAAATTATCTATTAAAATAATTATTTAATTTTTTAAAAAATTATTTATAATAATTAAATAATTAAGAAAATTTTGTTAAAATTTTCAATTATATTATACAAATTCTAAAAAAGTAAAAATTTTACTTCCAAAAATTTTCCTTAAGAAGTTATATTAAACTAATCCTAAAAATATATGACAAAAGCCGATTTGAAATTGTGGTTAATTTTTGATAATTTTTTTTTACTTTTTATTAATATTGTAATATTGCAATATTTATAATTTTAAAAGAGAAGTATTCAAATACTAAACCAACCCAAAATAAGCTGTGGTTTTAAATTGAAACTTGTTGGAAATTCCGTATGGCATTCCGAACATGAATTAAAGGTGGTGGTCGAGAGAAAACCACATTTTATGTGCACGGCCACATTAATGTTATTCTTTTTTAAATGAAAAACAATAATAAATTTTGTGTTACCCACATTTTTGTTGTTGTTTGTTAAGCTGCTTCATTCCTAGGTGGGTCATCACATAAGTGTGGGAATAGGAACTCTCTCCCATTGTTCCCAATAGTTATATTTAATGCTTTGAAAGCAAAAGGAGGAGAAAAATAGGAGATAGAAGGGGGCAATATGGCTTCAGTATTAAACGGGAGAAACTCAAATTTTCCCGCGTACTCATCCCAACCGAAGCAACTTCTCTCCATTTCCCAATAGGGTTTGCCTCTGATAATTCCGGAAAGCTCCTTGGATGGCTTTCCGGCGTAGCAGCAGTGTACTTGCCTCTTTGGCTAGTGCTTATGATTGGTGCTACTCTTGGTTTAGTTAGTTATAGTCTACAATATCTCCTCGTAACAAACAAAATATCCTCACTTTCTTATGTTCATATCTTCTTCTTACTTACAGTTTTGGCAAGAGATAGCATCTGTCGGATCAACACCCGATTATCGCCAAGTAGCTGTGAGAATGACAACCAGTTACATAGGATATGAGCATAAGAAAGTGAGGATATATGGTTTGTTTGACCTTTTTTTCTCAAACGTATCGTAATTTGTCTCTCTTATTTTTTATTTTTCTGTGTCTAACATAGCCTTCTACTCAAGCACTGAAATAATAGGAAATAATTGTGGTGTGTACTGGATCAATTGCTTCAATATCAGTATCCACAACTATCGAGCTATCTGGGTCCAAGAATTTCAGCATAATCCTAACGTTGTTGTTGCAAATATTTCAATTGGATCCTTTTTATTTGGGTATTTAGCAGCCCTTGTGTACCACAAACAAGGCAATTATGAAGATGGTAATGGATTGCTACAGAAACACTTTCATTTTATGGGGTTCCTTTTGTTTCTTTGTTACTTTAGCTTTGATACTATATGCTCTTACACAAATTCTATTCACAAAGATGTTGTATGTAGTGATTATAATATCAAATTATGTATTTAGTGTAAGGTGATATATTTCTTTTGTATTTGACTAATTAACCTCCTTTGTAAGGATTGATAAATATATATGTGTAATTTTATTTTGCGATAATAACAATATCATATTTTTGTAGAATTTCTTGGCTGATCATAAAATGAAAGTTTCATGCCACGAATGCTTCTATCATTTTTGTTTTTTATGATTTGATATATAGGACATGATTTTTGTTTATCTACCTACCTAAAACTTTTGGCATGATTTTAGATTTTCATATCAAAAATACCATTTCAAAAAGATATCTACAAATTTTGCCTCTTAACAACAATATCACTTAAATATGAACAAAATAACTTAATGTATAAAAGATACACTTAGACCCAAATCATAATGACCCTTTTCTAACTCGTTGAATTTAGTCTATTATGTGATTAGACTACAAGGAATTTAGGCCCCAAGTAGCGGTTACGTAATGAAACTAATGTATAAAAAGAAAACCTAAAAAATCTATTTTAATTCAAAATCTCTATTTTAATTAAATAAATTTAGATAAGTATTTCATTCCTAGACAAATTAAGAACTTGTATTGCGTTAAACTATAATAACATTAGCAAGTTATATTCTACTACAGTTGCACATCACATACTATATTCAAATTACCCATCTCAATTAGTTTACTTAACATAAGGCTTTAAATGAATTAATTCATAAACCAATAGATAATATTTTTTTAATTTTTAACTATAAAACCAAGACCCTAACAAAGAGAACATTTCTGCCGTCACCATAGCACCACCAAAATGAGCTTTACCACCAGCCACCAACTCCATGCACACTTATCTCTAATTCCTTGTTGTTACTTGCAATAAATCAATTCTGCCACCATAAACCTTACTAATTGCTTGCACTCAGCTCTGTCTTAAAGGATTGGGATTGGGAAGACAGAGAATAAGAGGAAGGATTGGGATTGGGAAGACAGAGAATAAGAGGAAGAGTTTATGCAATTCTTTCTTTTGGAGATAAATGGCTTATTTTTTCTCAAGGGATTTCTTGAAATGGAGCTGGATTATGGTGCTGATGGCTATTGGCTAGGAGTATGGATTCTTTTGGGATTAGGGTTTGGTGGAGATGGGGTTGGGAGTAATGGTTGGTGGATTTCATACTCTGCATTGATGATTGTACAACGGATGTTATGCCCTCAAGTTTATTTTCCTTTAATTTAATAAGGGCAGCTTTGACAAATTTGGAATTCGATTCAGAGGATTTAGTTTGTGCTATTAGCGTTGGGGTTATTGGAAAGGATGGAGAGAACATTCACCGAATCAAAGTTTATAGGGGTGCTGAAATTGATCTTGATTTGGAAATGAGGTTTGAAAGTTTTTGGGCCTAGAAAATTATGAATGTGTACCTGGTTTTTAGAAACTTATAAGAAAACATCTAGATATTTATGGTAAATATCTAGATATTATTATAAATATTTTTAGAGGAAAAATTATAACTATTAAATTAGAAGTATGTTGGCATAATCCTAACTACTGGTTAAGGAGGTGTCATACTATAACTAGGGGTAAGATTTTTTATTGTAAGCTTGAGAAGTTTGTGAAGCCAAAAATTAGAAATCAATAACATTGTGAGCTTCTTCATCCTTCTTTATCCATAATCATTCCTAGCAAATTCATCTTTTCTTGTAATCTAAGCCCTTTACCTTCCAACAAAGTGATATCAGAGTTAAGGTATAAGTAACTATGACAAACAATAGAATAGGCTCTTTTTCAAGTTGCAATGCTCACAAAAAGCAACTATTAGAGTATCAGCATTAAGGCTTTGCTCGAAGCTGAAGATGCGTTGAAAGTTGTTGAGAAAGGGTAAAATGTGTTAAAAGATGAGACCACTGTTACTCAAGTTCAAATGATCTTTTAAAGGATTAAAAAAAAAAGGGACTAGAAAGCCCTCTACCTGAAGGTTTCGAGAAAGTTATCTACTTTATCTATCAATCATTGGTTGAAGATGATTTTGACAAAGTTGCAAATGCAACCACAACCAAAGATGCTTGGAAGATGCATCAAAATTTGTAAAAAGATGCCAAAAAGGTAAAGAAGGTACGTAATCAAACTTTGAGAGATTTAAAATCTTTTTTGAAAAAATCATAGGTTCATTACAAGCATGTGAAGAAAGGAAAAAGAGAAAGCAAAAACCTTGGAACAAGTTCTCCAAATAAAGTTCACCTTCAAAGAAAAGAGACAATGGTCAAGAATGAGGTCATAGATGCAGACGATGATAGAGAGACTTTGAACTACAATAATAACAATGATAGAGGAGAAAGCTCAACAAGATATCGTGGAACTAGAATTTGTGAAGACATTAAAAGGTGAAAATTTTATTAAATCAAGTTTAAAGGAGGTGTTGAAAATGAACTTGATTTGGTCCAATAGAGAAATTGAGCTTGTAAATCTTGGGCCTAGAAAGCCATGAATAGTATAACAAAACTTCTAGAAAGATGTAAAAATATATCTAGATATTTATTTCATAAATATCTAGATACTTGATAGTAAATATTTATATATTATTAAGGATAGTTTTAGAAGAAAAATTATAGTCATTAGATTATAAGGGTGTTGCATAATCCTAATCATTGGTTAAGTGTGGTGCCACACTATAAATAGAGGTGAGTTCTTTCATTCTAATCTTGAGAAGTTTGTGAAGCTAAAAATTAGAAATCAATAACATTGTAAGCTTCTCCTTCCTTCCTTGTCCATGATCATTTCTAACAAATTTATCATTTTTTGTAATATGAGCTCTCCACCTTCCAACAATAGTAAGAATTGCAAGGTTTTATGCAGAGAAGGAAGCTTTGAGAGAGAGAAGGGAAATGGAAGGAAACATCATGTACGACCACATGGGTAATGGTTCTTTTTCAGATTCTAAAGTTATAATTGTCATTTATAATATTTTATAATATGTAAGGACAAATTGATCATTGTTCATAAACTACTAAATTTTTTTGGACCAATGTTAAAAATTTGTAACTTAATAAGACATTCCAATTTTATTTTATTTTATTTTGTATTGCAGTGTAGAGTCAAAATAATTATTGTGTCATAATGAACTACGGATAAACTTAGAATAACCAGTTGAAAATGACCCTAATTTAAATAAAGTTTGATTATGTCTTTAATGATCTAAATTAAATTGTTTGTTTTACAATGTCAAAACATGTTAAACTAATATTTTAGCATATATATTTATTTAAATGTTAGTAAATGTTAGAAATATTTATAAATTAAACACCCAAAAATACCTAAATAAAATTGATTGAATTTAAAAATAAATAAATTTTGGTTATTTTAACTAGATATTTTATTTAAAATATAAGAATTAAAAAGTTTTGTATTTAATTTATTGTATAAAATATAATGTTTTTCACTCTAAATCCCACCCTACCCATGCAGAATCAAAATTCTCTTATTTTTAGGATTGTTTGGGAGTGTTAAAGATAAAACTCTAATATACTTAACGTTTCTACTCTTTAGAACTTTTTTTTCCAGTAACTTTTAGCAAAACAGTTAGTATTTGACTAACAATTATAAAAAGTACTTATGTTTTTAGTGATAAATTAGGTGTTTAGATTTGTAATTTAAAAAATACTTTAGTATTAAAAAATTACTAAATGGACATTATAATATTTTTTTCAAATTAAATGATACATAAAATTAAATAATTATTTAATTATATGAAATTGATGTCTGTGCATTAGTATTTTCTAATAAAAACAACTATTTTAAAAATTAAAAATAAAAATTATAAAAATAAATTGACATTCTATTTTTTTTAAATTAATTATTATATTAAATTTAATAAAGACATAATAAATATCCATTAACTAATCATATTTTTATATTTAGTATTTTTAATAATAATAAGTATATTAACTAATAAAATAATTATTTAATAAGAATAATATTTTTATTTATAAATATCTCTAAAAATAATTACTATTTATTGTCATAATTATTATTTAAAATATCAAGTAAATAACTTTGTTATAAAATAATTGTAAATTTTATAATTAAAGAAAAAAGAACAAAATAATCAATTAAAACAATAACAAAACAGGATAAGGATTGATACTTTTAAAATTAGTTAGGGGCATGTTGAGAATAATAAAATTTTAATTATATTTGGGTAAAAAATTTAAGTTCTTTAAAGTATTTTGGGAATCACAATATTTTTATTAAAATTAGAGTAATAGTCTTTTAAACACTTTAGGTGCTAATTTTATAAAACACCTCACTAGATACTACTTCAAAAATTATCCCAAGTGCTTTTTTTCTTAAATTGTCAAAATAAGTATTTTTGAACCGCTAATTAGCATTACCAAACAAACCCTTAATGTAGAAGGCCAACTAAACAATTTCCTTGAAGACAAAATTAGATAAAATAATAACTAAAATATATCTAGGTGACAAAAATTTTGTTTTATTTTTCCAAGCAATAAATTACTGGTTTTTTATTTTTTATTTTTGTTATTTCAATAGACTATCTTTGAAAAAAGTTAAAAATATTTATCAAACACTAGTTTTTTGTACTTTTAAAATTAAGTTGTAGTAAAATAATTACGAATATAAATCTTCATTAACTGACAATTGTTACAAACAAATTCATAACAACCAGCACCTAATCTTTCCCCACTTAGGTGCAATGGTTAATTGAAAAACAACGTTCACAGATGAAATTGATAAATTATTGGATCATACAATAATATAGGGGAATAGTAAATACATCTATAAAATTTGACAAACTTACAGCTTAGTTATGCTAATTTAACAAATATTCATACAAATATGTCTCTTAATTTAATTAGTAAATTTGAAAAAAATAAAAATATCTTTTCAAATAGAGTTTTTAGATGATCTTTTATTTTTAAAGTTTCTATAAGTGAAATTTTTAACAAATTTTTATTAATTGTTTGATTATTACAAATAATTTAAAAAAAAATAAAGTAATTTCTTTTATAGATAAATTTTTAATACTCTTTCAAAAAAATAACATAAAATCTTTTAAAAAAATATAAAAATATTTTACATAATTTTACGTTTTAAAAATCCTCAAAAACTTTTATTATGAAAACCCAAGGTTTTAGGTTTATTTTAGTGGAAGAAAAAATAACTTTATTAATGAAAAACTTAAACTAAACGAGCAATTAATATATTTAAGAACATAGTTATCTCAAGGCTAAAGTTATGATGGCCCTCTTTAGTCCTAAAAAAATAAAAAAATAAAAATTTTATAATTCTGACTTTATAGATAAGAGAATACCCAATGCCCTTACTTTTAGATCTAATATCTCATTATCTTCGTAAACTTTTTTAATGCTTTATTACCCTCATAATTTTTAAATCTTTCCAATTTTTATCTTTAATATTTTAAGCGTTAATCAATTGAACCGGTGATTTGAACTGGCCCATTGTTTGAACTGGATCTCTTTTAAAATTAGAAAATAATGCATGTAACTTTGTATAGATTCATACTTGAACTTAGATAAAATGCACCAATTCCTTTACCATTGTACCAAACATATTTTTTATAATAAATTGTTTAATCTTTGATAAATAACCCTTTTAAAATAAATATAATAAATTATGTTAATTATAAAATATTTTCATAATATAAAAAATTTATAATTTGAAAATAGTTTTATAATCCTTAAAATTTTGAAATAATTCGAATTTAAAATTATTATCATCACTAATAATTTTTTAAAATTATTATCATTAATAATTATTTTCAAATAATTTTATTTTTATAAATAATTTAGAGTTATTTTCATTAACAATTATTTAAAAAAATTATTATTATTAATATTTTAAAAATAATTTTATTTTTACAATAAATTAGATTTATTTTTTAACAATTATATAAAATTTTAAAATTTTATCATTAATAAAGTTTTTTGAATTATTGTAAAAAAAATTATTTTGAAAATTATTAATAAAGGATAATAAATTTAAACAATTGTAATCTAATGATGATAATAATTTTTTAAAATAATTATTAAAAAATGACCCTAAATTATTATAAAAATAAAATTATATTTTTATAATAATTTAGTTGACGACTAATAGTTGACGACTAAAAAACTATTAGTGTTGACCGATCAACATTGAGTATTGCCTGATTAATATTGAGTGTGGACTAATTCATATTCAGTATTGCTCGATCAACACTCGATGTCCATTAATCAACACTTAGTATTGATCAGGTGACATTGGGTGACAATTCGTAAATAGTAAAATTAAAGTAATCAATTTTTCTAAAATACTAATATTACATGTCAGTGGCTAATATTTTAGAAAAATTTACAAAAATATTCAAAATTAAAATTGAAAATTGAAAATGATATAATAGTAACTTTTAATTTTAAAATGTCCAAAATTTATATAAATGAGTGATTTTATCCCTCTAATAAAAAATTTGAAAAGTTGATGACTAACGGTTGACAACTGAGAAACTCTTATTGTCGACCAATTAATATTGAGTATCGCCTTTAACATTGAGTGTTGACTAATCCGTACTTAATATCGCTCGATCAATACTCGATGTCCATCAATCAATACTTAATGTTGATCGGGTGATATTGGGTGATAATTCATGAACAGTAAAATTAAAGTCATCAATTTTTTAAATTTTTTATGAAAAAAGATAAAATCGTTTAGTTTTTAAATTTTTAAGTAGTTTTAAAATTAGAAGCTATCGTTGAATATTTTTAAAATTCCTATTTAGTTTTGGATATTTTGGTAAAAATTTTCAAAATTCTACTTAAAGAATTTACATGTTATATCTGTTAACTCTTTGTTAGAATTTTACGCATACATGATGTGATTTTTACTCCTTATTTAAAAGATATTTACTTAAATAAGATATGAGAGTCCTATTAAACTCCTAAGCCTATGCACACCCTCTCCTGGTACCACTAGCCACGGATTGGGTTTCATGTTAAACTAGATTGATTGGGTAAAATTATAGGGGAGTTTCATATTAATCTACATATCTATGTATAGTACAATCTTTTTATTTATTTTTAAATCTTTTAGTATAATTATCAAGTTATACAATCACATAGTTAAATTATTGTACGGTACATTTATGGAAAGTGGAGTTTTTAACACAATTTATGGGTCATTTTAATTTTATGTTGACTATTGAATTGTATTTTGAGTAATACAACGGTTCGAATATAGCAACTGTACCATATAATTATTGTGAATACAAATAAAAATGTGAGTATTATAATGAAAAGTTAGTAAGTGCTCGTCCAGTTTAAGCCAAAAAGGCTTTTTTAATGTTAAAACCTCATTTCAAATTTTTTAATGTCGTTTAATTAGTGTTGGAGAAAGATTTTTGGAAATTAAAAAAACTATTTACCTTTTATCAGAAGAAACCTGAAGCTTAGAATTTCGATAGTAAAATTTTAAAAACATTTTGCAAAAGTAAAATTGTCTAAAAAATTATTATTTTATTTTACAGATTTTATAGTATTTCTTTAAAATAATATTAAAATTTTATCTATTAAAATAATTATTTAATTTTTTATAAAAATTATTTATCACAATCCAATAATTAATTAATTTTAGTAATAAAAAAATTTGTTATAAAATTCTCTACTTAAAACGTTATGTCAAAAAGACCCTAATTATAATCGAAAATATTGATAACATATTGGTATATAACATAACATTATTCATATAAAAAATCACCTGCATTTAAGTCTTAAATTTAATTGAATAATTTTGTAAATGTGGAGATGTAACAAATAGTTATAGTCATCAGTTAATTATAGCATACAATAGGACTGTAATGAAATTCAATTTTGCATATCAATTACTCTTTTTATTCATTCTTTCACTTATTTCAAATGATATAAAAATTCTTTTAATTTTAAAAAATTCTTTTTTAATATCAACCATATGACATAAAAAAAATTAACATTAAAAAATACTTTTAACTAATAAAAAAATCAAACTAAATTAACATTTAATATATTTAAGAACGGAATTACCGCATGGCTAAATTTGTTGTGGCCCTGCAATAAAAACAGAATTAAAAATAATCATTTTTACAGTTTTTGACTTTATAAAATGAGGTTTTTATGAGTTGATTCTTACAGATTTCAATTATATTCATTTTGGCCCCTTTATACCTACTAATCTAATTTTGTCCCTGGATATATTTAGGGATTTAATTAAAAATGACCATAATTTTCTTTCCAAAATCATAAATAATCACCTTAATAATTTTTAATTAAAACTAACCACACTTATATTATTTAGACCAAATTATCCTTAACTATTAAAAAAACAAACTTTATTTTCTTCAATTTCAAACATTATTCGTAACTTCTTCGATTTATAGGTACGTCAGTTTTAATTTTTCTTAAATTTGAATTTTTGTTCGTGTAAGAGAGGGGAGGAATTTGCTCCCGTTGTCCGTCCAAAAAAAGGAAGAAATCTACTATCGTCGTGAATCCAGTCCTGTATGCAACTTTGTCGCACTCAGGAGCAAAGCCTTGCTCGTGAGTGCAACAATGCACTCACTAGCAAGCCTTTTCTCGTGAGTGCGTTGTTGCACTCATGAGCAAACCTTTACTCGTGAGTATATTGTTGCGGGCGGATTTTACCCATTCGTTTATCTGAGAGTGAGTAGAATTTGTTCGTTTTGTAAGTGTAATCACGAGCGAATAACTCTCTGTACTCTCAAGTGGGTAGAACGTTCCTACATTCAAATTAAAAAGGATAATTTGGTTTAAAAATTGTGAAGGTGGTCAGTTTTGATTAAAAATTATGAAGATAATTATTTTTAAATTTATAGAATAAATTGTGGTTATATTTAGTTAATTCCCGTATATTTAAGAAATAAAGCAACTTAATTACTCTAACTTAATTAAAAGATTTAATGAAACAATAGATAACTCCAAACTAATCATTTTAAGTTTCTCTTTTATTAATTATGAAGATCTAATTTTCAAAGTGGACCCCAGATGCACAGGCAGAATACAAAAAACATGGCTGAAAACAATCTATTCAGGTGGCCACTGAGCACAAGACAACATCTAACACAAGTCATGGATGATGTCAAAACTAATACACATATCAGGAGCTAATATTCTACTAAAGTTATATATGTGGTGTGATTTAAAAGATACGAGAGTTATACCAAACTACTGAGACTACGCACACCCTCTCCTGTTACCACTAGCCATCAACTGGGTTTCATTTTAAACTACATTTATTGGGTAGTTAAACTAGGTATCTGTGTGCAGTACAACCTTTTTATTTATCTTTATCTCTTCTAATTATAATGATTGAGTTATATTACCATACAATTAAGTTTTATTTTAAGTTAAGTATTGAATTGTATTTTAAGTAATTCAATGGTTCAAATGCAGTGACCATACTATATAATATAGTTTTCTCAAAAGTATGATTTTAATATTAAAAGGTTATCCAACAAACCTTAATTAGAATCATAATTTTGTAAATGTGATGTAATGAATAGTTATCATCAGTTAATTATAGTCTGCGTATCAATTACTGTTTCTATTCATTCTTCCACTTGTTTTAGAGGAAAGACAAAGGCGCATGCTTGATCTCACGCTGAGATCATCACGATTTACACATCAAGACATCAATCCTCGACATGAAATTTGGTTAAGGTCATGATGTATGACCACGAGGAAGGCAACAAGAACATTTAAATTAAAATAAATTATTTGTTGCATTATTTTAAAAATAATAAGATTATTATAAATGTATAATAGACCATGATGTGTCTAATAATTACTACCATTGAATTGAATTTAATATTATTTTGGCTAAAGATTGATATTAGACTGAATAATTGTTGATCATTATTACAAAATTATAATTGAAATAAATAATTTTATTATTTCAAAAATATATAAAAAAATACTTGTTTAAGATTTTAGTATAATTACATATATAATTTATTAATATTTAAATTTATTTTATTTTACAAAAATTCCACTTCCAACGACAGTGAAAATCCGAACCCCGCTCAATTTGAATAAAATTTATACCTAATTTAAGGAAACTCTTTGCATGTCTATTTGACAAATCTTTTTTAACAATCAAAAGAGATTTTTTGATGTTATTAAGATATTTGAGGATAAAAAAGTTATTTTTTTAAACCAATTATTTTTGAGATTTTTTAAATGATGAAATTGTTTAAAATACTTTTATTTTGTTTTCAAATTTTCAAGTTATATCTATAAAATATGTTATTAAAAATTTATTTATTAAAATAATTACTCAATTTTTTAAAAATTACTTGTGACAATAAAATATTTTAATAATTTTTTGTTAAAAACTCTACTTATAAAAATTTTATTAGTAAAAAATTTAGTTAAAAGTTTTATTTAAAATATTATACCAGATAGACTACTAAAAATGATTTATATTTTATAAAAACAAATTGATAAAATGTTTAATAATACTGACTTTTAATAAGATAATTTTTTTTAATTAATATTTTTTGAATAAAACAATTAATTTGAAGAGAAGAGTATACTATACCAAGCCAAAATAAGCTCATGCGGTTTTAAATTGAAAGTTGGTGGAAATTCCGTATGGCATTCTGAAACATTAATGCGTTTAAAATTAGCTAAAATTAAATTAGAGGTGGTGGTCGAGAGAAAACCACATTTTATGTGCAAGGCCACATTAATGCTATTTTTTTTTATAAAAAAAATTATAAATTTAGTGTTTCCTACATCTTTGTTTTTGTTCGTTGGGCAAACAGAACATATGAAATGTCATCCTCAATGGCCTATATTTCTGACTTGATATCGTCACTTTTCACACAACATTAAGATTTCTATTCTTTCCTCTTCTTTATTCTCTCCTCCCATGCATATAAACCTTATAAATAAACGTTAGCAGTATTGTGTAAACCAAATAATTTTCAGTTCGAAACCTGTTGCCATGGCTTCAAGCATTCTTCATCAATGGCTTAGCTTGGTTGGGGCAATATGGCTTCAGTCTATAAACGGGACAAACTCAAATTTTCCTGCTTACTCATCCCAACTCAAACAACTTCTCTCCATTTCCCAGATTCAACTCAACAATCTTGCTTTTGCTTCCGATGCTGGAAAGCTGCTTGGCTGGCTTTCTGGCGTTGCAGCAGTGTACTTGCCTCTTTGGCTAGTGCTTTTGATTGGTGCTACTCTTGGTTTAGTTGGTTATGGTTTACAATATCTCTTCATAACAAACCAAATATCCTCAATTTCTTATGCTCATATCTTCTTACTTACAGTTTTGGCAGGAAATAGCATCTGTTGGATCAACACCGTTTGTTATGTTGTCATTATTAGAAACTTCCCTTTGGATTATCGCCAAGTAGCTGTGGGAATTACGACCAGTTATTTAGGATTAAGTGCAAAAGTTTATACAGTTGTTGTTAATGCTATATACTCTTCAACCACAGAAAGAGCTAAAGCATATCTTCTTTTTAACTCTGTCTTCCCTTTAATAGCTTGTGTGCTAGCATCACCACTAGTGAGAGGCATTAATAGTGTTGGAAATTCTAGAAAAATGAAAGGTGGCTTCACAGTCATGTTTCTCATAACAATAGCCACCGGCATCTACGCCATTATTGGCAGCTTTGGCTCGGTGTTAAAACGATTGGCACCTCTTAATAATTTGATTGGTATGGTTACATGCCTATTACTCCCACTGGTAATTCCATTAGTAGAAAAGATGCGAGATGTTTTAGCAGGAGAATGGTGGTTAAACAAAGAGATAAAGGTGCACAGTTCGATCATAGAGGAGAATACGATCGACCTCGAGAAAATAGAGAATGAGAACGCAAGTGATCAGAATCGTGAAGAGGCTGTGAAGGAGGAAATTGGAGTGAAGTTGATGTTGCAAAGAGTTGAATTTTGGCTGTATTTCTTTGTGTATTTCTTTGGCGCAACGCTTGGTTTAGTGTTTTTGAATAACTTGGGACAAATAGCTGAATCTCGTGGCTATTCCGGAACATCTTCGCTAGTTTCCTTGTCTTCCTCATTCGGTTTCTTTGGCCGTCTAATCCCATCTCTTTTGGACTACGTTTTCTCAAGGTATCATAATTTGCCTCTCTCATTTTTTGTTTTTCTCTGTCTAATCAGATCGTTGCATCTACTTCTGAGGTGTTTAATGAAACCGTGTGTCAATCAGTCTATAGTTAAATAAGTGCTTCTGAGGTGTTTAATGAAACCGTGTCAATCAGTCTATAGTTAAATAAGTGTCTATTTGACTTCTGCAACCAACAGCTACTACTTCTCTGGTACAGCAAACTCATAATTTAGAGACAGTTTAGAGTCCTCACGCAAGTTGCTGAAAAGAGTTGGCTTGTTTTTGTTTTGGTTCTTTTCAGGAGTTATAAGTACATGATACCAAGCCCAGCTTCGATAGCTGCATTAATGGCCCCAATGGCAGGAGCTTTTATCTTACTGCTTAACAAATCCAACATCGCTCTCTACACAAGCACAGCAATAATAGGAGTGTGTACAGGAGCGATTACTTCAATATCAGTATCCACAACTACCGAGCTATTTGGATCCAAGAATTTCAGCGTAAACCACAACGTTGTTGTTGCAAATATTTCAATTGGATCGTTTTTATTTGGGTATTTAGCAGCCCTTGTATACCGCAAACAAGGCAATTATGAAGATGGGAAGTGCATGGGAATGGATTGCTACAGAAACACTTTCATTTTATGGGGTTCCTGTTGTTTCTTTGGGACTTTTCTTGCTTTGATACTATATGCTCGTACACGCAAGTTCTATTCACAAAGATGTTGTATGTAGAGATGATAATATTAAATGATACATATTTAGTACAAGATGATAGTTTTCTTTTTGAAGTTGATCGATTAACTTTCTTTGTAAGAATGGATGTTTCATTAATACTTTGATAGGGTAATTACCGCATATCTCCCCAAAGGTTTAGAAAAATCACATTTAGCTATTAGGTTTGAAAAAATCTACACATATCTCATTCGAACCGTTAGTTGACTGTTGGGATAAGGGTATTTTTGAACATTCTACCAATTTAACATTTAATTTTGTGCAAGTTAATAATTAGAGTTTAAAATACAATAATGATATTTAGTATTATCAATTCATTAACAACTTTTTAACAATATTTAGTTCAAAATCTAAAAAATAATTTTTATAAATTATATTGATGTATATTTTTTTAGTGTTGTAAACACAATTTATTCTTCAAAAAGTAACTAATTATTATTTTTTTTAATTTTTTATACTTTAAAAATTAGTAATTAGATTCCTATTATAAATTTTAAAAATTAAAAAAATTGTAATAATAACTTTTTTAATTTTTATATGTTATATTGAATAATGTTATATTATCAATTAGACAATAAATTTTTTATTAATTTATTTAACAATTTATTATATTATTTCTCTATACAATGAATATATAATATATTATATAAAATAGTAAAACTCAAACAACATAGAACCCACATTACACATATAAATATGTGAAATAATAAAAAGATTTTGTTGTAGTCAAATGATTAAGGAAATACTTAGGACAGTTTAGTCTATTAATAACAATTGAAAGGTTAATTAACGATTTAAGGGAGATATATACAAGTTTCTCCAAACTTAACATTTAAGTGTGAGTTTTCTAAACTTCAGGAAAGGTATGTGTTAATTTTTCTACTTTAATATATGTACTTGTCAGAGTTTATTACGATCCAATGCCCATATATATATATATATATATATAAGTTAATTTATTTAGGGATGATACTTATCAAAATATTGTTTATTTATATTTAATATTTTAATTGACGAAAATCTCCTAGGGTCAACCCAACCTATTTAGGTTGAAGATTCGGAACATATTTTGAAGAAAAATGGAGAACTAATCTAACTCAATAAAAAAATCACCCTTTTTAAAAATGGGTCGAGATAGAGCCCACCTCTTTTCCCACCCTATCTCGTTGCTCCCAAAAAATTTAATTTTTTTTAAATTACATATGGATCTGTATTATTTGATAAATAATTAAGTCCAACATAAAAGTTTACAATCTTTAATCAATTAAATCCTTTATAAAACTATAAAAATTTTCACATTTATCAATTTTGAAAATTTTAAAATTCAATTTCTTAAGAAAAATTTATTAAAATAATTAATTAGCAACAAATAAAAACTAAATAATGAATTGATGTAAAATAAAATAATCAATTTATAATTAATGAATTAATTTCTTTAATTAATAATGTAAGTGTTGATATCAAATTTTCAAACATGCGATGTCCAACAATAAACCATTTTTTTTATTCCAGATAATTTGCAAAATAATAAAAAGTTAACAGGAAAGTCAATTTCTTGACGAAAGTCCTCTAATGCTTAAGTCATGAAAGGATTTCATTTAAGTGATACATGAGATGATATATATATTGGAAGAATCTAGCTCAAGTAATTACCTTTCTTATATTTGTCTTCCCTCGAATAACGATTGAATTCCTCCTTTGTGACGAAAATCCTTTTATGAGTTTTGATGGTGACGTGTTTATGGATAATTATTAGTGAGATTCCCTCATTAACCATGGTATTATCCATTACATATCATTCCCATTAATGGAAATGTTTCTTCTGACCTGACCTTGAGCTTAATCCTAGACCTGACCTCCATCTTCCTAGCGTGATGCTGCTAACTTACAGGTCTTGCTCCACCCCATTCTCATATTCGTTTCTCAGAGATGAGCTAATGATAATACCAAATGCACTTGGACTTGACATCAAGCTACTTTCCATAATATCAAGCCCCCCCAGTTTTTAGTGGATACTAAATTCCTTACTTGAGTGTAGTGGGAAGACCTTTTTGTGGTACCTTATTGGCTCCACATTCTGACGAAGCAGAAAACGCAAAGATAAAACGAACCAAAAGTTTCACAAGTTTCTGAATAAAATTTTATTAAATAAAAGATGACTAAACAATATTATAGGCTCCCTATTTATAATAGAGAAAACCTAAGCCAACTCTAATAAGGAAAACAACTTAATAAGGAAAACAAACTCCTACCAAACTAAGAAAACTAAGAAATTAAAAATAACATATTAAATAAAAATAAAAGATTAATTTGTTCTACATCAGCTCCTCGCCACTTAGAAACGAACTTATCTTTAAGTTCTCTGGATATAACACTTCATTTTCATGATACTTATACAAGTCTGCTACATTAAAAGTGTTTGAGATATTCCATTCACTCGGTAGCTGTAACACATAAGCATTTTCATTAATCTTCCTTGCAACTCGAAATGGACCATACTTTCTGTTTTGCAACTTGCTTCGAATCCCTGGAAAACGATTTTTGCGCAAGTAAGCCATTACCAGATCGCCTTCATGAAAAACCTTTTGTCGTCGATGTTGATCTGCATCTTGTTTGTATTTCTCGTTGGCAGATTCTAAGCTAGCACAAACCTCCTCATGTATTTTTTGTATCTTTTCTGCCATGTTTTCTGCAGCCTTGCTAACCCCTGGCAAAGCTGGTAAAGTCACCAAATCTAATGCATGACGGGGTGGTTGTAAATAAACCACTTCAAATGGAGTTTTGCCAGTCGAACGATTCATCATACTATTATAAGCAAATTCTACCTGAGGCAAAACTGCATCCCATTGTTTAGGCTTCTCCCCACAAATACAACGCAACATATTTCCTAATGTTCGATTAACCACCTCTGTTTGACCATCAGTTTGAGGGTGAAAAGCACTACTATATTGCAATTTCGTATCAAACTTTCCCCATAAAGTTCGCCAAAAATGACTAAGAAATTTGACATCTCTATCTGAAGTAATAGACTTAGGAATACCGTGTAAACGAACCACTTCCTTAAACTATAATCCCGCCATATGAGTTGCATCACCAGTTTTTTTACAAGCAATAAAATGTGCCATCTTTGAAAAACGATCCACAACAACAAAGGTAGAATCATTACCTCGTTGGGTACGCGGTAATCCTAGCACAAAGTCCATCGATACATCCTCCCAAATATTTTCAGGCACAGGCAACGGCATATACAATCTAGTGTTCTGAACCTGTCCCTTAGCAACTTGACACACTTGGCACTTCTGTACAATTTTTCCTACGTCTCGTTTAATTTGTGGCCAATAATATCTCTCTTCCACCAAAGCAATTGTCTTGTCTTGCCCCACATGACCAGCTAAACCGCCACCATGTAATTCTCGTATTAACTGCTCCCGCAATGAACAACGAGGAATGCATAACTTATTGGCTTTAAACAAATAACCGTCATGAATAAGAAAATCTGCTGCTCGCTGATTATGGTTATATTGATCCCAAATTGTGTGAAAATCTTCTTCAGTTGCATACTGCTCTTTCACTACCTCAAACCCAATTATTTCATTACTCAATGTTACCAATAAAGTAGCTCGCCTACTCAAAGCATTAGCTACCTTATTCTGCTGCCCAGACTTATGCTTCAATACGAACGTAAATTTTTGCATAAATGACACCCACCTAGCATGCACTTTATTCAAATGATGTTAACTATTTATATACTTCAATGCTTGGTGATCACTATAAAGCACAAACTCCTTCTGAATCAAGTAATGCTCCCAATGCATCAATGCTCTGAATACTGCATAAAATTCTTGGTCATATGTAGACCACTTCTGTCTAGCATCACACAACTTTTCACTAAAATACTATATTGGTCTACCCTCCTGAATGAGAACAGCACCAATACCTATCCCTGAGGCATCACACTCCACCTCAAACACCTTGTCAAAGTTAGCTAGTGCCAATACAGGAACTGTACAAAGTTTTTCCTTCAAGATGATAAAACTTTTATTTTGTTCAGCACCCCAACTAAATTTTCCCTTCTTCATGCACTTTGTAATAGGTGCTGCGATAGTGCTAAAATTACGAATAAATCGACGATAAAATGTCGCTAATCCATGAAAACTCCTCACTTCACTAACATTCTTTGGTGTTGGCCAATCTCGGATTGCCTTAACCTTAGACTCATCAACCGTAATGCCGTCAGCACCAACGACAAACCCCAAAAATACCAAATTGCGCTGCATAAAATTACACTTCTTCAAGTTGACAAACAACTTATTCTCCCTAAGGGCTTTGAACACCTCCCTCAAATGTACTAAATGACTCTCCTCATCACTACTATAAATTAAGATGTCATCAAAATATACCACAATAAACTTGAAAGCAAAAGGCTTTAATACCTGATTCATAAGCCGCATAAAAGTGCTTGGTGCATTTGACAAACCGAAAGGCATAACCATCCATTCATATAATCCCTCTTTAGTCTTGAATGCTGTCTTCCACTCATCTGAAGGTTTGATGCGAATTTGATGGTAACCGCTACGCAAATCAAGTTTGGAAAACACCTTTGCTTCTCCAAGCTGGTCTAGCATATCTTGTAACCAGCGGGATCGAAAACCGATACCTAATGGTTATTTTGTTGATTGCTCTACTATCCACGCACATCCGCCAGCTACCATCCTTTTTAGGGACTAGAAGTGCAGGAACTGCACAAGGGCTTTTGCTTTGCTGAATAAACCTCTTCTTTAGTAGTTCATCCACCTGTTTCTGCAAGATCTCATGCTCCTTTGGACTCATTCTATAATGTGGCAAGTTGGGATAAGTAGCTCCAGGCACAAAATCAATGCTATGTTGTATATCCCGCATAGGTGGTAAACCGTCTGGCATCTCCTCTGGAATTATGTCAGAAAATTCAGGCAATAATGGCTGTATAACCTTAGGGACCTCTACCATCGGCTTCAATTCCTCATCTTTTGCAACCATCATACAACCCTCACAATCTTCCTTCATATGCCCCTTAATTACAGTTAAAAAGTTTGTTCCCTCTACTTCAGGAACTCTTTGTACCTCCTTGGTTTCACTTGTCGGGACCAATGCTATCTTCTTCCCATTCGACCAAAACTCATAAATATTTCGTCGTCCCCTATGCATCGCATCAACATCATATTGCCACGGCCTTCCTAATAACACATGACATGCATCCATATCCACAACATCACACAATACATCAGTTTTATAAAACTTGCCAATTGAGAAAGAAAGCTTACACACTTTAGTTACGCGAGTTTCAGTTCCCTTTTTGATCCAACCAATTTTGTAGGGTGACGAGTGTTTTTCTATGGGTAGATTCAAAACATTCACTAATACTTTTGACACTATATTCTCACTACTACCGCTGTCAATTATCACCTTACAAATCTTATTTTTAATTGTTCCCCTCATACGAAAAATCTTATTTCGTTGCGTCTCTTCCTTCCTTTTTGGTGCCAATAATAGCTTCTGTACGATACAAGAAACAACTTCTCCTTCATCACCATCAACCACATCAACCTCTTCCCCATCGTCATAATCATCATCTTCATCTTCTTTCGCAGCTGCTACATAATGCGTCACACCTTTATTTTTCCCCCATTCTAGACATTCATTGGATCTATGCCCAGGCTGTTGACATCTGTAACATTTGCTTGGCATTGGCTTCGCATACGGGTTACTAGTTTGTTGTTGAGCAGTTCGCGGGTTACCCCTTTGCCTGGTTTCTCCTCCACCCATATTTGGTATTATACTCCTATTTGGTGATACTTGGTTTGGTGAAGTCGAAAATTGACGTGCTACAGCCTGTGATTTAATAATAGGTCGCTTTAATTGCCTCTCCAGCTTCCTTCCCTTATTCACAGCTTCCGAAAAATCCCAGATCGTATACATGTCAAGTTGATCTTGTATGTCAGTTCGCAACCCTCCACTGAATCTGGCAACCAATTGCGATTTTGACTCTTTCAAATTGTTTCTAGAACATAATCTATGAAATTCTTCAGCATAATCATCGACCGAATGACTCCCCTGTCCACAATTGTTTAATTGCTTAAATAAGTCCTGCTCATAATTAGAGGGCAAATATTGTGCCTTCATCTTTTGTTTCATGCCCTCCCAAGACCTAATTATCTCTTTTCCTTCACGCCGTTGTTTATTCTGAACCTGCTGCCACCAAGCGGATGCACCCCCTTTCAACTTCATGGCTACCAATTTTACTTTCCTCTCATCTGGGATATCTATATAATCGAAAGAATTCTCTACATCTGCCAACCAATCAAGGAAGTATTCTACGTGCAAACTCCCTTTAAACACAGGAAGGTCTAGGTTTACCTTATAATCACTATAATTTCCACTTCCACGTGTTCTAACAGAACCTCGGTCAATTATGTCTTCATCTGAATCTTCATCTCTCTGAGTTCTGTCGTGAATAATTCCAAGTGGTTGTGGCACTGGCGTCGGACCACGGGGTGGGATCCCGTCTGTCCCTCTACACTCATGTTCAACCATCTTGTTGCCGCCTAGTTCCAGCCTCTCTAACCTTCGATTAAAATCTGCCAATTCTTGACGAAAAGTTTGAGCGAATTTCTTAGCGGCTACCCTTCCAGCTTCTACGGCTATCGCACGAATAGCCTCCACTGTTAGTGCCTGCACCCCCTGAACATCGTCAGTAGGATGGCTGCTTCCCGTATCGCTGTTACGCACCATTGCAACTCCTGCTCTGATACCAATTGACAAAGCGGAAAACGCAAAGATAAAACGAAACAAAAGTTTCACAAGTTTCTGAATAAAATTTTATTGAATAAAAGATGACTAAACAATATTATAGGCTCCCTATTTATAATAGAGAAAACCTAAGCCAACTCTAATAAGGAAAACAACTTAATAAGGAAAATAAACTCCTACCAAACTAAGAAAACTAAGAAATTAAAAATAACATATTAAATAAAAATAAAAGATTAATTTGTCCTACATCACATTCGCTCAACAACTCAGATGTGAAAGTTCAGCTAACATAAATGTTTTTTCAAACTTTTCAAATAAATAAGCATTCTCAAGCTCTTCCAACAATTGCGACTGCTCTAAACTTTGCTTTTATTTTTGTGAGAGTTTTTCGTGATTCACTGGTGATTTGTAGACTTTATTTTAATATCATCCTTGAACTTTGAAAACTAATACATCAGGACATCGTTTGCTTATATTTAATATTTTGATTTCTAGTATGGTAGTGAGAAAAATTCATGACAAAAAACATGGAAGAGGGGATTAAATTGTTAATATTAAAAAATTGTAATTATTTGTAATTACATCACATTTTAGAATAAAAATATTATTTCAACCTAGGATTTGTACCCATATTTTTAATAACACTTTAAGAAAAATTTAGAACCTTTGTATGCTAATAGACAAAAAAATTCATGATTTATCTATATCTACCTAAAACTTTTGTCATGGTGTTGGATTTTCATATCCTCCACATGAAATTTGGTTAAGACCATGATGTATGAGCAAGAGAATGATAACAAGAATATATAAATTAAAATAAATTATTTTGTGGCATTTTTTTTAGCATAATAGAATGCCCATAGTTCTGTATGCCTATAGTACTTGTGGCAACTTTTCAGCCCATACCCCTTTTCTTCCTTCCAATTTCGCCTTGAGCCAATACTTTATGATTTTGTTGACCATTATGACTCGTCCATTGGCCTTTGGATGTGCTAGGAAAGAAAATCAGTGATCAATTCCCAAAGTTTTGCAAAAGCTTCAAAAATTTTGCACTATCAAACTACTTGTCGTTGTCGGTGATGATGGTTTGGGTATTCCGTACATGCAAATAATGGACTTCCAAATGAACTCCGTTGTTTTTGCTTCCTTGATAAAGGATAACGTTTCTACTTCTACTCATTTGGTGAAATAATCGACTGCCACTGCAGTGTATTTAACTTCTCCTCTCTCTATTAGAAATAGTCCGATCAAATCTACCCCCATTGCACAAATGGCCAAGGACCATTTATGCCCATCAACTTCTCCATAGGTTGTCTCGGTACATTTGTAATCTTCTAACATCGATCCCAGTACTTTGTGAATTCCCTCCCATCTTTCTTCATGGTGGGCCAATAACACCCTTAGTGTAATGCATTTTGTGCTACGGTCTTTCCCCCCAAATGGCCACCGTAAATTCCTTCATGTATTTCTTTCAGCAATTATTCTGCATCCTCAGTCTCTATACATTTAAAATAAGGGATAGAGAACCCTCAACGATATGAGACCTTGCTAATTAAAGTATACCGTGCTATGCTACCTTCTATCTCAATTTCTTGGCTTCTAACTTGTCAGCTGGCAAACCTCCTTTCTTCAAATAAAGTCGAATGTCATCCATCCACATTTTCTCTACTACCACCTTGGCAACTTTTCTAAGGCCTATTTGGGAGATAATGGGGACTTGAAAGTGTTTTATGCAAACAGAGCCTTGACCATTAACTTCTTTTTTCTTTGCAAGTTTGGCAAGGAATTTTGTTCTTGTGGTGTTTGTTCAATCTCTATAATCTTGAATCTGTCAATCCATTCCTTAACTTTTTTTACATACATTTGCATGTTCTCTCATTTGGCTTGGTAGGTGTCATTTACTTGATTTATCACCAATTGGGAGTCTCTCTTCCAACCCTTAACTTTTTAGCCTTCAAGTGTTTTGTCAACGTTATCGGTGTAATTAAAGCCTCACACTCTGCCTCAATATTTAAAACTTTGAAAAGGAATCTTAAAGCTTGTTGTATCTAACCTCACTTCAGGCTAGTCAACATTATGCTGACACCACAAAAACTTGTTCGTGAGATTTTATATATAATGTGCAAGTGTACACAGTCACACAAGTAATATAATGATAAGTGAGTTATTGTCTCCACAAGGATTGTTCAAGTGATAAATTGTTAAAATCAACTCTAAACAATTCAGAAGTAACCAATGAGTCAATTGAGATCTAATGGAAATTTAATCAACTTATGAATAAAAATAAAATAAAATAAAGAACTCAAATTATAACTACCCAAATTTCAGTAAATGATATGAGAACAATGAGCTAGAGTCGTGAATTCCTCTAAAATGCAAGGTTGGTAAAAATGCTGCAGAGAAATGCTATAGCAATCTGGGTTTTATTAACTAGGGAATTCTATATATGTTCATAGTCTTTTTCCAAAGTGTTTATGATTTTAATTCCTTTGTTAAACTAACATATTCCTATACCAATTTAATTTCAAGAATGCAGTGATAAGCTCCAACTCCCTTTAGTCATACAAGGTAATAATATATTCCTATATTATCACAAATCAATTTCAAATAGAGAAATGAACTTGCATCAATCAAGTTTTAGTCCATTAAAATTAACCCTTCCAGTATTAATTTTTAATTCAGCAACTCACTAATGATGGCCAAACATAAGCAAGCATTAATCAATATTTTCACAAGATTGAACAAAACTTAACTACTTTAACATTCCTTCTAGCAAAATATTCCAATTCACATTAAAGGGTTCATCAACAACTCTAGCTACCAAGAAATTAGTTCATATTCAAAAGCTTAAAAATATTCATATACGACTTAACCATTGATCCACAAGAGTTTAAGAGGAAAGAGGATAAAAATACTAAAGAGGAAAGTAGCCCAAGGTTGATGTCTCAAGTTGGTCCTTCTTCTCCTTCTTCCTTTCCTCCAAAACAGTAGCCCTTTTCTTCCCCCAAAACTTTTCTCTCTCAAAACTTTGCTAAAAATGTGAATGTTCTTTCCTTGACGGCTGGCCCTTCTTATCTTGAGTTAGGACAATGCCCTAAAAGGAAATTTTCCTTTTTTCTCTCTCCACGTCATGCTATTTTGTCCAGCTCATTAAGTGATTCAATTGCTCTCCACATCATCCAATTCATTCCACCAGCTGATTTCTTTTGCTGCGACAATAATGCTGCAGCATTTTGGGAAGTTCCTTTTTTCAAGCCCTGTTTCAACGTTTCAGCATTAACATGAATAAAATAAAATGAAATAAAATAAACTTGGACTCCTACATAACATAAAAGTAAAATTAATCAAATTAAGTATTTACAAACACAAATCACTCTAATTAAATGACTTTTCAAACTCAAAAGCATATTAAATAACTCTATGAATATAGAGTTATCAACCACTCTCTCGAGCATTCGACAAGCCATCAACACGAAGCACCCAAATTAGTATTGCTTCCTCCTCCATGTCTTCTCATAGCACCAAAAACCTAGCTTCTACCACGACATCCTTACCCCTTGGTCAATAGTGAATTCAGCCATGAAGTCGGTGATGACCTGTCCTTTAATAGCCTTATTTGGCTAGAACTATACGTCAAATTCACTCAGCTCTAGTGCCCAGTAAGTTAACTGATAAGTGTCTAAAAGTACATCATTTATATATATTTTATAATACATTATTACATATCTATTGGATTTAATGTCCTTATTTGTGCATTAATTATGAAATTTCGTTGCCACAACTTTAATTTGTATATTTTTATGGTATATAACTCAAATACATGCAAATATATATAATTGTACAAGATGACATGAGTATAATACTTGTATTTAAGTATTTATGTGGTGTATCTTTGTATATAGGTGTTAAAGGAGTGCAAATTGCAAATAAAGATATAAAGTATTTACTTGCATATAACTTGCTAGAGCATGAATCAGTATCATGACCATAACTATATGTAGACATCTTCAAATTAAATAATTCATGTTTAGACAAATTTTGCAAATTTAAAATGTGTAGGCATTTAAAGTGTGAAGGAATGTAACAAAACATTGTTCATCCATGTGCACCCTGGACATGTGAACACCTTTCAGTCTTTTGGCCATTACTTTATGAATACTCCATCAATTGAGTTTATTCTTGAAGCAGTGGAACCGTGAGAAATATAGATACAACTTGTATGCTATGAATAAGTTCAAATTCATGCATCTAGACTGTCTAAAGTAGTCATCATTCAGATAACAACTGTCACAATTGCAATTTGAGCATGCCTTACTGTGTGGATCATATCTCATGTTGGACACATCTAAATGACACGATTCTTGAATCATGATAAAAGTATTCAATTATACACAATGTGTATGAAGGTTACATTCTCTAATTCGGCCACCTATAATTTATTGTGGGAGTTTAGCTTAACAACTACAATTGCATTTGATATTTTGTGAATAATTTTTAATTGTTGTTTGAGATTATTTCTTATTCATTAATTTTCATATCTTTGCTTATGAATTATGGATTGGCCATCTCTAATTTGCAATTAAAGTTAAAAAATGAGAATTAAGGTGCTAGACATGCCATCCTACCTTAATTAAGCTCCCTTGAACAAGTGTTTAGATTAAATCCATTGATTTGGTTTAATTTAGATAGTCATGTGATTGTCTTGTGAATATGCCAATTAATTAAGTAGAGGCCCCACACCAAGGATATATTTAATTGATTGAAAGTGAGAATTGCCATAATTATTGAAATTTTCTAGAGTTAGTAGAAAGACCAATAATTTAAACATTAGTATATTTATCTAATTCACCTAATATTTCAATACGTGAGTAGAGAGCTAGCAAATTCCTATTTTATTTCATTGCCTTCTTGATTTCAGTTTCGTTATATTCTTTCCATTTTTTTTATTTAAATTGAATTTGGATTAAATCTCATTTAATCAATTCTTAAATTTAGTAATTAAGAGGAAACAATTAAGAATTTAAACCACTATAAATTCTTTGAGAGATCGAACTCGGGGTGAACTTGTCACTATCTATTAGTGATTGGTGAACTTGTGAGCATTTAAAATTTGCACATCATTAGCCATCTAGACATGTTTACTTCCTGTAGAATTGGCTATAGTGGCTGGTTAGTGAGTACTGTTATGGCATGCTCTTGAAAATATGATTGTAGTCATCGCAAGGCAACAATCAAAGACAAGGTCAATTTTACTACTAACGGTTAGTGCCTTTCTGTATCCACCAACACACGATTGATATAATATCTTGGCCTTTGCACGCCATCCACCTCTCATATCAAGACAAAACTTATCACAACACTCGAAATGGTGAGATAAAGAAACAATCACTCCTGGTTATATGGTTTGGATAACATCAGTGGTGTTGCTAAGTATTCCTTTAACCATGTGAAAGCATCATCATACTCCTTTATCCATTTCAAAGGCTACTTTAGGGCTTTAAAGAAGAGGTGGCATTTGTGCCCTGGAGACAAAAGATCAGTTCAACATCGAGACCTTTCCCGAGTTAAATCTCCTTCACATTTGAAGGATAACTCTTATTTTAATCCCAAGAATTTCCTAGCCCTGACATTGAACATGCACTTCTCTAGATTCAACTTCATGTCAACTCCCTACAACACATCAAAAGTGGTTCTCAAGTGGGCTATGTGCTTTCTCTGACTTGGCTAGTCTGTCATCAATGTATAGCTTCATTATGAAACAAATTTGACTTCAGAAAAGTTTGTTCACCATCTCTAGTAGGTAGCACTAGCATTCTTCAACCTAAATCACTCTTGTTTGTAATAAAGCATGTTTTCTCTAGTGTCTATTGTTGCATCCATGAGCTAGTCAATGTCCGGTAGTAGGAAGCTTTCTTTTGTGCAGGCTTTATTTAAATTGGTGAAATCCACGCATATCCTTCACTTACCGTTAACGTTTTTTACCACAATCACATTGAATAACTATTATGAGTAATTAACCTCCTTGATGAAATTTGCTATAAGGTGCTTTTCTACCTTTTTCTCCATGGAATCATATCACTCTTGATTGAATAGGCATTGCTATTGATTGACTGACTTGAAGTGTAATTATACATTGATTTAGTGGGAGGCTAAGCTCTGATCAATTCCTGGCATGTTAGTATTGTCCATGTGAATACCTCAGCGTATTTCCTTAGAAAAGCCCTTAGTTTCTATCGAAGTGATTCTTTCATTAGTCTTGGAAGGATCTTCGCCACAAATTGGGATAAGGGTGGTCTCTATGGTGGCATCACCTTGTATATCTACCTCTTACAATCACAAGTTTATTTCCAAATTCCTATCTCTCCCTTTGATTATCTTCGCCTTGGTGTTGTTCGTGTCCTCAGTTGGGTCCATCATCTGTAAGGTTTCTCTATAAGCAATTACGTAGTAACTTCGGGTTGCATATTGATCCCCTTAGATGGTGATAACAATATCCTTTGTCAGTATTTTCATCTTTATATGAAAGAGAGACATGCACATTGCCAAGAAACGGTGGTTCAATATAGCATTGTAGAGATTGATTAGTCGACCATCATGAAATTCACCATCACTATCAACAAATTCACCCCTACTTCTACCTTTACCGGCAACAATATCATTCCCATTAGCCACATGCTTACTCTAGAGAAATTAAGTAGCACTATTGGTACTTTTTAAGGTGGAGCCTGTAACATTTTGTGGTCTAGGACATGCTTTAAAAGGATGTCCACCGAGCTTCTCGTGTTTAAGGATATATGCTTCCTCCTCATGTCCCATGTTACCACCAAGGCATCATTGTGAGGTAGGACACTCCCTTTGTATCTTCATCTGTTAGCATGACCAAGGAAGTGAATATTTCGGCCCTAAGCACTTTCTTGAGTGTATGCTTTACTTGACTTATTCGAACTCCCAATCAAGGTATGATCTCTCATGATGGTGTTGATTTAGGGCATCTAATGCTTCTTATTATAGGTAAAGGTGCCCTCAGTATCTACGATCCTCTTACTACGCTGGTCTTCCTCGACGTTGCCAAATACTTGTCCAAGTAGCCGTTACAGACAAAAACTTCTATTTGCACCTAGGGCTTGAAGCATTCGAAAGTATTATTCCCTTAACCCTAGTAGAAGTCGCATAATTTCATCTTATTCTTTTGGGACATGTCATCATCCAAATGCCATAGCTTGGTTAGAAGTCTCGCATTTCTTATCTCTGTAAAGATTTGCTCTTTGATATATTCAATGTCGTGGAGGACTTGTACTTAGACAATAACTATAAAAAATGGCACGACTTTTCCCTTACTAGTCATTTTGTCGTGGCTCTTCTCTCAATTTCTCCCCGTTGAGGTGGCCTTTTGGAAATTTGCCTTAAACCTGATGCCACAAATGCCTTAGGGTATGAAATTACTGCTTTGATGAGAGGTCATCATAAGAGAGGGGTTGAGGCCTAGGTTATAACATTGGTAACAAGACATTACCAGGTAGTCATTTTTCTTTATGTTGCATCATCATGGCATTTGGAAAGGTTTTCCCTTTCCCTTCTTAGCTTGTTCTTTCATCCTTTGTCATCAACTATTCTTCTTAATGAGCATCAGTTTCAATGAAGTTTAACTCCCACTCGTATGTCTTGATATATGTTTTAGAAGGAAAATCTTTAAATGACCACAAAAAACGCCCAATTCTAGTATTGCTTACCAATGCTTTTAAAGTGTTGGGGCTATTCTACATCCCAACTGAATTATGGCATGTGAAAATTTCATATAAATGCCTCGTTAGTCTCTCTCTCCCTTTGTTTTATATTGAAGAGAGTATTATGATCTCTCTCTTTGCTTCTTAGCGCTGCAGAAGTGATTTACGAATTCTACGCACAAGTGAGAGAACGAACTGATACTCTCAAGTATCATTTTCTCGTACCATCTCCTAAGAGGCTTTATAAGTGTCAAAAAAAAAATTCGCACTTAATGCCATCCGTAGACCCCTTATACCCTCCATCAGTTCTCCAGACAAGCACAAGTGCATCAATGGGTTTATGTACTATATAAGGCTACAACTGCGACATGGCAAACTTTTGTGGGGGTCATTCTCACTGGATATTTGATATGTTCATTAATTCACAAATCTTTATGTCTTATATTTCTCATTCTTAAGCTTTAGCTGTAATTTATTTTGATGTTTTAGTTATATTTTGTGTTTTGTAGCATTCCAAAGCAAAAATTGGTAATTTGAGGGGAAATTGAGAAATTTGATATTGAAGTATTTCGATGAAAAGGCAAAAGAACGAGCAGAAGTGCGCATTCGTAAACCTCTTGGTCGATGTCAGCCTAAAGGAGCAGAAGATGTGTTGAGTATGTTGTAGTAAAACTACCATAATTTCGTATAAATTCTTATAATTGCATTCTGTTTCTTACATTCATAACTAGATATCTAGAGCTTCAATTTGATATGTCATGGCAATAGCTATGATGTTCCATGCCATACTCTCTGCCCTTCGTACAAACAAGACCAAATATGCATCAAGGGTAAGGCAGCAAGCTCACGTCGAACACTGCACACATATGACTCCTTTAAGCCAAAATGACATCCATTGATTTTTTTTGGCCCCTGGATGGCTAGATTTAAGTGTTTCCTAGGTTTTCATATTTTTTTAAGGTCAGCCACCTTTATATAAGGGGAAAATTTGGCTTTTGACAAATGGGAGACGATTAGGAAGGATTTTTGGAAGATGGCTTTACCCTCTACAATGAGGATCACAAGTTCAAGGGTAGAGATTAGAGACTAGTTGGTTCTATTTTTCTTTCTAATGTGTTTTACTTGTGATTTGAGTTTTTAATCATGTATTTAAATAACTAACTTCTTATTTAGGGAGAAAAGATGAAACCTTGACTGTATATAATTATGGATATTGTTGATTTTGGATGATTGAAATTTGATGAAGTGATGATCATTTATATTATGCCTAGTGATTAGTGTTACTTAATTGAATAACTTAGGATTTGTAACTTTAATCATTACACACTTCAATGATTTCAGAATAATGCGTTAAACTTAATTTAGTAATTTGACAATGACAACCTGTACTTTGAATGAGTAATGCATTAATGAAAATCTAAGGATCACATTAATCCAAAGATTGAATTACAACCTCTATTTCGAACACGTTTTTTAGGACCACATCAATCACTTACCTTGATGTTTCTCATATAAATGAATTGTATTAGCATGATGACCACACAAATTTGACTGTTAATGCAATATTTTCTTGTTTTTATAACACCTAATTCATTATTGGCATGTGTTGTGCCATTCTAGTTACCTTTAAATAAGTGTTCTAGAATTCAAATTAAAATTCGGAAGTATACTAATCGTATGTAGTACAATAAATATTCTGCAAGATCAATCCCACAAGAAATAGGTTAAATTAATATTTCTAAATAAGCTAACCTTGATTTCAGTGAGTTCAATAATATAGATTGATGATCGAATTAAATTAAACCTAAAAAGCAATAAACTAATTGAATTGCGTAAAGGGGCAGAATCAAAAACACAATTTATCAATGACAAACACGTTAGGATTTTAAGAATCCACACTAATTATCACTTTCATGAAATACTTATGTAATCAAGAAATTCCAGTAACTTAATTTGATAACAATCTTCTTTACATGTAATTTAATCACATGTATTAGTTTTTCATTAATTGTGAATTTAATCTTGGCCTAAGATTTAAATTCACCTATTCTAGAACATGTAACAATATTTGGTATAGGCTATTGTTATCATACTAAGAATGCATTATAATCTATGAAAACAAGAAGATAATGAAATAACAATCAAATTGGTGTAGTTAGCATGTTTTCACAATTCATTCATATTAAAACAAATAAAATACTACAAAATACAAGACCTAACTAAAATATTAAGGCATAAATGATATAAATATATGCAAGATCTTGAACATATCAGTGTGTTAACGATAGCCCACATCAAGCGTTGTTGAATGTTTTAGGATAGACGAGTTAAATGCCACACCAAAATTAACTCATAATAAATGGAAAATCAATGTGTGGATGCGTTCAAAGCTGATGTGTAAACAAGTTCATTGAACAAAAGAGAACCATCACGGGCCTAAGTTTCATGACTTTCGAATCACACTTTACCCTGAACATAAAAATCAATGGTAGATTCTTGAGCCATAACACCTATTTCCCCCAATCTAGTCCATTAATCAATTTAGCTATTTTAATTCATTTAGTTATTAGTTTATTTTAATTTTCTATTATTCAAATTACTTAATTTCATTCAACCTAAGTTTATTAGTTGCAAAACACTAATTTTCCTATTCTTAATAGGATCAACGTCGCGGAATATTATCAAATAGTGATCTAAAGGCAATGTAAATATGAGGAAAATCATAACGACGCTTCATTAGATAAACCCAACAATATTGAGTATAATCATCAATAAAAGAAACAAAATATTTTGACCCACCCTTTGTGCCAACAGGGGCAGGTCCCCATACATCAGAATGAATCAAATCAAACAGTGCAATAGAAGAAGTACTACAATTAAAAGGTAAGGCAACTTTTTTTTTCAATTTACAACCACTACAATCTGAAATATCATGAGATGGTAAATTGCCTAAAGATCCTAAAGAAATTAAATGTTTCAAACGAGAGACTGAAACATGGCCAAGTCTAGAATGCCACAAATGAAAATTAGAAAAAGAAGAATTTAAGTGAAAAGAAGATAAATTAATACTTGAAGCAGCCATATTCAGAATATACGGCTTGTTTAAACCATATAATCCCTCTTGCCTAAGCTAATCCTAATCAGCTTCTGGGATTGAGGATTATGCATATGACAAGAAGTGGAAGAAAAATAAACAGAATAACCAAAATCACAAAATTGACCAACAGAAACGAGGTTCATTGTAAGTTTGGGAATACAACAAACATCAGAAAGAAAAAAATGAGATGCACTAACAGAACCAACAGCAGCTAAAGGCCATGACAGACATAGGTGTAGTAGAATGAGAGATAAATTTAAAGGATGATGAATCAAGTGACATATGATAAGATGCACCAAAATCTAAAACCCTTAAGGATGAAGAAATACCTGAAGAGTTAGAGAAGGACAAACCTTCTAAAGACGAAATAGACATGGCATAAGAGGATGGTTGTGTGGCAAGGAACTTCCAAAATTATTTAGCAAGAGTAATCATGTTGGGAGCATAAGAAGATGTAGATGTAGTTCCTGATGAGTCAGAGGATAGTATAAATGTTGCAGTAGTAGATTGCGAAAGCCTATAACCAACTTGTTGGAATTGCCCCCTAGACGCCATTGTTGTGGAGGTTGGGTTAGTTGTGGTTGTCTTTTATAGAATAATTTGGGACACTAAGCCTTCCAATGGCCTTTTTGCTTATAAAAACTACATTCATCAATAGGAACTCTTAAGTAAGGTTTATTTGATTGTTAGTAGGTGGCTTAGAAGGAACAACCAAAATAGATGAAGGCGTAGGCAGTAGGAGAAGACCTTTTCCTGCTTGAGTTTTAAGGTGTGTCTCTTCAGCCAGGTGTTCACTCATCACATTATCAACAGAAGGACGAGGATGTCGATGCATAATGTTTCCACGAATTCCCTCAAAATCATCATGAAGAGCCATTACAAATTTAACAAGTCGTTGCTCCTCTCTAAAAGCCAGACAAGGATCATAAGTCCATAGTTGTTTTGGCTCTGTAAAAGCCAACTGGTCCCAAAGATCAATTATGGCAGAGTAAAACTGTTGAATGTTCACATCGTTTTGATGAAGTGCTCAAAGATCAGACTCTAACTGATATTGTTTTACAAAATCTGATTGAGTATATAACCTTGCCAAATGATCCCACATTTCTTTCGTTATCTCATACTTTGCCAATTATGTACCAATTTATTGCTCAACTAAATTATTAGCCCAAGTAATAATCTTTGAATTGTTTGCTTCCCAAACATCTAACATATCTGCATATCCTTTAACCGTATCATCTATGGGTTTACTCCTCATACCAGTGATATAACCCCACATTTTTTTTCTATTCAAGAAATTCTTCATTACATAACTACAATATGAATAGTTTTGTCTATCCAATCTTACACTAATACATTGTAGTGAATCGTCTCTCTCACCAGGCATTACAAACCTTAACAATAAAAACTAACAGAAAAAATAAGAAAATGCCAAACAAATCAAAAGAGGAAGAAATACTGAACACCGAAGAACTAACTCATGATATTATCAAATAAGGGTCCCAACTTGAATCTAGCTTTGATAGCATGTGATAATTGCAAAAAAGAGGCTAAAACTATATTAAAAATCATGAAAAACCCTTGAAACGTACAAGACAATGAGGTGGCTTATATAGCCTTACAAAAAGTGAAAGACAAAAAGACTAATCTACCCTTATAGCTAAAATAATAATTAATAAACTAACACTAAGAATATTGTTGCTTTGACAAATCTGTTTGTTATATATAGTTGGTTTCAATGATAAACTATTTAAAAAATCAAACCATAGAAATAGGTTGGAGGAAGAGAAAGATATATACCTAAACTGACATTGAAGCAAAGGATTGCTTTACTTTGCCCATTAGATAAAACATTCATTACTTGTTGTTTCCTATATTATATATAAAGATCTTAAAGATTGTCAAAATTTATCACAACATAAAACACATTCAATAACTCACTTTTTATCAAATTTTGTCATTTAATTACCATACAATATGGTTGATGAAATTATTTCCTCTATCTTGGAGCAATTGACATCAACCGCTAGGGAAGAGATAAAACAAAGGTGAGGTTTGTTGTGGGTGTTGAAAAAGAAATGGAAAAGCTCACCAACAATCTTAGTGTAATTCAAGATGTGTTGGTTGATGTAGAGCAAAGAGAGCTGAACAATGTATGGGTGGGATGTTGGTTAGATCATCTCAAAGACACATCCTACGACATGGAAGATGTGTTTGCGGATTGGAACATTGCAATGATGAAATTGTAAATAGAAAGAGATGAAAACGCTCTTGTAATTCCTAGGAAGAATGTATGCTTTGCTTTTTTCACCTCTTGCTTTCATTTCAAACAAGTTGGTTTGTGTCGTGATATAGCACTAAAGATAAAAAATAAATGAAAATCTAGATAATATTGTCAAATCCAAAGACCTGTTTAGTTTTAGTATGGTTAAAAGTGTAATTGAAGAACCATAACAAGTACAAAATGTCTCTTTTGTTGATGTAAGTGAGATACATGATCGACTTGAGGAGAGAGAAATGAACTACAACAAGGTCCCCATGCCATCTCAATTGTTGGCATGGGAGGAATCAAGAAAACTACTCTTGCATAACTTGCCTACAATGATAATGAGGTGAAAAAAAATTTTGAGAAAAGAATTTGGGTTTGCATATCAGATCCTTTTGATGAGTTTAGAATTGCAAAAGCAATCATTGAATCTTTGGAAGGATCTGATGCTAATTTAGGTCAATTACAATCACTTTTGAAACGCATTAATGCATCTATTGCGAGAAAAAGATTTCTTCTTGTCTTAGATGATGTGTGGATAGAAGATTACAATAAATGGGAACAATTCAAAAATAGTTTGAAGAATGGTTTTGATGGCAATAAGATTTTAGTTGCCATTCAAAAAAAGACCGTTGTCAAAATGATGAATTCAATTGATATTATCAATATTCAAGAATTGCCTTACAATGAATGTTGGTTGTTGTTTAAACAATTAGCATTTTTTGATAAGCCTTCTTTCGAGTGGGAAAAATTGGTAGAAAAATTGTAGGCAAGTGCTTGGGGTTGCCCCTTGTTGTAAAAACTATAGGGAGTTTCTTATGTTTTATAAAAAGTAGAGGAGTGGCAAAGTATTTTAGATAGTGAGTTGTGCAAAACAAAAGACTTTGAAAAAGGCATTTTACCACCTCTGCTATTGAATTATAATGATTTTCCATCTAAGATAAAACCATGTTTCTCATATTGCGCTGTCTTTATAAAAGATCCAATTATATGGAAAGGTGAATTAATAGAATTATGGATGGCTCAAGGTTATCTTGTGGTTGAAGGAAATAAAGAGATGGAGATAATTGGTGAGCAATATTTTGATTACTTAGCAGCACGATCTTTTTTCCGAGAGTTCAAAACGGATTCTAATGGTAATGTCCATGGTTGTAAGATGCATGACATAGTACATGACTTTGCCCAATCTGTCAGTGGAAATGAATGTATTTCAATAGAAATTGGTGATCCCGAATCATCACTAATTAGCACTTCTTTTAAAAAAATTCGCCACTTGACATTAGAGCTTAACTACTCTGATTCTCTTCCAAACTCTATATTCAGTGTCCAAAAGTTTCGCAGTCTCTTAATTAACCATCTTTCTGAAACATGTCAACTGTTCCTGGGAAATGTGTTTGATTCGTTGACATGTTTAAGAGCATTGAAAATTGCTAGAAATTCTAGTTTCTTTGAGATTACAAAAGGGATAGAGAAGTTGATACATTTAAGATATCTTTGCTTATCTAACCTAATAATAAAAGAATTGCCAGAAGCTTGCTGTGATTTGTATAATTGACACTTAGACATTAACTGTTGTCATGAATTCAAAAAATTACCAGAAAGGGTACATAGGTTAGTATGTCTAAAGAAGTTAATACTTGGGGCTGAAATACAACTGCAACTGGATTACATGCCAAAATGAATTGAGAGATTAACCGATCTTCAATCACTAGACGTGTTCGTAGTGAGCAGTGATGGCCAATATGGTGGTAAAGCATCCAACATTGGAGGTTTGAAAAGCTTAAAACACCTTCGGGGGCATCTTTTAATTCGAGGGTTGGGAAATGTGATAGACGTCGAAAAGGCAAGAAAAGCAGAGCTTGAGAAGAAGAAGAACCTCTCCTATTTGGATTTATGGTTTGACAAGAATGAAGGATCAACATGGGTGTCCAAAATTGAAGTGGACAATGAAGCAATTAACGAAGCCTTACGACCAACTCCAAATTTACAGAAATTAGAAATATTTGGCTACAGAGGCAACGTGCTTCCCAATTGGTTAATGTCATTAGCCAATCTTAATGATTTATCATTATCATATTGTTATAACTGTGAGACCGTCCCTTTTTTTGGAAAATTGCCATACCTTGAAAGTATCTCCACTGACGGAATGAAGAGTGTGAAGAGAGTGGGTTATGAATTTTTGGGGATAAAAAGTGATCCTGCTAGATCATCATCTTCATCTTCACCAGTTATTGCCTTTCCTAAATTAAAATTTCTCAAATTTTCGTGGATAGATGAATTGGGAAGAGTGGGATTTTGGGATTATAAGACAATAAGTAGCGAGAATGAAGAAATTATAGTCATGCCACATCTCAATCACTTGAAAGGAAGTTAGAGGAAAAGAAGAAATTATAATCATGCCACATCTCAATCACCGGAAAGAAAGTTAAAGATTTCTGACTGTCCTATTTTAGAAAGGAGGCAAGAGAGGATTGGCACAATATCTCTCCCATTCCTAACATCATTCTTGATGATACGTATGTTCAAAGAGCCCTCAGTAGAACATGGATGTGGTGATTCCAATTAACCCAATGGTATTTTATCGTCTTTCTTTCTCAATTATTAGTTAGTATATGTATGATGACTTATAGCAAATTAACAAGTTATAACTTTAGATTTTGAATCAATTTCTACTAATGATATTCTAAAATTACTTTGGTATATATGTAAAGGGTGGCACTAGTCATGTGTGGTTTGGCTTTCTTCCTCGGCTCTCTGCTTTCTGTTTGACAAGATTATCATATCCTTTCCCCAGTTGGTTAGTTGCTTTATCTCTAGTGTATTTTCTTCTTCATTATTTAATTGCTTGTAACATATATATGCAGTCTGATTCGCAATTGATCATGCTAGATATGTTACTGATGATCAACAAAGGGTAACTGATGAACAAAAAACACAACTTAACTTTCTGTTTTAATTCTTACGAAATCATGCAATATGATATTAAACAAATTTATATTTATTTGTCACTGTAGTGTCTAATTTATATAGATGAAAGAGAGAAATCAAGTCATTAATTACTACTTACGCTATTAACTAATTAACTTATTGATTTGGTACATTATGTTTCTTAATTAATTAATTTTGCCTTATGTCTTTCATTATTTAAATGCAATGAAGCAAGCTCAGCAAAAGGCTACTTGATTGGCAATCAAATATAGAATCCTATGTACTGTGAGTATCTCTCTCTCTCTCTCTCTCTCTCTCTCTCTCTATATATATATATATATATATATATATAAATATATATATATATATCATTAATTTTTACTTACTGCTTGGCTGTTGCTGATCCTTGAAAAGGGTACACTTGTTGGTGCAGCTCTTTGTTTCCTGCTGCTTGTTTTCTACAGCTTTTGCTGGAACCATTGATGAAACCAGAGGTCCCGGGCTTTTATGATGGTGTTGTCTTGCCAAAGTACAGGTTCTAGTTCTTTTGCTGCTGTTTATTGGAACTGCTATTATGCTGGCTGCTTGTTTTTTTGCTGCATTTGTTGTTGATATTGGCTACTCTTGCTAGCTGCTGATTTATTGCTGCAGCTTACTGCCAGCTTGATCTGTGTTTTTCTGCTGATTGCTTAACCTGCTGCTATTCGCTGTAATGTAAATGTTGTGGGATTGTTTTATTTGTTGCTACTCTGTTCCAATGGCATGCTGCGAGTCTTCCTGCATCTATTTTTCTGCCTGCTGCTACTTACTGAATTAATCTTACACAGTACTGTCAGCTTGTGTTGCGCTATGGTGAATGTAGTGGTTTGTGGCATCCAGGGGAGAATTTTCCAATTTAAACCTAGATTGAGGCGGGAAGAAAAGCTTTTGACTTGTTACTCAGAAGCTGAGTTTATGGTTTAGCTTTCTTCCTTGGCATTCTGCTCTCTGATATGAGGTTTTGTGGGAAATTTGATTGGTTAGTTGCCTTAATTATTTAATTGTTTGATGTTCAATAAAAAGCACATCACAACAATATTGTATATCATTATTTCTTATGTTGTTATGCTGAATTAATATGCAGAATTGGCTTTGCTACTCATGCCAGAGGAGTAACTTTTATATTTTGATTACTCCACATCTTCTTTATCAGAGAAAGCTTTGAACAGAACAAGTACGCAGATCTTACTTGAACTCTCACTTGTTACAATTACTCTAATATAAGGTTATTGAATTTGAAAGCGTATAATGTATATATGTACATATTTTTCCTGTTTTGAGTCTCAGCATCTCCTTGGTTTCGGGCCTGGTAATTGCATGGATTTCCAAATTATACCGCAGATTTACATATCAAAATTATGGGCCTTACTACAGGAGACAGACCGTGTAATGACCAAAACAAGTCAATGAGTAATGGTTATATTACCACATCTTTGATTCTGTTGTGTTTCTTATTTTGATTTTATTTTATTTTTTAATGCAGTGAAGTAAGTTTAACATCTCATGGATTTTGACCAAAGGCACTCACATAGAGCATATTGTGTACTGTAAGTATATATGCCTTCTTCAATTTTCTTTTCTTTGCATTATGGCCTTATTTTTTCGTGTCATATTTTTTGCAGTAAAGAAGAGTACTGATCAAATGATGATTCTTTCTTTGCCACCAAGAAATTTTGGATGAAACAACTTGAAAATATTGGTCGTATTAAAAGTCTGTTCCAAGAAAATGATTGCAGGAGAGCACCCAAATTGGTTAATATAAATGTTTTATTGCTTGATATTCAATAGCAATGCACAACATCGTATTGTATATAATATAACCCATTATTTTTTCTCAATATTTTCAGAATTGATGGATTTGTAACTTGTCCTAGCTATATGCGTTGTGAATTAAATATCTGAACAGAGAAATAATGAACTTGAGGCCAATTGCGGCTATACGGGTCGAGGATGGCGATAATTCTCTTCCTCCGACCGGCCCGGATCCCCACAAAATTTTTCAAAATTGTTTGTTAAATTACAATGGTATCCATATTATTTTAATAAATGATTAAATAAGATTCATTGTTTTCATTTTAATTAATCAAGTCCTTCAGAAAAGTTTATAATTTTGTTATTTAAATAATTAGGTCCTTCATATAATATAGAAAATACATCAAAACCATACATTATGAACTCCAACACCTATAATTACATGTAGTTTTAAAAGTAGCAAAATTCTTGTTTTGGATTATTTTTTGACTTCTATTTATAAAATCTCTAGCATTACCTAAATCTGCCGAATAAATATGTATATACAGAAGTAGTTTTAAAATTTGTACTAAATAAATTTGAACATGTAAAATACTTCTTGATTTTTAAAATTGAGTGTAATAGAATATCATGTCAAAATCTCAATTTTAGTATTCATATAAACAACGCAAAACACATTCTTTTCATTATTTAAAAATAATTTTCATTAATTTTATTCTTGCGTACTTTACGGGCATTATTTCGAAAGTTCACTGTCCCAAAAATTGGTCATACCTACTTTAGGGGCATCACATTTTCATTTGCCAATTCATTTTATGTCCATCTTTATTTCTCACAATAATTTCCACAAGTATTCAAAACAAAATCATTCATCTTTAATAACAAAACATATGGTGATATTCTCACTGTATTTACAAAATATCATTCATATAATAGTACTGTTAAACCCGATTGGAACACAACTAATTAAATCAAGACGTAATATTATTTAATGTATGAAATAAATACCTAATCAATAAAATTGCATTTAATTCTTAAATCCAAAAAACCCCAAATTTCAAAAATACTAATTTAATCATAAATAACATAAGACAAAATTTTCATAAAAATTCACTGTTTAATATAATAAAATATCCTACTTTTCAATTTTAAAACTAAAATTCATCAATTGCATATAAAAATATACCTAATAAACATGTGACAATTCTATATCTGTGTTGATTTCTCCTCCTCCTTCAAATCATCTCCTAATATCAATTTAACAAATAGTAATAAATAATAATTAAAACTTAGTTATGTAAAAATATGTGTATAATGCAAAAGACACCATGTGTTCATATCCATATCTAATAAGTGCTTTGGTAATGTGCCTTTCCTTATCTCTAGCAAGTGAATATAGCTCTTCTTGATCATTTGTTAGGTCTTTACTTTCTCAAAGTGGAGCTTCTTGTTGTTTCAACTCCAACTTAATTATTAATCTCTCATCTTCCTTTGCAGTAGAAGTCTGCTTCAAATCTTTTTTCTTCAATATGCTGGCTTCATCAAAGACAACATCACTGTTGATGACTTTCTTCTTTGATTCTGAGTCCCAAAGCATATAACCTTTAACACCTTATGGGTAACTGAGGAAGATGCACTTCTTTGACTTCGCGTCTAACTTTGTACACTCATCATGCAGTACATGCATATATGCTAGACATCCAAATATGCGTAAGTTGGTGTAGTTGATTGGTCTATTTGTCCAAACCTACTCAGGGACTTTGAAATTTATGGCCAAGCATGGGGACCGATTAATTAAGTAAATAGCACTGTTAACAGTTTTTGCCTATAAATGTTTCGGCAACACTGCATTGAGCATCACACACCGAGCTCTTTCCATTAATGTTCTGTGGCAGAGTCTTCTTTATTATAAAATACCGAGTAGTACCTTCATTTTTATAGAATTCTAGAAAAGAACTTTCCTTTGTACTTGATCCCAGTGTCATTTCTGATGTACTTTAACTTTTTGCTAATATGGTTTTCCCCCTCAGCTTTACATTACTTGAAAACATTTAACACCTCGAATTTGTGCTTCATGAAGTATACCCAAACCTTTCTAGAATAATCATTGATGAAACTGATGAAATAATTAGGACCTCCATATGATGCAACTAGTAATGGTCCTTACACATCAGTATGAACACAATCAAGAATACCTGTGCTGACTGTAAGACAAAGTGTTGAAGCTGACCCTGTTCAGCTTTCCCATAACACAAAATTTGCGAAATTCCAATTCGTATCCCTTCATACCATTCAGAATGTTCCTTTTGTGAAATTTATACAGCCCATGTTCACTGAAATAACCTAACCGCATATGTCATATTTCGATATTGTCATTGCTCGATTATGTATATGTTACAGCAATAGCTTTACTTGAAATAATATTTCTTAGAAGCTTATACAAGTTCCCAATTTTCTCTCATTTCATTACTACAAGAGCTTCTTTATAAACCAATGTTCCTAACAAAACCAGATTTTTCTTCAACTCAGGAATATGCCAGATATTACCGAGTGTTCTAACAGTTCTATTATACATCCTTGCTTTCATTGTGCCAATTCTAATAACCTTGCAAAAAGAGTCATTACCCATCAAAACAAAATCAACGTCCCAAAATTGGTAGGTATTAAACCATTCTTTGTAAGGACACATGCGGTATGTGCATCCATAGTCAATTATGTAGGATTCTTAAAGAGATATTCCACTTGTAGATGCCTACAACATTTCGCCTTCTTCATCATTATTGGATTTGTTGTCGACGACATTTGCTTCGGTTGGTTTTTGATTCTTACTTGTTTCCAAGTCATTCTTTAATTCGTTCCAGAATCTTCTAATATGTCCCTTCTTGTGGCAGTAATGGACACTCTACATCCTTCCTTAAGCACTACTTGGAATGATCATTGTGGCCAAAATTTCTTCCGCGAGATTTACTTCTACCATGTCTTGATTTTACCTTGTTATCTTATCTGTTATCTTATCTTGTAACAAGACCTTCAACTTGAGAAGAACTACTTGGTTGCTTGATCTCATCGATCTCCAAAAGAGCAGTTGAGATTTTATCCATTGTTAGAGCTTGCTTCCCAACTAATAATGTGGTACCAAAGTCTCTTACGATTTTGGTAAAGAAGCCAAACTAAATAATTTCTTGATCTTCTTCATCAATCTTGACCTTCACACTCTAAGGCTGAGTAATACATTTGTTGAATTTGTTTATGTGGCTTGACACATCAATACCCTCTTGCATCTTTAACTCGTATAATTTCTTCAAATAAAGTATATTTGTGAAGGATTTTTACATATAGAGCTTTTATAATTTCTCCCATAACCTTACTGGAGAAGTTTCGTTCAACATTATATACTTGATTTCTGAAGCAAGAATGAGTCAAATAGTGCTTACAGTTTCTGCTTTTAGTTCCTCCTAATAGCTGCCTTCCATATCCTTAGGCCTTTTACAATGCAAGGCTTTAAGAAAACTCTGTTATACTAATACACCATTTACAATATTTTGCCAAATACTAAAGTTAGTTTTACCATCAAAAGGTACAAACTTAAACTTCGGATTAGCCATAAGTCTATAATCAATTATTATATTGCAAAGTTTACAATAAACCTTGACGTGAATAGTACACTTTAAAAAATTATCAGGAAAGACTGGAGGAGTTGCAATGGTTCCACTTAAAATTCAAACTCTTTAGGCAGAAATAGCCTTTTTGATAGAATTTTTATCATGCACATATCCACCCCAGGTGAACCTTCGTCTTTGATACCACTTGTTAAAAAATTTGATGGCCTAATAATTATCCAATAATACAAAGCTTATAAAATATAATAATTACAAAATCTAAATAATGACAATAACAGTAAATATGCAACAATATAAAGTAAAAGATACTAAAAAATAACGAGATTTGGTAAATGGTACCTACATCCTTAGACAATTCAAAAACCTACATTAGGATCAAATTAAAAGATAATACATAATTTGAGTTTTATAAGAAAATACTCACAAATTAAGTGGACTCAAAAGAACCACTTACAGAATAATGAAGTAAACTTATAAATTGTAAAACTACAAGGACCTAAAAGAGAATTACCTTATCTTCAACCTCACAACTCTGCTACTTCTCTGTCTCGGAATCTCTCGACACTAAATATTTCTTTTTTCAATTTGATTCATTACGAATGAAGGAAACCCTCTATTTATAGGCCATAAGAGAGCCAACATTATCAATAAAATTCAACTAGTTTTGAGGTAAGCAATTACGTATGGAAGGCACCAATTTTCATCACTAGTTGCTGCCAACTTCTAGATGCTTTCGACTTCAAACTTTACTGCTTTCTTTGAAAATGAGCCACAATTCTAGATGCTTTCTAGATGCTGGTACTATTTTTTGCTTACTGCTAACGACGTAATCTACTGGTGCTTGCTGTAGTATAGAGGCTGTTCTAGTGTGCAGTATAGATTCTGTTTTCTTTGGTGCTGTCCTGTTTTGCTGGATCCAACCAAAGAAGTTGTGAGGTTCTTGCTAATTGATGCTGATTTACTCATGCATTGTTGATGCCATATTGCATTTGTTGACCTTAGTTTCAATCGTTATGTGCCGATTTTTTTATGCCAGCTGGTACCCAAGTTGTTTTGCTTTCGTGATATGGTTTCATTTGCTGTTGTTTATTGCAATTTCTTAAGCATATGTTGTTGCTTCGCGGCTGTTAAAACTACTTCTGTTTTTGCTATTTTGTAACAAGGAAAACAACAGTTTGTTCCCAGCTGTTTGATGCTGTAAATGCTGCTGCCATTATATTTTACATACAAAAGAAACAAGCCAATTTTAATCAAATGAGAATATAATATAATCTTGAAAATTCAAATACCCTTTTGTTTATTTTCTATTCAAATACCTTTTTGTTTATTTTCTTGTTCTTTCCCTTCATTGGCATAACTTTTGGTGCTAGGGGATCCCCTTCGAACCTGCATACATGAGAAATTTCCTTTATTCACACGCACTTAGATGAACCACAGTTCTCTATCAAAATTTTAAATTCTTATAATCTTTAAAAAGTTACCGTGTCTATCCAATTAAAGACAATTTTGAAATTAACAACATTTAAGTATAATTAAAACAAACTTCACAAGCAGAACTTTCAACAAGAGATCAAATGTTTTTTAAAATAAGAAAAATGTAATCCATCCACACAATTTTTGCTAGAATTGTATTGATTGGAAGATCATTTCTGAGTATGGTTGGTACCGTTAGAAAGATCAAGAAGTTAGTTTTCCAGCAAATTTTACGATGTTAAATTTGAATTTTTCTAGAGAAAGTTATGGTCAAATGTTTAGAGAATGTTCACATGAAAAGTTAATAGCTGAAACTTCTACATAAAACTATCAAAATTCTTCTTCAATGTTTTGTATTTAAAGTCAAAGTTTTTGCCTCGAAGAAGTATATTTACAATTCTCTAGGATTGACTTTTCTAGAATAATCAGTTGTTATTTATATTGTGTCATAAGTGAAAATAAAAAATATAGAAAATAAAACATAGAAATAAAAAAAAATTGCAGAATATTGAGCTCTACAGCAGCAACTCAACAAATACTCTATTTTGTTTTTAATTTTCTTTGCAATTTCAAATATCCAACAAAAATGGTATCAAAGCTAGGTTATTAAGATCAAGTTGGGGCTTTTCTCATCCTCAAGGCAACAAGATGTCTTCCTTTAAGGGGGAGAGTGGATTATTTTCACTTTTTATTCTTCCAATATTTGGAGGGAAAAATTATGATTTTTGGAAAGTGAAAATAAGAACTTTGGTTATGTCTAAGGGGTTGTGGAATGTTGTTGTCAAAGGTTTGAAGAACTGAAAAATGAAGATAAACTTATAGAAGCACAACAAAAGAAACTAGAAGCCATGAGAATGGCTGATGCAAGAGCTCTTTCAAAAATTTTGAATGGAGTTACTGCAGCCATTTTTCTCAGAATTATGAAAGCCACTACAGCAAAGCAAGCTTGGAAAATTCTTAAGCAAGAATTTTAAGGATACCAAGCAAGAAGCATCAAACTTCAATCTTCTTGAAGGGAGTTTGAAAATCTTAAGATGTAAATTGGCTCAGGACTATTTTTCTAGAGTAATTAATGTTGTTAATTATTTAAGATCTCTTGGTGATGATGTTCCTTGTTGTAGGAAGGATCATTCATGTCCATGTGACAGCCATAGTGAAGTGACGTGACAAAGAGAAACCTAAGTTTTAACATACAAACTACTTGATTACATGACCACCACAACAATAGCCAATCAAAGAATGACGTGTGGAGTAACCGATGGCCATGTAATCAAGTAGTTTGTATGTTAACTATCGCTGCACATGCATGTGTTTTTTTCCCCTCTTGCAGCTTAACGTAGTCCTTAATGAATACATTTTGTGTTTTCAAATTAATAAATGTTGCTTTTGTAAACCTTTTTTCTTCATATAATTGTCATCTCCAACAATTATACTTGGAAATAATGTTTTTTGGGACAAGGTATTGTATCTTCTTCTGTTTATGTACTTGGAAATAATGTTTTTTGGGACAAGGTATTGTCTTCTTGTTGTTGTTGCTTGTTCTTATGCAATATACCAGGTTGTTGATAATTTTTATTTTGTAAAGCAAATGCTGTTGGTATTACTCTGAACATGTAGTTCTAATCTGCTAATTAATTTTTTGTCATCCGTTGTATGTTAACATTTCGGAGCCTACTAAACGTAAGCTACATTATTCTTTTTTCTTCTATTTACACATGGCGAAATAATGTTAGTGGGGAATTGTTGCTTGCATTTTATGCAATATGTAAGAATCTTAAAAATGATGATTAATAAATGTAATTAATAATTTAGTAATGTGACAGGTCAATGGTCTTTTAATTTGTTATTTGTAAGTAATTGGAGATATTTATTTTTAATTGGTGAAATTAAATTTAACAAATATAATTGATTCATAATTAATGTTTAATGTAATACAATTAATTTAGATGTTATTTTAGGTGTTAAAAAATACTTGTTTGTATATGATATAAAAAAAGGATCATCATCCTTTCCATTTAAAAATTTAGATTAATTAGACTAATATATCTTTAAATTTATTAATTATCATATAATATTAGGAATTTTATTATTATTATTATTTATTTATTTATTGACATTTGAGTTGGGTTTAGGTTTATAGCTCAACATATAAATTTTCATGATATATTATTTGAGTCATCGTGTCTTGTAAACTCTTATGATATATAATAATTAGCACATCTGTACCTTTTTTTTTAAAATATGGTTGGAATAAGACATTTATACTTGAAAGTATTAGTGCAGATTCATTATATTTTATTTCATTATTTTTTGTGACATCATTAAATTAGCTACATGAAATACAATAGATTAGGAGTCGTATGATCAATTAATAACTCTTATTAACACATCAAATCCTGCTAGATATATAAAAGAGAGACAAAAAGAATTAAAAAGATTTTTTTAAAGAAACTAAAAACTAATAAGAGTTTGAATAATAATAAAACAAATATTTGAAAATATATATTAAAATACAAAGTATATTAAATTAATTTGCTTAATTCATTTAATAATTATATTAAATTAGTACATTCGGTTTTCAAGATAATTAAAATAGAATGTATCAGCGTAAAAATATTATTATATTTTTCTTGGATACACATGAACTTTGACACACGAATATGAATTTCTACAATTAAAAAAATTTAAGTAAATAAAGATATGCAATTATTCCTCATTCAAATATTAAAGACATCAATGGGATCATATCCTTACTTCTATTAAGGGTGCAAGAATTTACTTTACTTTTCTCTATTTGTTAATTGCATTACTCTCTTCCATACTTTGCTTGTTAAACATGCAATGAATTTGTTAAAGTAGTAACAAATCTATTTATTGCATATACGTGGCTGAAATAATACACCATTTAACGAATCAAACCATGGAAATAACGTGGATAAAAAGAAAGAGATATACATAAACTGACATTAAAGCAAAGGATTACTTTGCTCATTAGATGAAATATTCCTTGCCTATTGTTTCATATATTATATATAAAGGTTTCAAATGTTATCAGCATTATCACAACAGAAAACACATTCATTACCAAGCACTATCAAATTCTGTCATTCAATTACCCTACATTATGGCCGATGCAAATGTTTCTACTATCTTGGAGCAATTGGGTTCAGTCATTAGTGAAGAGATAAAACAAGAGGTGAGGCTTGTTGTGGGTGTCAAAAAAGAAGTAAAAAAGCTTACCGACAAGCTTACTGTAATTCTAAGGTGTGTTGGTTGATGCCGAGCAAAAATAGCTGAAGGACTTAGGGGTGAGACGTTGGTTGGATCAGCTTAAAGACACATCTTATGACATGGAAGATGTGTTGGATGAATGGAAGACTGCAATCATGAAATTGCAAATGGACAATGCTGAAAATGGTCCTGTAATTCCTAAGAAGAAGGTATGCTTCCCCTTTCCCACCTCTTGCTTTTGTTTCAAACAAGTTGGTTTGCGTCATGATGTCACACAAAAGATAAAAGAAATAAATGAAAATCTAGATGATATTGCAAAATCCAATGACATGTTTAGTCTTAGTGTGGTTAAGAGTCTAACTGAAGAACCTTAGCGAGTACCAACTGTCTCCTTTCTTGATGTAAGTGAGATACGTGGTCGAGTTGAGGAGAAGGAAACATTAATAAGCAAGTTGTATGAGACTAATAAACTACAACAAGGCCCTCATGTCATCTTAATTGTTGGCATGAGAGGCATCGAGAAGACTACTCTTGCACAACTTATTTACAATGATAATAAGGTGAAAGAAAATTTTGAGAAAAGAATTTGGGTTTGTGTATTAGACCCTTTTGACGAGTTTAGAATTGCAAAAGCAATCACGGAAGGTTTTGAAGGATTTAGACTCTAATTTAGGTCAATTTCAATCACTTTTGGAACGCATTAGTGCATCTAGTGCGAGAAAAAGATTTCTTCTTGTCTTAGATGATGTGTGGACAGAAGACTACAATAAATGGAAACCATTCAAAAATTTTCTGAAGAATGGCTTTCTTGGGGGTAAGATTTTGGTTACTACTCATAAGAAGATAGTTGCTAAACTGATGAATTCAATTAAGATTATCAATATTCAAGAATTGTCTTACAATGAATGTTGGCTGTTGTTTAAACAATTAGCATTTTTTGGTAAGTCTTCTTCAGAGTGTGAAAAATTAGAAGAAATAGGTAAAAAAAATTGTTGGCAAGTGTAAGGGGTTGCCCCTTGTTGAAAAAACTATTGGGAGTCTTTTATACTTTCAAAAAAATAAAGAAGAGTGGAAAAGTATTTTAGACAGTGAGTTGTGGAAGTTAGAAGAGTTTGAGATAGGCATTTCCCCGCCTCTACTATTGAGTTATAATGATTTGCCATCTAAAATAAAATCATGTTTCTCATATTGTGCTGTCTTCATAAAAGATAAAATTATAAAGAAACATGAATTAATAAAATTATGGATGACTCAAGGTTATCTTGCGGGTGAAGAAAATACAGAGATGGAGATAGTTGGTGACAAATATTTTAATTACTTAGCAGCACGATCTTTTTTACAAGAGTTTAATAAGGATTCTAATGGTAGTGTCTTTAATTGTAAGATGCATGACATAGTACATGACCTTGCCCAATTCGTCAGTAGAAATGAATGTGCTTCAATAGAAATTGGTGATCCCCAGTCATCACTCATAATCACTTCTTTTGACAAAGTTCGCCACTCAACATTAGTGCTTAACCAACATGTTTCTTTTCCAGTTCTATATTTAGTGCTCAAAAGTTACATAGCCTCTTAATTGGTGGCTGGTCTGAAACATGTCAACCATTCCTAGGAAATGTGTTTGATTCATTGACATGTTTAAGAGCGTTGAGAATTGATGGAGATTCTAGTTTCTTTGATAGAAATTCTAGTTTCCTTGAGATTCCGAAAGGGATTGAAAAGTTGATACATTTAAGATATCTTCGGTTGTATGACCTAAACATAAAAGAACTGCCAGAAGCTTGCTGTGATTTGTATAATTTACAAACCTTAGACATTCGACAGTGTCTTGAATTGAAAACATTACCTGAAAGGGTACACAAGTTAGTCAATCTAAGGCAATATTACTTGGGACTTATGTACTGGATTACATGCCAAAAGGAATTGAGATTAACCAATCTTCGGTCACTAAACGACTTTGTAGTGAGTAGTGATGGCCACTATGGTGGTAAAGCATGCAACATTGGAGGTTTGAAACACTTAAACCACATTCCAGGGTTGGGAAATGTGACAGACGTCGAAGAGGCGAGAAAAGCAAAGCTTGAGAAGAAGAAAAACCTCTCTTCTTTGAAATTATGGTTTGACAAGAATGAAGAATCAACTTGGGAGTCAGAAATTGAAGTGGACAATGAAGCAATTATCGTAGCCTTACGACCAACTCCTAATTTAGAGAAATTAGTAATAGAATACTACAGAGGCAATGTGCTCCCTAATTGGTTAATGTCATTAACCAATCTTAAGGATTTATCATTAGAAGAATTTTATAACTGTGAGGGTGCGCCTTCTTTGGGAAAATTGCCATTCCTTGAAAGTATCACCTTTGCTCGAATGAAGAGTGTGAAGAGAGTGGGATATGAATTTTTGAGGATAAAAAGGGATCCCGCTACATCATCATCTTCATCTTCACCAGTTATTGCCTTTCCTAAATTAAAACTTTCTCGAATTTTTGTTCATGAATGAATGGGAAGAGTGGGATTTTGGGATTACAAGCAGCGAAAAAGAAGATATTATAATCATGTCACATCTTAATTGCTTGAAAATTCTGTCCTGCCCCAAATTAAAGGCGCTGCCACACCAGCTTCTTCAGAGAACAACACTTAAGAAGTTAGAGATTTATGACTAGTCCTATTTTAGAAGATCTTTTAAGGAGACAGGAGATCCCTGGCACAAGAGCTCTCACAATCTAACATCCAGCTTGGATTTTGGTTTTAATTACTGCTCAAGGGAGCCCTCAGTAGGACACGGATGCGGCAATTCCAATTGACACAATGGTATTTTATTGCCTTTCTTTCTTAATTATTAATTAGTATATATATGATTAATTATAATAAATTAACAAGTTAAAACTTTAGATTTTGAATCAATTTCTTCTGATGATATTCTAAAATTACTTTGATATATATGTAAAGGGTGGCACTGGTCGTTTATGGTTTGGCTTTCTTCCTCGGCTCTCTGCTTTCTGTTTGACAAGATTACCATTCCTTTTCCCAAATTGGTTAGTTGCTTTATCTCTAGTCTATTTTCTTCATTATTTAGTTGCTTGTTGTACAATAACATTGTAAGATTTCTTATGCCCAAAACCAAAAGTTCAAATCAGTCAGCCATCCCTATGCTTACTCATTGTCAACATATATATGCAGTCTGATTCACAATTGATCATGCTAGATATGTTACTGATGATCAACAAAGGGCAACTGATGAACAAAGACCACAATAACTTAATATGTACTTGTTTCCTGCCTAATATATGTGTTTAAACTTTCTGTTTTTATTCTTACAAAATCATGCAATAAGATATTAAACAAATTTCTTTTTTCATTGCAGTGTTCAATTTATATAGATGCAGAGACGGAATCAAATCAGTAAGTACTACTTATGCTATTAACTAACTAACTTATTGATTTAGTACATTGTTTTTCTTAATTAATTAATTTTTCCTTGTTCCTTTCATTATTTAAATGCAATGAAGCAAGCTCAGCAAAAGGCTGCTTGATTGGGAATCACATATAGCATCCTATGTACCATGTGTCTCTCTTTCTCTCTCTCTCTCTCTCTCTCTCTCTCTCTCTCTCTATATATATATATATATATATATATATATAAATTTTACTTTTTCTCCTTTGAATTGTTAAGTCATAATTTTCATGACATATATACTTTGCAGCATGGAAGAGTACTGGATCAGCTGACGATTCTTTCTTTCTTATCAAGAAATTCTGGATGAAACAACTTGAAAATTCTAGATGAAGAGTGTGAAGAGAGTAAGTTATGGATTTTGGGGCATAAACAGTGATCTTGGCTTATCATCATCATCCTCTGCACCAGTTATTACTTTTCCTAAATTAGAATCTCTCAGATTTTTGGAAATGGATGAATGGGAAGAGTGGGATTTTGGAATTACAAGCAGTGGAAAAAAAGATACTATAACCGCGTCATGTTTTAATCACTTGGAAATTCTTTCTTGCCTCAAATCAAAGGCGTTGTTAGACAACCTTTTTGAGATCACACCATTAGAGACATTACAGATTTCTCATTGTCCTATTTTAGAAGAATGTTTTAGGAAGGAGACAGGGGAGGACTGGAACAAGATCTCTCTCATTCCTAACATCATTCTTAGATAGTAAGTATATTAGTTATATTTTATCCTCTTCCCTTTTTGTTAATTAAGATACAGTTAAGAATAGTAATTTAACAAGTTGGAACTTCATATTCTGAAGAAACTTCTACTTCTGATGGTATATATATTCTGAAATTACTTCGGTATATATGTTAAGGATGGCAATTTCTTCAGACGAAAACACTCCAGAGATTAAAGATTTCAGTTTGTCCTATCTGTGCTTGAAACTGAAAGGTATTTTCTTCCTTCTGGCTCTTTTCTATCTTTGACCATTATATGTAATATGATATGGATGTAGAATATATTTTGAATGAGATTGTATTTTCTACATGTTAAACTTAGTCCAGAGAATACAGTTTGTACATTTAAGATGTAAGGCAACTGGTTAGGAATATCTTGATTACTTAGCAGATATAATCTTTCTCCCAATAGTTTAGAATTGATTATAATGATGAAATTGTTATAAATGTAAGATGACACAATATTCTACATGATTTTTTTTTTCATTTTTGTTAGAAAGAATGAATGTTTCCCTGAAGAAATTGATGGTTCCACTCTTCTCATGCAAGTTCACCATTCAATATCGTGTAATATATATATATATATATATATATAGTCAAAAACATGCCTCAGTTGTGTATCATTTCAAATTTTGAGATCATTGATTTTGAAAGTATATGATATATCTTTTTTCTGTCAGCCAAATCTGATAACTAATTGGTTCTGTTGTGTTTTTTAATTTTGATTTTATTTGATTTCTTACATTTTTTTTAATGCAGTGAAGCAAGTTTTAAGTACATCTCAAGGATTTTAAGGAAAGGCTATCTGTTGGGCAATCAAATATAGCATCCTGTTTCCAGAGCTTTCTTTCTTTCTTTGGAAATTTTACAGAGCTTTGTTTTGGTTAAAGGCAGAAGCTCTTGTTGTTTCTTCCTTTTGTCCGCCTGTGATTTGGCTTTTGTTGGACCTGTTAGCTTGTAATTGCTACTTACTGCTTGGCTGTTGCTGCTCCTTGAAAGGGTAGCATTGCTGGTGCAGCTCTTTGTTTCCTGCTGCCTCTTTTCTATAGCTTCTGCTGGAACCATTGATGAAACCGGAGGTCCTGGGATTTTTATGATGGTGTTGTCTTGCCAAAGTACAGATTCTAGTTCTTTTGCTGTTGTCTATTCGAACTGCTATTATGCTGGCTGCTTGTTGTTCGCTGCATCTGTTGGGGATGGTGGCTGCTGCAGTTAGCTGCTGGTTTATTGCTGCAGCTTACTGCCAGCTTGATCCATGTTTTTCTGCTGATTGCTTAACCTGCTGCTGTTTGCTGTAATGTAAATGTTGTGGGATTGTTTTATTTGTTGCTACTCTGTTCTAATGGCCTGCTGCGAGTCTTCCTGTTTATCTGCCTGCTGCTACTTAATGTAATCTGGATTATGCTATTGTATTGTTTCTGTTCAAGGAGATTTATTGCTGTCTTATTTTTAAAAGACATTTAGTGTTCAAGAAGGGCCCTCAGTAGTACAAAGATCGGTGGCACCAATTCCAATTGACGAACTGGTATTTTATCCTCCTCCTTTCTTATTAATTAATATATAGTTAATTAGTAATTTAACAAGTTAAAACTTTAGATTCTGAATCAAATTCCTAATACTTGTGACACACACATACACATATATGTATTATGAAACTACTTTGGTATATATGTATAGGGTGGCACCTCCTTCAGCCAATGACAATCCCGAGATTAAAAATTTTAATTTGTCCTATCTATGCTTGTAATTGGAAAGGTATTGTATTCCTTTCGCTTCTTTTCCATCTTTAGTTGTTATATGTAATCTTATTGAGATGTAAAACATTATATGTGTTAAACATAGTCAGGAACATCCACAGTTGTGCATCATTTCAAGTTTAGTATCTAAATTACCATGAATTAATCTTACACAGGACCATTAGCTTGTGTTGTGCTATGGTGCATGTAGTGGTTTGTGGCATCCATGGGAGAGTTCTCCAATTTAGACCCAGATTGAGGTGGGAAGAGAAGCTTTTGATTTGTTACTCAGAAGCTGAGTGTATGGTTTGGCTTTCGTCCTTGGTATTCTGCTCTCTGATATGAGGTTTTGTGGGAAGTTTGATTGGTTAGTTGCCTTCTTAATCATTTAATTGTTTGATGTTCAATAAAAAACACATCACAACAATATTGTATATCATTATTTCTTATGTTGTTATGCTGAATTAGTCTGCAGAATTGGCTTTGCTACTCGTGCCAGAGGAATAACTTACATATTTTGATTACTTCACATCTTGTTTGTTAGAGAAAGCCTTAAAAGTCCCGCACATCTTACTTAAACTGTCTCTCTTGTTATAATTATCATAGTATAAAGTTATTGATTTTGAAAGCGTATAATGTATATATGTCCATATTTTTCCTGTTTTGGGTCTCAGCATCTCCGAGGTTTCGGGCTTGGTAATTGCATGGGTTTCCAAATTCTGCTGCAGATTTACATATCAAAATTACGGGGCTTACTACAGGAGACGGAACGTGTAATGACCAAAACAAGTCAATGAGTAATGGTTATAGAACCGTATCTTTGATTCTGTTGTGTTTCTTATTTTGATTTTATTTGATTTTATTTTATTTTTAATGCAATGAAGTAAGTTTAACATCTCATGGATTTTGATAGAAGGCACTCACATAGAGCATATTATGTAAGTATATATGCCTTCTTCAATTTTCTTTTCATTGCATTATCGCTTTATTTTTCGTGTCATATATTCTTTGCAGTAAAGAAGAGTACTGGATCAGATGATGATTCTTTCTGTCATCAAGAAATTCTGGATGAAACAACTTTGAAAAATTGGTCGTACTAAAAGTCTGTTCCTAATGATCACAGGAGAGAACCCATATGGTTAATATACATGCTTTCTCCTTAACTTGTGGCCAATTGCGGTGGAATTATTTATCATAACCAAAAACAAAGGTTGAATAGCTTAATCTGTATTTACTTTTTGTCTGATAATTCTATCTTTTATAAGCCCTTTGCTTGAATTCATCTCGATTTTCTGGAGATATATATAGAAGGTCCTGTAGATTAGAGATTATAGTTGTCCTATTTTAAAAAAATGTTTGCTGTTCAAGAAGGGGCTCAGTAGAATAAGGACTTGATGGCAGCAATTTCAAGCGGCAATTTCAATTGACCAACTGGTATATTATCCTCTTCATTTCTTATTAGTTAATATATAGTTAGTTATAGTAATTTTAGAAGTTAAGACTTTAGATTCTGAATGAAATTCCTAATAGCTTGTGATATATATATTCTGAAACTACTTTGGCGTATAAGGGGTAGCACCTCCCTCAGACAACAACATGCCAGAGATTAAAGATTTTATTTTATATCTGCTCTTGGAATTGCAAAGGTATTTATTCCCCTTGCTCGTTTTCTATCTTTAGTTGTTATTTGTATTCTGATTGAGATTAAACATGCAGTTTTGTATCATTTCAGGTTTAGTAACTAAATTATCATGAATCAATCTTACACAGAACTGTCAGCTTGTCTTGTGTTGTGGTGAATATAGTGGTTTGTGGCATCCATAGGAGAGTTGTGCAATTTGACCTCAGATTGAGGCAAGAAGAGAAGCTTTTGATTTGTTACTCAGAAGCTAAGTTTATGGTTAGTTGCTTTCTTAAAATTTTTAATTGCTTGATGTTCAATAAAAAGCGCATCAGGACAATATTGTATGATTTCGTATGTTGTTATTCTAGATTAATTTATACTACATCTTATAACTGATAGATTTTGTTTTGTTTCTTGCTTTTATATTTTCAATTTTTTTAAATGCAGTGAAGCAAGTTTAACTTCTCATGGATTTTAACAAAAGGCACTCGAATAGAGCATCTTTTGTACTGTAAGCATATATGTCTTCTTTATTTTTTTTTTCTTTGCATTATTGTCTTATTTTTCTTGTCATATACTTTTTGCAGTAAAGAAGAGTATTGGATCAGATGACGATTCTTTCTTTGTTTCCAAGAAATTGTGGATGAAACAACTTGAAAACATTGGCTGGTAAAATGGTCTATTCCAAGAGAACTCAAGAGGTGCACCCAAATGGTTAATATATGTGCTTTCTCACTGTTTCTAATCTTTCTTCATCCCTTGCTATCCAATAGCAATGCGCAACGTCGCATTGCATATAACCTGTTGTTTTTCTCAATATATGCAGAGACAATCGATTTGCAACTCATCATAGCTATATATGCAGAGAATTTAAATTAATGTGCCGCTGCTGATGATCAACAGAGGAATAATTAACTTGAGGCCATTTGTGTGGAAAATATTTATTGTAACAAAAGTCAAACGTTGAACAGATTAATTTATATTTTCTTCTTGTCGGATAATTCTATCTTTAATAAGCTCTTTGATTCAATTCATCTAGATTTTCTGGAGATATGTATAGAAGGTTTGCAGAAATTGGACATTTGTAATCAATCTATGATCTACAATTTAATAGAAATAATTTTTTCAATGATCATTGTCAAGTGTGTAAAAGAGCAAGTTGTTATGTGAGACTAGAGAAGAAAGAATGGGCAACAACTTGATAAATTGACCACAAAGAGCAAGGAGAATGATGCCGCGAAGAGAACTCAAATGGTCAGTTTCTATATATTTGCAAGCCTACTTCTCGTTAATTGTTCCTTGATGTTCAATAAGAAATTAAGTACATTATTGTAAGACTTGACTTGTTTTTGCAGCTGATTGAAAATTATTTAATAGGTGCTATTGTAAAGAAAATAAAAAATCCAATTTCTGCCTACTGCTGCTTGCTACCCTGCATCCTGCCTGCTGCTTGTCTTCCTGCGTCTGTTCCTGCTTAAGCTGCTATTATGTTTGTGGCTTGTTTTCCTCCGTCTGTTGATGCTGGCTGCTGCTGTTAGCTGCTGGTTTATTGCTGCAGCATACTGCTAGTTTGTCCTGCTGCTGCTGGTATTGTTTTCTGCTTACTGCTACTGTTGCTTGCTGTAATATAGATGATGTTTTCATTGGTGCTGTCCTGTTTTGCTGAATCCAACCAAAGATGCTGAGGTTCCGGCTGTTGTGCTATTGATGCTAATTTACTCTTGCATTGTTGATGCCGTATTGCATCTGTTGGTGCTGGTTTCTATCGTTATTTGGTGATTTCTTTACGTCACATTGCTCTGCTGGTACCGGAGTTGTTTTGCTTCCGGCATATGGCTTCATTTGCTGCTGCTTGTTGCAGTTTCTTAACCAGATGTTACTGCTTACTCTGCTGTTGAAGTTGCTGCTGCTTGCTGCTATTTTTGCTGTTTTGCAACAAAGGAAACAACAGTTTGTTCCCTGCTGTTTGCTGCTGTAAACGCTGCTACCATTATATTTTACATACAAACAAAGGAAACAAGCCAATTTTAATCAAATGAGAATATAATAACATATTCAACATTCAAATGCCCTTTTAGTTTAATTTCTTGTTCGTTGCGTTCATTGGCAGAACTTTCGGTGCTAGGGGATACTCTTCGAACCTGCGTCACACCATGCCATAAGATATTTCCTTTATTCTCGCGCGTTTTAGGTGAACCTCAATCCTCTGCCATACCCATTCAATTAAAGACAATTTTGGAACTAACAACATTTAAGCACATTTTAAACAAAATTCACAAACAAACCTTTCATCTATGGATGAAAAGTTTTTAAAAACAAGAGAAATGCAAACCATAAAAATGCTTCTTCTTTCATTCTGCTGTTTTCATATTGTTGGTGGTTGCTATTCACTATTGCTGCCCAGTTGCTGCATGCTTTTTTCGCTGCTGCAGTTTTTGTTTTCACACTTCTTGGAGTCCTTTTCATATTGCTGCTGCTGTTCCTTTTCTGTTGTAGCAAGATTTTGCTGCAAATTTTGTATTCTCATTTTTGTGGTAGAATATTTAAGCCTTCTGAAACTAATGGTGAGTTTGGTAGTGCTTACTAGTACAAACCTGAAGTAACACTTAGAAGTATGAAAAAATTTTAATATTTGAAGTGATTATTTAAGTAAGTACAAATTGGTGCATTTCCAAATTAGCACTTCAAGTGGTTAAGGGAGTAACACTTGTAAATAAAAATTTTATTTTTTCTAAAATTTCCTACTAATAAACAAATTAAAAAAATGTGTGCTTCCTATCCCCTTTCGTCTTTTACTTTTTCTATACACAAGTTAAGAAAAGTAAAATTATATACAGTAAATGCAACTCATATCTCTTCTTTAATTATTTGTTAATTCTTTGACCAAATCAAAAGCTTAGATTGAAATTTGAACACAAAAATGATAAAAGAATGATTTAGAATAAAAGTAAATAAATTCAAAATTAATATAATCTGAAAATTTACAAATTCAAACAAAATCCAGAATTCCTAAAATAAGTTCTTTCTACATGAATAGTCATCTTCTTTAGCACATTTATTTTCTTAAGCAAAAGCTCCGCCAACTCCAATGAGTTTTTTTTCCCCATAAATGCAAATTAATTAAATCATGATAGCACATTCTTCCAATATCAGCAAAAATCTATAAAGAGGTGTTGCTAAGCACACCCACAACTGTGCAGTCAACGAAGGCAATTGCATCTGTTCAATATGGGTTTTGCTCCTTTTGAATCAAGATTTTGGTGATGAAGAGATTGATGATGCAGTAGCCCATGGTTCAGTTGAGCTGTCGCGACTCGAAGATGCATCAACAAAGGAGAATATGACCAATACCCCTTATATTTTTGACTAATTAATCAAATCACTCCTTAATTTTAAACATTTATCTTTTATATCTAATTGTTAGGTTAATTGACGAAAAACTATTGAATTTACTAAAACATCTTTAAACTTCTAACTTTATAAAAAAGTGAGTCCCAATGTATAGATTGTGTAAGTTAGCTATTTAAAAATAAAATAGTATTTAAATAATATTAAATTATAATTATTACAAATTAACAAAAATAACCCTCAAAAAATTAAAAAATCTAAGGTTGGATGTCATATTTGTTTGGCCAATCGATGAAAAGAAATAAATTTTTTACCATTGAGAACAAAAACGGTTCCACGATAGCCATTTAAATATAAAATAATATTTAAAATAAAATAATTTATCACAATAATAATATATAAAAAAATATAAATAATCCCAGCTATAGCTCCCATGCTATATGATGCTGGTTTGGATGTGAAGATCTACAACTTAGCTGTTATTTCTGTAGGTTACTGCTAATGAAAGAGTTATTGATGTGCAATATTGTTGTTGCTTATTGATTGTTGATCCTCTGTTTTAAAGTAAAGAATCTTTGCTTTTGCATTTTCTTCTGCTGTGCAATATTGCTACTGCTTATTGGCTGCATTTTCTTTATTTTACAGTTCTATTGTGCAAGATTTCTACTTCACTACCACCAGATTGCAGCCATCTTCTTCAACCCCGCTAACACCTCAGCCTTAGAATTTTCTCTCCAGCCAATCAATGAAATTGTTCTCACTTTAACTTCATGATCAAAGATCTATTGATCCAAACAAAAAATTAAATACGTCTTAATTTTTCACCGTAAATCTAGAAGCATAAGAGTGGTTTGATAAAATTTCTCTACAATATGCAAACTCCCTCTTGCACCCATTGCACGTACATCGATCAATCCAACGTTATACACTCATCATTCTCTCTCACATCACAACCAAGCAACTAAAAAATTTGAATCCAAAACAAAACAAGAAAGCCTAAAATTATAACAAAATAAAAAAATCTGTAAGCAAAGTAGAGAAAAGTTCAACCAAATGAGATAAATCAGAAGAACATGACTGCGATGGAGTGTTAGTGGAGTCGATGGCCGCATGGGAGAAGCTTGGCTATGGTTGATGCTAATGTGTTTTGTTGGAGTTGAAGAAAGTAGTTGCAGGGAGGAGTAGCTAGAAAGGGAGGTGGGGAAGGTGCCGCTAAGAAAGGGTGAGAAAAAAGGGGTTGTTGCCTATTAGTTTGATGGGAGGTACAGTGGTTGTTAGGGGGAGGTGGTGGCTGTTTGCTATTAGGGTTAATAATTATATTTTATTATATTTATAAATAAATATTAAATCTTATTATAATAATAATAAAATAATGCATTTATTTATAAATTATAGAAAAATATTATTAATATGTAAAATATTTTTTACGTCCAATTCAAGTTTGTTTTGTCTGTTGTCACCTTATTTGCTACATTAAATCAAGAGTCATCTAGCAATTTAAGCACTAGTAAAGAGTCTATAAATGTCAAGGATATTCTCTATAGAAAATTTGGTCATCCAAATGATCAAACTCTTAGGAAGATACTATTGACATGTAAAAACTTCTCCATGAATAAAAATATTTAATCTCCTTCATTTTGTGTTGCTTATTGGCTCGGGAAAAATCATAAACAAAACTTCAAAAGTAGTAAAAACATATTTATCAAACCTGTTGAATTGTTACATGCTGATTTATGGGGATCTGCACCACTAAATTCTGAAAATGGCTTTAGATACTACCATAGCATTTTTTATGACCATACAAAGTTTACTTGGATTTTTCCCTTGAGAAACAAAGTTGAAACCTTAAAAACTTTCATTCATTTCAAGAAATTCATAGAGATGCAACTAAACAGAAGAATCCTTATTGTATAGACAGATTGGGGAGGTGAATTCAAGCCACTAGAAATGTTTTTGAAGCAAGAAGGTGTGTTTTTTCAGGCATTCTTGTCCACACACTTTGCATCAAAATGAGAAGATAAAGAGAAAACATAGGCATATAGTATAAACTAGCCTTACTCTCATTGCACAGATAAACTTACTCCTAAATTTTTGGTAGGAAGCTTTTGAAACTGCTTTTTAATTGATAAATAGAATGCCAACCTCAGTTCTAAATTTTGAAACACCTTTTAAGAGACTTTTATGCAAGAAACCAAATTATCCTTTCCTCAAAACGTTTGGATGTGCTTGCTATCCACATCTAAGACCCTATAATAGGAAACAAACTTGAATTCCATATAGGAAAATGCATTTTCATTGGATATAGTCCACAATAAAAAGGATATAGTTGTTTTCACAATTCAGGTAGGATATATACTTCAAGACATGTAGTCTTCAATGAAAGTGATTTTCCCCACCTTTAAGGTTGATAGAATCAATAACAACATCTCTCTCTCTCTCTCTCTCTCTCTCTCTCTATATATATATATATATATATATGTATGTATGATTTTGCATTACATTTGTACATTACAAGCAAATTACCAAATTAAACGTATTGTATTCAAGTACATAAAAGATCTAATATTCAGATGCCTTAAAACTGAATTTAAAATATCATGTTAAAATTTCAAATTTATATCACATGAAATATTCAAATACATTAATCAATAACAACAAACCATACCATGTTAATACATTACATGTCTTTATCAAGTACATGATTAACTAAAAAAGCAAGTACACAAAAAAGAAAATAGATGGACCAGACTATAATGCAAATAACCTAACTCGGGTGAAGGGAGATTGGATTTTTGCACGTAGCTCAATTGTGACCAACTTGCAAACAACGACTACACCTTCTATGCACAACTTCTTCCCCACTTGAAGGTATTCGTTGTTTCCATGGAAGACAGCCGATGGCGTTCTTTTGGCGGCTTGATGTTTACTTCACAAACCTAGGGTGGAACAACCCAATCAGTGTCATTACCAACGAGGTGGATCGCCTCCACGTATGTTGCCACATTTATGTCTATTGTATAGTAATAAGAGTACAATGAATTGTACGATAAACATACGTGTCTACAAACGGCTAAAGCATGCACGCATGGCAACTGTTGGAGGTTTAGATATATGTAACTATATTTCTTCTCTCGTATGTCAACAACCTCTACACAACCTCACTCTTTTACCTCGAACTCGAACCGGGATACTAGATGCACCATCACAATATGTGACAACTCGATCTGTTCATCAACCTTGAGTTAGGCAACTTCAATTAAATACCCATCTCTTGCAGCATGCAACTCTCTACGCTCATAAAATTATCTCTATATTAATGATCTAATAAAATCCACTAAAGGAGTTATGGGATGATTGCGAATGTGTCCTAGTAAGGAGTTTGTACTTTCTGCAATGTTCATTATCTACAAGTCGTACCTATGAGAAGGAAACAATGACTTGGCCCACCGGTGTAACCTAATGTCATCCTCCAGGTACTTAGTTGCTTCAGGGTTCATTGCCCTTAAATTGTCCATATATTTGATGAACTCACTTTTTCGATATGCATTTGCTGCCTTGAAATACGCTGCCATGAAGGTATTGGTCTTTTGTTATCGCATCATGTACTTCATTTTTAAATTCCCAAATATATGGTACATAAAAAATCCGTGGGTCACATAAGGGAATACCATGTTGATGGCCTTCACTATACTGTTGTGACGATATGAGATGAACACTAAATTCTCAGTTGGTGCAATGGTACTCCGGAGCTTCTCTATAAACCATTCCCACAATGCATCATTTTTTGAATCAGTGTGCCATAAGCAACTAGGTATATTGAGTTGTTTCCATCATGTGCGACTGCTACGAACAGGCTAAATTTCCCCTTAAAAAATGTGTCATCAATGGTTATAATTGGTCGAATGGTGTGACGAAAATCTCTGATGCATGAGCCTAATGCCATGAAAAAGCATAAGAAATGACCATCATCGTCTATTTCTATGATAGTAATATTCCTTGAATTTATATCCTCCAACACATAAAAATACAAGGGAAGTCCCTTGAATGATTCCGACAAATCTGTACAAATGATTTTTAGATCTCCACAAACAACGGATCTCCAAGTTTTTGTGTAAGGTAAACATATTCTGTAATCATTCTAAATATTATCTCGAATGTTCCTTGGAGTGTATATTCTGCTAGCATCTTTGAATTTTTCTTTCATAAATTGTCCAATCAACTGACTACTTGGTTGTCGATGCCCATCTCGGAGCTGCTCATTTTGATAAGTATGTGTAGATTCCATGCAGGTAACTCTGAAGAAAGTATCACAATTATTTTTAGTTGCCCGAATCCACCATTTACACTCCTCAAGAATACACTTGGCCATAACATGCATCGTACCTAACTTATTGAAAGGCAAAAACAGAATTTAAGGGGGTAATGGGATATTAAAAAAAATATAAGGGGGTGATGGAGTATTGATCAAAATAACATGGGGTGTTGGGCCTTCTTCCGTATATATATATAATCTTGATGCAGAGGCAGGCTGGGAGCCGCACCTTTAAAGTTCAAAGCTGCAACTCGTAGATGCTAATAATATGGAAGCCGCAGCCTTGAAGCTTTTGAGTCGTGACTCCTAGATGCCAATGTATATAACCCCTTGATCTAGAGGATGGGAGTTGCTAGCCATTAGAAATCACAATAACGGCTCTCAGATGTTACATATTATTTCTCTATTTGATTCGACCTATATACACTTAACCCATATTTATTTTAGGAAATTAACCGAAAATGCCCTTATTATTAAATAAAAATTCAAAAATACCCATTGACATATAATTTAATCAAATATGCCCAATTTTAACAATTTCGGACAAAAATATCCTTATACCCATATACGAAAATACATTGGCATGCCTTCTTTGGTTTCTTCTTCTTTTGCCTTTTGTTCTTCTTCTTCAACCGAGCTTCACAATAAAGTGGGACAAAATTATTTAATTTCAATTCATTTTTTATAGTAAATCAGTTTTGATTCAATTTACTAGCCCTATTAGACGGTATGTATATTTTGATAATTGATTTCACTAAAAAATCAGATTTTACTGTACTTGTTCTATTGTGTTCAAACGTCACTCAAGTAAAGGCTGAGTACTGTCAAGTAAGGTAAAATCAGGCCTTACTGGACAATAAGGTTCGAGTAAGGTGAAACTTATTATCGAGTAAAGAGAAAAATTTCGCCTTAGTCGAACCCTACTGTCGAGTAAACTCTGATTTTATCTTACTCAAAGTAAAGTTCGAGTAAGGAGAAATTTTCTCTTTACTCGAAAATAAGGTTCGAGTAAGGAAAAATTTTCTCTTTACTCATAACCTTATAAATTAATTTATACTATTTTACGTTTAAATCCCTATAATTGATATAATATACAATTAAACCTCAATTGTTTGATGTAATAATATTTAAATCCCTAATTTTTATTGATGTCTTAAACAAGAGGTCAAGAGCATAATATTGAAATGACTGAAATTATCTTTTAGCATTAAATTATTCATTGTTTAGTACTATAGTGCTATAATTTAAAATTTTTAACTCGTATAAAATAAAATTATAAATAATAAATAAAAATTTAGGATTTAAATATTATTATATCAAACAGTTGGGGTTTAATTATATATTATATTAATTATAGGGATTTAAATGTAAAATAGCATAAATTAATTTATAAGATTTGAGTAAACAGAAAATTTCTTCTTACTTGAACCTTACTTTTGAGTAAGGAGAAAATTTTTCTCCTTACTCGAACTTTACCTTCAAGTAAGGTAAAATCAGACTTTACTCGACAATAAGGTTTGAGTAAGGTGAAATACTGTCGAGTAAGGCTTGATTTTACCTTACTCGATGGTACTCAGCCTTTACTAGATATTGATGATACATACTGTATCTAGTTGGTGGAAAGATTTAGACTTTAAATCAACACTTCCTCATGCGAGAGACAAAATCGTGAAAATTTATTTATGAAGTGTTGCTAAATATGTTGAGCCTCGTTATATCAATATTCAAAAAGTAATGATGTTCTTATTGGATATTGATGATACATATGATGCTTATGCTACTCTTGAAGAGCTGCAACAATTCATAGATGCAATAAACAGGTTATATTATATGAAACCTTTGGTCTTTCTTTTTCATTTTCTTCATATTGTTTTGCATTAGCATTTTAGTCCTGTATAGTTATTAGTTACAATTATTAATGATTTGCATGTAATTTTTTTAATTAGAATTCTTTTAGTTTCAAATGGGATTTGATGGCCTTAATCAATTGTCGGATTATATGAAAACCCTATATAGCTCTTTCTTTTATTATTTTGAGGAATTGGAAGACGAATTCTTAAAAGAAGGAAGAGCTTACAGTGTCGCTTTTGCAAGGAAATGGTAATAATAATATTTGGCAAGCTATAGATTCCATTTCTTTTTTTTTTCTTTTTTTAATTACATAGTTTTCATTTCTTTGTTATAGTGTGTGTATATTATCAGATAATTTTGATAACTTCGTATTTTTATTAAATATTTGGTATAAAGAACTTGTGGGTGCATATTTTGTCGAGGCCCAATGGTTCCGTGGAGGTTACTTGCCAACATTTAAAGAGCGGCTGAAAAATGCAATACTCTCGAGCGTTTGTGTTTTAGATCCAGCAACAGTACTTCTTGGATTGGAAGAAGAAATTGTAGGAATGAATGCGATTCAGTCGTTAATACGACATTTACAATCGTTCGTCTCCTAGCTGACATAGTCTCTGACTAGGTTATTTTCTTATAATCTAGTTTTCTTACACCATATAATATTTGAAAGATGAGCAAAAGAGGGGACATGTTGCGTCTGTGGTAGAATGTTATATGAAGGAATATGGCACCTCAAGGGAGGAAGCAGTTGAAAAGCTTAGAAAAATGGTTTCAGATGCATGGAAGGATGTGAATGAGGAATGCATGAGGCCAACAGTTGTTCCAATTGAAGTACTTTCTTCGATAATGTTGCGTGTAAATTTAACGAACGCAAGTGCACAGTGTCGCAATCAAGTAATAAAGTGATGAGTGGATGTCGATCCCACGAGGAATGTTAATCCTATAATTGCCGAAGGTGATTAACATACGAATTTATCTAAAAAAATCGAAATAATTTTGGTTGAGAAATTAAAATTAACTAAAATTTACTAATGTGCAAATTAATTACAAGATTCAACTAATGGAAAGTCTAGGGCTAATGATTTATCGTATTTGGTCGCATCCACTTCTTCAATTGACGTTGTTCTAATTTAAAACACGTGTTGCTAGTTAATTATCCTAATTTATTTCGATTGTCTCTCTCGAGATCACTCGAGTCTATTTCGCATCTAAAACTTCACTATATCTCTATGTGAAATTAATTAAACGGAAATGCATTACGAATGGTGATAATTTATACTCAAACTACGCAAACCATGTTAGTATATCTCTAATCTAACATGTAATTTACAGGTGTTTATCACATGGTCTAGATATGATGTTCATTTCTCAATTCCCATCAATCCACAATTCATCCAAATATTGGCCAAATATTCAAAAGCATTAATTATCATAATAAACACTCAACACACAATCTCAAATCAATTGACCAACACAATCTTAGAAATGGATGCTTCAAATAGATTAAATCATTACCCTAGAAAATTGGGTTTAGCCATACATAATTTCAAATAATCACAATATTGTCAAATTCAAGATTAAATTAAAAGAGGAGAGAAAGAAAAACTAGATGAGGAGAGCTTGAATCCACAAGATTGATGAGAGTCTCCCAATCTCTTGATGAAATCCCCCTCTCTTTTGTTAATTTTTCTCCTTCTCTCTCTAGCAATCCTCTCCCTCTCTCTCTAAAAACTAAAACACAAACCAAAACTCTCCAAAAGTCCCCTTTTCTCCCTCTCCTAAGGCGTCGCACGCCTTGCTGTGCGACCGCGCACCACCTTCTGCTAAGAAGGTTGGAAAGTCTGGAAAATAACGATTGGACCCCCATAATTTTGATTATTTTGTCCCTTGCCTCATAGTGTGATATGTCTTCATTTTGATCCATAAATCTCTTACACTTTAATCCCTAAACATCTTCCTTTTCATGCCAAATTTATCTTTTTCGAATCAAATCCCTCTTGGATAGCCAAATCTATCATTTTCTATAGAAAATAACTAAAATACATTAAATCCAAATAAAACTTGAGGAATAAACAAACAATTAAAGTTTAAAAATACATGATTAGTGCGTATTTTACGTACTTATCAACTACCCCCAAACTTAAATGTTTGCTTGTCCTTAAGCAAATCAAACCAAAGAGAAGAGAAATAAGAGACATTAATCAAAATTATCCACATTTGAAATCAAATGAAATATTTGAACATACTTTTAGCATAGCAAAATAAAGCCTCAAATGTTAAGTTACTTACTCAACTTGAAAAAAACAATGCTTTCAATTTGTCCCCAAATTTGACTTGAAAAACAAATGTCATTCTACTCAAAAGTTCCTTGCTTGTGCGTGTGTGAAATGCTACAAATGATGGGTTTTGATTCAATTCGGATAAGTTGTGTACAATTTAAACTCATTTTGAATTTTAGGAACTCCATAAGCTTAATTTTCATGTCACTCTCCACTAATGTACAAGAAAATCACATCAAAGATCTTTAGGACTTCATTAAGCTTGTAATGATAGGCTAAAGTTAAGGTGGGGAAAATAGATTTTTAAGTAAGGTTCAAGCACCCTAATTATCTCAACCATCCTAGAGCTCTTTCTTCAATCTTTTGATCATCACCCAATTTTAACACTTTCTTCTTCATTCACCCCTCAAATGATGATTTGAACTCAAATTTACACAAATAATATGTGTACCCCCAAACTTATTTATTTGCAAAGGTCTTTTTTTTTTCTTTTTCTTTCTTTTTTTTTCTTTTTATAAACCTCGCTCTACCTTTTGACGCGAGTTCTTTATGCTTACCTAGGCATGAGACCCGGTTACTCGGTAATAGTTTGGCTTATTTTTCATGCTTTTGCTCATAATTAACCTTGCTTTTATCTTTTTACTGCGAGTTCTCTATGCTTGCCTAGGCATGAGACCCGGTTACTCAATAAGAGTTCGGCTTATTTCTACACTCCTTCAACCTCCCTTATTTTCAAAGCTTTAGCATGGTTGAAAATTTAGGGCGCTACTCAAAATGAAGGTATTTTTATTTCATGCTAGCTATTATGTGAGTGATAAAACAAGAAAAGAAATTTTTTTGGGTCAAAGGGGGTGAACTAAGGATTGATTAGTTCTAGGTTGGCTTGAAAGGCTCAAATGTGTACAAAAAATGCCTAATTCATTTCCTTAATGGATTCTCCTCTAGGATTTCGCCTCAAGTGACAATCAATCAAGTTCTAGAGTTCAATAAGACTTAATCTTTACAAAATCACACAAACGTTCTCTAAATTTTCACACACCCAAGCATTTGTAACTAAGTGCTTAAAATTCTTGAGGAACTATCAAGTACAATAAATTTATCAACAAATCAAACCCAATGATTATAACAACATTCATTATTTTCCACAAGTTAAGCACTCACTAAGACAATTATATCATTGGCTTTTCATTTAACTCAAGCAAAAGCATGTTCAACAAACATAAGCCCAATCTCAAAAAGAGGAGGAAAGAACACTAATAAAGGCCATGAAAAGAAAATGCTTGAAAGAAAACAAACAAATTTTAAAACTAACAAATAAGCCACAAACACTCCTGAAATATGAAAATTAAAACTTAAATTGAAGAAAAAAAAAATTGTGTGCAATTGGTGGCATGATCAATTCATTCTCAATAGATTATACAAAACACTTCCACAATAACATTCCCTCCCCCACATTTAATCTGAACATTGCCCCCAATGTTTAAGCATAAAATTATCAAAAGCTAAAGCAAAGAAATTATACCTAGGAGGCAAGATGTGAAAATCTTGCCTCTCGTTGTGCATTGTCACTCTCATCCCCTTGCGGAGGCAAAAATTATGGAAATGAAGGAAGTTTGGAAAAGTAATGCCCTTTGTTGGTGTCATTTTTACTTGAAAATATCTTTCGGGCAATTCATCGAACACTTAGAATGTACACTTGCACTACCACTTTTTCTTGCACTCCAATCATTGTATTAGCTTCTATTCACTCTTAAAACACTCTTCCAATGATCATAAATGATCAAACTCAAGAATTCGACACTAAACCTCACTCAAGCAATTCATAGAACACTTGGTGTGCAATTGTGAAAAACACCCAACACAACAACAAAAACCTTCCTTTTCACCAAAAGTTTTGTCACAAAAACATACTTTATTCACAAGCACTTCTAAAATATCATTCTATCAATCACTCCCACCATACATTCAACCAAAATCGTCACCCAAAACTTCAATTTGTTCCTCACAATCACAACCTTCCCAACTTCAAAATTCAAGTATAAAATGAAAACTTAAGTTGTTAAAATATAGGTACTTACTTGAAGTTGATTTGGAGTCCCGAAATTGGAGTTGAATTGATGCTTGTATGCTTTGATTTAAAGCCAAAGAGGTAGAAAGTATTGAGGAGGGGTTTTGTTTGTGTTTTTGGAAGGAAAGGAAGCTAATAAACTGTGGGTGGGCTGTGCAGGCGTTCTGTGGACAGAAAGAAGGGCGCAGTCGCGCTCCCAGTTGGCGCGGTCGCGCACCTGCTTCTGCCTTAGGTGCAGACCTGTGCGAGTATGGCGCTGCCGCGCGCCCAGATTGTGCGGTCGTGCACTCAATACTGCCATATGATATATCCAATTGAAGCTACGGATGTCTAGTTTCTAATACCATAAACGGAATGCAATTCTGAGTTGTGTCCACAAAGTTATGATAGGTTTAGTATGCCATACGCAGAATGTCAAATTCTGCAGTTTTCACTCAAAATCAATGGAAAGCTCCTAGACTTGCACTTGTGCTCCAAAACGTCTCCTCCATCTCTCAATGTTGATTATGAGCTTCCTAAAGTTATCCACCTACAAAAATACACACAAAAATAATTTCATTAATGTTAACAAATAAAACAAACTCACTTGAAAAAAGAAAAAAAAAATTCACACAAAACACAATGAAACTTGGGTTGCCTCCCAATAAGCTCTAAGTTTAACGTCTTTAGCCGGACCAAGTTCCTTCTCTAAGTGTCAAGTGACTCCTCTAGAGTAAGATTCAGCCATTACACTTCTTCCAAACGTATCCAAGTATGGCTTCAAATGATCACAGTATATGTTGAGACATTCTCCAGGATCAAAAGGGTGATTTTTTCTCAATGTATCACCTAAGTATAGAGAGCTTGAAAAATTATTTGATGCATGCATAGCCACAACCAATTGTTTATTCTCACTTATTGACTGGTTTGAATTCATTTTCTCGTGTTGGTTGTGAATGATCTCCAAAGAATTTTTCATATTACTTTGATCTACCAAATCTTGCACCACATCCCCATTAGTACCAACAATGTAGCATTCCTCATCACATGATAACTTCAATGCATCAAGAACTTTGAATTCTTCAGTTTTACCCATAACATCAAGTGTGAGTGTGCCTTCTTTAACATCGAACTTTTCTCCAACGATCCCCTCAGTTTGAAGACCTTTACTTAGCTTTCCTAACCTTTGAGGAAACGGTATTGGTGGCACATACGGTGGAGGTGGCACATATTTCTTAGGAGAGCTTAATGCTTCTGATTGTGATTTTGAAAAACTTGCTTCCATTTGTAGTGCCTCTTCCATGTTGTTGTTCGGCTCCATCAATTTTCCTTTCACTTTGAAGTGTAATTGCCATCACTTGTTCCTTTGGATTTGTCTCCATACTTTTTGGCAATGAACTTTGTTGTCCCTCCGTTAACACCTTTGCCATATGACCCATTTGTACTCGTAGATTTTGAATGGAAGTCGCTTAGTTTTCCAAGATTGTTTCAGTTTTTGTCATGAAGTTGGAAGTGTTCATGGTCAATTGAGCATGGGCCTCTTCTAGGCTAACATTTTTCTCTTGAGGTTGGTAGTTGGGTGGTGGTCTTACAACAGTTTGATTTCCTCTCTAAGAAAAATTGGGATGATATCCTTGATTGTAGGTGTCGGAATAAAAATCGTTTTGATGATTATAGTTCCCAACATCTAAAACTTGCTCGAAGGATGACGCAGCGAACAAATTCCTAACTTGGCAATCCATACTAGAATGATTGCCACTGCATAGCTCACAAACCATATGCGGAATATGAATAAAGTTTGCTGTCATGGCCTCAAGTTGCTTGGTTAAGGTATCAAGCTGAGCATTAAGTGTAGAAATACTATCTACTTCATGAACTCTTAAGGTTCTCCTAGGTGTTAAACGTTCTGAGGGCCATTGAAAAGCGTTTGCAGCCATTTCGGTATTGAAAGGCAATAGACCACTATTTTCGGCTTTTCTCATGCACTTAAAAGACAAACCTGTAAAAACAAATAAACAAAAATAAACTTTAGATTAAATTCAATATCAATCCAAATCGATATTACAAGAACTTAACATTCCCCGGCAACGGCGCCAAAAACCTTTTGCGTGTAAATTTAACGAACGCGAGTGCACGCGTCGCAATCAAGTAATAAAGTAATGAGTGGATGTCGATCCTACGAGGAATATTAATCCTATAATTACCGAAGGTGATTAACGTACGAATTTATCTAAAGAAATCGAAATAATTTTGGTTGAGAAATTAAAATTAACTAAAATTTACTAATGTGCAAATTAATTACAAGATTCAACTAATGGAAAGTCTAGGGCTAATGATTTATCGTATTTGGTCGCATCCACTTCTTCAATTGATGTTGTTCTAATTTAAAACACGTGTTGCTAGTTAATTATCCTAATTTATTCGATTGTCTCTCTCGAGATCACTCGAGTCTATTTCGCATCTAAAACTTCACTATATCTCTATGTGAAATTAATTAAACGGAAATGCATTACGAATGGTGATAATTTATACTCAAACTATGCAAACTATGTTAGTATATCTCTATCTAACATGTAATTTACAGTGTTTATCACATGGTCTAGATATGATGTTTATTTCTCAATTCCCATCAATCCACAATTCATCCAAATATTGACCAAATATTCAAAAGCATTAATTATCATAATAAACACTCAACACACAATTTCAAATCAATTGAACAACACAATCTTAGAAATGGATGCCTCAAATAGATTAAATCATTGCCCTAGAAAATTGGGTTTAACCACACATAATTTCAAATAATCACAATATTGTCAAATTCAAGATTAAATTAAAAGAGGAGAGAAAGAAAAACTAGATGAGGAGAGCTTGAATCCACAAGATTGATAAGAGTCTCCCAATCTCTTGTTGAAATCCCCCTCTCTTTTGTTAATTTTTCTCCTTCTCTCTCTAGCAATCCTCTCCCTCTCTCTCTACAAACTAAAACCCAAACCAAAACTCTCCAAAAGTCCCCTTTTCTTCCTCTTCTAGGGCGTTAACGCGCGCCCGCGCACCAAATTCTGCCAAGAACTGCAAATATCTGGCAAATATCAGTTGAGTGCCCATACGTATGCTTAACCAGCAATTAAACCATCGTTTTTTTTAATTCTTGCATTCAAGTCCTATTTCTGTTGCACTTTGGTCCCCTGGGCAGAATGCAGTGCGCGGTCACACAGCAAAGCGCGCGATCGCGCACCACCTTCTGCCGAGAAGGTTGGAAAATCTGGAAAATAATGATTGGACCCCCATAATTTTGATTATTTTTTCTTTTGCCTCATAGTGTGATATGTCTTCATTTTGATCCATAAATCTCTTACACTTTAATCCCTAAACATCTTCCTTTTCATGCCAAATTTATCTTTTTCAAATCAAATTCCTCTTGGATAGCCAAATCTATCATTTTCTATAGAAAATAACTAAAATACATTAAATTCAAATAAAACTTGAGGAATAAACAAACAATTAAAGTTTAAAAATACATTATTAGTGCGTATTTTACGTACTTATCAAATAACAAGTGTTGCTCGCTCAGTGGAAGTCATATACAAGAAGGTTGATGGAGTCACAAAACCAGAGTATTTCAAAGATTACATTACCGAATTGTTCATTGATAAAATGCTTGTTTAATTAAACATTTGCATATATATATCCTTCGTGTATTTGATTGTTTTGGCGTACTTTTATATTGCAAAGTGTGTTTGGAATGCTTTAAATAATGTGCAAGGAATCAAGGCTTAAATGTGATTTTAACTAAATAGTACAAATAAAGTGATTATCTTGAATATCCTGATTTTGAATGAGTATTCTAAATTATTAACATGTAGAAATGAGTTGGAAAAAATTTAAATGATTATTTTGAGATCAGAAAATGAAAATAATAAATTGTAATAGGTTAATTAAATTTGGTACTATATCCATAGAATTGATAATTGTATATACTTATATATTCTTATTTAATAATTTAATTTAATTTTAACAAAAATCTAAAAAAATAATTCATTATCTTTATGTGTAATAAATATAATATGTATTTATATATTTTTATTTATGTTAGCCATATGCTTGAAGAACAATTGAATCGCATTTTTGAATTGCATGCTAACCTTGCTGATGATAATGTATGTAAACTGCCACAGAAATTTTAAATATTTTTAATGCAAAAAGAACAACACAAGAGTACGTGGGAATTTAACGAAAGCTTAAGAATTTCAAACATAACCTATTTCGTTAATTGATCATTAATATAATAAAAAAATACTTGTTAAATTAATTAAATTAAATCTTATTCCAACTAATATTAACATATAATAACTGTTAATTAATAATTTCCTAATTTGATTGCTAATTAGATTGAATCTGCTTGGCAATATCATCAACAGCAGCCTTACTAATATTGATTCTTCTGAATCTTTTACGCCTCAACAACTTCATGTGTTTTTGTGTTTGCCGCAGAGTGGTTCGGTCCGCGAGTACCTTCCCGCAATGAGAACAAGAACTAAATATCCATTGCAAGCAGTCATTAAAAAGAAAATAAAAATAAAAGAAGTAATTAATACTGATTATTTTACTTACATGAAGGCAGAGTCAAGATCCACCGAGCTGCGATTAGGTCTCAGACAATAACTACACCAGTAGTAGTACTTCATTCTCTTACGTATATAAATCTGTAATTAATGTAATGTGAAGGATGACGAGAAAGAAGCTTAATTACGAATATTAGTTTCAAGAGAGATAAGCAATATGTATAGTTTAATTACTCCATCTCCTAATGATATAGGAATTTGAGACTTATATATATACCGCTTTCTTATAGGATTATAAATATAATTTTTTATTTATTTATATTTCCTTGTGAAGGAAGAAGAGGTGGCCATAATGTAATATTGGATTGCTTGCTGCCACTGGACTTAATTGTATTTGACCCCAATTATTGTTGATTTGGGAAACTTTTAATTAAGTACCTAGCTAGGTTCAACAATTTTTAAATGGGATTTAATGTATATTTTATCAAATATTTCAAAATAAACTATTATTATGTTCATTATATTTTTTTACTATAAACTTCGATAGTTCTACCAGTGGTTTTGCACAACTCATAAGTCTAGGAGTATCTACTGTTTTCTAAAAAACTAAGAGCTGTAAGCAATATTCCCTATTAAAAGTACTGTATCAATTAAATATTGAAATTGTTTGAAAATTGAATATTATAAATTTAAAATAAATGAAGGATGAAACACCATCTTTTTCTTAAAAAATTTTGTATATTGAAAATATTAAAATTATTGATATTTCAAAAATATGATTGTATTCAATAATTTATAAAATTTGGATTAATTTAGGGACTCAAAATATTAATGTACAATATCAATAAATGAAATATTAAAATTTTAATTTTTTTAATATTTATATTTCACATGTTTCATTGTTTCATTGTTCCTTTTGCTAGAATATAACTTAGAGAAAACATTACCTAAATCTATTTTTTATTTTGAAAATATTAAATAAAGAATATTATATTTTATTTTACGAGCCACTAAAGTTATCTATTTTTAAACACTCCAACAAATTATTGCCCTATGAATTCACCACGTTATCTTCCAAAATGAATTTTGTATTAAAAAAAATCTCGTTTGCTTTCAAAAATAAATACAAAAGAAATAAAAATCAGAGTTAACAATTAGCATTTAGCAGCAGGTAGCAACTAGCCCAAACCAGCAACAACAGCAACAATTGGCTGTAGTTAAGTACTTCTAGTGCTTCTGCATAACCATTGCATTTCTCAGCAGCCAACTAGCCGAAGCCAACTGTCGGAGATTTTTAAAATCAGATTGGATGATGTAAAGAATAACACAAGATATTCTCAAGCCAAGGTATGCATAATGCATTGTCCTTAAGGAAATTTCTGCCCCTCTAGGACAATGTCCTAGTGCAAATAGGTTTTGTGGCAGTATTCCCTCCAAGATACAATGGCTGTTAGTTCTATAAGGGTTCACTCCCAAGTATAGAACCCTTTGAGTAACAGAAAATCGATCACATTCCCTAGTTTTCTCTCCTCTAATAAAGTCAAGATATGACCTTAATTTATAGGTACACATGTACCTTTTCATTAGGACATGTCTTTTCATACACTTTTTTATTTATTAAACCTATAAGTATTTTGAAATATAATGTATATATTATAAAATATACAACAATCCCCCTCTATTTCAAAATACATATAACATATTAGAGAATATTTAGAATTTAATGCATATGTACTGGTGGTTATCAGACTATGAACCAGTCATTGGATAGCTAATCGTGTCTTACAGGAATTTGATGAAACATATAGTTTCTATGAACCAAAAGTCCTTTGATGTAAGTCAGAGGACTAGCTATCCACATTGAACTCTCACAATGAGTGTTGTTCTGCGATGTGGCACTTTCATGGCCCTGTGCCTACTTGGAATTCATAAATACTTTATAGATGCTTGCCTAAGCTCTCATAGAAACCGACCCAGTTTCACATTCATTTAGGTGAACCCTCCATCAAGCATGTCCTATAGTTTAAACATGCCACCATTCAATATTTGGGCTATGGAGTTCATTAAGAGCTTAAAAAGTTCATCCTTTATCACTATAGTTTTAAGTACTATCTTGCCATAGGGAGTGACTCAATATTATGTATAAGATCGATAGTACAACAAGACAACAAATGACTTGTTATTATCCCCTATGAACCTACTTCATGGGATCTCCAATCACATAGATGAGGTTCCTATCACTTTTGCCTTTTATTCTACGCATAGTCCCCTCCCCCTCAGCTTTTAAAACCACAATTTTCTTTAATGGTTTTGTCAAACATTGGCCAAAATTATACATCATGTCTTTTTATAAACTTTTCATTCGATCTAAATGATATAAAAATCGAAATATACACATATTTTTAGTTGAAAGCTTTTCAACACACTTCCTCTCCACTAAAGGCAATTTAACATTAATATATCACTTTTTACTATTGCCTTTTTTCATAGTAGAGGATCATCACATTACACACTAAATGTGCCTTAAATATTTATTCAATAATCTTTATAGGCAATCCAATAATCTTGTTGAAGACTATTGATATATTTATAATTTCTCAAAAATATAACAATGATGCCTATAACACATGAAGTCATTTTTCATACAACTTTTATTGAATAAAAGGCTACCATAACACATATTTTATTTAATAAAATGAGACTAACTTCAATTTAATATACATATATATTATATAATAATTACTTCTCTCATAATTAATGTAGGAGTAATAAATCATAGTCTCTTTTATGTCACTCATGCTAGAAACCAATTCATCAATCCTTATTTTAATTAATAAGAAACCTTTGGAATTAGCACGCAAAATAAATTAAGGTCAAATAAATATAATTCAAAATCACGTCAACATTATAATGAATTATATATAATAAAACCTTAACATCAATACATAAATATTATGTCCTATATGCTCAAAATAATAAATTATTTAATAAACATTTTCTGGGCTTATAAATCAACAAATAGAAGTTATTAGGGTCATATTAATATTATTAATAAATTATCAGGGTCAAATAATAACCTTGCAGAAAGGTCAAGTCCAATCCATAAGTATCTAAAGATCATAGCAAACTTCATGATTAATCAATAGATATTGACCTTAATGATATTTACTGTTGGACTCAAATGATATTAATCATCATCTTCCTTTCCACCGTCGATGTTTCCAGATTTTCTCACGAATTCACAGTCAGTATTGCAATTTTAACAGCCAAATCAACATATGCCAAAAATAAATAATCAAAGATATTCAATCATCAGACAATTGGGCATTCAAATTTAAAAATAAAATTCATATTGCAATACTCATCTTTTGACTTCTACCAATAAATCAAAATTTAATATAAATCACATATGGTAATTATTAAATAATACTAAATTAAATTTGATTTTTGTCAGTTAATAGTCTTATGATTTATTAAATCATATACATTCATCATAATCATCAAATTCAAGACTACACACTGCATTCAAAATATTTATATTGTTATGAGTTGTGTACCTTATGATTCACTCATTCAAAATATTTTTCATCTCCATGTAAAATAGGATTCGTGATGCTCTCATCTTCCATCATTAAGTCATCTGACAGAGAAAATTTGATAATGGATTACTTTTTAATCTTCTTCTTGTGAAATCTACACACAAAATCATCCCACACATCTTTATAGTTTTTTACAGTACATCATCACAGAGAAATTTCCTTAAGATTGTTGGAGATTTTTAAAAAATAGATTGGATAATATAAAGAATAACATAGGATATCCTCAAGCCAAGGCATGCATAATGCATTGTCCTTAAGGAAATTTCTGCCCCTCTAAGACAATGTCCTAATGCAAATAGGTTTTGTGGCAATATTTCCTCCAAGATACAATGGCTGTTAGTTCTATAAGGGTGCACTCTCAAGTATAGAACCCTTTGAACAACACAAAATCGATCACATTCTGTAGTTTTCTCTCCCTCTAATAAAGTCAAGATATGACCTTAATTTATAGGTACACATGTACCATTTCATTAGGACATGTCTTTTCACACACTTTTTCATTAGGACATGTTTTTTCATACACTTTTTTATTTATTAAACCTATAAGTATTTTGAAATATAATGTATATATTATAAAATATACAACACCAACAGCAGTAGCAACAACTGACTGCAGCAAAGTATATTTTGTGCTTCTGCCTAGCCTGCATGATACGTGCCTAGCAGTTAACTGAAGGAATAATTATTTCGTACTTGCAGAATTCTTTATATCATATATATAACCTAATAAAAATAAATCAGCTTATGTTATTTCCCGAGGAACTCATGCTCAATGACAACAGGACATGGTTATAGGAAGTGCTACAACATTATTGAAAGTCTATAGATACTTCAGCCTAATTAAGATCTAGTTCCAATAATCAGCTTATGCAATTTACCAGAGGATGTATGACAAAAATCTAGAGAGAGCAAATATTGCTCAATAACTCACAAGCTCACACCTGTGCCAGTAATTTATCCTTATTTCCCCCGTTTTATTTTCGCTAAGTAATCATGTTCAACAACTCACAAGCTCACACCTGTGCCAGAAACTGAAATCTACATGACCAAATGGCAAAACACTTGGGGATCATGCACGAGGTCTGTGTGGGTACAAGAAAAGAAGAGATAATGTTACTAAAAACAATGACTTTCCAATAGTGTCCTTCATTTAGAAGCCAAAATAGTATTTACTTTTCTCATTACCAGTATATTAAAAGCTGCGAGGGTACCTGGCATCGGGATTCATTGAAAGAAACTTATCCAGAAAGTCTACAGGAAGCTGCTTTTATGGAATAACTGAAAAAACAAAGATAAGATGTCCATATCACTATTTCTGAAAAGGAAAAAAAGTATAAGTTGGTTGCTTCAATAAGTAGACAGAAAAGTATCCATTTTTGGTGTAAACTTTGAGTAAAGAATCTGGCATAGCAAAAATTAAGACTGACTTGTATGTATGTATGTCTGGTAACTATTGATCCATTGGAATTTGAGCAAAATCCAAACGAGTTCAAAATAACCATTAGTAGAAAGTAAAAGGTTCAATAAATCGAATTATTTTCTTAAAGTTAGAACAAACGGAAACATTCCAACACAACACATTTCAATATAAGTACTCACTGATTCAACACTTGCCAATGTTAACCATATAATTTAAGGCGTTTCCCTGCAAAAATTATTATTATGAAATGTTAGTGCCAAGTTGCTATGATCTTTGGGTAGCTGTAACAAATCAAACTCTATATTCAATAAACATGTTCAGCAAAAACAAGAATGAACTCTATATTTAGAAACATACAAGTATTCTTGAAAGTACCGCATACCTGTTCTAACTCAGATGCTTTCACGAGAAGCATTAAGCCACAGTATACATGCATGTTCTTCGTTGCTTCCACAGTGGAGTTCCACAAGCAAAACATATTTTTTCAAGGTGGGGTGACATTCCCTTTCATTCTATGTTTTGTATCCATGTGCAGAGTAGAACACAGAGCTACTCATCGGCAGCTTGCTTGTCTGCTCCGTGTTGAAGTTTTACTAGCATAAACAATTGAGGTAGAGTGACAAGACCTCCTTTGGAACTGGCGAATATTTCCATCTGCAGTAGTCTCATGTAATAATTACAATAGGAAGAAGGCTAATAAAAGGAGAGATTGTGTTTAGTACATTTATATGAGATCAATATCAAACTAACCAATCCAAAGATGAGATTGGGTTACTTTTGCATTTTTAGATATTTTCAATTAATATAAGGCTACTTTTTTTAAATCAGAGGCTGCTTTACTACTACATTGTTTAACAACTACCAAAGTATCAAAGGATCATACTTCTCAAGCTATGTGAGTATAGGAAGACATGGTTAGTGGTATTGTAATTGTTGCCCTTTTTTAAGCATTGATAATGAATGGTTTGTCATCACAACATGTATAATAATAATTATTGTTAAATTTAAAAATATATTTTGTTTTGTTAAATTTTAAAAATTTAATATTTATTATTGTTAAATTAACTATTATTAATAGGGGTGGGTATAATTATCATTTTTTAATAAAATAAGATTTTAATAAATATTTTTATAATCATTGAGATTAATTATCAGTCTAGTAAATTAAATTTTAGTTATTATCGATGAGGGTACATTTTGTAGAATAAAAGTGCATGTTCAAGATAATTATTGTATTTGCCCGTGCAAGAAGTGATGTAATTGATTCAATGCATTAAGTAAAGTGTGCCTGTCCTTTACATGCTCCAACGACACTATTAATTAGTTAATAAAGAAGATATACAAAAAAATAAAAAGATGCTTCTGCTTAAGAAAATCGAACCAATCATACGACGGGTTTTTGAAAAACTTTTGTCTTTTGGATTGTGGCTCCTCTTGCTTATCATCAGAATTGAAGCTTCCATTAGATTCTTCACAATCCTCTGCGTACAACAAACGAACTGCACACTTTGTCACCTGGCTATAATCTTCACCAAAACACTGAGTCATTCCATAAATATCATCAATATAGAACTTGATGGTAGCCAATGTGTTAGTTATAAAAAGAACCACGACCCCCACCATTGTTAGACTACATATTAAAATCGTATCCTAAAAACACATGATTTGAACCAAAAAGATAAGGTTCACTATAACCATCGGCCGATCCAAGCAAATATCCAGAAGCAATATGCGAACTATTTGTGTCTTCTAATGATTTTAGTTCGCATTCGTAGAAAATTTGAAATAATTAACAAGTGTTACAATAATACTGTCAGGAAACTACAATACCTTGTAGAGCAAAGCTAACGAAGTTGTCATTAAACCAACCTGGCCGAAGCTTTAGGGTTATGGAAGATCCTAAACTCTTAAAGGTAAACCATCCTGAAATTTCAATTCCAGGAAAATGTAGAGAAGCATTTGGTGGCGTTTCATATGATTCATGTTCAACAAAAAGGAAAAATAAAAAGTTTTGCTTGAATATTACTATAATATACCAAACTTGTATACTTAAAGGTAAAAGAGATAGAGAAAAGGAAAGGAAAAAAAAAATAAAAAAAAAATAATTTCTAGAATTAAGCTAATACAAAGGTATTACCATAAAATTAAAAAATATCTCCGGTTCAGTAGATTAGCAGATGAAAATTTTTCTTGATTGAGAGAAAACATGGAGAGAATATATGGTGATCATAAATTATTGATATTGATTGTGAAATTAATATTTCTAGACAATCTTTGTTGTCTTGTTTTTATTTTCATCATAATATTTATCATCATTTAGCCAAAAGAAACTAACTACTAATTTTTTTTTAGCGAAAACTGCAGCTACCATTGTAAGACGAAATAACTTTTACCTCACATGATATGAAACACAAAAAGCAATTTTAACAAAACTAGTAGCTAGGGGAAAAAATTAAGTTTAAATAATTTCATATACAAATTGAGAGAGTAAGGGGAAAATCCTTGTCATTTTCTTTCCTCCATTCAATTGCCATAACCTGAATTTTCCGTGGAGCACACCCTTGAGAATTTTTTTTAGGGTGTTTTGTATCCAATTTGAAGCAATTGGTGAAGTTAAATTTCTGTGAATTCCATGAAGTTGGTCTGAAAAAAATTGATAAACTTCCTAATCATTGCATTGACGTGCAATATTGTGCATGTTTATAACTTATATCACATGGAAGCTCTAGTAAGGATTGAAGCCTCTCACAATAACTTATGTCAAGCGAAAAAAAATTGGAAATATGTACGATGCTTTTGATAGAGAGAGATTTGAGACCATAGTTTAGGCTGAATATTTGTGATTTGATTGTAACATAATTATTTGAGTTTTTTTTTTGTTTACTTGTCCATAATTCTGGGTGTAAAGTCAATGATTTAATTTGTTGTACTATATAAACTCTACCATGTAATGGTCAAAGGCAGAGAGCAGCATTCATAATGGTATCATAGCAACATTACTATCAAGCATAATCGATCCACAACCTTGATTCTTTTCTTTCACATTCAAAATGTCTACCACATCTTCTTCACCCTTAGCCTCTGAAACTATAGTTTTAATATCAACTGGCAACAACACCTCTCACTCCACTAGCCTCATCTCCAATAATGTTGCCTCCCAAATTCCCTTCAAACATTCCAGAGAGGGGAGTTATGCCTCTTGGAGGTCACAATTTAGAAATTCCCAAATTCCCTTACTGTTTTGATATGATTTGTTAAGATATGTTGATGGGTCGCAGCCTTTCTTTCAGAAACTATCATAAAATTAGGAGAAGTGTAGGAAATTTAGAAAGAATAATGGCAAATGAACAATGCAAAGGAAGAAACACAATTTACTTAATGCCATAATTCAATTACATCAATCTTTATATAGCCAAAGAAAGTTACCCATGATCATATCTATAACTACCCATTACTACCCATAATTACCATGACAAAATATGCACTACTAATGCTAAAAAAATGCAATATAGAAAAAACCACTAAACATGTTTTTCCTAAACAAATGGAGCATTAAAGAACATGCCCATTATTTCTTAAAAATAGGAAATAAACCACCTACTAATTCATAACATTCCCTCCCTTAAATTGAATGTTTTCAAACATCAGTTTAAAGAAAAAATTGCAACCACCCTCCCTCAAATTGAACTTTTCCAATTGCAAACACCAAGGAGCTTCCTGAGTTTCAAGTATGCTGCCAATTTGAGGGGCTTGGTAAATATATCAGCAACTTGGTCTTCACTCTTGCAGTAAGTAAGATCAATTGCTCCATCTTCTACCAAATTACGCAAAAAGTGATACCTCACATCGATATGCTTGCTTCGTTCATGTAGAACAGGATTTTTGGAAAGCTTTATTGCTGAGCTATTGTCACAGAAAATTAAAGTAGGCCCTTCTTGCTTGAAATAAAGTTCTTCAAGAATCTTTCTCAGCCAAATAGCTTGACAAGCACAAGATGTTGCAGCTACATATTCCGCTTCAGTGGTTGATAAAGTCACAATAGCTTGCTTCTTTGATGACCATGAAACAGCTCCTGAACCCATCATAAAAACATAACCAGAAGTGCTCTTTCTATCATCAAGATCTCCAGCATAATCGCTGTCTGTGAAGCCAATTAAATCTGACTTTTCTCCTCGTTTATAAAACAATCCAAAATCAGTTGTTCCTTGTAGGTATCTAAAAATTCTTTTGGCAACTAAAAGATGCAACTCCTTTGGATTTTCCATGTACCTGCTAATTCGAGCAACAACATGCATAATATCCGGGCGAGTTGCAGTTAAATACATTAAACTCCCTACAATCTGCTTATAAAGCGTGCTGTCAACTTTTTTTCCTTCTGAATCTTTCACAACTTCAAACTCGTCTCCATTGGCGTACTAACAGAATTACAATTATTCATCTGGAACCTGTCTAAAATTTCTCGCACATATTTCTTTTGAGAAATAAAAATTCCAGTAGAAGATTGCACCACTTCAATGCCAAGAAAATAATGCATCACACCAAGATCAGACATATCAAACTCCATCATCATAGACTGTTTAAAACTTTCAAGCATGGCCTTATCATTTCCAGTATAAATAAGATCATCTACATATAAGCACACAATAATAATGTTTCGTCCATCAGCAATTTTAATATAAAGTGTGTGCTCATATGGGCATTTGTGAAATCCTTCTTTTAAAAAATAAGCATCTATACAGCTATACCAAGCTCTCGGTGCTTGTTTTAGGCCATATAGAGCCTTTCTCAGCTTATAAACTTTATGTTCATAACCAAACTTCACATAACCAGGAGGTTGATCAATAAATACCTGTTCCTGCAATTCTCCGTGTAGAAATGCTGATTTCACATCTAACTGAAATATAGGCCATGAGTTTTGTGCTGCCATTGCAATCACCAGTCTGATTGTGTCATGTCTAACAACAGGAGCAAATACTTCTTTGTAATCAATGCCAAATTCTTGCTTATAGCCCTTGGCTACAAGTCGCGCCTTATATTTATCAACTTCACCGTTCTCCTTTAACTTTGTCTTGTAAACCCACTTGACACCAATTGTTTTCTGTCTTTTTGGAAGATCTGTCAATTCCCAGGTGTTATTTTTTTCAATAGCTGTAATTTCATCATCCATTGCCTTCCGCCATTTTAATTCCTTGACAGCATCTTCAAAACTGACAGGATCACAATCTGAGAAAAAGGCAAAATATGTGAATGGGTCTTCAGATTGATCAACTCCCGGCACTTCATAATTTTGCATCCATGCTGGCCTTCTTCTGATGCGTAGTGGACGTGAGCTGCTTGCAATATCTTCTCGTCTATTTGTTTCAACTGGACTTTGTTGAACTGTTGGGATTGAACTTTGAGCTGCTACTGGAACTTGCTACTCATTCTCTGAAAGTTGTTGCATTATCCCGTCGTTTTCATCATCAAAATATGCTTGAATTTCCCTTATAGTAATATCTTCATTCCATGCCCAAGTCTTTTCTTTATCAAAAATTACATCGCGGCTGATAATGATTTTCTTAGTGTTAGGATTATATAGTCTGTAAGCTTTTGACTGATCACTAACACCAAAGAAAATACATTTTTCCCCTTTGTCATCCAGCTTCTTCCTCTTCTCATCTGGAATATGAGCGTAAGCAATACACCCAAAAATTCTAAAATGATCTATTGTTGGTCTTCGTTCGCTCCAAGCTTCTTTTGGAGTTATATTTTGAACAGCAAGAGTGGGACTTCGATTCAAAATATAAATACTCCAGTTCACTGCTTCAGGCCAAAAACGTTTTGGAATGCTGCTTCCTTTTAAAAGGCTTCGCACCATATTTAGAATTGTGCGATTTTTTCTTTTACATACACCATTTTGTTGAGGCGTGTAAGCTGCCGTAAGTTGCCTCTTAATTCCATGCATCTCACAAAATTTTACAAATTCTTGTGAGTTGTATTCTCCACCACGATCAGTACGAAAAACTTTAATCGGCCTACCAGCTTCTTTCTCAGCTACTACTTTGAAATTCTTAAAAGCTATAAAAGCTTCTGATTTTTCCTGCAATAAATGAACCCAAGTCTTCCGACTATAATCATCAACGAATGTAATGAAATAACGTTTACCTCCATTAGACATAGGACTTATAGGCCCGCATAAATCAGAATGAATTAATTCCAACACTTTCTTTGCTCTCCAAGATTTGCCTTTTGGAAAGCAATCACGATGTTGTTTGCTAACAACACAATCTTCACAAATTTCTGAAGGAGATTCAAATTGTGGAAGACCTGACACCATTTTCTTCTGCTGTAAAGTCTTTAAACCGCCAAAATGTAGATGCCCATATCGTACATGCCATAGCCAAGCTGGATCTTTCAATTTTATTGAGAAGCAAGAATGACTAGCATTTTGAAGATATAAAGGAAACATCCGATTTGTCGTCATGCTAACTTTTGCAATCAATCCCAGCTTAGAATCTTGAATTCTGCAAACTCCATCTTTGATAATAATCTCATACCCTTTTTCTTGAAGTTGACCCACACTAAGTAGATTTGATTTCAAATCTGGAACATAAAGAACATTAGAAATGACTTGGCTACAATTATTCTTTGTTTGGATTTTTACCTTCCCTTTTCCCATGACAGAGATTGTAGAATTGTCTCCAAACTTCACAGTATTGCGAAAAGATTCATCTAAATCAGAAAATGTAGTTTTATCTCTGCACATGTGGTTACTGCAGCCTGTATCCAAATACCATAAATTTTGGTGGGTTTCTTCTTTTTGATGGCACACCATCAACACAGTGGCTTCCTCTTCTTTCTCGTCTTTCTCTGCAAAGTTAAACCTTTCACTGCGATCTTTGTTTAAATTGGTACGACATTCAGAACGATAATGCCTATACCTATTACATCGAAAGCATTCAATATGTGATTTGTCTGCCTTTGACTTGGAGTCTGTTGGACGTTGATTATCACGACCCTTCCATTTTTTTTGATTTCCAGCAGCTTGGTTCTCCTCAAATTTGTGGTTTGCATACTTGCCTCTCCAGTTTCCTTTGCCACGAGCAACTCCTTTTGAATTAGCTGCTACTTGCAATGCTTGCTCTTCATTGCCTTGTACATTTAATTTTCGTTCATGGACTATCAATGAACTATGTAATTCATCAATTGATAGTTCATCAATGTAGTTAGATTCCTCGATTGAACAAGTGATAAAATTGAATTTTGCCGTCATTGATCGAAGAATCTTTTCAATTATGGTGACATCTTCCAGCTTTTCGCCATGGATTCTCATCTTATTGGCAATTGCCAATGTTCTTGAGAAATAATCAGAAACTGATTCACCTGACTTCATGCGTAAAGTCTCGAACTCGCCACAGAGTGCTTGAAGCTGCATTCTTTTCGCCCTTGTTGTTCCTTGAAATTTCTTCTTCATAGAATCCCATATTTGCTTGGAGGTATCCTTGCAAAGAATTGTTTCCAAGATTGAACGATCAATTGCTTGGAAAAGATAATTCTTTGCCTTTAAATCCTTCAACTTTTGTGTTTCAATTTTTGCCCTTTGCGTTGCTGTTAAAATAACTCCTTCTTCTGGTTCGGCTACACCCAATTCAATAATCTGCCAATACGCCTTTGATCGTAAAAAGTTTTCCATCAACATACTCCAATGATTGTAATGACCATCAAAATGCGGAATGGCGGGTTGCACAAAATTGTCAGAAGCCATAGATATTTGCTACTGCAATAAAAGTGAATAATAGGAGAAATATTGCTACAGCACTCTCTATCTCACTTTTCTACCAACCTGGCTGTGATACCAAATGTAGGAAATTTAGAAAGAATAATGGCAAATGAACAATGCAAAGGAAGAAACACAATTTACTTAATGCCATAATTCAATTACATCAATCTTTACTAATGCTAAAAATATGCAATATAGAAAAAACCACTAAGCATGTTTTTCCTAAACAAATGGAGCATTAAAGAACATGCCCATTATTTCTTAAAAATAGGAAATAAACCAGCCACTAATTCATAACAAGAAGCACCTAAAACTAATCCAAATCATAAACTTTTGTAACGCCAAGATCAATTTATATTGTAAGCCATCCAAGCCTCCCTGGCTAGTAATATTGCTCCTTTCATCTCTGCCTGTAAAACATAGAGAGCACATTTGCAAATCAGTCTAACACTCGAATGCTAACTTTGCTCTCCACCCTCATGAAAATGTCAAAGGAAGGCATTACCATTACTGAATACATGCAAAATATTAAAAGCGTTGTTGATGATCTAGGCTTGATCGGTCATCCTCTTCATGATGCTGAAGTTGTTGCTCAGACTCTTAATGATCTTGACAATGTGATGTAAGACAATTTTATAATTTAACTAGTTTAGGAAGTTTTTTATTCTTACCAATTTAATTTGTTATTTAATTCTTAGTTTTCTTATTTAGGTATAAGTTATTTTTCCTTATTTGAGTTAACTTGTAACAATAGTGTTATGGGATAAAAATAGGCTAGACACGTGGCGGTACGTAAGCCCACGACGCTTTAGTTGGCACCTATGGGACGATCCATTCATGCTGAAACCCACCTCACCTCAAATCCCAGCTGAGGTAGAATCCAACCTCAGGTAGTGTAAAGGGTGTTCACATGAAGGGTGTGACGTGGCCTATAACCAATAGTCCACATAAATAGGGCAAAACGAGTAGACCCCACTCTGGAACAGCCCCAAAAGTAAAGGGATTCGGTCCCCCCAAAAGTGTGAAAATGGTGTCCTATGATTCTAGGTCACCTGGGGGGACCACCTGAAATCGACCAAAAAGACAGCGTAGCCCCTTGGTAGCTAAAAAAGGGGCTCCACCTGACGTGGTCAGCCTTTGAGGGACCACAAGTAGAGGAGAATGAGCACTCGCCACCTGTACGCAAGGGATAACGTATTCTCCTACTGGAATCAAATCATGCTATGTGGCACGTAATCTTGGATAAGGTCTTAAGGACCAATCCCTGCTCACCAAGGGACCAATCCCTGCTCACCAAGTGTCCCTAGTCTTGACTCCAAGCTAAGGTTTCAAACATGAGAAGAGGAAGAAAAGGAGGAACTAAGGCAACATTGTTTAGCCTAATCATGTGTTCACAAAGGTATAATATAAAAAGAAACTAATGTCAAGGTAAGAGAAGTCTTCTTCAAGTTTTAACTCATTTCTACTATTCTCTCACTACAAGCACAAGTCACTTCACATTCTTCTCTCTAAGAAACAAAGAGACAACCTTAAACATCCATTGAAGGTTATCCCTTGAGGCTAGTTTTACTGTTCTAGCTTCTAAAAAGTCCACACTTATTCACTTTCTCTATGTGTTTTGTGTGCTACTTGGTCAACTAGCTCCTAGCTACATAACCCTCCACCCATTAGCCATTTTGAGCTACTAAAATCGAGCCATAACATCACCCCTTCAAGGTACTAACTTGAGCGTTGGAGTAGGCTCGTCGGAAAACCTCAGGCACCCTCTTTTTGACCGTGTTCTCTGCTGTAGGCATCTTCACCAAGGTCGGGTCCGAGGTTAGCAAGAACGATGAGGTCAGGAAGGTTTCAAGCAATTTGGCCCAGAATCAGCGAGGCGTGAAAGGTTAGCTTGGGAGCCTCCGGGGTTAGGACGAGACTAGGTCGGGTGCGGAATACTGAGCTTAGACTATTGATTGGGCATCCAATTTCAGCTCGGATACTAGATCGGCAAGGCATCATACTACCTCACTGAGGTTGATATTTTTACTCATCAACAGTGGCGCCGTCTGTGGGGAACCAGAACGAAAGGTCCTGCTACAACCTACACACCCGTCAAAGAAGTCAGATGCCTAACTCCGAAGCCCCAAGAGGGTTCAGAAGAGAGATCACGTGGGAGCCGGGTCAAAGCAGTCGCCTATCTCAAGCTCCGCCTCAAGACGAGTATGCAGAGAGTCAAAATGAAAGAGCACCTGACCCAGGCCCAAGCAAGAAGGGAAAAGAGATAGTCGCCACCAGCCAAGATGTGGAGACAGAGAAAGCTAAGGAAGTGAGAGAGCTGGTAGAAACTAGGTCACAATTCCAGTACATGATAAAGTATATGTGCGATAACCTAGGTATACCACCACCTCCACCTCCAAACCTAGCGAGTCAGCTAGAAAGTCAACCTAAGAGCAACCTTGCTCAGGTGGAGCCATCTACACCTAGTCAGCAATAAGCGCTACTGCGACATCCCAGCTGAGGACGAAAAGTCCTACGTCATCAGGGATATATCTGCACCAGTGTCATACTGGCTCCCATATCAGCAGAGTACCAACCCAGATGGCCACCATTATCAGTGGGGGACCTCATTAAAATCAGTAAAGGGGATCAACAAGCAGCAAAAAGGTGTTATCCCACCTCAGGAATGACCACCACACTTAGTCACCATAGTGCTTAACCAGGACTATCCCAGCTCAGGACGCACTTCTATTAACTGCTCAAAAGTTATCACAACAACTAGAGATTATTACCAACAATAAGCTTGAGAGTTGTAAGAGCCAACTTAATGGGTTTATCCATGGTGATCTAGGATATGCCCTATTGATGGAGCCTTCAAAGGACAGTAACTCTAAACCTTATTTTGTGAAATATTTGTGGACTATCCATGGTGATCTAGGTGACTTTTTTGTCCTCCTTGCTGATATGGTTAGAAACGCATGCTTCTTTAAAAAGTTTAAAGTATCCTACATATATTACCACCATGGTCAAATCGACTTCGTAGCCCATATTGTTTTCCATGATTTGATACTTTATCTATAAATATTTTGTATGGTGTTGGATGGATTGATAAGAACTTAGTACAAGAAGCTTCCATTTGGAAGTTGTGGGATTTTTGTGTGTTCATCAGTGGCTTTGTCCATTATTACCAAGGTGCGACCCCACCTCAGCAAGGACAAGTCCCATTTCACCTAGGAATACATCTAAGCCAATACACTAGTGTTATACTGGTGTCCATTTCAGAAAGAATATTTCTCACTTCATCAGGAAAATCCACCTATGCCAGCACCATATAAGCACCCACCTCAGTAAGGATAACTTCCACTTCACCAGGGATACATCTGTGTTAATGCACCAGTGCTATATTGGTGTCCATTTCAGCAAGGATATTTCTCACTTCATTAGGGAAACCCACATGTGCCAGTATCATACAAGCACCCACCCTAGTAGGGACAAGTCCACTTCACTAGGGATACATCCGTGTCAGTGTACCAGTGCTATATTGGTGCCCATTTCAGCAAGCATATTTCCTACTTCCTCAGGGAAATCCATCTGTGCCAATGCATCAGTGCCATATTGGCACCCATGTCAGTAAGGTGTCATCCCACCTCATCAGGGATACTTGCCAATGCCTACACCTTCTAGCCGTCCACTTTCTCCATTAAAGGAGCCAATTCTCCAGCTAAGAAAACAAGTGGAATCTATATACTCTTTAGTATATCATCCCTTGAACACTTTCAGAGAAGAGATTTTCTTCATCATTAAATATGAAGGCCTTTTGAATCCTTCTAAGAGAGCAATCACATGTAGAATGAAGAACCTATAGAGGAATTTGTACTTGTGGTTTAAAAAAGAAAAGGTTTCAAGAAGAAAGACAACTTGAAGATATCCAGAAAGATAACGAAGGTCAACTGGGATCCTAGGTGACCAAGGAAGATGACTTCGTCTACACCATCAGTTGGGGACCCACCTTAGCTGGGATCTCTCCAGTAGAGTACGGAAACATAGTTTTGTGATCCCACTTTAGCTCACAAAAATCATGAAGTCAAACCTCAGAAAAGATATCCAAGATGACCTCTACTCAAATCTTGCTTAGCGAGAAAGATACAAGATATGGTCTACTCGTATGACGACGCCTTAGTCGCCTCCATGAAGGTGGTCAGTAAGAATGTATCTGGAATCCTACTTGACGCAGGAATCTTTTTAGACATCTTGTTTAAGGAAGCTTTTGACAAGCTGGGTTCGACATCAACAAGGATACAATAGCCACAAAATGATACCACTTGAAGATAAAGTTTCTGGTGGGGGACCATATTGAAATTATCAAGAAGGATCAGCATATAGTGAGAAGGTGTTATCCCACCTCAATAAGGATGTGCCTACAAGTATTCATCCTTGATCCTAGAACACTAAACTTGAACAGTGAGATAAACTTGTTGAAGAGTTAGAGTCTGTCCAGCTTAGCAAGGATGATCTTATCCAGTCCAAGCTCATCTGAGGTCCAAGCTTACCTAGTAAACCAGCTGAGAAAGTATTATTTGTGACATTGGTCAAGCCTAATGTTGATTTCGGTATTCTATCGCCATATTATTTATCGCCAAGTCTGATGTGACTACGATTTTCTTATATATTCTCCCGGAAAGGCCTAGGTGTGTTATATCATTACTTTGGTTTTCATAAAGCATTTTTTGGGAAAAACACCACCTAGGCTGAATTAGATCTTATTTGCTACCCCTATGAGAGACACCAAGTATAAGTTATGCCTATAGAACTTGTTGGCTGATACTGAGCCCACCTCACGTAGGATAGAAGACACCCCAAGCTAGATAACTGTAGTCAAAAGGCATAACTACCTAGATCAACAAGGATTTCTATCCCAGATCATGAGGGATCACCGCCCCAGCTCAGAAAAGACACCGTTATGAATGTGGAAAATGTTTGCCAAGAGGTATACAAATCCCAGATTACGAGAGATGTATAGCTGGTATATCCCAGCTAAGCTCGGCAGAACATCAAGCACATAGACCCTTGCTCAGCACGGAGGCAACATCTTTCTAAGAATAACTTTTAGTGCTAACTGAGCCAGTCATTAATAGTATCTACATCATCTTCTGTTTCTCTCAGCTCAATCGACAACTTCAGCATGAATATAAGAAAGAGTCAGAACCTAATATCCCACATGAGTAAGGATATACATCAACAGTATTTGGGATGCCAAGTCCAAGGCCTCGCTAAAGCCTAAGTGAGCCATGCTACTAGCCTTCTTGACATCAACAAATAAGAGGGCAGATTTCTACATAGGAATCACTTGAAATACATAAGGGAACCACCTATCCAAGATATTGTCTAGCTCCTTGGTTAGCTAGGACAATCATGCTAAGCTTTCATTTTTTCTCACTTACTTGGAGGACCTGAGGAAGAAGGAAGAAACTGAAAGGTTACCTCTGACTTAAAGTAGGAGTTGACTAAAGCTGGAAGACCGCATGTAGAGTCCATCCTAGTGTATACAACCCTGCTGAGATGTTCCATGACATCGAGTTGAGCTGGGCAGAAGCAAGTAGGCTTGGTATTTTCACAAAGAGAGACTACATCATCATCAGGAACGATGGCCTTATTCAAGCCATGCTATCTAACCTTGTATTCGGCCTCAGCTTTACCAAATATTTTTTCAGAAAGAGTTTGGTTATAGTCAAGAACGACTCCTAGCTGATCATGTACCAAGGACTCCAAGATCACTTGGGAAGCCTGCCTTACTTGCCAAAAGCATGCTAGGCTAATCAAGCTTCCACCTAAGAATCTAACCCTGCTCAGCTCCCTTTGGCCCTTGCTCAGTAAGGAATCGAACTATTTTTTCCACCAAAAAGAAGCCAACCTAAGCTGGTGCACAACGCCATCAACAAGATAACTACAATGGAATGAAGAAAAATCATCCTAGAGTTAAGAGGGATTATCCTTGATCATAATGGAGTTTCACCAAGCTCAACACTAGAAGATAAGGGATCTCGCCAAGCTTGATCTCAAGCCTACCTTAATAAAAGAAAGGCAAGATAACCCAATGAGATAGGATTGAAGTGCCCTCACTAATACTACTCTAAGTACACTTATCTGAGCTGAGGAAGAACGATCTTCTAGGTTAAGAGGGAATTTATGCCCATGTCAATCCTAGCTCAACGCGGTTCAGTTTCCAAATAGATAGAATAATCCCCTAATTTCGCTCAGAGATAAAGTAGAAATTTCGCCAAGCCCTACCCAAATGAAGGGGGGGAAAGAGCGACATAAGCTCCGAAATATTTTTGCCATAAATTTACATTATAAGCCATCTCGGATCGCCTTGAAGAGGTGACAAGGTGTGCATACACCCCAAGGTGGCAATGATAAGACCACCAAAGAGGAGGGAGTACAAGGTGACGTGGGCAAGGAACACTTAAGAGCTTCCAACGCTGGGGGACCTTTGTTATGGGGTAAAAATAGGCTAGACATGTGGCAGTACGTAAGCCCACGACGCTTTAGTCGGCACCTATGGGACAATCCATTCATACTGAAACCTACCTCAACTCGGATCCCAGTTGAGGCAGGATCCGACCTCAAGTAGTGTAAAAGGTGTTCACATGAAGGGTGCCACGTAGACCCTACTCTGGAACAGCCCCAAAAGTAAAGGGATTCGGTCTCCCCAAAAGTGTGAAAATGGTGTCCTATGATCCTAGGTCACCTGGGGGGATTACCTGAAATCGACCAAAAGGATAGCGTAGCCCCTTGATAGCTGAAAAAGGGGCTCCACCTAACGTGGTCAGCCTTTGAGGGACCACAAGTAGAGGCAAATGAACACTCGCCACCTGTACGCAAGGGATAACGTATTCTCCTACTTGAATCAAATCATGCCATGTGGCACATAATCTTGGATAAGGTCTTAAGGACCAATTCCTACTCACTAAGTGCCCCTAGTCTTGACTCCAAGCTAAGGTTTCAAACATGGGAAGAGGAAGAAAAGGAGGAACTAGGGCAACATTGTTTAGCCAATTATGTGTTCATAAAGGTATAATATAAAAAGAAACTTATGTCAAGGTAAGAGAAGTCTTCTTCAAGTTTTAACTCATTTCTACTATTCTCTCACTACAAGCACAAGTCACTTCACATTCTTCTCTCTAAGAAACAAAGAGACAACCTTAAACATCCATTGAAGGTTGTCCCTTGAGGCTGGTTTTACTGTTCTAGCTTCTAAAAAGTCCACACTTATTCACTTTCTCCATGTGTTTTGTGTGCTACTTGGTCAACTAGCTCCTAGCTACATAACCCTCCACCCATTAGCCATTTTGAGCTACTAAAATCGAGCCATAACATCACCCCCTCAAGGTACTAACTTGAGCGTCGGAGTGGGCTCGCCGAAAAACCTCCGGCACCCTCTTTTTGACCGTGTTCTCTATTGTAGGCATCTTCACCAAGGTCGGGTCCGAGGTCAGCAGGGACGACGAGGTCAGCAAGAGTTTCGAGGTTAGGAAGGTTTCAAGCAATTTGGCCTGGGATCAACGAGGCATGAAAGGTCAGCTTGGGAGCCTCCGGGGTTAGGACGAGACTAGGTCGAGTGCGGAATACTGAGCTCAGACTGTTGACTGGACATCCAACTTCAGCTCGGATACTAGATCGGCAAGGCATCATACTACCTCACGTAGGTTGATATTTTTATACGTCAACAACTAGGTTTCCTTTATTATATGTAGAGAGTATATGTTAGTTGTTTTAACATTTTTTTCATTCAATAAAATATATATTTTTTATTTTATCTCTTATGGGATTATTATCTTGACACTCATGGTTCGAGCCATTAGGTTAGAAGGATATTTAATCTCATTTATTAGAACGTTTATTTAACTCACTGCGTCAAAGAACCAAACAAGATTTGGCATTCGATAAAGTATTTTTATCACACCAGTTATCCCATTTGCGTCAGTTGATATTAGAGCCTATCTTTATACCAAACAAAGCTTTCCTAAATCATTAAGCACAACCACATCTATCAATATATCCTTTCACTAAAAGAAAAAAAAATTATAATCATGGTCTATTATGTTAGGCATGATGCGTTGTTATTCGATGAAAAATGTAGTTCTAAAGATGTTGAAAAATTGTTTAAAGTTAAGAGGATACTAAAAAAAACGAGTACAATTTGTTGTTTTACTATTAAAAAGGAGTGCATCATATTGGTAGAATCTATTACAAAGGTCACGACTTATAAGCCGAGAAGAGAAAGTTTGATCATGAGATCAGATGAAGCGATTAAAGAGGTCGTGATTCATTCCTCTTAATTATTATTTGACATGTCAAGTTATGAGGTCTGTTCATTCTTATGCTATAGAGTTTGATAATTTGTATGGTTATTCCTTTTTTTATTAGAGTAAAGAGATTTTAGTTGAGAATTTTTGGAAGGGCTTAATGGTGATGTAAGAGTTCGAATGTCGTCATATATTATCCATACATTACCATATGCCATCCTTTAAGCCAAAGGAATCGAAGGGCAACTAAACTTGACTTGGACAAAGTTTTTAGAGATATAGACAATGTAGTTAATAAGATATTTGATAATATGACTGAAAAAGACACTGAGATTGTGACTGAAGATGTGCCTAAAAAGAAAATTGAAGACATGCCAAAGATTATAAAAGAAGAGATTTTTCATTTTAATTTAAAATTTGATAATGTGATTGAGCATGTACAGGAACTCAAGTTAAAGATGACCTGCTTGTCATTGACATGGTTCTACCTATTCATATTGAAAACTAAAAGATTATCCTTAAGGAAGTTTTGGTTGCAAAGACAAATTTAGTTGGCGAGTATATCGAGCAATATTTGGGAAGTGTTATGAGAAATTTGAAAGTAGTTTATTATTACAAGTACACAAGTTTTGGAAGAACTACAAACAAGTGAAAAAAGAAGATAAAATTTGGGTACTTTCAAGTTTCAAGAAAGTTTGCAAAAAGTGTCACTCCTTTAAGTCACAAGATGATTTAATGTTGCACTACAAATTTCATCAAACAAAGAAAACTCGAGGATGAGTTTTCTTTAAGAGAAGGGGAATATAGTGTGTGTCAAATTATGTAAATTAATTTAGGAAAGTTTTATTTTTAGGAGATTTAGCTAGCTATAGATTTTGGTACATCATTTCCAGATTTGTAGGAGATTTCATGCTAAAGTCTAGGCTATCATATTTTGTGTATACGTTTCCTGTTGTAACCTAATTCATAAGTGAATGAATACAGTAATTCTCCCATTCATTTGCCTCATATCATCAGAGCCTAAAAAACTCTAAAATTTCTTCATTTTCTTCATTTTCTTCTTTTTCTATTATGGCTGAGTTCCTTCATCTTGTTCTCCCCAATAATTTTTTGTTTATTTTTCTCTCAAATTTCCTATCCTTCTTCCATATTTTCAAGAGAATATGTTAGAGTCCACTGGGTCTAGCCGTGTCTCGGATGTTCCTACAACCAAGAATATTATTGTTGCCTCAATTGGAGATTTGCAAAATATCTAAGTGGCGTATCGATTGAACGAAAAAAAAATTATTTGAAGTGGTCATAATTAGTGCACACATTCTTGAAGGGCAAAGGGAAATTGAGCCATTTGTTGGGTACGGCTCCTCTGAAGGACGATCCAAAATTTGCGGCATGGGATGAACAAGATTCGATGGTGAGGTCGTGGTTGTGGAATTCAATGCTACTGGAAATTAGCGATACTTATATGTTTCTCAGATCCGCTAAGGAGATTTGGGAAGCTATTCAAAAACTTATTCCAAGTTTCATGATGCTACCCAAATCTATGAAATGAAGACAAAAATTTCACAACCAAGCAAGGAACTCGAACTGTCACGGAATATTCGAGTCTTTTGCAAAGCTTACTATAGGAAATGGACCATTATCAATGCATTCAAATGCGTTGCAGTGAGGATGTCACAATTCTGAAGCAATTTGTATAGAAGGCTCACATTTACGATTCTCTTGTCGGTCTTAATGTTGAGTTTGATGCTGTTAGAGAGCAGATTTTAGGAAAAGAGGACCTGCCCTCTTTAAATGAGACTATTTCAATCATGCGCATCGAAGAGGGACAACAAAGTGTTATGCTAGAGACGGATGGAGGAGATGGATCTGCCATGGTGACCAAAGCTACTAAAGTTACTTAAGTGAAAGAAACTAGCCTTATTAAACCTTTTGTTCCAGCCAATCAACCTAAATCTATCAATTGGGACACTCTATTTTGCACGTACTACAAAAAACATCGTCATACCAAAGATCACTATTGGAAGCTCCATGGGAGACACAATCGAAATAGCAATGACAGAGGACAAGCACATGTTGCAAGCACTCAATCACATGATGATGGGGGTTCTAATTCGTATAGTTTAGCATTAGGACTTTAGAAAGAAGAACTTGAAAAATTAAGGAGTTTGTTATAGATACTTGAGAAACCTTCTTCAGCAGTAGGTCCTTCCTTGGGTGGTACTTGTTCACTGGTTTTCATAGGTACTCTTCTTCTTCTTCTTTTTATGCTATTAGTGTCTTAGAAAAAATTTCTCCATATACTTGGGTGATATATTCTAGATCCACCAACCATATTACTTATACCTCTAAGTTTTTTACATCATATGCACCATGTTCCAGTCACAGAAAAATAACCATAGCTGATAGATCAGTTACCACAGTAGCCGGCCAAGGAGACATTTATATAAATAATTTCCTCACTCTTAAAGATGTTCTCCATGTTCCAAGATTCTTTACAAATTTAGTTTCTATTCAAAAACTTACCAAAGATTACAATTGCAGTATGACTTTTTCTTCTTCATATTGTGTGTTTCAGGAACAAGGCATGAAGAGGAAGATTGGACATGCTAGTGAGAGGAATGGTCTTTACTATCTGGAAAATCAAAATGGAAGAGTTACAGTCGAAGATTCCTTATCTACGTCACTCTTTTATGAGTTTGTCATGCCAAACAACAATAAAATGTGGCTTTATAATCATCATTTAGGTCATCCTTCCTTCAGTATTCTTATATTAATGTTTCATTCATTGTTCCAAGGGTCCAATTTAGTCTTTTCATTGTAATGACTGTGAACTTGTCGAACACAAACGTGTTTTTTTCTAATAAGTAATACAAGAAATCTCAATCATTTTTCTCTTATTCATAGTGATAGTTGGGTTCCTTCAATTGTTCCGAACATTTCTAGTGCTAAGTGGTTTGTTTTATTTATTGATGATTGTACTTGAGTAACGTGGACATATGTGTTGAAAAATAAATTTGATGTTGGTACTATTTTTCCCAACTTTTACAACATGTTAAAGACACAATTTGATGTAAGAATTAAAAATTTTCGTTTTGACAATTCCAAAGACTATTTCAATCAAATTCTCTCTCCATTTTTTCAAAAAGAAGGAATTATACATGAGTCTTCGTAAACATGTTCCTAAACAATACTGAGGAGAAGCTATTTTAACTGCTACACATCTTATCAACAGAATTCCCTCCAAGGTTTGTAGCTTCAAAAGTCCTATGGAGGTTCTCACAAGATTTTTTCCTAATTTCCATGCTTTTAATAATCTTCCTCCTAGAATTTTTGGTAGTGTCGCCTTTGTTCATGTCCATTATCAAAACAGGGGGAAACTTGATACACGTGCTTTTTGTTGTGTCTTTGTTGGTTATTCTTCTACACAAAAGGGATATTAGTGTTATCATCCATCCACAAGAAAATTCTTTGTTTCTGCCAATGTTATATTCATCGAGAATGAGTCCTTTCAACATACCTATCTTCAGGGGAGAATTCAGTTGAAGATAGAGCAAGGGACTTGTTTCTTCTTGACTTTCCTAATACACCAAAAATTCAGTCCAATTCTTCAGAGTCTGTGTCTGTTCCAATCCCAACTTCTGTGCTAGCTAAACCTACTCCTGAGTCTGTGTCTATTCTAATTCCAACTTCTGCTCTAGTCGAACCTACTCCTATTGTACCACCTGGTGAGTCGTCTACGTTAGATAAGGGAATCCAAGATAATACTCAACCATTGCAGGTATATTCCAGGAAGAAGATTCATATTCCTCAACCTGTGCAAGTGCAATCCCCTGTTCATGCTACTGTTTAGGTTTCTGAGCCTGTTACCACAACCATAGAGAGTCATTCACCATCAGTTGAGTCTAGCCAACCCATAAATGAGCATGGAAAACCAAGTGATGTGGACCTACCCATCGCATTTAGTAAAGGAAGTAAAGCTTGCACCAAACATCCATTTCCCTTATTCTGACCTATCAAAACCTTTCCCAAAGTTATACATCCTTTCTAAGGAACCTGCATAAAATAACCATATCAAGAAATTTATTTGAGGCACTAAAGGACAAGAAATGGGAGGATGCTATGAAAGTGGAGATGGAGGCCTTAATGAAAAATAATATATAGGAGTTGGTTAAGTTGCCAAAAAGAGTCAAAACAGTTGGATGTAAACGGGTATTCACCGTTAAGTACAAATCTAATGGTTTGATTGAAAGATTTAAGGCAAGGTTGGTTGCTAGGGGGTATACTCAAACCTATGGCGTTGATTATCTTGAGACGTTTACACCAACTGCAAAAATGACTACGATGCGAGTTCTTTTGTCATTGGCACAAATTTTGGATTGGATTTACAATCGTATGATCTTAAAAATACAATTTTGCATGGGGATCTAAAAAAAGAGATATACATGAAAGTTCCTCCTCGGTTTGAATCTAAAGAAGGCATGGTATGTAAGCTGAAGAAGGCACTCTACGGGCTCAAGCAATCACCAAGAGCCTAGTTTGGAAGACTTACCAAGGTGATGATTGACTCAGGATACAAGCAAAGTCAAGGTGATCACACCTTGTTTACGAGACACTTTAATTCAGGTGGAGTGACGGCTTTAGTGGTGTATGTTGACGACATGATAGTTACGGGCAATGATGCAGAGAGATGCATGACTTAAAACAATGTCTTCTAAAAGAATTTGATATCACGGAACTTGGGAGATTGAAATCCTTCCTTGGTATTGAAGTAGCTTATTCAAAGCAAGGAATTTTCATTTCACAACAGAAGTACGTACTTGAATTGTTGAAGGAAACTGGGAAATTAGGATGTAAGCTAGTTGACATATCTATTGAGTTTAGTAATGGACTATGCGATACACCCGAAGACCCAATGGTAGATAAAAATTCCTATTAGAGACTTGTTGGGAGACTAATTTATATGACACATACGAGACCAAATATCACGTTCACAATAAGTGTTGTTAGCAGATTCATGCACAACCCTAAAGAAATGCATCTCAAAGTTGTTCATAGAATTCTGCAACACTTGAAGGGCAACCCCGGAAAAGGTATTATGTTTAAGAAAGTAGAACACATGACTCTAGAAGCTTATACTAACGTGGATTATGTAGGATCAATGGATGATAGAAGGTCAACTTCAATATATATTACTTTTATGGGTGGGAACCTTGTAACGTGAAGGAGTAAAAAACAAAATGTGGTTGCACGTCAAGCGCAAAGTCAAAATTTAGATCAATGGCAGTGGGAATTTGTTAGTTGCTCTGGTTGAAGATTATTCTTAATGACTTGAAGAAAAGGTGGGAATGACGAATAAGGTTATACTGCAATAACAAGTCTACTATCAGTATAGCTCACAATCCTGTGCAACACGACAAGACAAAACATATTGAAGTTGACAGACATTTTATCAAAGAGAAACTCGAAAGCGGCTTAATATGTACTCCATTTGTTTCTTTGAAGGATCAGTTAGCTGATATTCTCACAAAGGGTTTGTCAAGTACAGTGTTTTAGGCGATTGTCAACAAGCTTGGAATGGAAGACATCCATTCACCAGCTTGAGGGGGAGTGTCAAATTATGTAAATTAATTTATGAAAGTTTTATTGTTAAATATTTTATTTAGTTTCCTAATTTTTAGGAGATTCAGCTAGCTGTAGATTTGGGTAGATTATATCCATATTTTAGGAGATTTTATGCTGAAATTTAGGCTGTCATATTTTGTATATAAGTTTCCTGTTGTAACCTAATTCATAAGTGAATGAATACATAATTCTCCCATTCATTTTCCTCGATGTAGAACAATTTTAAAATTTAATTAGTTTAAGAGGTCTTTATTCTTGCCACAATGCATTTAAGTAATGTAATTAATAAGGGTATATGTCGTATAATGGAAGTGCATGTTCATGGTAATTATTTTATTTATATAAGTGATGTAATTGATTCAATGCATTAAGCAAAGTGTGCTTGTCCTTTACATGTTCCAAGGACACTAACTATTAATTAGTTAGTAAAGAAGCTTGTGTCGAATCCAAAATGAGAACAAAAATAAAAAACCTTTGACCAAAGAAAATTGAATCAATCCCATGACGGACTTTTTAAAAACTTTTGTCTTTTGGATTGTGGTTCCTCTTGCTTATCATCACAACTAAAACTTCCACCAGATTCTCCACAATCCTCTATGCACAACAAATGAAATGCACATTTTATCAGCTAGCTATAATCTTCAGGACAACAATAGATATCATCAATATAGAACTTGACGGTAGACAACGTGTAGCTATAAAAAGAACCATGACACCCACCATTGTCAGAGTACATATCAAAATCATATCCTAGAAATACATGGTCTGGACCAATAAAATAAGGTCCACAATAACTATCGGTTGATCTAAGCAAATATCTAGAAGCAAGATGCGAACGATTTTATAATTCAACAAAATGTACAACTGAAATAGAATCACTTTGAATCCACAAATTATGCCATCTACGGTGCCAGGCTGTTTTACCGCAAGGATCATCGCCATTGTTTTAGCGTAGAAAGAAGTATCGTAACTAAAATACCAAGCAAAAGCCCTAAAAAAGATCCTGTGTGGTTACGGAACACACCTGCAGAAGCTGAAGAACGAGGGTTGCATTTTGTGTTAGGAAATTATATTTCCTATACTAAAATTGGGCAACATATATATATATTTTATTATTTAATTATATTAGCTATATAATTTTCTTGATAAATTTAGATAGAAATGGTTGTTACTTCATGAACACCATGAGTATGCATATTTTCATTTTTTCTTTTAAAAAAAGGCATTATGCACATTTCCTTTGTGTTTGATTTGATTTTTATGACACTTAATTGAAATTATATATTTGGTATATATCAAATGAATTTATATCATTTAATTAGTAGATTTTAAGTGGTATACGTTGGAGTTGTTTTTTGTATGTATATTTATGTCTTTATGTTTCAATGCATATCAGTTTATGGAATCAAGACTTTTCAATATATATAAAGTGTTGTATATTCAACGCCATCATTGATATATGTGCATATATATGGAATCATGACTATTTGCTCTATATATATATATATATAAAGCATTTAAGTTTGTAATATATATAAATGTCGTGTTTTTTTTAAAGGATTATTTATAGTCTTTTTAATATATAAGGTAATTCGTATTATTAATTGGTTATAAATTAATACGTGGATTGTTGATATTATTAATGCAATGTTATTCCTTTTTTGGACTATTAATTTATTGATATCGTTTATAGTGATTTCAATATTGTGTTTATAGCTTGTTTGGAATAATTTTTATTTTTATTTTTAGTATTAAGATAAAACTTGCATTGATAATTGTTATATTAAAGTATTGCCTCGTATTTTCAATTAAATTGATTGAAACAACATGTTGCCAAAGTAATCTCCGTTGTGAAGATTAATTTAACTAAAAAATGCATAGATGGTTGTGTGGAGTTATTTATACGAACTGTGCTTGTCTCAAAGGAAGACACAGTTTTGCCAAATGCGATGATAAATGCGTGATGATTATAAAGTCTTTTTTTGCATGTGAACAACAGTTGGTTCTAAGAAAGGCTATTTTTTGATAGAACTAATTGTCAATATTTGATCATTCCATTAAGAGTACCACTTACAGTTAATTTCTTTGTCCAAAGACTATAAATTAATGTTGTGCTAGGTATCTTGAGATGGGTTCCCAATTTGGATTATTTATTTATGTTTTATTTCGATGACATATATGTTAAATGTGAGTATGCTTGTTTATTTTATTCTCTATATAGTTTCTATTGCTACTGCTACAAATGTTTCCATCCAAGCCAGCAACATCCCAATGCTGAACAGGACAAACTATAAAGTCTGGAAAGAAACTGTGGAAATTATCCTCGGTTGTATGGATTTGGATCTTGCACTTCGGTCAGATCAACCCACCACTACTCCGAAAACCCCAATGAGGTCAAAATTGAGAAGTGGGATCAGTCTAACTAAATGTGCATGATATCATGAAACGGTCCATTTCGAAAATGTTTCGGGGCTCTATTTCTAAGAGCAAGAGCGCTAAGAAGTTCCTAGAAGAAATTGATCGATATTTTGCCAAGAATAAATTCCTTAGTTACGGATTCCTATATCCAAAAGTGTTTTGCTTTCTTATTAGAAATGATTCTATCTTTTCTATATCTGCAATAAAAGGCAGAGGCGAGTAACCTCTTGGCTAAATTCGTCGTGATGAAGTATAAAGGCAAAGGGAACATAAGGGAGTACATCATGGAGATGTCTCATCTCGCGTCAAAACTCAAGTCGCTTAAGTTGGAGCTGTTTGAGGACTTGCTCATGCACTTGGTTTTGATTTCTCTTCTTGCACACTTTAGGTCATTCATAGTGAGTTATAACACTGAAAAGGAAAAATGGTCTCTCAATGAGCTTATATCTCATTATGTGCATGAAGAAGAAAGGTAGATGCGGGATAAGACTGAGAGTGTTCACATGGCCTTAACCTCTTAGAACAAGAAAAATAAGAGAGTTGTGGTTGCTATGGATGGATCTTCTCAGCAGAAGAAACAAAAAAAAACAGCATAAAGAGTTTACCTACTATTTCTGCAAGAAGAAAAGACACATGAAGAAGTAGTGTTCTAAGTATGTTTCCTGGCATGAAAAGAAAGGTATGTTTCTAGGCTTTTGTTTGTTCTGAAGTTAATTTACCTTTTGTATGGTGGATAGATTTTGGTGCTACTACTCACATAAGTATGTCTATGTACGTAGGGTTGCTTGTGGAGCTGACCTCCAAGTGATGCTAAAAGAATCATCTTTGTGGACGACAGTAGTGAAGTTATGGTGGAGGCTATATGGACTTTCAAATTACAGTTAAAAACTGGATTCTATTTGGATTTGTTTAAGACATTTGTTGCATCATCTTTTAAATGGAATTTAATTTCTATTTCTAGTTTGGACAAAACAGAATTTTCTTGTTCTTTTGGAAATAATAAAGTTAGTCTCTATCAAAATTCAAATTTTATTGGTTCCGATTCTTTAATTGATAGTCTGTATATGCTTGATGTTGTTAGTTCTTATAATGAAGTATTACAAACAAGTTCACATCGTGCAAAGCAAAAATTAAGTGAGAATTCCACTACCTTGTGGCATAAGCGTTTAGGTCATATCTCTAAGTAGAGAATTCAGAGGCTTGTGACGGATGGAATTCTTAAACCCTTGACATACTTTCAAGTCTGTGTTGAGTGCATTAAGGGGAAACGAACAAACATTAGAAAATTAGGTGCCGAGAGAGTTTTAGACGTCTTAGAACTTATACATACTGATATATATGGTTTATTTCCTACTGCTTAATGGAATGGACAACACTACTTCATTACGTTTATAGATGATTACTCTAGGTACAGTTACCTATATTTGATACATGAAAAGTCACAATCCCTCGACATTTTCAAGTTTTTCAAAGTTGAAATTGAACTTTAACTTGGAAAGAAAATTAAGGCTGTCAAATCAGATCATGGTGGTGAATACTATAGTAGATATGACGGATCAAGAGAACAACATCCAAGACCCTTCACAATTTTCCTCAAAGAGTGTAGAATTGTTCTGCAATACACTATGCCAGGTAAACCTAGCATGAACAATGTTGCAGAGCGACAAAATCGAACTCTTAAGGATATGGTAAGGAGTATGATTAGTCGTTCCTCCTTGCCCAACTCACTTTAGGGAGAAGCATTAAAGACCGCAGTATACATCCCTAACAAGGTACCGAGCAAAGCAGTTGCCTAAACCCCCTATGAGCTTTGGACAGGCAAGAAGTCGAGCATTAGGCACTTGCACATTTGGAGTTATCCAGTTAAGGCAAGGCCTTATAGGCCACATGAAAGAAAATTGGACTCAAAGATGGTTAGCTACTAATTCATTGGTTACGCTGAACATTCTCGGGCTATAAGTTTTACTGTCCCACATCAAGATCCTTCTTTGAGACAGGAAATGCGAGATTTCTTAAGGATGTTGAGTTTGGAGGGGAAGAAAACAAGAGGAATGTTGTCTTTGAAGAAAATTTGTTATTGACAGCAATCAGTTTTCCATGCCTATTGATGTTCAAGACACAATTCCAGCACTAGACAACACTGTTCGGGTTCTTATTCTTGACATTGTTCCAAACCAAGACAACAATAAGATTCTTCCTCAAGCACCACCTATAGAACAAACTCAACAACATAAAGAAGTGTCATTAAGGAGATCTACTAGGTAGAGAAGAAATGCGATTTCAAATGACTATTTCGTCTTTCTCCAAGGACATGAGGATGGCATTGGTTTAATAGAGGATGACCAAATTAACTTCTGTCAAGCCATGCGCAGTTCTAACTCTCAGAAGTGGATTGATATCATGAATGATGAGATGAAGTCTATGAAAGACAATGACATTTGGGATCTTATCGAGTTGCTTAAAGGTGTGAAGTTATAAATGGATATTTAAAACCAACAGGGATTTGAAGGATAACATCGAGAGATATAAGGCGTGTCTAGTTGCCAAATGCTTTACTCATAACGAAGGGATAGACTACAAAGAGACTTTCTCCGTTATTTTCGAAAGACTATTTTAGAACTATAATGGCACTGGTTGTTCATTTTGATCTAGAGTTGCATTAGATGGATGTCAAGACTACGTTTCTCAATAGAGATATTGATGAGACAATTTATATGGTACAACCAGAAAACTTTGTATCAGGAGATCCAAAGTCTGTAGTCTACAAGTTCAAGAAATCCATCTATGGTCTCAAACAAACTTTCTGTCAATGGTATCATAAATTCCATCAAGTCATCACCTCGTATGGTTTTGAGGCAAATGTCATTGATGACTGTGTATATCGCAAGTTCAGTGAGAGTAAATACATCTTCCTGGTGTTATATATTGATGACATCTTGCTCACTAGTAGTAATATAGGCCTATTGCACAAAAGCAAGAAATTGTTTACGAAGACATTCCAGATGAAAAATCTTGGTGAGGCATCTTTTGTATTAAGGATTTAGATATTGAAAGATCGCTCTCAAGGTGTCCTTGGGTTGTCACAAAAGAGGTATATCGATAAAGTTTTGAGTAGATTCGGCATGAAAGATAATAAACCAGGAGACACACCCGTGGCCAAAGGAGACAAGTTTAGTCTCAAGCAGTGCCCCAATAATAATCTTGAAAGAAAAGAGATGTAGAAGATTCCCTATGCGTCAGTAATAAGGAGTCTATATATGCTCAAGTTTGTACTCTTCCCGACATAGCATTTATAGTGCGAGTTTTGGGCAGATATTTGACTGATCTAGGTGTGCAGCATTAGAAGACAGCCAAACGCATGATGCTTTATTTGAGGAGAACAAAAGACTACATTCTCACCCATCGGAGATCAGACAATTTAGAGGTCATTGGGTTCTCTGACTTTGATTTCGCGGGATGCTAGGATAGCATGCTCTCCACATCATGCTACATCTTTATGTTGGCCGAAGGAGCTATCTCATGGAAATCTGCTAAGCAAACTCTTATAGCTTCATCAACCACGGCTGCGAAGTTCATTGCTTGTTATGAGGCGTCCAACCACGTGATACGGTTGCGACACTTTATAATTGGATTGTGTGTGGTAGATGGCATTGAGAGGCTATTGAAGATTTACTGTGACAATAACTCAGCGATCTTTTACTCTAACAATAATAAAATCTCGACGAAGTCAAAGTTTATTGACATCAAGTTTCTAGTTGTTAAGGAGAGACTTCAAGATAGGCAGATTTCTATAGAACATATCGGAACAAATTCTATGCTAGCGGACCCATTAACCAAAGGCTTAACACCTAAGGTCTTTCATGAGCACACTGCTCATATGGGTTTATTTATGATAAAACCTTGATTTAGTGGGAGTCATTTTTACGTTCCATATTTTTGACGTTAGACATTAAACTATTTAGTATTCTGCAGAATAGAGCTGATGGTTTATAATTCTATTTCTGAACCTACTAATATTTTTTTTTCTTTGTGCATTGTTCACATTGTATTAAGGACTTTGGATTAATCTGACTAAAGACTGAAGAAAGACCATTTGGAAATAAGCATGTTTGACATCACATTGCATGTAATTTTCATGCTACTCATCCATATTTGATCTATGTCATTGAGTGTATTAGCATGGTGATCATCGTGGTTTAGTAATGACTATATTGTGATAAAAGCTGCGATGGTTCCATTGCTAATATGTGCGATGGACAAGAATATTTAAGGAGAAGTCTAAGGATAAATAGCATACAAATGCGCGCCTAAGGAATTTTGTGATATAATTGTTTCAGGAATAATATGTAGCCCAAGTGGGAGATTGTTAGGAAATTATATTTCCTATACTAAAATTGGGCAACATATATATATATATATATGTATATATATATATATATATATATTACCATTCAATTATATTAGCTATTTAATTTAATGGGCTAAATTGAGTGGTCTATTTTTGTAAGCCTAAAGACTACTCTAATAAATATAGGCTTATTGAGTAGATGCCAATATTGTTCAATATAAGAGGATAATGGGAACCCTAGTTGAACTATATATAAGGAACTTGGTTATGGTCTCCAATACACCAAATCATAACATATTTTTCTTTCTTCCCCATCAAAAGAAAGAATAAGGTCTTATTGAGGAATTAAGGCTATTTGGTTGAGGAAGATCACAAGCCACCCCCACCTTTCGTGTTCATCCGTTCATGGTCGATTGTCGTACCAATTCCGCAACAGTAGGCTATCATTCTCAATAGATCCAGATATTTCTCCTAAACCCATAAATCCTTAATAATCTAGTATGATGAGTATCCTAGTATAATTTAGTTATAACATTTTGATAATCCATCAGTGTTAACCTTTACCCAATGATTTTGTGGACAGCGCTATAGTACATTAAGAATCTTAGGACCTTTACCAAATCTTGGATCAATGCCTCAGAAGAGAAAGGATCATATGATATTTTGAGTTGCGTATGTGACTAGGAAAGTCTTTACAGAGGATCATCATCAACTCTTTGTAATGAGTGATAGTTCGAGTTATAGAGGTAGAGATGTTCTTAAGTTGAAGAAGGAATCATTTAATTTAATTGTCAATCATTCTGTTAATACTTGATATTGATAGAAAACTAATTACCAAATAATAAAATTCAATTGACCTTATTTATACACAAAGATATATAAATGATTGAACCACATATATTATTAAATAAATAAATAAAAAGAAAGAGGAAAAGCTTGTGAGTTTTGAGAAATTGAAAATAGTAACCAATGCATGATAAATTTCTACGTGGAATCCTAAGTAGCTAGGTAAACATACATATATATATATATATATATATATATATATATTTCACTACAAGAAAACTAGACTATCTTGACAAATGAATATTGTTAATTTGATAAATTAGATTTTTATTTAAAAAAATTTAAATATTGAAATAGATTATCATGTTTAATGAAACATTAATTATGAGCTTAAATGCTTTTTTTTTTTAAATCAAAACAATAAACATTTGTCATCCACTAAATGTCCTGCTTTGATCTTACTTGTGAGTATAATAAATAAGTAGTTTATTGTAGATATGGCATTATTTTAGATATGACAAATGAGCATGCTTATCCACAAAAATTAAGCTCACATGACTTTAAGAGAAAGCCAACAAAGCTCATAGGGTAAAATAAATAAATCCAAATCATCTAGTATAAATCGATGTTACTATTGTTCTATATACCAGTCTGACCCGTTAGAAGGTAGTTTCAACACTACCAATAAGCCTATATAGATTGTGCAAGGCCATGAATAATAGATTCAAACAATTCATAAACTTACTAATAAATAGTAATTATATTTCCTATTTATGAGCTGAACAATAAGCCCAAAAGTAGACAACACAATTCTACTCGTAAATTGTTTTTATTTCACCGAATAGCCAATTAACTAATCATTTTTCTATTTTACTTGTAAAATTACAAAATACAACCGCAAGCACTGTAAAAACTTGCATCTATTTAGTTGTCAAATGAGATCAATATTAATTATAATAAAGTACTAATAGATATTTACATATAAGAGATCATAGTATATCAAATGTTTATTTCAAAATAAACCAAAACCAAAACAATCCCATAAAAAAGTTTGAACATGACTATATAATGTAAAAAATATCTAAAGAAAATCTTTTCTAAAAAATTAATTATTAATGGATATAACACTAGATCCTTTTGACATATTTTAGTCCATCTACAAATATAAACTTGAAGATCATACCATAGTCAAGCTTTGGCTATAGCCTAATTAGATTCGAGACCAGAGTCGAAAGGGAAGACGGATCATAATCAGTCACCAAGATTTATGGGCAATTGATCAACTCTTTTGAACCAAGTTTTAGCAAATTTTCTTATGAATAGATAATCACCAATAGAACATCCACAACACCTTGTCCAATAATAGCAAAAATCTCCACAAGTCCTTGACTAATACTAGGACCTGACCATTAGGGTTGGGTTCGAAGAATATTACTCATCTCCCAATTGAAAATCAGTCGAAAATAGGGATATTAATTCTCTTTCCCCTTCTCGCCCCCAATGTCACAAAAATTGAGAAATTTATTTATTAAATTATAATGATATATATGTCATTTAATAAATGATTAAAATAAGGTGTATTGTTTTTATTTCAATCAATCTCCTTCAAAAAAAAAATTAATTTTATTATTTAGTCAATTAAATCCTTATAATATAGTTATATTTTCCTAAAATTCTAACTTCTTAATTATATATACAAAATTTTCTTGATCTAAAGAAAACCCTCGTTTATCTTATAATTTTTCTTAAAATAATGTTTTACAAAATTATCAAAAATTAAAATCTTGATTTAATATAATTTTTTTAATTATTTTATCAATTCTATTTAAAATTACATTATAATCAATTACAACACTTTTGTTTTCTATCAATATAAGTTAATAGAAAAATGATAATAAACTATCAATTAAATTTGATATTTTATTTTAAGAAAATTATTATTTGTTATAATATTTTATATAAATTGTCTCAGTTAGGTTGACAAAGGAAAGGGAGGCAGACATATTGATTTTCATATCTAGATACCGTTGGATCTAAATTATCAACATAACAATTATTTGTTGAATTCCAATATATCTTAAAGAAATAGTGACTATTCTTAGAAACAATCAAGTGTGCTCTCGACCAATAAAAATTGCACCACTTTCAGAAAAGAAATAAATCAATAAACAATACACATAATAAAAAAGCTCACAAGAGAAATTTTCGGATTTGTATGTCCATCAAGAAGCATGTCCATATCTATATTCATAATTCTTACCAAACTAGTTAGTCTATTTGATTTCATATTTTCTATCTCTGCAATAGCTGGATTTATAGCCTGCACCTTTAAAGTTCAGTGAAGTTGCAAGCCCAATCCAAAACAAATACAAATTCGTCTCTAACAATAGTGACAACAAATGAAGAAAAAAAATTTCTCTATAAATTTTCCTAATAATGACAACAATAAGGAGATCTATGCCTTGTCTCTAACAACATAATACAGACTTTCTTCTCTTTTTTTGGTATGTATAATTTCTTTCAATCTCAATGAGGGCATAATTAAATACCCGTCAATTAACTCAAAAAAGAAGAAAAGATATGGAGTAACAAAATAAATATGCAGATGCTCAAATACAGTATATGATCAAACTAAGGAGAACAAGGAAAGTTCTATATTCTATACCAACGAGTATAAACGGGATAAAAAGCCATTTAATATTCAAGGTGACACTATTAGTGGAGGAAGTATGTAAGAAAAGGAAGGGGGTTTGTATGCAACCTAAAATGCCAAGAAAACAAGAAACAACAATTATACTTTCAGGGATTGCCAAGAGACCTGTAATTTTATGCAGGTGTTAATAAATGATAAATGCTATTCCTCTTCATAAAATTAATAAATATTAATATTATTAATATTATGTAAAAATCAATATCTATTAACAAGATAATATTCAAGAGAGTCATAATCCACTATAATCTACTGTAACACTTCAACACCATAATCCTCAATATAATCATAAATTACTGTAATCTTTATAACATTAAGTTCGTGTGAAAGAATGATGATATCAAGTAAAAAAAAGTATTTATAAAAATATTATAATATATAAAGTACTCAATAAATTCATACTTATTGTAATTTTTATAATACAAGCATTATTAATATAAAATGTTACTTTTTAACAAAAGAATCCTTAACCAATCTTTATATATACTTCAAACAAAAAGCATAAAGTAATACAGTAGTTTGTTGAAGGGTCTCACCAGGGATCACACATTTAGGCACCATCATCACAAGACAAAAGAAAGAAACAAAGAAGTTAGCAAAGGATTTTATATACACCCAATATCAGATTCTGAATGCAATTTATGTTAGATATGAATACATGTTTTCATGCAAAAAATATATAGTTATGTAACTGTAAACAATTAAAAACAATGTTTTAAATTCTGTTCAGGTGAAGCATTTACTTTACATTTAATTACAATCTTATTGAGATTAGTGCGTCGCGAAGTCATGAGAACATCAGCACACTGTAAAGTGTTAAGATTCTAGGCAAGCAAAAGTTAAGGTTTGTCTCCACTTACTTAAGCTTAAGAGCCTATCAAATGACTACACAATTGGGCATTATGTAATAATTAATGCTTTATAAGACATTTTAAGAGTAAAAGACAACTAGAAACTAAGCTCTGAGGTGATGAAAAGCTTGCATCTTTCATGATGTATAATCACTATAAGCCAAAAAACAGAAAATAATGAAAAGGGAGAAGAAACCAGCAATATTGAAGTCAAAATGATCAGAAACAAAGCTAGGGCACCAATAAACAGTTAACATTTATGAAGTAGTGTACTAAGAGCATGTGTCTAAAGATTGCAAATGTGGTCCAAATATGATTCCCAATTTAAATGGAAATGAAGTATCACCTATCAGTAATTTTAAATTGTTATGCAGCCTACAAGCAATTTGTAACAAGAAAACAAACACATAATGTCCAATTTAAATATTGGCAACAAAAATTTATGGGTATGATATGACCCAAAAAAAATAAAAAAAAAATCAAGTAGCTTAAGTCATGTTCTTAGAGGAAGTGGGTGGAAGTATATCCAATGTAAAGTACTTTTATCTCAAAAAAGAATATGAGAGAGAATCTCCTTCGCTTGTTATACTATTTACTTTTCTTTTTCTCAAACAACATTAAAATTTATTTTGAATTTAATCCAAAGATTGTGTTTTCAAAGATGTTATGAACCAAGATTCAAGAAAACATACAAATCCCTTTTGTCATTGAAATACTCTTTAGGTCGTTTTCAACGCTTTCCTCATAAAACTACACTGTTTAAATCTTAAATACAAACAAGGATATATGTTGCAAAGCAGTAAATATTGGTAATAATGCAGATAAATAAAAAAATTTAATTCTTAAAAGATTAAGTAGATTCAAATGAAGAGAAAATGGTAATTTTTTAACTACAATCCCCAAAAAATTTCACTGATTTGAAGCAAAATGAAAGCTATCTATGCAATTATTTTTGTTGTAACTTTACCACTATTGGTGAGATTTTTTACTTGGAGATCCCAGAAAGCTAAAATTCTGTATGTTCAAGACAACATGCAGGTTAATAATAATTACAATTATTATTGCCTAGCGTGGGAAAGGTTCACGGGAATATTTCAAACTCCTCTTTTTCAAGGCCAATAATGCCTTCTTTACCACTCACTCAAACTATAGGTTTGGTGTAACAGTTTTCATTAGTTATTCTCCAGAATTGCTACTAGGATTTTGGGCATCTACAGGTCAATATTTTTCCATAAATGACTACAAATTTCATTCATTTATTAGATAGGGGAATTAACATATACCTCCTCTGAGGTTTGGGAAAGTAACACCTAGAGAGAAATTATGAAGAAAGGAACAGATACCTCCCTCGCCATCCATCTTTATAAATGTACAGTTTATTTTCGGGGTATTATGGTAAAACGACCAATCACTTTCCTTACTTGTTTTTGTTGACTTGAATATTACAAAGCAAGATGAATTTGTAGAGAAAAAGAGAGTTTTGCAAGTGCAGAGTAGGCCGGCTATATAACTAAATGAGCATCAAGCTTAAAACTGTCAATTTGTTGAGTAGTTTGGTAATATGACACTTGGCGACTCAAAAGTATATTAATGAGGGAGTGTTCTTATCATTGCTTCATGCTTTGGAAGGAGTCTTTGCAGAAATAAAATTGGGGTTAGGGCTGAAAATTTATTGGAAACATTATCAACAAAGAAGGGAAAGGTGATGGATATTCGGAAGAAAAGGTGAGTATGTTGTGGCATGCCCTTAGTGACAAAATGAGTATTTTCCCTGATGAATACATAGTTTTTCCATTGCTAAACGTGTGTACGAGTATTTGTATTGTTAAAGTTGATATATTTGTTCATACATAGATAATTGGAAGTAGGTTTCAAGGTTTTAGCGTAATAAGAATTGGGGTTGCTGAGTTATACATGACTTCTTGTGACAGAGAATACCATGAAGGTGTTTGATGAAATGTTTCATAGAGATGTGATAGTGTGGAATTTGTTGATTCATGGATTTTGTGAGAAAGATGATGTTATAATATAGGCAAATGAGGAGAGTAAGTGTTGTTTCTTGGAACTTGATGATTCATTGTTTTACGCAAATCAGGAGGCTTAAGAAAGCCTTAAGTCTATTTCATGAAATGTTGATCAAGGATATGAATTAGATGAGGCAATTGGGATAACTATGTTGCTTGTTTGTGCCATGTTTGAGAGTTTTTTATGTTGAGTTATTGCCAATATTGCTCAATATTTTGTCAGAGAGCTTATATTATTGAACTATGGAATTTTGTCAATCAGGTATTATTGTCATTTGATAAAGCATCTAATTGAGAACAGCCCTAGAATCTTAATGCCAGCCCAAGAGCTCTTTGTAAATCTTGTAATCTAATTATAGCGAAACTTGCCAAAATAAGCAATGTATCCAAAAGAGTCTCTAAAGATCAAGTTACTTCCTTAGCTTTTAATTCAGTTTCAACAGAAGCTCATGCTATTAATGATGTGTTTGCTAAGGAGGCTGGTTTAATTTTATTAAGAAATGACAGGAATTGTTTCTAATTTGGACAATATAGGCCCATTTTAAAATTATAATAAGTATTTAGCTTAATTTTGTCCTTATTCAACAAATCACAAAATAGCAAATGAAGGACAAATAAATATTTTCATTGAAAATGGATGGACTTGGATGGCGTCAGGAGGGGAGGTATGTCTTCCTTTTCTTATAGTTTCTTTCTAGGTGTTACTTTCCCAAACCTCAGGGAGGTATGTATTAATTCTCCTTATTAGATATAACAAAAGAAACCCACAAACAAATAATGAATATCAATTAAAAGAATTTTAGAAAATTGGAGAATTTCTAAAAATTCAGAATCTTTTAACACACATATGAAATCATGGAAAAATGAAACCAGAAACAAATAAAATTGAAGAGAAATTAACAAACCATTGATCCAGTGCTTGGGAGGTCCAAAGTGATTTCCAGTTTTGTAGAGATGCTTCACCTTAACAGCAGAAAGAGACTGCAGCTCTGCGAAACATAACTGTCATGCAGAAAACTAGACTTTTAAACAATTTTTTAACTAACAGCAAATAAATAGATTTCTCGGTTATGAATTTCATTGCCACGTTTTAGACAGAATTGTAGCAAAACGATTCATCAAACTAAACCTATCATGTTTGAATCCATATTTTTTCATTTCTTTAAAGAAAATTAACAAGCCCAAGCCATCACCGCCTGTGCAATACCCACCATTCATAGAATCCCAAGAAAATAAAACTAGTCTCTCACAGGCATTTCATCAAACACCCTCTCAGCATTCTAGACACCCCGACTTCACGTACATAACAGTATTGACCCTAACAAGTAATAATGGATTGTTAAGACCTTTCTATATTAATCTCAAACAAAAAATAAAACCATAGCCATCTAGTAACTATATTCCACACAAATTAGCCTAAAAAGAGAAGGATTTGACTAACATAATCTCAGAGAAAAATGCAAATATATATATTAGTTAATAAGTTAAAATTTACAGAGAGAAAGAAAACCTCAAAAGTCTTATATATATATTAGTTAATAAGTTAAAATTTACAGAGAGAAAGAAAACCTCAAAAGTCTTGACAAATCAATTAAAAAACATGAAAAAATAAAATAGAAAAAAAAACTGTAAATAATAAGCAAATAGAAATTTATCAGCAAGCCAAATATAGCAAATTAATGGGCCAAACACTTCTTTGCTATGATCCAAGACAGATATTGGTTGATCTGGCAAAATAATTTTTTTCCTGATATACACAGATATTGGTTGATCTGGCAACTAATCGGACCATAATGCTTCAATTTCCACTAGAGAGAAAAGACTGACATATTAAACACTACTCGATCAATATAGACAAGAAAATGAAAGTGTTGTTCCTTCTTCTTGATTCATCTTCAAGTTCTACCTTCGGATTTCTTTTTTTTTCATTGGTAAGAGCATTCTTCAAATTTTAATATAGCCTTCTAGTTACATATGAACCGTCCATAGAATCCAAGATGCTGACATGGAAGGTCAAAAATAAATGTCAAACTTAATTTTTCAAACTACATTAAAGAATAAGTCTTAAAAATATAAAACAGCTGTATGTACATTGGTAATCCATAGCCCATTAACAAAATTAATAAGAAGAATCCAAACTCATACGCATAGTCAAGATGAAATGAAAATTGATTTTTCAAATTATAATAAAAAATAAAATCCTTAGAAATATACAATAGTAATTTATTAATAAATGTGACTCTTTAAATCTTCAAAATTTTAAATTTTAAGAATCCTTCAACTTTATATCTCTGGTGAGATTTTTTTTTTCTTTTTAGTTTTTTGTTTTAAATTTGTTACTATATGTAAATTTTTACCTAGATTGTAATCTACAGTGGTTTCTCTCTATTTAATGGATTTTTTTTCATTTTTATAATAGTTTATATTCACTTACATTTAAATCTATAGTGGTTCTCTGTATTTTTTGTTACTTTTTTGTTGTAAGAGTCTTATCTTTCAGATTTAACGGGTTTAAAATATATAAGAGCTTTGAAGAATTTATCTTTCGGATTTAGGAGATTTGCTATATATTCCAATGGATCAGTTACAGTTCTCAACCTCAAGGATCTAATCAGAAAAATGAGAGTAAAAGAAAAGAGTAAAGGAACATCTTTCAAGAAAGTTCTATTACAAAATCAATTTTCTTCTTAAGTTTATCAAAAAACACCGAGTATAAAGGTGTTAGCTTTATCTTCTCCTTATACTGTAATGGGTTTAAAATTTGTTGGGTTGTTATTGTAATTGATGTTAGTACAATAAAATGGGTGAAAATCTACATGCTGTAATCTTTCCTAATGTGAAATGAAATGTTCTTGGTGTTGTTTAAAAAAAAAAAAAAAAGAATCCTTCAACCTTTTAAAAGAAAACTCTTTCTTTTTATATTATGTCAACCACTTTACTATGCACGTCTTATAACACGAGAAATTTTGAATTGTGTATTTTTATAGTTTCTCAAATCTCTTTGAATTAAAATTCTTCAATCGCACTTCAGCATTCTTAGATTAAAGTTCTTGCCGGGATATTTTGAATTGGTCAAATAATTCATTCAGTAAGTATTTATATAAATACATAATATTTTACAAACTATTTTAAATATTAATTAAATACATAATGAATTATGAAACAAAAAAGTGAGGCAACTTCAGGGAATTTATTTATCGAACTTATCAAATCGATAACTTAACAAATCGATTCCCTCAAGATTGAAATTCTCTTGATCAAGCAGTGATTTGTCTAGACCTTTAGCCATGATATAAGCTTCTGAAGTTGGCATAACCCCATTTATCATAAATTTTAATAAGAGGATATGAATATGTATTTTTATTTTTGTCACAAACTATAAATTTATTTTGATGAATTACACAAACTTAATAAATTAAATAAAAACTAATATAAAGATTATTTATTACTCAAGAGTTCATGATAATAAACAATTTAAAATAAATAATATGTATATACCGTTAGATCTTGCATTCATGTAATCTTCCAAATTCACATCATTAAAATTTAATATAAAATACATAATTTGAAAATTTATTTTTAATTTCTTTGTTTATTTAATATATTTCGTTTTATTTTTTAATAATTTTTTGTCTTTATTTAATTAAATATTTATCAAAACTAACTTAAAACTTTACAAAATTACATTAAAATACAAATAATGTTTTTATAATAATAAATTTGACAAAAATACATAATTAATATTTATAAAGGTCAACATTATTAAAAAAAAAATTTATATCAAAAAAGCCAATTCCTCCATCAATCATTAATCTTTTTTTTTCCATAGAAACTATCAAGTAGTATTTTTTCTCGGACAACTTCATTTAACAGATCTCATAAACTTTCGATAGATTAATTACAAAAATTAAAAAACTTCAATTGGTAAAAGTGAATGATCTTGGGGTTTGGAATAACCCTTCTTTTTCTCAAAAGATTATACCTTTGACATTATCATATGTCTAGCCTCTAGGAGTAGGCAAAAATATTCAACCGAACCGAATTGAACTGTTCGGTTTGGTTTCAAAAATAAGTTCGGTTTTAATTGGTTCTTAAATAATCAGTTCAATTCGATTTTAGTTTTAAATCAAACTCGAATCCAAACTGATTGTGAAATTTCTTACAACCCTACTAATTTTATAAATCATAAATAATTAGTAATTTATATAAATGTACCTAAAAATAAGGTAAATATTAAACAATTTATAATTTTAATTATTTTTATTTTACAAAACAAAAATCCAAAATTGAATCAAACTGAACCGAACTTCTTTAATTCGGGCCAATTTAATTTTATTATTTATATAAAAACCGAAATGAACTTAATTTTGCCCACCCCTAATACCTTCTTTCTTTTTCTTTCTTTTTTCTAAACTTGTTTTTTCACTTTCTAGATGTAGTATATTATTTACCAAAAAGCATTTGCAAACTTTCTTTCTAACTTTCAAGATGTAATATATTATTGACCAAAAGGCATATTAATGGTATGGGCAACAACTTGGCCAAATCTAAACAGACTTAAGTTTTAGGAGATAAATTTCAGTTTTAGTACTTATTCTTTTAGAAAATTATAATTGGAAAATTCAAAATTTTATAACATTAATAAGAAACTGCTTCAAATTAATTGCAACAGTGGTAAAATTATATAAAATAATATTATTTTAAACAATATAAGTTAAACAAAATTCTTATTTTAAACAATATAAGTTAAACAAAATTCATTATTTAGTATATTGTTAGATTGGTTGGACAAAATAGAATTTAAATTTAGGGACAAAAATAAAATAAAGAAAAAAATTAAAAGAAAATGACAATAATAAATTTGTTAAAGTACAAATTCTATAAAATTAGAGGGTGACGATAACTATTTGTTGGGCTATAGCTTGGCCACCTAAAATTAAAGGTATAGGCCAACTTTTGAAAATATGGTGACAGAACACGCAAGGTTCTTGCAGATCGCACATTGAATTTTAGCCCTCCATTTTTACTTTCTATTTTATATTTTAAAATTGTTTTTGAGATAATTTTTTCTTTTTATTGATTGGGATTTGCGAAATTGTTGATTAGAGTTAAAAGTGATGTAATACAAATTTGATTCGCTTTCAATAATTCAAATTTTCTTACATTAATTGTACTATACAATTTTTTTATTTTTATATTTTTATTCTAAACAAAAATATATATTTAAGAATCAAAACAAATTATTTAAGAAATTTTATCTAGCATAGTTCAAATAATTATTGTTGGATGAAAGATTTTAAGAATCTAAAAATATTAATTACTTTTTTGCTCATACTTAGATGGTCAAGAGACCATGAGAAAGTTCATGAATTACTTTTCGTTAATTTTGGTCTCATTTTTTTTCAAAACTCAAAAGGAAGTAAAAATAATAAAAATAATAAAAATATTGACAGGTAAAAAAATATTTTTTTGTATTGGAACAAAAGAAAAAGATATTAAAATATATAAAATCATTTTATATCATATGCTATATAATATTTTTAATTATGAAAATATAACTTTATTAATATGATATTTATGTTTTTAAATGAGATATATTTTTTGTCAAAGTATTAAACCATAAACGTTTGCTATAATTATTACATTCTATAATTGTTATTATTTCGTAAAAAAATTTTTTTTAAATAAAATCTAATAAGGGTGGGCAAAAATATCCAATTGAACGGAACCGAATTGAACAGTTCAGTTCGGTTTAGAATTAAGTTCAATTTTAGTTGGTTCTTAAATAATTCATTCGGTTCGATTTTAATTTTAAACTGAAATCGATTATAAAATTTCTTGCAACCCCTATTAATTTTATAAATTATAAATAACTAATAATTTGATAATAATTTATATAAATATACATAAAAATAAAAATAAATATTAATAATATTTTAATTTTATTTACTGATTTTAATTACAACATAAATTAAGGATACTAGTAAAATTTTACAAAACAAAAAGACGTGAAACCGAACTGAAACTAAAGCTCGGCTAAAAAACTGAAGTTAGATCCGAACCGAATTGAATTTAACTTTTTCGATTCGGTTCGGTTTGGTTCGATTTCAGTATTAATACACTTCAAGTTCGGTTCGATTTTTATAAAAATTGAACCGAACTCGATTTTGCCCACCCTTACAATCTAATCAGATCGACATTAATGATAAAAAAAACATAAAATAATACACAAAATATGAACATTCAAGAATAAATGACTTCATTTTTTAATATATTATTATCAATCACATTTAGATTTTTAGTTTATATTCATCACTTATCATTGTAAAAAATTGTCCCATCAGATATTGAGGTGGAACGCACCTTCCTCTATTTTTCTTCTTTATTTTTCGTGGCAAAAAAAATGTATTTTTTTCTTTTACTGTAGATGAAATGACAAAATAACATAAAGAAGGAGAATGATTGAGAATGCATGGGATAGAGGGTCGAGATCGAGAGAAGAAGAGGGAGGACACTTATGTATCGTATGGTACATTTGTCAAAAACTAATTTTTTCATATATTTAACTCTAACTTTTGTATGTACGAATAATGGATGAATGAATATGGGGCATGAAAGAAAATTAATTAAGTGCTGCATTTATTTGATACTATGAAATGAGATATATCTTTGTGTCTTTTTCTTTATCATTATTAGGGGTGGGCAAAATCGGGGCTCGGTTCTGTTTCTATAAAAATTGAACCCAATCTGAAGTATATCAAAATAAAATAAAATCGAATCAAACCTGAACTGAACTTCGGTTCGGTTCGAGTCACAACTTCGGTTTTTGAACTATACTTTCATTTTATTTTAGTTTCGGATTTTCGTTTTATAAAATTTCATAGGTATCTTTAATGTATATTTTAATTACAAAAAATAAATAAATTTTCAAAATTATTAATATTTATCCTTATTTTTATGTATATTTATGTAAATTATTAGTTATTTATAATTTATAAAATGAGTAGAAGTCTACAAGAAATTTCACAATCAGTTACGTTCAGTTTCAGTTTTAAACTAGAACCGAACCGAAATGATTATTTAAGAACCAACTAGAACCAAACTTAGCTCTAAACCGAACTGTTAGATTTGGTTCGATTCGGTTTGATTGGGTATTTTTGCCCACCCCTAATCATTATCGTGTGTGAACAAATAAATGAATGGATGTGGGTCATGGAGAAGAAAAATTAATCGAGTATTGTATGTAGAATTGCTTCCACTTTATTCAATAACCTACATTTTAGAAACTTAAGTTGATTACTATTCTATGCATTGACCTACCCTTATCCTTTTTTTTTCAAAAAAAATGTATAATTATTAATTTATTGAAGAAAAAGCAGTTGTCCTCGTATTTCTTTACTAGGATTCCGCTATTTTTTTATCAAATACTTAAAAATCTTATTCTAATACTTAATTAAAAATAAAACACAAGATAAATGTATGGAGATAAAACTTATTACAAGTCTTATTGATTTAAAAAATATCCTCAAAATTTTAATTTAAATTAATTTTTTCTAATAACTCATCTTTTATTTTTCTTTTATCATTTAGACTTTATATATAGATACTACAATTATCTAAAAAGAGAAATGAAAACAACAAAAAGAAAAAATCAAAAAGATTATCTAAAATAAATTCAGTAAATAAAAATTACATATTATCTAAAATAATTTTCATTCTCGAATTAAGTGCTTCAACCTTCATTGACATACCCTCAACTTCTTGTTGTAGTGATTGGACATAATTAATTATCTCATCAAGGATTAATACTGTCCTTTTTAAAGATATTTTTATTTTTACATGTAGGAACCAAGTCTTGAAGAATTAGCATAATTTCTTTTACTTTTTCTCTCTTAACTTTTGCTATTATTAATTTGTGTCTATAAGTAGCTTGGCTCCTTCTCACTTCAACCTTTCTTGCTTGTAGATAGAAGTGATCTTGTTTAGGTGGCTCTTGTGGCTGACTATGCTCCATAGACTTGTCTGAACCATTCTGTCCAATCTTAAACATATAATATAATCAAAATTAGACTTGTTTGGATGTATTTGTGATCGTGTTCTTGCTTGTAGATGAAAGTGACTTTTTTTAGACCTCATGAATCACATGTTCAAGGATTATTTGGATAGATTTGTGATCGTATTTATAAATAATATTTTGGTGTATTCTAAAAGTAAAGAAGAACATGATGACCATTTGAAGATGGTATTACAAGTTTTAAAGGAAAAACAACTTTATGCAAAGTTCAAGAAGTGTGAATTTTGGCTTCATCGAATTGCATTCTTGGGACATGTTTTTTCTAAAGGCATCTCCGTGGATCCAAGAAAAATAAAAGTAGTTGTGGATTGGCCAAGATTGACCAACATTGGAGAAGTTCGTAGTTTTCTTGAATTGGCTAGATATTATAGGCGATTTGTCGAGGGATTTTCTAGGATTGCTACTCCCTTAACCCAACTAACAAAGAAGAATGTCAAGTTTTAGTGGTCTGATGACTGTGAGAAAAGTTTTCAAGAACTTCGGTTGGTGACTACCTTAGTGTTGACATTCCTACAAGATCTGGTGGATATGTAATTTATAATAATGCTTCTCTTAAAGGTCTCGGTTGTGTGTTGATGCAAAATGGAAAAGTTGTAGCTTACGCCTCGTGACAATTAAAGAATTATGAGAAGAACTACCCAACTCATGACTTAGAGTTAGTAGCTGTGGTATTTGCTTTTAAAATTTAGCGGCATTGTCTTTATGGAGAGAAGTGCGAGATTTATACCAATCATAAAAGGCTCAAATACTTTTTCACACAAAAGAAGCTAAATATGAGACAATACTGATAGCTTGAGTTGGTGAAGGATTATGATTGCACGACCAATTACCATCCCAGAAAAGCTAATTTAGTGGCAGATGCTTTGAGTAGAAAATTTGTAGGAAGTCTAGCTACATTGGTGACTACTCAAAAGCAAATCCTACTAGATTTCGAGAAGTTTGGCATCGAAGTTGTAAAGGGTGACATTAAGGTTTATGTTGCACAATTATCTATATAGTCTACTTTGATCGAGAGGATTAAAAGGGCACAACAGTTTGATGAATTTTTAAAAAAGATCATGGAAGAAGTTTTAACAGGTGGAAGACCTAGATTTGTGGTATCTGATGACAGAGTATTGCGCTTTGAAGGTAGGCTTTGTGTTCCTAACAACAAGGACATAAAACATGAAATTTTAATAAAGGCACATAATTCTTTGTATACCATTCATCTTGGTAGCACAAAGATGTATCAAGACCTTCAACCGATATATTGGTGGGTTAATATGAAGAAAGAGATTGCACAATTTGTTGAGAAATGTTTGGCATGTCAACAAATCAAGGTTGAATATCAAAGACCATTTGGGTTGTTGAAACTTTTGTTAGTAGCTGAATGGAAATGGGAATGTATAGCTATGGATTTTGTTGTAGGGTTACCGAAGACACAAAAAGCTTATAATGTAGTTTGGGTGATTGTCGACAGGCTAACAAAGTCCGCACATTTTATTTCAATGAATATTAATTATTCTATGGATAAGTATGTAAAATTATATATGGATGAGATTGTGAGGTTGTATGGTGTACTAGTTTCTACTGTTTCTGATAGAGATCCACGATTCACCACAATGTTCTAGAAGAACTTATACAAAGCCATGAGGACTAAGTTGAACTTCAGCACTGCATTCCACCCACAATCCGATGGACAATATGAAAGGACCACCCAAATCCTTGAAGACATGTTGCGAGCTTATGTGATGGATTTCAATGGTAATTGGGACAAACATTTACCGCTACTAGAATTCGCATACAACAATAATTATCAGTCTACGATTGGTATGGATCCTTATGAAGCTCTCTATGGAAGAAAATGTAGATCTCTAGTACACTGGGATGAAGTTGGTGAAAGGAAAATCTTGGGACCAGATGTTGTCCAACAAACATGTGAAGTGATTGAAAAGATAAGAGAAAGAATGAAAGTGGCACAGAGTAAACAAAAGAGTTATGCCGAGAATCGAAGAAAAAACTTGGAGTTTGTAGTGGGTGATAAAGTATTCCTAAAGGTTGCTCCGATGAAGGGAAGTAATGAGATTTGGCGAGAAAGGAAAACTAAGTCCAAGGTTTATTGGCCCTTTTGAGATCCTGGAGAAGGTAGGAGACGTGGCTTACCAGTTTGCTCTTCCTCCATTGTTATTTGGAGTTCATGATGTTTTTCATGTGTCCATGCTGCGAAAGTATATCCCTAACTTGAAACATGTGATAAGATACGAATCACTCCATCTAAGAGATAATCTTACCTACGAAAAGACACCTGTTCATATTGCATACAAAAAAGATACCTTTTGTGAAAGTTCTATGGTGGAACCATTTGATTGAGGAGGTTACATGGGAATGAGAGGAAGAAGTGAAAATGAAGTATCCTCACCTCTTCGAGTGATAAGAAAGTGAATTTCGAGGACGAAATTCTTTCAAGGAGGGGAGAAATTGCAACACCCCCCAAGTGATACGTATTATGTATATATGCACGTCATTTTCGATTGGTTTGTACTTAAGTAACTTAGTACACTCAAGGTATTTCTTTTGAAGCATTATATGGGTGTATTCAGTATTAAGTAAGAGTTTACTTAAGAAAGGCCCAAATATAAAATTGGAGTATTAATGGATGTATTCAATACTAAGTGTTGGTGTACTCAGTAAGGCCTAAATTATAATTCTAACCCTAAGTATAAATATATCCTATTTCTTTGTTTACAAAGAGAAATAACATTTTGCAGAAATTAAGAGAGAGGGAGAGAAGAATTTGAAGAGAAAATTTAGTTTTTAAGAAGAAATTAAGAAGATTTAAGGTAGTCTTCTCTTCTCTTTAAGATTTATTGTGTTATGTTTGATTGGATTGTGTTGTGGAAGTATATTTTGTGTAAAGATTACATAAATGTGTTGAGTATATATTAATTTGAATTGTTTATGGTTATGAATAAGATTTTTGTGGTGAAATTGGTGAAGGAATTGGTAAAAGATAATTATTGTTATCAAATAACGCTTTTGCAGAACTTAGACTTTAGACAGTAGTTTGATCCGAAAAGTTTATAAAATTTTATATGACTTATTTTGGAAAACAAATTTAACTGAAAATACAAGACATCAAATGGGTCATGATAAATTTTATTTCATTTCAAAAAGTTGAATTTTCGATTTTATATGAATTTTCATATTTGACCCTGAGATGCTGAAAAATGTTGATTTTTGCAGAATACATGAATTACGTAATTTCTGGGTTAATCAGATGGTCTCCAAAAATTATAAAATTTTACAAACGATTTTTACTTATGTTTATTATAACATATTAAATTTTTATGTCCTGATTCTATGTATATAATTTGTTATAAAGTTTTGAAGTAGTCTATATCACTGAGAATGTGTAGTTTATAGAATCTACAGAGTGCAAAGTAAAATTTGTTTAAATTGGTTTGGACACGAGTTATGTCTTTCAATTTTTATTATGCTACTAAATACGTGCCTATATGATTTCTGCAAAGTTTCATAGCTATTAGATAAGGAATTAATTTATTAAAAATCAGAGACTTAGATATACTCAGTAGTCCTCTATTTTTTTAGGGGCCAAGTGGCTAAGTGTTATAAGTGACAAAATAAATAGTTGAAAATTGAATTAAGGATCAAATATGATGTTATATAATGATTCATTATGATTATATTTTGATTGTGTCGAAAAATGATATCATTAGAATAATTGTTGATTGGCTTAAGGACTGAATTAGGACGTTTGTTTGATGAAATGTTGTATGTTTGATTTTGTGTAATATGGCGCATGAGATTCGTTTTGATTTTAGGATTAATGTGATTGTTTTATCTTGCTTGGAACTATCAAGAGGTAAGTGTACTAGACTTTTTAAATGGGCTCACAATGAACATATATATTTATGTGTGACTATGTTACAAATGTTTTAGAATTATACATTAATATGCAAGTATCAATTTGCTTATGATTATATGTCAAAATATGTTTTTACAAATTTGTGTTTATGTGTTGTGCATGAGTCATTGAGCATTGACATTAACATGTACACATGTATAAATGATTTTGAGAAATGAGAAAGTGCAAGAAATTATTTGTGAAAGTTAAGACTTTTTATTTTTAAGGGTATCCGAATTTATTACTTTCTTAGTAGGCAATTGTAAGTGCTTGGAGCCTTTTGATATGTATGGCCATTCCTTTGAGTTTGGTATATGTGATATGTGCTATATATTCTGTATAACATATGAAAGACCTTTGGGTAACCTTAGGAATTGTGAGTCTTCGCAATTGTGCGTCGACAGATATGTGCATATGGGAGGACTCGCTGATGATCAAGGCGAGGGTGTGGCTCTTACCTTCCGGCATGATTATTTCTTGTGTGTAAAATTTTATGCCTCACTTGCACTTACCCCATATACAGAATGTCATTGACGGGTGACTTAGGCTCAATATGTGATATGTGATAAGTGAAGTCCTACTAAGTAGTAATTAAATGAAAATATTCCTAGCTAAATATGAATGAAAGTTTAAAAGTGAGTTAAAGACATGCACAACTTTTTGTGATTTTGTATCATGCATTTTAGAATGAACATGGTTATTGTCATGTTACATATTCATCTCATGCATTATATATAATTTATATATATGTATATATTTTCTATTGGGTTGGGTTTCCTCCTTTGTGGAGATGGCCCAAAATTCTTTTTAATAGTAACTAAACCCAATTAACTCAAGGATATTTTAGTCTTTTCTCAAGTAGGGTTTAGTGTTTTATTTTTTTGTTGAAATATATATGTGTGTAAAGGAGAGAAAGCGAATATTGTTATCTATTTTTAGATAGAGCGGGTGCTATTCACGAGAGAGAGGCAGAATAGTAAATTTTGAACAGCTTTGATCAAGTGGTTGATTGGACGTCAATTTGCGGTCCGATTGGGGTGAAAGTTTACTAGCAGCTTCATAACTCAGCGGACTAAATTCTGAATGATGGAGATCAAATTTGGAGCACTCTTTTTCCATATTTCGTGGCTGGAAGTTAAGCCACCAATTTGGTGATATTTTTCATAAACTCTCTCCAATTACTTTGTAGAACTTGAATATTTGCCAAGATTGTGTGATCTTGAGATTGTTGTTATATGTACCTCTAGTTCTAACTAGAGAGAACTTGTGTATTCTCATTGTTTGATTATAGTGGAGATTTTTTTGTGAACTACAGTCCCGTGATTTTTACTCCTCACACTGGGGAGGTTTTCCACGTTAAAATTGATTGTATTGTGGTTGTGTTGTGGTGATTTTATTGCTGTCAAAGGATTAAATTTGTGCCCAAGATTGTTGCTCTATTTGTTTATTTTCTATTAGGTTCAAGCAAGAGGGGATAAGATAATTGTTGTGCTTCCGGATCATTTGTGTTAGTTTATCCCAAAAAAGTGGTATCAGATCATTGGTTATATTTGTCTAGTGCCTTGTGTTGAATGATGGAAGCTAATACAAGTCGAATGGTTAATTTGAATGGTACAAATTATCATTTATGGAAAGGAAAGATGGAAGATCATTTATATGTGAAAGATTACTACTTACCTGTGTTTGAGAAACAAAAGGCCGATAATAAAATAGATGTACAATGGAAGTTGCTTCATCGTCAAGTGTGTAGTGTGTGGGTATATTAGACAATAGGTAGATGACAATGTTTTGAATCACATCAGTTGAGAGAAAGATGTAAGTTCTTTTTGGAATAAGCTTGAAGAGTTGTATGCCAGAAAAACCAGGAATAATAAACTTTTATGATAAGACAAATGATGAGCTTGAAATATCGAGATGGAAAACCTATGACAGATCACTTGAATGCATTTAAGGGAATCATTAATCAGTTGGCAGGAATGAACATCAAGTTTGAAGATGAAGTACAAGGGTTATGGCTTTTAGGCACATTACCTGACTCATGGGACACATTTAGAATGTCATTATCTAACTTAGCTCCAGATGGTATCATCACCATGCAATTGGCTAAGAATAGTGTTGTGAATGAAGAGGATAAAAAAAAGTCATAAGGTTCTTCACAATCAGATATCATAGTCACAGAAAAGAGAAGGAGGAGTAAGAGTAGAGGTCCGAAGAATAGAGATTAAAGTAAAAGCAAGACCAATAAGTTTTCCAATGTTGAATGTTATTATTGTGGTCTTAAGGTACATATAAAGTAGTATTGTCAACAGCTCAAGTGAGGCAACAAGAAAGATAAAGGATAGGAAAAGAAAAATGATGACAGTAGTGATGATGACAGAGTTGTTACTATTACAGATGACTTCCTTATTATGTATGATGATGATGTTGTCAATCGTATGTGCCATGAGACCAACTGAGTAATTGATAGTGGTGCCTCCATTCATGCTATATCACGAAGGGAATTTTTTACATCTTATACATCCGATGACTTTGGAGACATTAAGATGGGAAACAATGGCTTAGCTAAAGCCATAGGCATGAGAGATGTGCGCTTGGAGACCAATAATGGCACGATGTTACTTTTGAAAAATGTCAAGCATATTACTGATATTTGTTTAAATTTGATTTCTGCAGGCAAGCTTGATGATAAAGGATTCTCTTGCAACTTTAGTGGTGGTCAATGGAAGCTCAATAAAGGCTCCATGACTGTGGCTCGAGGAAAGAAATATTCTTCACTGTATTTTGTGCAAGCAAAGATTACAAACAACAGTATCAATATAGTGAAGAATGAAGATACAATTGAGTTATGCCAAAGAAAAGGTGTTGACTTTGATGAAATCTTTTCTCCAGTTATCAAGATGTCATCCATTCATGTGGTGTTGGATATAGCAGCTAGTCTTGATTTAGAGATTGAGCAGATGGATGTAAAGACTACTTTTCTACATGAGGACTTAGACAAAGAAGTTTACATGGAGCAATCAGAGGGTTTCAAAATAAAAGGAAAAGAAGATTATATGCGCAAGCTAAAAAAAAGCCTCGATGGCTTGAAACAGGCACCAAGACAGTGGTATAAGAAGTTTGAATTAGTTATGGGGGAGCAAGGCTACCGAAAAACTTCTTTTGACCATTGTGTTTTTGTACAGAAATTCTCTGATGATGATTTTATTATATTGTTGCTTTATATTGATGACATGTTGATTGTTGGTAGGAATGCTTCTAGAATTGACAGGTTAAAGAAGCAATTAAACAAATTCTTTGCTATGAAGGATTTAGGGCTAGCAAAACAAATCCTTGGCATTCGAATTCATCGAGATAGAACAACCAAGAAGTTGTGTATATCACAAGAGCACTACATCGAAAAGGTACTTGAAAGGTTCAATATAAGCAACGCTAAAGTGGTTAGCACTTCTCTTGCTACACACTTTAGGTTAAGTACCAAGCAATCCCTTATAATAGACAAAGAGAAGGAAGACATGGAAAGAGTTCCTTATACTTCAGCGGTTGGAAGCTTGATGTATGCAATGGTATGCACAAGACCGGATATAGCTCATGTAGTTGGTGTTGTTAGTAGATATTTATCTAATCTAGGAAGAGAGCATTGGAATGCAGTGAAGTGGATTATGAGATATCTTCGAGGTACTTCCAATTTTAAACTCACCTTTGGAAGTGGAAAACCTGTGCTAGTTGCCTATACAGATTCAAATATGGCTGGAGATGTTGATACTCGAAAGTCCATTACGGGTTACTTGATGACACTTTCAGGTAGAGCTGTATCATGGCAATCAAGGTTATAGAAATGTGTTGCACTTTCTACTACAGAGACAGAATTCATTGCAGCGATTGAAGGCATGCAAAAAGTTGTTGTGGATGAAGAGGTTCTTACAGGAGCTTGATTTCAAGCACCAATGATATGTGGTATTTTGTAATAACCAAAATGCAATTCATTTGAGTAAGAATTCTTCTTTCCATGCAAAATCAAAACATATTGATGTGAGATATCATTGGTTGAGAGATGCTCTTTATGATATAAGAATTTTTTTTTTCATGCAAAATCAAAACATATTGATGTGAGATATCATTGGTTGAGAGATGCTCTTTATGATAATATGTTTGAGCTTGAAAAGATTCACACTTATCACAATGCCTTTGATATGTTAACCAAAACTCTTTCGAGAGAAAGGTTGAAGTTTGTTGTTCAATTGCCGGGTTGGCAAGTCCCTCCACACAGTAGGAAAGGGGGAGATTTATTGGGTTGGGTTTCCTCCTTTGTCGAGATGGCCCAAAATTCTCTTCAATAGTGATTAAGCCCAATTAGCCCAAGGATATTTTAGTCCTTTCTCAAGTAAGGTTTAGTGTTTTATTTTTTTGTTGAAATATATATATGTGTAAAGGAGAGAAAGCGGATGCTGTTCATTGTTTTTGGAGAGAGCAGGTACTGTTTACGAGAGAGAGGCAGAATATGAATTCCGAACAACTTTGATCAAGTGGTCGATCGAAGGTCACTTTGCTGTCCGATTGGGCTGAAATGTTACTAGCAACTTTATAACTTCGAGGACTAAATTCTAAACGGTGAAGATCAAATTTGGAGCACTTTTTTTCCAGATTTTGTGGCTAGTAGTTAAGCCACCAATTTGGTGATGTTTTTCTTAAACTCTCTCCAATTACTTTGTAGAACTTGAATGTTTGCCAAGATTGTGTGATCTTGAGATTGTTGTTATGTATACATCTAGTTCTAACTAGAAAGAACTTGTGTATTCCCATTGTTTGATTATAGTGAAGATTTTTTTGTGGACTACGGTCCCGTGATTTTTACTCCTCACATTAGGAAGGTCTTCCACGTTAAAATTGATTGTGTTATGGTGATTCTATTATTGTCTAAGGTTTAAATTTGTGCACAAGATTGTTGCTTTATTTGTTTGTTTTCTATTAAGTTCACGCAAGAGGGAATAAAGTAATTGTTGTGCTTCTGTATCATTTATGTTAGTTTATCCCAATATTTTCGTCTACGAAAAATTAGTATGCTTACTGAGTTTATACTTTATCACTTCAAGTATAACCTCATCTAAAAAAATAACAAAAAAATAAAAAAAGAAAAAAAAGAAATTATTACTCTGTCACATACTCAAGTTGTTTGTAAGCTTAATCAAAGTAAGGTGAAACTATATGTATAAATTTAATTAGAAAATATTACTTTTGTTTACAATTGTACAAGATCATTGGTATTAAATCCATGGCAACTTAAAAAAAACCTTAAAATAAAATGATGGCAAATGAATAGGGTATTTGAGTGGGAGAGTGTTTGTAGGCGTCCACATTGAAAATAACAAGATTTAGTTGTTAGGATTTGATGTATATGTGTTATTAATAATAAGATAGCGATGTTCAGAAATAATATATTTTATTAAATATTATATAAAATAGTAAGTAACCTTCAATTTTTTAAGAAATAAAATATTGTATTAAAGAAGAAAAATATATTGAAAAGATAAAAAAGTGATGTTAAGTAATAAAATAAGTATTATATTTTAAAAATAAGTCTCACGCCTATTTAATCTATCATCCTACATATTTAATTGTATTTGAATATATATAAATATATTTGAAAAGATGCACAAATATTGAATTGTATGAACTATAAACTAAAAGTATCTTGATTGGTAAATTATCAAGCAATCTCATAAATCCAAACTAAAGACATAAAGAATGCATATATGTTGAGAGTATTAATTTTCATGTCAACAGGCCCCAAGGCAACTAGGGTCAATTGAATGCAGGTATTACCTCATGTGATTGCTCCAATGAAGATGATTTTATATTTTAGGATTTTGGCTAAAATTAAGATGGTGTAGTCATGGATGGACTTGATTTGTTATTTGCTCACTAGATGATTGCTTTGATGCAATTGCTAGGAATTATTACATATGATTGAATGTCATTGGGTTAGTTTGACAGTTGTAATTGTAAATTGAATGTGATTTTTTGTTCCCTTAATATAGATATTTCATATTTTAAGGTTATGATTGAAATTAACATGAAGTTGATAAAGCTAGATATTTATATCATTTTACAAATTTAAATGATATTATTTAAGGTTAGCTATTTAAGCTTGTGTGAAACAAGAAAAAAGGTTACTTTAACAAAAAAACAAATTGGTTTTTAATTTGTATATCGTAATTTATTGATATTTACATAAAATATTTTACTTTAAATTTTAAACAAATATTATTCGTGATAAGAGCAAGTAAAAGTTATTGGGCGGTAATTTTTTACAAAATCTTTTTGTGTAATTGTAAGGTATTTTTGATAAAATTTGTTTGCAGATTCTAAGCAAGGATGCTAATTTGCTAGCAACTTCTATTGTCAATGAGTTTCTTGAGGTCAATTGCATTTACACCTTCAAAATTTAAAGGGTCAATGAAAGTTTATAATATTTTCGTTTCGTTATGGATAATATAACATGAATTTGACATTTGTGTTGTGCATGTTAATTTAAATACTAGTAATTTAGTTTATGGATTTAATTATTTTTTATTATGCGTGAATGAAAAGGATTAAATGATAAAGAGATTTTGAATTTCAATAGAATTATTATTTATAAAAATAAATTTAATATTTGTTGACATAGCTATTTTTTATGTTTATAATTTGTTTTATATTACAATTATATTTTGTATATATTGGTATTTGTTCTTCATCACAGCTTACTTTTTTATATTTTGTGGACGTGCAAAGATATGTTTCAATTTTTATTTAAAATTTTATTAACTTTTATATAGCGTACATTTATTGAATTTATTGAAGGTTGGAGATAGGTAAAGACTATCATTTTCTTATGGTAGGTAATAAATTAGTTATCTCTACATGTGACTTTGAACCTTCTTAAAGTTATAAGAATAATTTTCAATTTTAACTATTATTTTATTAACAATCTTCATAATTAACCTTAATTTTTTAATAATACTCAGCAATATCCTTCATTTTTTGACAAGTCATCAACAATATTAAAAAACAGAATAAAATAATTAATTTTCCTTATTATTATTAGTATTATGTATATAGACATACTATTAAAACATCAATATTCTAATCAAACAAGCTTTTAGAACTAAATCATAAAACATAATCTACAAAAATTTAAATTCAAAACATCACAAAACATAAATTTCTAACCAATAAATTTATTCTCTATTCCTTTTTTTTTTCTCCTCTATTCCTTTTTCTCTCTTTATCTTTTTTTTTTTCGTTTTCTGATTATTGATTCTAATTTGTAAATGAAAAGATTATATATATAGATATATACATGATTCCATTGCTAAAAAAACCTCCAAACTATATGCGAGAATGAAAATGAACACAAAAAAGCTATTATGCAGAATGAATTAAATGCACAATAACCAAACACTATACAAAATATAGTTAATCACAATAAAATATGAATGCACGCATCACCCCAAATAAATCAAAATCCAACATCTTCTTTCAACATAATAGATAAAAATTTAATCACAAAATCAAAAATTAAATTCAACTATTTAATAATATGAAAACACTTCCAATATTTCAAATTTCAGTTTCCAACAACTACTCTACAATAAATAATTAAAATTCAAAAATTAAATCAAGGATAGATATTCTAATTGTGAAAATATAAATGTGAAAATTAAATCAACATCCGCAACACAATATTTTGATCATCACGATCTAGGATAAAAACCTCGATAGGTGAATGAGTCCATGTGTAAACAAATAATCCACTATGAAAATACATAAGTTTATAATGAATTTGAAACACTTACAAAGCCTCATGTTACGAAGTATCTATCATGTAAATCCATGCAACAACCCTCATGGTCTTCACATAATTTTTTTCATGTAGATCATATGTTAATCTCCTCACGAGATTAAAAGCAATTAATAAATATTGTAGGAGTAATCGGCTTACGCTCAATAACTCCAGTTATAAAGAAATCATATCTAAGTGATTGATGAAATTAAGTCAAAGCGAAGAAACTAAAAATACTCAGAGAAACATCGTAGGATGTTTTAAATCTAACAATAAAAACTCAAATATATTTTCAAACGATTCCCCCTAAAACTGTTAAGATTAAGTTTCAAAATATGAGCACAGTGGATAATGTGGCTAGGGCTTAAAGAGAGCTTTCTATAAACCATGATCATTAAACTTGATCATTGGATCATCCAAAATCAATAGTCAAAGTTCCAACTTCATGGATCATTTCTGGCTGTCCAATCAAGTGAAAGTTACAAATCCATCCCTTTATAATGCTTGGTCAAAGATCAATAGTCAAACTTCAACAAATTAATAGTACACAGTCATAGATCAAAATTCAAAGGTCTAAAGTCAATAGTAGCATGATGACATTGCTTCATATTAACCATCCGATCTTTATCATTAATGGTCCAGATTGACTACAGTCAATATGTGGATTGGGTCAACTAATGGTACAAGGTGCGGATCCTATTCGGGTGGATCAAACCTCATTTGTATTCAGTGCAGTTGAGCCTACAATAAGTCAATGCATCCACCAATCATAGTCAACAAAAAGGTCAAGGGGCTCACAACAGAAAAGAGCATACTTGGCCACACCGGATTTTAGAGTTTTCTTTAACCTATCTTTGAATTTCGTCTTCGTTTTAAGCTCGATTTTGATCCTTCCTAAGGTTTTTCGCCCTCCAAAATCCAAAATGGCACTTATTTGACCATCCAAACATTCCAAAATATTGGATTGACTAATTGAACCTAGTAGAGATAATTTTTGACACAAGGTTTTGACAAACACATAACTTGGGCATTTTTATCGCCTCCAACGCTTTTTTTCCCCTCCACTTCACCATTTAATGGATTAAAGGACACAAAATCCATTTTTTTATTCTTCTTTCTTCTTTTCCTTACACTTGGAATTAAATCTTTTATTTGGCAACATCTCATTTCCCTACTTCTACTATCAACAATCATGCATTATTTGCATAATACAATTTTTCTTCTCTTTCCCTTTCATCCACTTGTTTCAATAATATGCCTTCTTACAATCTACCCCCTTGGCCTTTTCTTTTACAGTCTTCACCCATAATAAAATTCTTATTATCAAATAATTCTAATCTTTTAAAAGTATAAACATATTCATTCATAATCAAATAATCTCTTCCAAAATAAATATACATATATTATGATTTTCAATCTTTTGTATCCTCATATAATATAATATAAATGTATATCCATATATATGCATTCCAATTAATACTAAAATCTAGGTATTACAACTCCCCTTATATTGCACTTATTACTAATTTTTGTTATTTTTGTAGGACATTTGCAGAGTTACGCTTTTACATATGCCAAGAATTTTTTACAAGTAACTTTTCACAAAAATGATAGTTACATTATTACCCTTGATTGTTGAAAAAATTATGACTAAATTTAATTTCATTGGGTTGCTAGCATGTGTGAGCACATGCACACAAAAAAAAAAAATCATTATTACTCCATTGGTATATAAAAATTAATTTTTTGGAAATACTTCTATTTGCACAAGAAATCTACCTAGTCCACACATTGAATCATGATTGGTTGTTTGTTTGCATAGGCCTAATATCGCTCTCGGTGGGCTTTAATGCCGCTAACCCTTTGGATCCAAATATGCTTTTGCACCCCTTTCTGAGTTGTAAGGAGTAATGCGTACCAAAGAAACATTTCAATAGTCAAAGAAATCATATCTCAGTATCAGTGTGTGGGAATGCAACACTTTATGATCTCTAGGTTGGATTATATTTTTATATTGTTACTTGATCTTCTCATTGTACTTGTTCTTACTATTTGATATATGTTGGTATTTCATACGGAAGTTTATACTTATAGAAATTATCTTTATTATTGAATTACATATAATTCACTTAGAAACAATTTGCAAGCCAATGCTCTCTTGTTTTGGTTGGATATTGGACCACAAAAAATGATGAAAATCTTATTGTGCATAATTATTTTCTTTCAAGGACATAAAAAATAGTTCCATGCATGCCTCTCTTTTATTTAAAGGAAAACATATGAAAGGAAGACTTTCTAGGTTTTCAGAAAAAATAACTGTATATAAAAAGGTTTCCACCATTTTTCATGGTCCAAAAATTGAACAAAATAAGGGATCAGTTACAAACAATTGATTCCAAGTGAGATGATAAATAAATGCTTAGCATTTGCAAGCTAAAGTCAAAGAGAATTATTACAGGCAACAATTGTGGGACTGTAAAAAAATAATTTTCCAAAATAAATAAAGTTAACCATGCCAATATTTAGTCCAAATACAACCAGAAAATTATTAAATATGATATCTTTATTTAATACATGATTATATTTTATTTATCTATCTCTAAGCAAAACACTTAGCATTGTTTAGTCTATTTTGAGTGTTTATTTTTCTTTTAAACATTTTTATTTCAATTTCATAGGCATTGAGGTGTTTCAATGAAAAGACGTGAAAGTGAGCACATGTGCACATCCACGAGCCTTTCAATTGATCTTAGGCTAAAAGAGCAAAAATGGACATGTTGTGTTTGTAGCACTAAAACGATAATAACTTTGTCTATATAACTCAAAATCGCGCTCTATTTGTTGTCTTAAAACCAAACATCCAGAGCTTCTAATTAATGTCATAAGATCATACTTTCTCTGCTCCTATGCGTGAACATGAGCAAGGAAACATCAAGAGTGAGGCAGTAAGGGTGGCATGCCTACTCTATCAAACCTACCACATTAGCGCCCGGTGCCATGACCGCGCCTTTGCACGACCTAGTTTGTTAAATGATATTTCTACATGATTTTTTGACCATTGGATCACTGTTTGATGGCTACATTTTGGCCAAATCCTAGGTTTTTATTTTTTAGCATGCTGAGCCACCATTATCCAATTTTAGAATGGGGATTTTACAATAAGGAAAAAAGAGAGAAGTGGGAAGATTTAGTGAGAGAGAAGTGGAAAATTAACAAATACTTGGAGAAAATCGGTAGATTACTCAAGAATAATCAATTGACCTAGTTTTATATTTTTATCTCTTAATTTCTCTTGAATTTCATGTGTTATTGTTATTGCATCCATTTTTTAAGAATAATCAATTTCAAGTTTATTTTGATGTTGAATTTGGATATGTTAGACTAAACTCTATGTTCTAGGGTCTTGATATAATTTAGTTAGATTATGTATTGATTGATTAGGATTTTTTTATTAATATAAGTATGTCCATTTATTTATGTTTTCCAGTACTTAATGCTTCTAATTTGTTGGAAAATGAATTAGTTATGTATCATGATTGAATGAATTCTTGGGAGAGACTAAATTGTTCATTAGGATTGAAAGAACATAATTTACAAACAGTGAGAGTTCGGGAAGATATTAACGTCTAGACAATAAAATTAATACTAGAGATGTCAAGATGATTGAAGCATTAGTTATTAAAAACTAGTAATGCTAAATGAACATGTGATTAATCGAATTAGATAGGGATATCCGTTAGGTTAGTTAGACACTGGGGAGAGGTAATAAGATCAAATTATAACTAGTAGTTAAGGATTGAACCAAAAAGATGTAAGTCCTAATCAACATAAATATATTCACAATTAGGTGAAGTCAAGGCCCTAGAAACATTTCTATACCATTTTCAGATGCTTGCTATATTATTTTTGTTTCTTGTTATTTTCCCTGCTAATAAATTAGTAAATATAGTTTATTATTTTTGTTAGTTGTGTCTTTTAAATTAAGATTTACCTAGATAAAGTTGATTTACCATAATTATATTAATTAGACTAAAATTTGAAAAATTCAATCCTCATAGGTACTACAAACCTTCATTATCATTATACTATTTGTACTACCCCGTATACTTGTGGTCTCATAGCAAAATACATCCTAAGCAATAGCAATCATGAATTAATCAATATCGATACCTATTTTATAGATAAAGATAGTAGTAGTGATATAAAATTCACTACTCTAAAAGTAGCCCACCTAGACGCTTCCTTTCACATTAGCAAAAGTGCTCGCCATTTTTAAGGTACAAAGTCACTGTTGTGTTGTATAAATATTAGAGATTTAGGTTAAGATTCTATTACGATAATGAAAAAAATTTGAAGATATTTTAACCTGTTGTTACCTATACTTTGTTATTCTATGTGAATTTATAATTCTAATATTACCGAATAGGATAGATGAACCTATGTGAATAGGAATAAACAGTGTGCTTTAGGTGGCGATCTCATGAAAGACTTGCGAAAGATGTATGCTGATAGGATGAGAGAAAGATTGGCAGGGTCTATTTTACTTTATGAGGATACTAATCCAAATCCAAGTTCTTCTAGTGAACATGAAGAATGAGGCATAAATGGGTCTAAGGTCTATGGCAAGGAAGTAAATCAAAATAAACTTATGACATGAAATTTATTTTGTACTAGGAGATTTTTAAATACTTATAGAATTGAAAGGCATTGAATGAAGAAGTTAAAAGAAAGTTTAGCATGTGAGACAGGTCTAGAAAGTAAGAAGAGTACAATGGGTGAAACTAGTTAAAAGAAATAAGTGATACTAGATCTTTTTCCTATTAAAATAGAAGAAACATTTGAGCCTGTTGTTATGGAAGATACCTATGTTAAGTGGTGGTGAGATGGCGTAGAAAAGACAAATTAGATAATGATTAACCTTATATATGTATGTAGTGGTTTTGTATATACTTATATAGGGTAACTTAAGTTTTGTTGTAAAAAATTATAAACTTATATGGTCAATGTCTAAGAGACTTTTATTTTACGTATGTTATTGAAAATTTATTCTTTTTAAGTTGCTATACTTTGACTGTTATGACATAAAATCTACTCTTTCAGTATGTTTGATAATAGAGAAACAAAGGTATCCCTTTCATAAAGCGGGGAAGAGTTTGGTGAATTCCACCAAAATATGAGAGAGTTTATTATTGTTCTTTGTAGATTCACTAGTAATACACAAAATCATGGAATGATAATAGACGTTAGAATATGTCAGCATTTAGTGAATTTAAAAAACTTAATCCTTTAACTTTTAAAGGAAAGTCAAGTCTATTAATTGCTAAGCAATGGGTGGAACAAATTGATTGAATTTTGGATGCTATGTAAGCACCCAAAGAGATTTAAATTAAACTTGCAACATTTAAACAGTTGAGCAGGCAAATCATTGGTGGAATTCTATTAAGATTACAAAGTAGGAGGAAGAATGGTTGTGGGATGCTTTCAAATAAGCCGTCATGGGTAAATATTTTCTTGAAGTATTTCTTGATGCCATGTTAGATCAACTTATTCATCTAACTCATGCAAATATGTTATGGCACAATTTAAGGCAAGGTTTGAAGCATTAAGTCGGTTTGCTACTTCAATGAATTCGAAGGGAGAAAGACAAAACTAAGCAATTTGCGAAAGGATTAAAGCCAATAGTTTAACATGAACTTATAGTGTTGAACCTTTAGAACTATTTAGAATGGTTTAGCAAGCTTTAATGATAGAGCAAAATGAGGGAGATCAAGCAAATAGTGGAATCAAAGAAGAGAAGTTCTGACTAGAAGCTTCCTAAGTAAGGAGAGAAGAAATAGACGAAAAGTCAGTTTCTTATCTGTGATAACTATAATTCCCGCAAGGTACTAGGTGCATGTTTTGAGTGTGGGCAAACACAAGACCAAACAACTAGATCTATTCAGGGAAGCACCCAAGATAACCAAAGGTTCCATATACCTTCAAGTGTGTGTTTTGAATGTGAAGAATATGGCCATTATTGAAACTAGTGTCCACGTTTGATACAGACACCAAGTGAAATGACTATTTTATATGAGAAGAATTCTCAATTAATAGCACAACAAAGTTAGCAGAGCAGGCAGCCACAACAAAAAAGTAATAAGCAGTCGCCTCAAAGAGCTGAAGTATCACAAGGGCAAAGAAGACCTAAAATTCAAGGTAAAGCTTATGATATCACTCAGGGTATGGATCAACGAGATTATACTATAGTAGAAGGTATTTTTCTTTTATTTAATAATTAAGGTAGAATATTATTTTATTCTAGTGTTACATATTCTTTATTTCAGCAAAATTGTATCTTCCTTGGGTTAAAAGACTAAGCATTTAGAACATGAGTTTTCAGTCAAAATGCTTGCTAGATGTAGAATAAATCTAAATAGGATATGTGGTAATTGTGAAACCGACGTAGGTGGTTGCAAAGTCACATTCGGGTTAGTTGTGATGAATATAGTGTCTTATGATGTGATACTAGGTAGGGATTGGTTGTCATCTTTTAATGCCTTTATAGACTGCCAAAGAAAATGGGTAACTATTAATCTTCCTAGTGGTGAAAGATTTCACATCTTTAGAATTACAGGGTCATTATTGTACCTATATTAGGTATCATGAACATAGAGATTACTTAGGATGGGTAGCGAGAGTGATGAGTTATGATATTGGTGATTTAGCAACATCAACCATTCCAATAATTGATAAGTTTTATGATGTATTTTCTGATGATTTACTCAAATGTAGATTATAGTAGTGAGACATGTCCTAGTATTATACCAATTTCAATAGCCCCTCATAGGATGACACCAACTAAGTTGAAAGAGTTAAAAATTTAGTTGCAGAAGTTATAAGATAAAGAGTTTATTTGATCCAATACTTCTCTTTAGGGAGCACCTATTGTATTTACTAAAAAGAATTGACGGAAGTTTAAGGTTGTGTGTGGACTACAGACAATTAAACATGATGACGATGAAAAGCAAATATCTTTTGCCTAGAATTAATGACTTGCATGGCTTTAAATACTTTTCAAAAGTTGATCTTCGATCTAACTACCATCAGTTGAGAGTTATAGATTAAGCTATTCCAAAGATGGCCTTTTGTACCATATATGGACATTTTGAGTTTGTAGTGATACCATTTGGTTTAACAAATGCTCTTGTATAATTTATAGATCTAATGCATAGAATTTTTCACCTTTACCTTGATACATTTGTAGTGGTGTTTGTCAATAATATTTTAATATATTCTAAGTCAAAGAAGCAGTCTAAACAACACTTATGCATTACTTTGCAAGTGTTGATATGCGAAATAGAGTTAATATGAGTTCTAGATGACTAAGGTTAGATTTTTTGGACATGCGATTTTTAAAGAAGGTATTTCTATAGATTTTACTAAAATGGAGGTAGTGCTTAGTTGGAATAGGAGTTTCATGGTTTTACCACAATATTGTCATAGAATTGTAAAAGATCTCTTTCGAATAGCAGTATCTTGACTCAAGTAACTGGAAAAAAGGTGAAATATGAGTGGATTGATAAATATGAGCAAGCCTTTATGGAGTTGAAAAATCATTTAACCTCAACGTAGTTTTAATTAGTCCGGAGCGTGGTGTAGGATATACAGTTAATTATGGTACTTGTGTTTCAGTGCAGTTAGGGAAGGTGGTGGCATATGGTTTTACGCGCACTAAAAGCCAATGTGCATAACTATCCTACAAATGATCTATAATAACTTGTTGCCATTGTATTTACATTGAAGATATGAACATGTTATTTGTATGGTGAAATAATTGAAGTATTTTCATATAATAAAAGTCCACAACATTTTTTTTACCTAGAAATTTGAGGTAAATCAGGTGGATAAAGTACCTAAAAGATTACGACTTCACCTTGCATTATCATATAGGTAAGGCTAATGTGGTAGCAAATTAAGTAGGAAGTCACAGGGCATGTTGGCAAAATGTTTCTATCGTAGGTGGAAGATATGTAATGATTTGAAGGTTAATGGAACAGGAAATCAACATTTCTTATTTAACCTAGTAGCCCAACCTACCATCCTTCAAAAGGGGATTACTGCTTAACTAAGTTATCCTAAAGCTAGGTGAGTACGAGCCAAGTTAGCGAATGGTCAGGCAATAAAATGATGGTCTATAGATTCTTGAGGTGGTTTACGGTTTGTTGGTAAAATTTTTGTACCATTAGATGAGTCCCTTAGAAAAGATGTGCTTAGTGAGGATCATAAATTCAAATATACCATACATTCTGGTAGTACAAAAATGTACATAGATATTTTTGGTAAATGGAATAAAGAGAGATGTGGGAGAATTTGTGGCTAGGTATTTGATATGCCAACAAGTGAAAATAGAACACTAGAAACCAATAGGATTACTCCAACCTCTTGTAGTGGCTAAGTAGAACTAAGAGCATATAACTATAGATTTTGTGAGAGAGCTACCCAAGACCTGAAAGAAACATGAAAGGTATGGGTAATTATGGATAGGTAAACAAAATTTACTTACTTTTTACCTATCAAACCTACTGATTCTTTAGATACCTTGTGTAAATTATATGTCAATTAGATAGTGGATTGCATGGGATACCTTTATCAATAATATCCGATAAAGATATAAGGTTTACATCTAAATTTTAGAGGAGTTTACAAAAAGCTACAAACATTCAGTTGAATTTTAATACGGCCTATCATCCTCAAACAAATGGTCAATCTAAGAGGATTATCCAAATAATAGAGGATATACTTAGGTCTTGTGCTTTAGATTTTCAAGGCCTTTGGGCTGACTATTTGCCTTTAATCAAATTTTATTATAGGAACAACTACCAGGTTAGTCTTGGAGTGGCTCCTTTTGAGGCATGTCGATCTCCTATTTGTTGGACTAAGATTGGTGAGGCATCATTTGTAGGACCTGAATTGGTAAAAGAAACTACTAAGAAAGTATAGAGGATTAGACAACAACTTCTTATAACTCAAAGTCATCAGAAAAATTATACAGATCATAAACGAAGACCATTAGAATTTTAAGTGGGTGATCATGTTTTCCTAAAGGTTAAACCTCATACCGAAATAGCCTGATTCGAGAAGAGGGGGAAACTTGCTCTAAGATTTATTGGTCCTTTTGAGATTTTAGTACTAGTCAAGTATCTTATAGATTAGCTTTATCTCCTCAACTAGCACAAATTCACGATGTTTTTTATGTTTCAATGCTTAAGATGTATCAACCAAATCCTTGGAATGGAAAAACTTGACATTAAATTTGAATGTTTCTTATGAAGAAAAACTGATTAAAATCCTTGATTATAAAGAACAAGTTCTCCACAAGAAGTTTATCAAATTAGTGAAAGTTTTATGGCAGCATCATGCAATGGAAGAAGCTACATGAAACTTGAAGGCCGAATACAAACTCAATATCCAAAGTTATTTTGATCGAGTATGAAAATTTCAAGGACAAAATTTCTTTTAAGGTGGGTACAATTGTATATATATATATATATATATATATATATATATAGAGAGAGAGAGAGAGAGAGAGAGAGAGAGAGAGAATTTAGAAGAAAAGTATATTTATTTAGGATGGATTATTTAATTAGTGATGGATATGTTCATATTTTCATAAGAAATTTTTTTTTTGGTAATAAGATTTTATTGTGGGCCAAAAGGGAGAAAAAAGGGTAGAGTTAAGGGTTATTTGTTAGAAATTTAAGAATGCATAAATCATTCCTTTCATTTTGCCTAGGGGTGGGCATAAAGAATTGATACCTGAAAAATTGAACTAGACTTAACCGAAATTGACAAGGTCAGTTTGGTTTTCCATTTTAATCGGTTCCATTTTGTTTTTAATTTTTTAAAGGTCAAAAGGTTAGATCCGGTTTCGGTTCTGATGTCCAAAAACTGAACCGAGCCGAATTTTTTTAGTTAAACTATGTAGATTTTTTATAACTTTATTAATAGTTTTTATGTACTAAATTAAATTTTCTCAAAAATCCTAAAATTCAACTTTTCTAATCCTACATTTAGTCCCTACCGTTATAACACTAACTTTTAAAATTCAATATTTGAGTACAAATGACCTTATTATCCCTATAGTAGCAATAATGATGTCACCTAATTTTTAAAAAATAAAATAAACTAAATATCAATTCTAAAAAAATCAAACAAATATTAAGAATACAATTATTTAATAAAAATTAATTTCAAATTAAAAAATTACTAAAAGTAAAAAATTAAATTCATAATGTAATAAATTTATTTATTTTTATTTTTTAAAATTTTACAATATAACAAAATATAAATATAGATAATGAAATATGAATAAATTTATATCTTTTTATTTTTAAAATTTTTACAATAAGATCAAATAAAAATAATAAAACAATTTTAAAATAAAAATATTAAAATATAAATAAGTTATTTCTTTTGATTTTTTAATTTTATAATAAAATTAACTAAAAATAATATAATAAAACATAAATTTTTTATAAAAAATCGTTTATGAATAAGATGATTTATAAAACCGAATTATGAATTCTTTTTGTAAATTTTTATAATCCAAAAAATATTATTCAATAATTATTTGTTAAAATAAAAAATAAAAAGTGAAAGTAATTAGAGTCTTAATAAAAAAAAGTTTTTTTTCATTATTTAAACCCAATATAAATTTAATTTAGTTAAGGGTAAATATGTCTAATGATAAAATATATTAACATTTAACAGTCATGTTATAACGGCAGAGACCAAATATGTAATTTGAAAATAATAGGGATGTAAAATATCAAAATATATTAAGAATGAAATTGTTATTTTTCCTTTTATTAAGTATTTTACTAACAAATTAAATTTCATATATTTTATATGATGCCAATTATTTATTAGGGTTCTATATTGCTTAATTTTATAATCGTGGCAAATGATGAATACTAAAGTTGAATATATACATTGCAATTAAATAAGAAAATAAAAAATTAAATGAGTAGTAAAAATAGAATTAAACCGAACAGATCTTAATGGTTCGGTTTAGATTCGGTTCAATTCGGTCCAAAATTTAGTAAACCTGAATAATTTCAATTAGGTCCGATTCGAGTGAAACCCGAATAATTTCGATTAGGTTCAATTCAAGGTGAAACACGAATAATTTTGATGAATGTTTTGTTTACCAGTATAGTGAAATTGTATCAACATGTGTTATGCTTTTATAAATAGATGATTTTAACGGAAATGTTATGAAATCATTTGATAAATAAAAATGTGATAGCCATGGTTGTTGTTGTGATGTGGTACCAGTGTTTAGGGTGATGATCCCTGAGAATGATACCCCTAAAGTACGTCTTTGTGTAGGTGACAATTCTTGGGAATAATACCCCTAAAGTACGTATGACAAGTTTTTGGAGCAACATTCTTTGGAATAATTCTCGTAATGTACACAAAATCAAAATTAATGATTTTTATTTTAAATAATAGAATTATTATGTTTTGCATTGTTGATATGATTATTAAAATTAAGATTTTGACTTGATATTCTATTACACTCATTGTCGAAAATCAAGAAATGTTTTATATATTCAAATTTATTTATTGCAAATTTTAAGACTATTTTTATATATAATATATACTCAACATTAGCTCATCCCTATTTTTCAAATTTAGATAATATTGGAGATTTTGTAAGTAGAGATAAATGACACTTTAGGACAAAGATTTTTCTACTTTTAAAACTATATGTAAGTAGGTGCAGGAGTTCATAATGTATTGTTTTGATGTATTTTCTATGTTTATACTTGAATTTTAGAAACCTTAGAATCCATTATATTTTAATAAATAATAAAATGAAGCAATCGGTGTTGAATTTTATTAGGAGTGTTTATAATGAAATTTTAAAGATTACAGGATTACATAATTGACATATGTTATATTATAGAGGAAATTCTTTCCGAAATTTCTTAGAATAGAGATGTTACAATGAATTGCTATAACACATATGAATAATAAAGAAAATATATTGTTCATATTTTATATGAATAAAGTTCATTAGAATTTATCATACAAAATGCCTAAGTAATCATGCATTATTAATATAATCAACTGTAAATACTGAAAAGCAATATACCATAAAACACCTTTGCACTTGCGCACATGGATTGCCGCTTATTCTATAGCCATTGTCAAAGGCAAAACGAAACTTTTTATGGAAGGTAGAACATCTTTCAATAACTCCACAGGATCTCTAGTAGAACCGTGGCATTCTTTACCAAAACAACACACCACTTCCACACCCTTTTGTTTAATCATTTTCAAAAACTCGATTTGACTGGTCAAAAAATGGATCCTCAGTTGCCCCCATCAATAATACCTTCCATCCTAATAGCTTGAATTGGTCTAAGAGTTTTGACCCACCTCCCACTATTGGATTGCAATACTCATGGTCACGGTCAACCCCAGTTGGTAATGATAATTCCCACATCAAATCAATAGCGCACAAGGGAGAAAGTGGATTATTTGCTGACCTTAATTCTGATTCAGTCCTTTTGACCCCACCAAAGAATGGTGAATTCAACATAAGCCCTCTAATCTTTAATGGCAATATATTATCAACCTCTACAGCTACACGCAGTCCTACATGGTAAGCTATGTTGCCACCTGCGCTATCTCCTGATAGGAAACAACAAGAAAAGTTGGCATATTGTTGTAACCATTCATCTTGTGCAGTCTTGATCCAATGCAGAGCTTCTATAGCATCGTCGTAAGCAGCAGGCAAACGATGTTCAGGGGCAAGCCTGTACTCTAGAGATACAATCACAGCAGGAAGGTCGGCTGCAATATTTGAGCAAAAGTCATGCTGTAGTTTTGTGGCTGCGCTTAAGATAATGAATCCTCCACCGTGGAAATGAATTATAAGTGGAAGCTTGGGGGTAAAAGAAGAATCAAGTGCTTGACGAGGAAGGAATATACGAACCCAGGTATTATTTAAATGGTTAACAAGAACGTCTTTGGAGAGAACAGGCAGTGTGTGGTTACCTGGATCTGGTGTGGCAACAGTGCTTGGATAATTGCTGCAGTCGCGAGTGAGTGTTCCATCGGCGTTGGGAACAATCTGAAGGAATTCGTAGGGATTAATTGTTGAATTGGTTGGGGTAGATTCTTTTGACATGTTGGAACAATTGATAAACAATATTGCTTAAGGAGAATAAACTAATTTACCTTTTGTTTTTAAGGTCGTATATATATATCTATATATATATATATATATATAGATATATATAGATAGATAGATATATAGATATATAATGAAGGTGATTCCATTTTTATTTATAACTAGTCAAAATTTGACTGCATTATTATTTTTTAATTTATGATCTAGTAGATATCTAATGTCAATTACATGTTTTATGGACTTAATCAACCCTTGTAGCGGTACATAAACCATAAAATTGTTAAGTAAATACTTTAACATACAGAATATGCTAAATTTAATATTAGTATATTTATCATATTTATCAATTTAACCATATCAACATCACACATATAATATAAAGCTCTCTTTCAATTTAAATGACACTAATAATATAGCAAACAGGAAACTATCATTTGCCAAAGGAAGAAGCACTTGTCAATACACAATTTGTTAATGTGAAATATGAAAAATAATTCAACCGTAAATTGTTGCATCAATAGTCACGCCTAAAGAAAAGTTTCCAATCACTAAACTAGCAAAACAAGGACAAGGGACCATTGAGTAAGTTTTTAATAAGCATACGCTTTCAGTTTTAATGTGTTATTGCAAGATAAAAGACCAAAAATCACGTGTCAATGTACGTTTTGTAACTAAAAATTACCATAAGTAGGCTAACCACAAATCATGTGCCCCATACAAATAAAATCAAATTTGCAAATAATGAACATATTCTATTTTAAAAAAAAAAAAAAGAAATGCATATAAAAAGGTTTCCTTCAGTTTTCGTGGTCCACTAGCCTAGCAAAACAAAGGGCCACTAGCACACAAATTATTTCCAAGTGACAGATTAAATAAATGTATACCTTTTGCAAGTTAAGTTCCAAGAGAATTATTCAAGTACAACAACCTTGGGATGCTAAAAGACAAAATCAAGTTAAAAAATCAGTAGAAAAATTTAGTGATGTGTTTAGTCCACAAACAATCAACAAATTGTTGAATACATCACAAGCAATACAAATCACGTAAATCCATTAACAATTTGTTCGTTGTTTATGGACTAAACATTGGCATGATTAATTTTTTTGTCGATTTAGGAACATTGTTTTGTCTTTTAAGATCCCATAATCCTTGTGTTGGGATAATTCTCTTCTATTTTAGCTTGTAAAATGTACGCATTTATTGAACTGTGTCATTTGGAAACAATTTCTTTGCCAATGGTTTCTTGTTTTGCTCAATTGGTGGACCACGAAAAATGCATATAAAATAGTTTCTTAGTGACAAGGTCAATAATTGCATACTTTTTGAAAGCTAAAATAAATGAGAATTATCCTAAAATAAAAAAAAATTAATGCTCCAAAATCAATAAAAAATATTAATCATCCCAATATTTAGTCCACAAAATATCAACAAATTGTTAAATACATCCTAAGCAGCACACATCATGCAAGTCGTTGAAAATCAAATTTTCAGTGCGTTTTGTATATTTAGATTATACGATTTGTATGACTTGTACAACTTTAGATATATTTAAGAATTTATTGGTTGTTTATGGACTAAATATTAGCACGATCAAACTTTTTTATTAATTTTGAAACATTGATTTTTTTCTATTAGGATCCCATGGTTGTCGTGTTGGGATTGATAATTCTCTTCGCTTTTAGCTTGTAAAAGGTAAGCGTTTAATGAACTTGTCCCTTAGAATGAACTTGTTAGCCAATGGTCCCTAGTTTTGCTCAATTGGTGGGCCATGAAAAACTATTTATTTTTAAGAACCTGAAAGGTTTCCATCATTTTTTGGGGTTCATTATCTCAGCAAATCAAGGGACCATTGGCAAATAAATTGATTTCAAGTGACAGATTCAATAAATGCACACATTTTTCGAGCTGAAATCAAAGAGCATATTTTGAACACACGAACCATGGGATTGCAAAATGATGGAAACCTTTTATATGCAATTATTTTTTTAAAGAATTTGGAAAGTGATTCCTTGCACATATTTTTCTTTTAACAAAAAAGATATGCATGGAACGACTTTCCAAGTTCTTCAAAAAATGCATATAAAATTGGTTTGCATCATTTTTGTTTCCATTAACCTAGCAAAATGCTGCTATACAAATTATTTTCCAACGATAAGGTCAATAAATGCATACCTTTTGCAAATCTAAAATGATAAGTGCGTAAAATACGCGTTAATCATTTATTTTTAAACTTTAATTGTTTGTTTAATCCTCAAATTTTATTTGAATTTGATGTATTTTGGTTGTTTTGTGCAAAAAAATGATAGATTTGGCTATTTAAAGTAAATTTGACTAAAAAAGGATTGATTTTACTTGAAAAGAAAGTCATTTGGGGACCAAAGCACAAGAGATACACGGACTAAAATGCAACAACATAAGGACTAAAATATAGAACCATCACAATATAGGGTCAAATTCAAATACACAAGAGAAAGGACGTCTAATTGATAATTACAAGACTTTTTGCCTCTCTTGGCAGAAAGAGGTGCGCGGTCGCCCAGGTGGACAAAATTGTAACAAAAATAGGACTGAAATGCAACAAAATATCTAACTGAGGGGTTGATATTTGATTAAGCTTACGTAAAGGGGTCCAATTAAAATTTACCAGAAAATTGAATTTGTAGGCAAAATTTGGTGCACGACCAAAGGGGGTGACTGTGCAACACTTCGTTCCCCAAATTAGGTCGATTTGTGAATCTTAAAAATGAGAGAAGAGGAAAAAAAGGGTTGGTCTTGTTTTGGAGGTATTTTGAGGAGAGGAATAGAGAGAAGAAGAAGAAAAGAAGAGGAGGGAATTGAAGGAAGAATTGGAAGCATAAAGTTCAAATTTTAAAGATCAAAGCTCTCCTATTCTAGTTTATCTCTTTCCTTTATTTTAATTTGTAGTTGTGAATTGAACAATATTGTATTTTTTTTAATATGCTATCAATTGTTGAATTCATGATTTCTGGATTTAAACTCTACTTTATGTGTGACTACACTTATTTTCTAGGACAATGATTTAATCTATTTGAAGCATCCAATTTCTAATATTGTATTGTTCAATTGATGTGACATTTAGTGTTGAGCATTTATCATAAAACTTAATGCTTTTGAATATTTGGTCAATATTTGAATAAAATGTGGATTGATAAAAATTGATAAATGAATATCATAGTTAGACTGTGTGATAAATGCCGTAAATTGCATATTAGATAGAAATATACTAATATGGTTTGCGTAGTTTAATTAGAAATTATCACTGACTGTAATGCATTTTCATTTAATTAATTTCATATAGAGATATAGTGAAAGTTTAGGTGTAAAGTAAACTCGATTGATCTGGAGAGAGATAATCGAATAAATTAGGATAATTAATAGCAACACGTATTTTAAATTAGAATAAAGTCAACTGAAGAATTGGATGTGATCAAATATGATAAATCATTAGCCGTAGATATTTCTATTAATTGAATCTTTTAAGTATTTTGTTTAACAGTCAATTTTAGTTTATTTCAATTTTCTCGATCAAAAAGTATTTATTCCTTTAGATAAATTCGTAAATTAAACACCTTCGATAATTATAGGATTAAAATTTCCTCACGGGATCGGCATTCCTCTTGTCATTATATTACTTGCTTGCGACAACGTACATTTGCATCCGTTAATTTTACACACAACAAGTTTTTGGTGTCGTTGCCAGGGAATGTTAAATTTCTTGTAATATCGATTTGGATTAATCTTTGGTTTAATCTAAAGTTTATTTTTGCTTTTATAGGTTTGTCTTTTTGTTGCATGAGAAAAGCCGAAAGTAGTGTTCTATTGCCTTTCGATTATGAGATAGAAAGAATTTGTAAAAGGAATAGAAAATAGAATAAAGAAGCATCAACGCAATCGTAAACTTGCACCATGGAACAAAATATTGGGAATAATGTTGGGGTTGAAAATTAGCGAGCTCTAAGAGATTATGTCATTTTGACGGTTAATGGAGCCTAAACTAGCACTAGAAGGCCGGCTATTTAAGCTAACAACTTTGAAATCAAGCCAGCCATCATCCAAATGATTCAGACTTCAGTTTAATCTATGGGTTATCACATAAAGATCCGAATGCCCACATAGCAAATTTCTTGGAAATTTGTGGCACCTTCAGACATAATGGCGTATCAGATGATGTTGTGAAGCTTAGGTTATTTTCGTTTTTGCCAAAGGAGAAAGCCAAGAGTTGGTTAAGTTCACTTCCACCAGGTACTATTACTACTTGGGATGATTTGGCATAAACATTCATGGCAAAGTTTTTCCCTCTAGCAAAAACAACAAAGCTAAGGAATGATATTGCCACCTTCACCCAATTTGATGGGGAATGATTGTATGAAGCTTGGGAAATGTACAAGGAATTAATGAGAAGATGTCCACACCATGGCTTACCCAAGTGGCTGTAAGTTCAAACATTTTATAATGGATTGGGAGCTTCAACAAGAACATTGGTAGATGCAGTAGCTAGAGGTGCTATAATGGGTAAAACTACTGATGAAGTTTATGATTTGTTAGAAGAGATGGCTGCAAATGCTTTTCAATGGCCCTTAGAATGCTTAACATTGAAGAAAGCTTTCGGAGTTCATGAAGTAGACAATATTTTTGTACATATTGCCCAGCTTGCTACTTTAACCAAGCAACTTGGAGCCATGACAGCAAATTCTATTCATATTCCACAGATGGTTTGTGAGCTATGCAATGGCAACTATCCTAGCACGGATTGTTAAGTTGGTAATCCAATTGCTCCATCTTCCTCTGAACAAGTTCCATATGTTGGCAATTACAACCAGCAGAACAACAATCCTTATTTCAACACCTATAATCGAGGAAAGCGGAATCATCCTAATTTCTCTTAGAAGGGAAATCAAAATGCAGCAAGACCACCACTCAAATTCCAACCTCAAGAGAAAAAGGTCAACCTAGAAGAAGCACTAACTCAATTTACTATGAACACTTCTAAGTTCATGAAAAAGATTAAAATAACCTTGCAAAATCAAGCGGCTTATATTTGGAATTTCAAAGTGCAAGTAAGGCAACTTGTAGGCATGATGATAGAGAGGTAGCAAGGGTTTTTACCAAGTAATACTGAAACTAATCCTAAAGAACAAGTTAAGGCTATTACACTTAGAAGTGAAAAGCAGGTTGAAGAACCACAAGGTAAATTAAAAGCACAAAAGAGGAGCAACCCAAAGTTTCAGCCTTAAACCAAGCAAAAACAAAGGAGGAGGTTGGTGAAGAGGAAAATGAGTGCACTATAGAGACACATAAGGAAGGAATTCCTTCAAAGTCAGCACAAGAAGCATTAGCTCCTTAGAAAAAGTCTTTATCACCTCCACTATACGTTCCTCCGATCTTATTTCCTCAACATCTCTAGAAAAATAAGCTAGATAAGCAATTTTCCAAATTTCTCGATGTTTTAAAAAAACTGTATATTAATATTCCTTTTGTCGATGCACTTGAGCAAATGCCAAGCTATGTGAAGTTCATGAAGGAGATATTGTCTAACAGGAGAAAATTTGAAGAAAATGAGACAGTGATGCTAACGAAGGAATGCAGTACAATTTTGCAAAATAAGATATCTCCAAAACTGAAGGATCCATGGAATTTTACCATTCCTTGCACCATTGGAGAACGTACTTTGAAAAAGCATAATGTGATTTGGGTGCAAGCATCAATCTAATTCTTTTTCTATTTTCAGGAAATTGGGGCTAGGTGAAGCTAAAGCTAGAACAATGTCACTTCAATTGGCGAATAGGTCAATCAAGCATCCAAAAAGGGTTATTGAAGATGTATTAATCAAGGTTGACAAATTCATTTTTCTAGTTGGCTTCATTGTGTTGGATATGGAAGAAGATAGACATATATCACTCATTTTAGGGAGGCCATTTTTAGCTACCGGAAGAACACTTATAGACGTTCAGCAAGGAAAGATGATTTTGAGAGTTCAAGATGAACAAGTGAAGTTTAATATATTCAAGGCCATCAAGTATCCATCTGTGACTGATAGTTGTCTTAGGATGGACATTATTGACAGTTTGGTGCATGAAACATTCAAGGAATAACATCTTAAGGAACCTCTAGAAGCTTGCATAGTTCATGCTAAACCGAAAAATATAGAAGATGAGATAGTTGTTGAGTATGGAAGATACTTGGGAGCTTCACCACCATTTTATCATGGGAAGCCTAAGTTTGAAGAGCTGGTGAGAACTTTGGATCCAACCATGTCAACGAAAATAAGTCTTTCGAAGCTTAAACTTAAACCAAACCATTACCGGTACATCTGTGTTATGTGTATCTAGGCCCAGATTCTTCATTTCCAGTAATAATTTCAACCTTCACTCGGTAAATTGGAGTAAGAAAAGTTGATGCGGGTGTTAAGGAATCATAAGGCATCCATTAGATGGACTGTTGCTGATATTAAGGGTATAAGCCCTTCGATTTGTATGTATAAAATCCTGATGGAAGAGAACTTCAAGCCGGTAGTACAATATCAGCGTCGTTTGGACCTAAACATGAAAGAAGTGGTGAAAGTTGATATATCCAATATCCAACAGCCTATGGGTTAGTCTGGTTCAAGTTGTGCTTAAAAATAGAGGAATGATGGTAGTACGAAATGATAATAATGACCTCAATCCAACTAACCTCAATCCAACTAGGACAATAACAGGATGGAGAGTGTGCATTGACTATCGCAAGTTAAATAAAGCTACTCATAAAGATCATTTTCCACTTCTGTTCATTGACCAAATGTTGGAAAGACTAGTTGGTCACCTTCATTATTGCTTCTTGGATGGGTATTTTGGATACAACCAAGTCCCAATTGCACCCAAAAACCAAGAAAAAACAACATTCATATGTCCTTATGGCACATTTGTCTTTCGAAGAATGCCATTTGGGTTGTGTAATGCACCGGCTACCTTCCAACATTGTATGATGGCCATTTTTTGTGATATGGTCGAGAACGTTTTTCTATTTTTAGCTCTTCCTTTGATAATTGCTTGGAAAATTTGGCTTGAGTGTTATGACGTTGTGAAGAGACTAATTTAGTCTTAAGCTAAGAGAAATGCAACTTCATGGTTCAAGAAGGCATTGATTTTAGGTCATCACATTTCAGCAAAGGGTGTTGAGCTCAATAGGGCAAAAATTGAAATCATTGAGAAGTTGCCACCACTCACCTCAGTAAGTGGAATCAAAAGCTTCTTAGGACATACAGGCTTTTATCGATGCTTCATTAAAGATTTCTAAACGCCTTTGTACTCTTCTTGCTAAAGATGTATCCTTTAACTTTTCTGTTGAATGTTTGCAGGCTTGCAACACTTTGAAGGAGAAATTGACTTCAGCCCCTAGTATTGTATCTCCGGATTGGGAAATACCTTTTGAAGCTAATGTGCGATGCAAGTGATTATGCTCTCGGGGCTATATTGGGATAACGAAGAGACAAGAACTTGCATGTTATCTATTATGCAAGTAAAACCTTGACTGATGCTCAGTTAAATTATGCAACCACATAAAAATAGCTATTGGCTGTGGTGTTTGCATTTGACAAATTCTGTTCATACTTGATTGGGTCAAAAGTCATACTTTACACAGATCATTCGGCCATCCAATACTTGCTAGCAAAAAAAGATGTCAAACCAAAACTCATTCGCTGGATACTTTTACTTCAAGAATTTGACTGAGAGATTAGAGACAAAATGGGTTTGAAAACTTTGTAGTTGACCACTTGTCAAGATTGGAACATGAAGAGATTGAAGAAAATTCGTCAAGTGCCATTGAGGAAGTTTTTACAGATGAGCAACTCTTCTCTCTCAAGACATGGAAAACACCTTGGCATGTAGATATTGTAAATTTTTTGGCATGCAACATTCTTCCTGATGATCTTTTTTTTAGCAAAAGAAGAAATTCTTTTCAAAACTTAGGCATTATTATTGGGAGGATCCTTTGCTCTATAACCAATGTTCATACCAACTAATTAGGCGTTGTATTCCAGACGAGGAGATGGTGCATATTCTAAAGCACTCACTCATTAGAATATGGGGGATATTTTGGTGGAACCAAGATAGTAGGTAAGGTGCTACAATCTGGATTTTTTTGGCCTGCCTTATTTAAGGATTCGCATACATATGTTACCACCTGTGACCAATGTCACAGGTCTACAAATATCTCTTGAAGGAATGAAATGCCACTCAACAACATTCTTGAGATGGAGTTATTTAATGTGTGGGGTTTAGACTTCATGGGGCCTTTTCCATCTTCCTTTGCCAATTAATATATATTATTGGCATTGGATTTTGTCTCAAAATGGGTGGAAGCAATAACATGTCGAACCAATGACGCAAGAGTAGTGACAAATTTTCTACGGAAGCACATCTTCAACTGGTTTGGTACTCCACGAGTAATTATAAGTGATAGGGGTAAACATTTTCACAATCGTCAACTTGAGACATTATTAGGGAAGTATGGTGTCACTCATTGAATAGCAACTGCTTACCACCCTCAAATGAGTGGTCAAGTAGAAATTTTGAATAGAGAGTTGAAAAGAATCCTTGAGAAGATGGTGAATAGTTTAAGGAAGGATTAGGCTAAGAAATTGGATGATGCACTATGGGCTTACCGCACTACATTTAAAACTCCCATTAGGATATCTCCATATAAGTTACTATTTGGGAAAGCATGTCATCTTTCAGTTATACTTAAACACAAGGCATATTAGGCCATTAAGACTTTGAATTTTGATATGAAGGTTATTAGGGAAAAGAGGTTGCTACAACTCAATAAGATGGAAGAATTTAGAAACGAAGCTTATGAGAATGCTCGAATCTACAAGGAACGTGCCAAGAAGTGACATAACAAGCATATTTTGAAGCGAGAATTTGAGGCTGGTCAGAAGGTGTTACTATACAATTCTCGACTTCGGCTCTTTCCCAGAAAATTGCAATCTCGATGGTCAAGTCCTTTCACGATGGTCCGTGTGTTTCTTTATGGTGCAGTGGAGATCAATCATGAAACTAAGGGAACATTCAAAGTGAATGGATAAAGGTTAAAGCACTATGTTGAAAATGAATTTCAGCAATGCAAAACCATCATCATTTTAGATAATTTCTGAGTTTTTGTTGCCATGGGTTGCACTTCGTCTGGTCGAAGATGTTAAACTTAGCACTAATTGGGAGACAACCCGAGTTTTACATTTTTTTGTTTGGTTTAAATCTTCATTTCAGTTTTATACTTCATTTAATTGGTCTAATGTTATCTTTTGTGTGCCTATTGCAGGAGGAGAAAAAACAAAAATTTTGTTTCAAGACTTAAAAAAAATAAAAATGAAAAAATGAAAGTAAAATTGGGCAAGGCACCACGCAGTGCGTGACCGTGCGCCTTGCCCCAGCGCGAGGCAGCACGCTGTGTGTGACCACACGCCTTGCACACGATCGTGCCCATGCACGTCCAACACCAGGCGCCCGGGCAGAGCGCAGTGCGCTGCTTCTGCGCACCTGCGCGCCTACATATACCCCTCCCCCCTTTTTTTTTGTTGTTTCTTTTTGTTTTTGTTTCTTCTCTCATTTTCTTTCCCTCTCTCTTTGCATTGTCTTCCAAAACCCGAAATAAAAATCAAGCTCTTCAATTGCTTTATTTCTTTTCCAAATTACAAAATTTCAACTTTAATCTTGACATCCATCAACGAATTCCAGGTAAGTTATTCTTATGCAACTTAACACTTTGTTTACATTTATGTTTGGAAATTAGAAAAATGGTAAGTTGATGAAAGAAGTTATGTTTGTGGGTTCAAATTATGGAAGTAGATGTTGGATTCTTGATATTTGAGAAGTGTTTGTGTCTTTTTGTGATAAAATGTTTGGTTGAAACGAGATGTTTTGTTGTTGAGTTGCTCATTTTGTACAAATGCACATAAGGTGTTCGACGAATTGATTGAATAAGGTTTAGCTTTAAATTCCTAAGTTTGATCATTGAAAAACACTTGGAGAGTTTCTTAGGAGTGAAAGAAAGGTAGGTCAAGGGTTGAAGTACGAGAAAAAGTGGTAGTAAAAGTGGGCTTTCCAAGTGTTCGGTGAACTGCCCAAATGAAAAATATGTGTGAAAATGGCACCAAAGAAGGGTAATTTTTCAAAAGCCTTATCCTCTTTTAATAATAAAAGATTTATTTCATGGGAAGCACAAAATAAATTCATCGAATTTGGAGAAGAGGATAAAGCTTCAGTGAGAGAGCGAGCATTAAAACCGGACCCGGGAGATGGAAGGATTTTGAAATTTATTTAGGCTAGAAAATGGGAAGCACTCACTAAGACACAAACACAAGCAATAGTGTCTTTAGTACGGGAATTTTATGCTAATGCTTCAGTGAATCGTGACAATGACCGTGTGTTTGTTCGAGGTAAAAGAATTTCATTCAGTTCAAGAGCCATTATTACATATTATGGCCCACCATCCATTGATGAAGGAGAGGATCTATATGATACTTTCTGGAGGGATGACAAGAAGTACATGATGACAATTGAAAAATTGTGTTCCCAGCACTCAATGGTTAAGGGGTAAAGGTAAATCTAGCAAGCTTCTCGCTTTCCCGGAAAATACGTTCAACAGATATGCCAAGGCTTGGCATAAATTCAGTTGCTCAAATCTTATGCCCACTTCCTACCTCAATCAAGTTACAGCAAAGCGAGCTACCTTACTCTATTGATTTGTACAGAAATTACAACAGAAATTACAATTGACATAGGGAAGGTCATAAGGAAAACCCCTGGTGGCATCAATTGACGTTAAAACAACAGGCGGACAAATATACCCTTGTCTCATCATCGCCTTATGTTTAAAGGCAAGGGTAACAGTAAATGATTTGGCGTTTGGAGTGAATCTGGCAGCTCCAATTGACAACCTAGCAATTTCCAAATACATTTGTTGGGAAGGAGGTGCTCCTCTACGATCCAACATAGGATTTAATGTAGATCAAGCCAATCAAGCTCCACCTGCACAACAACTTTTACCTTGTCTCAGAAAAAATTCAGCCATAATAAAAGCATTCAGAACAATTACCCCGGGTTCGGTTTTGATGCATTTTACTTGGCTAGTTAATATGTTGTTTCAGCTTTATACATTACTTTGATATTGCTAAGGTTTACTTCTCATTATCCTTAGATCACTTTCCTGTTTACTAGATGTCAATATACAATGATCTCTGCAAATTTCAGCCAAAGCTAATTTTTGATTTGTTGTTTCCAACTGTCTTTATTCCCAAAATAGCAATTAAAGGGCATATATGTCCTTTCCATTATTTTGGATGGGAATAGATGTCTCCATTGGAGGTAAGTGTGCATTTTCCTAAAGTATCTCTTTAAGTTTTAAAAGACCAAACCTAATGTAGGACAATTTTAGAATTTAATTAGTTTAGGAAGTCTTTTATTGTTACCAATTTAATTTGTTATTTAATTCCTAGTTTTCTTATTTAAGTAGGAGTTATATTTCTTTATTTTAGTTAACTTGTAACATTAGGTTTTCTCTATTATATATAGAGAGTCTATGTTATTATTTGAAATAGTCTTTCATTGAATAAAATATTCTCCTTTGATTTTATCCCTTATGGGATTATTATCTTAACACTCGTGTTTCGAGCCGTTAGGGTTAGAATGACATCTAATTCCGTCCGTTAGAACGTTTATCTAACCCACTGCGTCAAAGAACCGAACGAGATTCGGCGTTCGACAAGGTGCTTTCACCCCACTTCGCTATCCTGCCTGCGTCAATTGGTATCAGAGCCTACCTCTGTATCAGACAGGGCTTTCCTGAATCGCTAAACACAACCACATTCATCAATACATCCTTTCAGCAAAAAAAAATAGAACCATGGTTTTTTACGTTAGGCATGATGCATTGTTATTTGATGGAAAGTGCAGTCCTAAATTATTTTTATTTTGGCTGGAAGATGTTGAAGAATTTTTTCGAGTTGAGAGGATACCTAAGGATAAACGAGTACAATTTGTTACTTGTTTTTTATTAAAAGGGAGTGCATCATATTGGTGGAATATGCTACAAAGGTCAAGACTTGCAAGCCAAGAAGACAAAGTTCGATCATGGAATCAGATGAAGCGATTGATGAGATCACGATTCATTCCTCTTGATTATTGTTTGACACGTCAAGGTATGAGATCTGTTCATTCTTATGCTATAGAGTTTGAGGATTTTTATGGGCATTCTTTTTTTTTATGAAACTGAAGAGTGTTTAGTTGAGAGATTTTTAGAAGGACTCCAAGCTGATATAAGAGATTGAATGCCGTCATATATTATTCATACATTGCCATATGCCATCCTTTTAGCCAAAGGAATTGAAGAACAACTAAAGCTTGACTTTGATAGAGTTATTAGAGATGTTGTTGACAATGTAGCTAACAAGAAATCTCATAACATGGGTAAAATTGACCATGAGATAATGATTGAAGATGTACGTGAAAAGAAAATTGACGATGTGCCAAAAATTATACAAGAATAAGTTTCATGTGATCTTAATTTAAAAATTAATAATGTGATTGAGCATGTACAAGAAATTCAAGTCGAAGACCCTCCTGTTATTGACATGATTCTACCTATTCATATTGAAGATGAAACAATTATCCTTAAGAAAAATTTGGCTACGAAGACAAATTTAGTTGGTGAGTATATCGAACAAGATCTAGGAAGAGTTATGAGAAGCATGAAAGTGGTTTGTTATTACAAGTATGCATATTTCAGAAGAGCTACTAACAAGTACAAGAAAAGAAAAAAATTTGGGTTCTTTCGAGTTTCAAGAAAGTTTGCTGAAATGAATTATTCCTTTAAGTCACAAGATGAATTACTGTTACACTATAAGTTTCATCCGCCAGATAAAACTCGAGGACGAGTTTTCTTTAAGAGAAGGGGAATCTAATGTAAGACAATTTTAGAATTTAATTAGTTTAGGAAGTCTTTTATTGTTACCAATTTAATTTGTTATTTAATTCCTAGTATTCTTATTTAAGTAGGAGTTATATTTCTTTGTTTTAGTTAACTTGTAACATTAGGTTTTCTCTATTATATATAGAGAGTCTATGTTATTATTTGAAATAATCTTTCATTGAATAAAATATTTCCCTTTGATTTTATCCCTTATGGGATTATTATCTTGATACTCATGTTTCGAGCCGTTAGAGTTAAAACGACATCTAATCCCGTCCGTTAGAACGTTTATCTAACCCACTGCGTCAATGATTTTTACTGGGAACAATCCAAGCTTGTTCAATGATTTCAAGAACACAATGACCAAGAGTTTTGGATGACTCACATTGGGCTCATGGCGTATTACCTTAGTATCGAAGTAAGACAAGAGGAAGATGGAATTTTAATATCACAACAATGCTACACAAAGGAGATCCTCAAGAAGTTCAAAATGAAAAATTGCAAGCCTATTAGTATGCCAAATGAATATGGAGTTAAGCTCTTGAAGCATGAAGAAGGAGAAAAAGTAGATTCAACTTTGTTTAAGAGTTTGGTTGGATGTTTACGATATTTAACATGCACAAGGCCCGATATTCTCTATGCAATTAGACTTGAAAAGCCGCTACATGGAAACGCCAATAACCACACATTTCAAGGCTGCAAAGAGAATTTTTCATTATCTAAAAGGTACAATAAACTTTAAGTTGTTCTATTCATATTCAGATGATTATGAACTTGTTGGATATAGAATAGTGATTGGGTTGGAGATATTTGTAACACCCCCAAATGGTATGTATTATGTATATATACACACCAGGTTCTATTGGTTTGTACGTAAGTAGCTTAATACACTTAAAGTACTTCTTTTGAAATATTATATAGGTGTATTTAGTATTAAATAAGAGTTTACTGAAGAAGGGCCCAAATATAAAATTAGAATATCAATACATGGGTGTATTTAGTATTAAGTGTTGGTGTACTTAGTAAGGCCCAAATTACCATTCTAACCCTAAGTATAAATACATCCTATTTCTTGTTTTAGAAAGAGAAACATCATTTTGCAGATTTTAAGAGAGAGAGAGACAGAAGAATTTGAAGAGAAAATTTAGTTTCCAAGGAGAAATTAATATGATTTAAGGTAATTTTCTCTTCTCTTCAAGATTTATGGTGTTATGTATGATTTAATTGTGTTATGGAAGTATATTTTGTATAAAGATTACATAAATATGTTGCGTATATAATGATTTGAATCATTTATGGTTATGAGTATGATTTTATGGTGGAATTGATGAAAGAATTGGTAGAAGATGATTATTGTTGTCAAATGAAGCTTTTGCAGAACTTAGACCTTGGACAGTAGCTTGATTCGAACATTTTATAAATTTTTATATGTTCTATTTTGGAAAATTGATTTAACTAAAAATATTAGGCATCAAATAGGTCATGATAAATTTTATTTCATTTGAAAATCTTGAATTTTTTATTTTATATGAATTTTCTGATCTGACTCTGAGATGCTGAAAAATGTTAATTTTTGCAGAATATATGAATTACGCAATTTTCTAGGTTAATCAAATGGTCTAAAAAAATTATGAAATTTTACAAAACTATTTCTACTTATGTGTATTATAATATATTAAACTTTCATGTCCTGATTCTATGTATATAATATGTTATGAATTTTCGAAATAGTCTATATCACTGAGAATGTGCAGTTTACAGAATCTAGCAAAGTGTAAATTAAAAATTGTTTAAATTGGTTTGGACATGAATTATGTCTTCCAAGTTTTATCATGCTGCTTAATATGTGTCTATATGATTTCTGGAAAGTTTCACAACTATTGGATAAGTGTTTGATTTATTAAAAATCAAAGACTTAGATATACTCAATAGTGCTATGTTTTTGGGGCCAAGTGGCTAAGTGTTATAAGTGATAAAACAAAATAGTTACAAATTGAATTAAGGATCTATATTTTTATATGAGGTTATATATTGTTTCATTATGACTATATTTTGATTTCATGAGAAAATGATATCTTTTAGGATATAAGAAAAATCATTGATGGGCTTAAGGACAGAATTGGGATGTTTGTTTGATGAAATGTTATATGTTTGATTTTGTGTAATATGACTTATGACATTAATTTTGATTTTAAGATTTATGTGATTCTGTTATCTTGCTAGGAACATCAACAGGTAAGTATACTAGACTGTTTAAATGGAATCACAATGAATATATATATATTTATGTGTGACTATGTTATAAATGTTTTGGAATTACGCATTAATATGCAGGTATCAATTTGCTTATGATTATATGTCAAAATATTTGTTAACAACTTTGTATTTATGTGTTGTACATGAGTCATTGAGCGTCGACATTAGTATGTATAAATGATAAGTGAGGGCACAAAATTTCACACACAATTATAAGTGTTTGGAGCCTTTTGATAATGTGGCCATTCCTTCGGGTTTGATATATTTGATGTGTTATGTGTTCCGTATGACATGGGAGAGACTTTTGGGTACCCTTAGGACTTATGAGTCTTCGCAATTATGCGTTGACGGATTTGTGCATGTGGGAGGACTCATCGATGATCAGGGCGAGGGTGTGGCTCTTACCTTCAGGTATGAGTGTTTATTATGTGTGAAATTTTGTGCCCTCACTTGCTGTTACCCCATATACGAAAAGTCATCGACGGGTGACTCAGGCTCAATATGTGATATGTTATACGTGAGGTCCTACTAAGTAGTAATTGAATGAAGATATTCCTAGCTAAATGTGAATGAAAGTTTAAAAGTGAGTTAGTGATATGTACAAATTTGATGTGATTTTGTATCATGTATTTTGGAATGAACATGGTTATTATCATATTACATATTCATCTCATGTATTATATATATATATATATATATATATATATATGCATGTATTTTTTGTTTGTGAAAAACTAGTATGCTTACTGAGTTTATACTTATTATAGTTTATTGTGATTTCCAGATAAATGATCGTGTGCGTAGTAGATTTGGCGAAACTTCTGTTGTCCCTTGGTTCTCTAAGTTTAGGATATTAGCTTGTATTTTATTCTTAGTTTAATAAACAATATGGCTTGGAGACTAGATAGTGAAATGTATTTCTTAATATGTTATGTGTTTGATAGATCACTCTTTGATTTTTGCAAGTCGGGGCGTGACAGTCTTTGACCTATAAAACACATATCAAGAAATACATATCAAGAAATACATTTCACTATCTAGTCTCCAAGCCATATTGTTTATTAAACTAAGAATAAAATACAAGCCAATATCCTAAATTTAGGAAACCAAGGGACAGCAGAAGTTTTGTCCAAATCTACTACGCACATGATCATTTATCTGGAAATCACAATAAACTATAATGAGTATAAACTCAGTAAGCATACTAGTTTTTCATAAACAAAAAATACATGCATATATATATATATATATATATATATAAGTATATAATGTATGAGATGAATATGTAATATGATAATAACCATGTTCATTCCAAAATACATGATACAAAATCACATCAAACTTGTACATATCACTAACTCACTTTTAAACTTTCATTCACATTTAGCTAGGAATATCTTCATTCAATTACTACTTAATAGGACCTCACGTATAACATATCACATATTGAGCCTGAGTCACCCATCGATGACTTTCCGTATATGGGTATCAGCAAATGGGGTGCAAAAGTTTAAACACAATACACACTCATATCCGAAGGTAAGAGCCACACCCTCGCCCTGATTATCAACGGGTCCTCCCACATGCACAAATCCGTCAATGCACAATTGTGAAGACTCACAAGTTCTAAGGGTACCTAAAGGTCTCTCCCATGTCATATGGAACACATAACACATATCAAATATACCAAACCCGAAGGAATGGCCACACATATCAAAAGGCTCCAAACACTTATAATTGCCTACTAAGAAAGTAATGAATTCGGATACCCTTAAAAATACAAAGTCTTAACTTTCACAAATATTTTTCTTACATGACCACTTTCTCACTTCTCATAATCATTGATGCATGTTTTCATGCTAATGTCAATGCTCAATAATTCATGCATTACACATAAACACAAGGTTGTAAACAAACATTTTGACAAATAATCATAAGCAAATTGCTGCTTGCATATTAATGCATAATTCCAAAACATTTATAACATACTCAAACATAAATATATATGTTCATTGTGATTCCATTTTAAAAAGTCTAGTATACTTACCTCTTGATGTTTCTAGCATGATAACACAATCACATAAATCCTAAAATCACAATTAATCTCATAAACCATATTACACAAAATCAAACATATAACATTTCATTAAATAAACATCCCAATTCTGTCCTTAGGCCCATCAATGATTTTTCTTATATCCTAAACGATAGCATTTTCTTGTGAAATTAGAATATAGTCATAATGAAACATTATATAACCTCATACAAAAATATAGATCCTTAAAACAATTTGAAACTTTTTGTTGTGTCATTTATAACACTTAACCACTTGGTCCCAAAAACAGAGCACCACTGAGTATATCTAAGTATCTGATTTTTAATAAATCAAACACTTATCCAATAGCTATGAAACTTTTCAAAAATCATATAGACGCATATTTAGTAGTATGATAAAACTTGGAAGACATAATTCATGTCCAAACCAATTTAAACAAGTTTTACTTTGCACTCTACAGATTCTGTAAACTGCACATTTTCAGTAATATTTACTTCGAAAATTCATAACATATTATATACATAGAATCAGGACATGAAATTTTAATATGTTATAATAAACATAAGTAGAAATAGATTTGTAAACTTTAGTAATTTTTGGAGATCATTGGTTAACCCAGAAAATTGTGCAATTCATATATTCTGCAGAAGTCAACATTTTTCAACATCTCAGAGTTAGATCGGAAAATTCATATAAAATCGAAAATTCAAGATTTTCAAATGAAATAAAATTTATCATGACCCTTTTGATGCCTAATATTTCCAGTTAAATCAGTTTTTCAAAATAAAAGATATAAAAATTTATACAATTTTCAAATTAAGCTACTGTCCAAGGTCTAAGTTCTGCAAAAGCTTTCTTTGACAACAATAATCATCTTCTACCAATTCCTTCATCAATTCCACCACAAAATTATATTCATAACCACAAATGATTCAAATCATTATATACTCAACATATTCATGAAATCGTTATACAAAATATACTTCCATATCACAATCTAATCATACATAACACAATAAATCTTAAAGAGAAGAGAAAATTACCTTAAATCTTCTTAATTTCTGCTTGAAAACTAAATTTTCTCTTCAAATTCTTCTCCTCTCTCTCTCTCTCTTAAAATCTGCAAAATGAGGTTTCTCTTTCTAAAACAAGAAATATGATGTATTTATACTTAGGGTTAGAATGGTAATTTGGGCCTTGCTAGGTACACAAACACTTAGTACTAAATACACCCATGTATTGATACTCTAATTTTATATTTGGGCCTTTCTTAAGTAAACTCTTACTTAATACTAAATACACTCATAGAATATTTCAAAAGAAATACCTTAAGTGTATTAAGCTACTTACGTATAAACCAATAGAAACTGATGTGTATATATACATAATATTTTTTTATTTACATTTCTTCCTCTCGTTCCCATGTAGCCTCCACAATAGAATGGTTCTGCCATAGAACTTTCACAAAAGATATCTTCCTTATTCGCAGTACTTGCTTTTTTCAATATTTGAATAGGGGTCTCTTTGTAGGTAAGATCATCCCGATGGAGCAGTTCGTATCTTATCACATGTTCTGAGTTAGGGATATACTTTTGTAGTATGGACACATGAAAAACATTATGAACTCTAGATAATGATGCAGGAAGAGCAAGCTGGTAAGCCACATCTCCTACCCTCTTAAGTATCTTAAAAGGGCCAATAAACCTTGGACTTAGTTGTCCTTTCTAGCCAAATCTCATGACTCCCTTCATCGAAGCAACCTTTAGGAATACTTTATCACCCACTGCAAACTCCAACCTTTTCTTCGGTTATTGGTATAACTCTTTTGTCTACTTTATGCCACTTTCATTATTTCTCTTATCTTTTCAATGACTTCACATGTTTGTTGGACAATCTCTGGTCCTAAAATTTTCCTTTCACAAACTTCATCCCAATGTATTGAAGATCTATATTTTCTTCCATAAAGAGCTTCATAAGGAGCCATGCCAATCGTAGACTAATAACTATTATTGTATGCGAATCCTACTAGCAGCAAATGTTTGTCCCAACTACCACTAAAATCCATCACACAAGCTCGCAACGTATCTTCAAGGATTTGGATGGTCCTTTCAGATTGTCCATCGGATTGTGGGTGGAATGCAGTGCTGAAGTTCAACTTAGTCCCCATGGCTTTGTGTAAATTCTTCCAAAATATTGAGGTGAATCGTGGATCTCTGTCGGAAACAATAGAAAGCCTGTGAAACCTGTGGAAGATATCATGGTGGAACGTGCTACAGGAAAACAGGAGCTTGCTTCAACTGTGGAAAACCTAGGCATTTCATTCAGAATTGTCCAGAGATGAAAAATGTGCAAGGAGGTTCAAAGAAAGATCAAAGAGTTCAACCAAGGGTGTATGCTCTCACCAGGTAAGAAATAGAAGATTCTCCCTTTGTTATGACAGGTACAATTTGTATATTCGGACATAGCGCATTAGCTCTTTTTTATTTGGATTCTACGCATTTATTTGTGTCGCATACATTTGCTAAAAGATTATATTGCACCTACTTTGTTGGATGATGAGTTATGTGTGGGAACCCCTTCATGGAGTTTATTGTATGTTAGCGAAGTTTTGCGATCATGTAAGATCGAAATAGACGAAAGGATTTTAGTAGCAAACTTAATACTTTTGCCTATGCATGACTATGATGTTATTTTGGGTATGGATTAGTTATCTACCTACCATGCTAGTGTAAAATGCTACGAGAAAGAGGTGATGTTTCAACCACCTGACGAGATGGAATTCAAATTTGTGGGTACCAAATTGTTTGTGATGCCAAGGATAATTTCAACTTTAAAGGCTTGGAAAAGTTTAAAGAAAGGTTGTCTGGGTTTCTTGGCCAGCGTAATTGATACCGAGAAGGCAGAAGTGAAGTTGCAAGATGTTCCTGTTGTAAGTGAGTTTATTGATGTTTTTCCTGAGGACTTGCCTGGTACCCCTCCTGATTGTGAGATCGAGTTTAACATAGAGTTTGTCCCTAGAATAACACCAATATCCAAGGCACCATATCATATGGCACCGTTAGAACTTAAGGAACTCAAGAAGCAACTGGAAGAACTACTCGAGAAAGGTTTCATTCGCTCAAGTGTTTCCCCGTGGGGTGCTCATGTGCTATTTGTCAAAAAGAAGGATGGGATGATGAGATTATGTATTGATTATCAGGGAGCTGAATCGAGTAACTATGAAGAATAAGTATCCGCTTCCAAGAATCGATGATTTGTTTGATCAGCTGCAAGGGTCTTCAGTTTTCTCAAAGATTGATCTTCGTTCTGGCTATCATCAAATGAAGATCAAGATAGAAGACATTCCTAAAACTGCTTTGCGAACGAGGTATGGACATTATGAGTTTGTGGTAATGCCATTTGGATTAACAAATCCTCTTGCCGCTTTTATGGACCTAATGAATCGCGTGTTCAAGGATTATTTGGATAAATTTGTGATTGTGTTCATAGATTATATTTTGGTGTATTCTAAGAGTAAAGAAGAACATGAAGATCATTTGAGGATGGTATTACAAGTTTTGAGGGAAAAACAACTTTATGCAAAATTCAAGAAGTGCGAATTTTGGCTTCATCGAATTGCATTATTGAGACATGTTGTTTCTTCTGAAGGTATCTCTGTGGATCTGAGCAAAAAAAAGTAGTTGTGGATTGGCTTAGACCAATCAACATTAGAGAAGTTCGTAGCTTTCTTGGGTTGGTTGGATATTATAGGCGATTTGTCGAAGGATTTTCTAGGATTGCTACTCCCTTAATGTAGCTAACAAGGAAGAATGTCAAATTTCAATGGTCTGATGAGTGTGAGAAAAGCTTTCAAGAGCTTAAGCATCGATTGGTGACTGCCCCAGTGTTGACAATTCCTACAGGATCTGGTGGATATGTAATTTATAGTGATGCTTCTTTTAAAGGTCTCGGTTGTGTGTTGATGCAAAATGGAAAAGTTGTAGCTTACGCCTCTCGACAATTAAAGAATTATGAGAAGAACTACCCAACTCATGACTTAGAGTTAGCAGCTGTGGTATTTGCTCTTAAAATTTGGCAGCATTATCTTTGTGGAGAGAAGTGTGAGATATATACTAACCATAAAAGCCTCGAATACTTTTTCACACAAAAAGAGCTAAATATGAGACAACACCGATGGCTTGAGTTGGTGAAGGATTATGATTGCACGATCAACTACCATCCTGGAAAAGCTAATGTAGTTGCAGATGCTTTAAGTAGAAAATCTGTAGGAAGTGTGGCTACGCTTTTGACTACATAGAAGAAAATCCTACTAGATTTTGAGAAGTTTGGCATCGAAGTTATAAAGGGTGACATTAAGGCTTATGTTGCACAGTTATCTATACAATAAGTCTACTTTGATCGAGAGAATTAAAAGAGCACAATAGTCTGATGAATTTTTGAAAAAGAACATGGAAGAAGTTTTAGCAGGTGGAAGACCTAGATTCATGGTATCTGATGATAGAGTATTACGCTTTGAAGGTGGGATTTGTGTTCCTAACAACAAAGACATAAAACATGAAATTTTAACAGTGACACATAATTCTTTGTATACCATTCATCCTGGTAGCAAAATAATGTATCAAGACCTTTGAGCGAATTATTGGTGGGTCAATATGAAGAAAGAGATTGCACAATTTGTTGAGCAATGTCTAACATGTCAACAAATCAAGGCTGAACATCAAAGACCATCTGGATTATTGAAACCTTTGTTAGTGCTTGAATGGAAATGGGAATGTATAGCTATGGATTTTGTTGCAGGGTTACCAAAGACACAAAAAGGTTATAATGCAGTATGGGTGATTGTTGACAGGTTGACAAAGTCCGCACATTTCATTCCGGTGAATACTACTTATTCTATGGATAAGTATGCAAAACTATATATGGATGAGATTGTGAGGTTACATAGAGTTCCAATTTCTATTTTTCCGACAGAGATCCACGATTCAACTCAATATTTTGGAAGAGTTTACACAAAGCCATGGGGACTAAGTTGAACTTCAGCACTGCATTCCACCCACAATTCGATGGACAATATGAAAGGACCATCCAAATCCTTGAAGATATATTGCGAGCTTGTGTGATGGATTTTAGTGGTAGTTGGGACAAACATTTGCCGCTAGTAGAATTCGCATACAACAATAGTTATCAGTATACGATTGGCATGGCTCCTTATGAAGCTCTTTGTGGAAGAAAATGTAGATCTCCGATACATTGGGATGAAGTTAGTGAAAGGAAAATTTTGGGACCAGAGATTGTCCAATAAACATGTGAAGTGATTGAAAAGATAAGAGAAAGAATGAAAGTGACACAGAGTAGACAAAAGAGTTATGCCAGTAACCGAAGAAAAAGCTTAGAGTTTGCAGTGGGTGATAAAGTATTCCTAAAGGTTGCTCCGATGAAAGGAGTCATGAGATTTGGCCAGAAAGGACAACTGAGTCCAAGGTTTATTGGCCCTTTTGAGATACTTGAGAGGGTAGGAGATATGACTTACCAGCTTGCTCTTCCTCCATCATTATCTGGAGTTTATAATGTTTTTCACGTGTCCATGATATGAAAGTATATCCCTAACCCAGAAAATGTGATAAGATACGAACCGCTCCATCTAAGGGATGATCTTACCTACAAAGAGACACCTATATAAATATTGGATCGTAAAGGAAAAGTACTGCGAACAAGGAAGATACCTTTTGTGAAAGTTCTATGGCGGAACCATTCTATTGAGGAGGCTACATGGGAACGAGAGGAAGAAATGTAAATAAAGTATCCTCACCTCTTTGGGTGACAACCAAGTGAATTTCGAGGACGACATTCTTTTAAGGAGGGGAGAAATTGTAACACTCCCCAAGTGGTACGTATTATGTATTTATACACGCCAGTTTCTATTGGTTTGTACGTAAGTAGCTTAATACACTTAAAGTTTTTTTTTTGAAATATTATATGGGTGTGTTTAGTATTAAGTAAGAGTTTACCTAAGAAAGGCCGAAATATAAAATTAGAGTATCAATATATGAGTGCATTTAGTATTAAGTGTTGGTGTACTTAGTAAGGCCTAAATTACCATTCTAACCCTAAGTATAAATACATCCTATTTAATATTTCAAAAGAATTACCTTAAGTGTATTAAGCTACTTACGTACAAACCAATAGAAAGTGACGTGTATATATACATAATACATACCACTTGGGGGTGTTACAATGTTGATGATTGAAAAAGTACAACTGGTTTTGTATTCTTTATGGGAGACACCGCTTTCACTTGGATGTCAAATAAATAACCAATTGTCACATTTTCTACATGTGAACCTGAATACGTAGCTGCCACGTCATGTGCTTGCCATGCAATTTGGCTTAGAAACCTACTAAAGGAGCTGAGGTGGTCACAAGAGAAGCCAATGAAGATTTATGTCGACAACAAGTCAGCTATGGCATTGGTAGAGAATCCGATGTTTCATGATCGAAGCAAGCATATCGACACGCATTACCACTACATAAGGGAAGGCATCACAAGAAATGATGTACATATGGAGTACGTGAAATCCCAAGATCAAATTGCTGACATTTTTACTAAGCCACTCAAACAAGAAGACTTTATAAGATTGAGAAATTCACTTGCTGTGATTAGATCAAGTTTAAAGGGGAGTGTTGAATTGTAAACTTAATTGAAAATATTTACTTATGTAAATTGGTGTACTAGATTTAGTAAACATTAGTGTACTATATTTAGTAAACATTGATGTACTAGATTTGGTAAACAATAGTGTGCTAAAAAAAGTAAATATTGGTATGCTAGATAAGGTAAACATTGGTGTTCTACATGAAGACTAAATCAAATGATTTTAAATGATTTACTTCAAATATAAATACCCCTCCCCTTTAAGGTTTTCGAATTAAGTTAGAAATAAAAGCTTGAGTCATTGTTCAAGTATTTGAGAGTGTTTGCTTATTTGTTATAAATTTATGTGAAAAATAAATATATTTGAGTGTTTTGAGTAATTACAAAATTCTTATTTTTCAACAGACTAGCCCCATGTTAGCATTATTAGGTTGATTATAGTGAGATCTGAGAGACTCGATGTGAGAGATATGCCCAGTAACCCTAAGGAGCGAATTTTATACCTCTTCAACGAGCTCATTTGAGACCGATTATGAAGCCGAGGATCATCTACCCCATAGAGTTAGAGCTGAACTCATTAAAGAACATGAAACCAATCCTTTCAGGAAAAGCCCAACCTTTAGCCATATTAGACCATAGAGTGGAATATCTTTTAACCATCTTAGATGCTAGATCCAATGCATTCTGGGGTTGTAGTGTTATCTGATAGCTCTTCTGACCACATGTTGGAAAAAATGGACCTTGATAGAATTAAGGTAGAAGATCAGGAAGTTCTTTAAGATCTTCAAGAAGAATTACCTAGTAGTCTGATCACCCCATTTCTTCAAATCAAATCCTTGAACCCTCCTATCGTAGATTGATGCCAATTGGTAATATGCATGAGCACTTATGCTAAAGAGTAGAAAGAGTAGTAGGAACGAGAATGATGATGACGAGGGGGAAGAAGAAGACTCAAAGAATGATCAAGATAAGGTCAATTCTAGGGAGAATGTAGGCAGCGGTACTGACCAAAATCATGTTACCTAATATGTCCTCTTGATATGACTAGAGAAGACAATCCTTTTGATCCCTATAGGTTTTATTCTTCTATTATTGAGGCTGATCTGAGGGTCTTCAGAAGACTTTAACAAATCCTTGATTTGTAATGCTTAGAGTTCCTAAGGCCAATGAATTCCTTAGCCACCCTAGGGGTAATGAAGTGGCAGAATATTCTTCAATATTTGCATTTGGTTTTATGAAAAATAGATGATTGTTTGCCATTTTGTGTAATGAATTCTAATGATATATTCTTCATTGTGCTTATAGATCATAGCAATTCATAGAACACAACATGGAATTTGTAACTTAAAAATGGCGAGCGTTTTTGTTAGGGAAAATGATATGTTGATCCCATTTTGTTAAATAAATAACATCTAAACACTCATCTTCAAAATAATTATCAAATGCATTCTTTCCTCCTATTTTTTCATTATATCTAATACTTAGAAAGGTATTATAGTCCTTTCAAATAATAAATAATTAAAATGGCATAATGGTCTTTGCAGTAAACAAATAATAAAAAAAATTATAGGAAAATAATGAAGTTTAAAGAAAATTAAATTAATAAATTATTAAAGGAAAAGAAACGGGTGGTTAGAAACCATAAATACAATTTGCCTCTTTACATTATTGGGCGATTGCACTATTGTTTTGCATAGTCAACATCATTGTCGCTGTCACTGTAAGTGCTTGTCGTTGTCACTGTGTATGTCTAAGCGTCGTGGCATCGCCATTTATGCATCTATACTCCAAGCCTCCAACCATTTATGCCAACTCTCATTGCCCTTCTTTTTTCCCCACCATCATTTATTAATACAAGCTTGTAGATTGTATGTTTTCTTTTGGATTTGTAGCTAAAGTAATTTTCCATTTAGCGAAGATTCGATCTTAATATCTATTTTATTGTGAATTTATTTGAGATTATTGGAAATTAAGAGAAAATTTAATTTTCTGCTGGCTTTGTGCATCGTATGCATTGGAGATTCGTTCTTAACATTAATTTTATTGTGATTTTATTTGAGATTATTGAAATTAAAAGAAAATTGTAATATTTTTTTTTTGCTTTGTGTATTTGAGTATATTCATTTTTTTAAGATCTATGTCACTGTAAGTTTATTTGAGGTTACTGAAAATTAATATAAAATTGAATATATGTGATTATAGCTTATTTATTTTTCTAGTCGAGGTTTAAATATAATTATTTAAATGTCTAAGTGTCGTTTATTTTTTAGCTTATGCCTGAATATTTTTTTAAAAATGTATGATTATAATTAAGTTAAAAATTTTGAGTTAAACTTGAATGAGTAAATGTCTAAATAATTTAAATATTTTTTGGAATAAATAAAATTGGCATTGACATTTCTTTATGCTTAATTATACTTATATTTAATATGAGAAAAAAATCCTAGTTTATTTATGTAACCATAATCTTAGTATATATATATACAAGAAAATTAAGATTATGGATAATAAACCGAAATAGTCCGTAAAAAATTAATTAAAATTGGGTTCTTTAACTACATTTTACTAGTGCGGTCTACTAACATTAAGAATGTGATAGTTTTATCCATACTGTCAATCTAGCGATATCATGGTGGAGATATTTTATATAATATGATTATATAATATTAGACTAGATATAGTTTAAATTCTTATATAAATTCTGTTACTAACTGAGAATTCAAACAATGTCAATAGATGATCATATGTAGATCAATCTTAATCCTGAGTAGTCATAAACGTCTGTTTATATTATTGAGTCTTTTGAGTTGCTTGTCAAAGTTTGTTCTAAGAACAAACTCAATACTTATTTTTTAGAGATTTAATGAGATAAATAGCTAGGAATATGATATACAAATATGAAATCCATTCCTGCCTATTAGAAGTCAGAAAGATGATTTCCTTAAGTGTTAATTTTGGAATTAAGCAGTTTGAATGCTCAATTTATAACTGATTTATAAATTAACTATTAAATAGTGAATTAATAGAACTTAAGGATAAAGATGTAATTAGAGGGGTAAAACGGAAAATTGACCTAACTTGAATTATGAACCATTTTGAAGGGTTGAACTACATGTAATGATTATATCCATGGAATGTTCAAAGTTTCTGAGTAAAATATATTTATAATTTCAAGAGTTCAAACCTAGATTTTTAATAAAATAATTAAAATTAATAAATTGGATTAATTAATTAAAGACTTTGATTAATTATCTAAATTTATTGGAACTTGAAATTGTAGGTCCATAGGTCCCCAAACTACCTTTTAAGATTAGTGTTGTAAATAATACAATAGATAATATTATTATACTAAATATTTGTATGTCCAGAAAATAGTTTTCTAGAATACGTGTTTTAATTTAGATTTAATTAATTTAGAAATAATTAATTAGTAAAATATTTTAAGATAAATATCTTTCATTACTATCCAAATAATTTAATTTAAGAAATTAAATAGATAAAATCTCGTAGAGATATTTATCTTCTTCATTTTTTCTTTTAAATATTCATTTTGAATTAATTAAAGTTTCACTTCTACTAAAAGTTATTTTACAAATTTAATTACTTAATAAATTATATTAATTAATTAATTTTGTTTTAATTAAATACCGCTTCTATTAAGAGTTGTCTCACATATTTAGTGAATTAATAAATGTGATTAATTAATTAAATTAATTTAATTCTATTATAATTAAAGTAGAAGTCATATAAAATAAATAAAAGGGTGGAAACCTAAAAAAGAGGTGAAAAGAAATAGGTTTTTCTTTTAATGTGTATTACAAAGAAAAACCAGTATTTTTTTTAAAACACCATTGTTTTGGAAAAGAAGCTCACTTTTCTCTGTACGATTACTGTTAAAGGATTGATTTGGAAACCACTGATGAAATAAAACCTTAATAAAAAATATTTTAAAAGTATCAAGAGGTATATTTCTTATACTTAATATTTTTATTAAAACTGTATACTAATATTTTTCCGCTGTTTATTTGATAAAATTTCCAGCATCCCCAACAATAGTAGCTACAACAAGAACGAAAATGTATGACGAATAACATGTACAATATGAACTTAGTTGGGATTATGTTTTTAGTTTTGTTAAGCTTTTATGCTCTATCTTTTGTAGTTTCTTGCATCAGTACATGCTTGCCTATATATAGGTTGGTCCTTAAAGATATATAAAACCTTTTCTACACCTGTATTTATCTAGAGAATATGATGTTAATTTGTGTTGTTTCAGCTAGGATTATATAAAAATTAGCAATGCATGCTTAGGATTAACCAACATTGTAGCTTGAGAGGAAGGCTACCATAAAATCTTATTTTACATCCTGATTATTTATTGATTTTAGTATTATTCCTTGCATCATCAAATTATTAAAAATCTCCAACATTTTTCATATTTGAATTACATCAATCAGCTTTCTAAACTCCTTAAGAACTACAAAGAGTATTTTATTTTCATTGGCTTTAAAGCATCTTCCAAACAGGAACGATGCTTCCTTAGGTGCTTTCAAGGCAAAAACCTGTGTTTCACATGGAAATTTTCCTGAAAATCAACAATGGTATTCATATAGTTATTATTAATTTCTTTCATCATATATTTCATGAATCTCCACCCAAAGGTTCTGGTGTTTGTCAAACGTTTGGTTGATTTTGATGTGCACTAAATATTTTTGGACTATTTGCGTGACTATCCACGGTGTATTATTTACTAAGAAAAATATAATGTATCTTGTTTTGTATTAGTATTTTAACTTGGTTACACCCTACCAATGAATATAAGATACATGTAGGTCCCTTGTTTGAAAAAGATAAGGTGTATTTATGGTGAAAAAACTTTTAAGTGTTCAAATCAACCCAGAAAACTTCTTTGAATGCGGCTGTCCAAAAATTTTGCTTTTACTCTATTTTAGGTTCTAAATTTTTTATTTTCTGCATTGTTTTGGTTGTTAGAACTTCTCCTTATTTGATTGGCTCAAAACACGAGTGTCAAGATAACAATTCTATAAGGGATCAAATAAAAGAGGAATATTTTATTAAATGACAGACCGTTTGAAACAATAACATAGGCTCTTTATATATAATAAAGAAAGTCCGGTGTTACAAGTTAACTCGAATAAGAAAATATAACTCCTATTTAAATAAGAAAATTAGATATTAAATAACAAATAGAATTGGCAAGAATAAAAGACTTCCTTAACTAATTAAAATCTAAAATTGTCTTACATCAAATCAGCAACGATCCAACTATGGTACTTGATGTTTTGACACCGAATATGCTTGGTAAATTGTATCATGTAGACTTGCAGAATTACTATGGACTATTAACTTAAGATAAACCTATGGACTTGATGCTCGGGAAAGGTAGTGAGATCAAATTTTAGCTTTTAATTAGTGAATTAAACTTGAAAACATTAATAACACTTGATTGGGATAAACGTGAGGATGAATTGATAAAATTAAGACACTAAAACTATTTTCATAGAAATTTCTATTCCTTTAAATTCAGTTTGCTATTTGATTATGTTTTTATTTAAATTTATTTAATACAACCTGTGTTTTTGCAGCTAGCATTGTCGCGATTACTTCATAAAAGGAACAGATTATTAATTGGTGTACGAGAATCATTTCTAATTGAACATTCATATCTCTGAGGATTATTTAATTATTGGCCTCCTACTATATAAGAGACCAAGCACTTCTATTTTAAAAGCAATGTAGCATAATTTTGCTTTAAATAGAAACTAATATGGGTTTGATTTGTAATCCTCATTTATATAAATTCTTAAATCCTGGTAGACTTCTCTTATTCAATACTCAATCAGAAAGATTTTTCGATTTTATTAAAACTTTTACTAGACACGGGAAAGATGTCTCACAACCACATCTTTGTTTTGTTAGTCATTTTTAAAGGTTTCAATTTCTTCACTAAAAAATACTGCATAACCTTTTATATTTTATTTATGTTCACTATTTAGGTTTGCTAATACATCATCAGAGAAGTTTTCACTACAATTTTTGTTTTGTTTAAAGTGGACTATAGAATTAGAGATAATATTTCTTCTAGGATAATAGAAAACATATATAAGAAAAATATAGAAAGAATCATAAAAATTAAAAAATAATATTAAACGCGCAACGTACATTTTTTTCATGAAAAATTTATTATTCATTAAACCACGCCTAATTATTAAGATATAATGACAATCTTAGTCTTTATTTGATTTGTGAAATATTTTGCTTCTCCTTCTTGTTTTGTGCTTGTCCATATACAACTTACGTATACATATATGTATATACATACACACACACACACATACACACACATATATATATAATACAACCTTTATTATTTCATGGAAAGAAGACGAAGAAGAAGAACAAAACATTAAATCATATACTTACACACAAACTCGCATCCGTCCATCCCTGACCCCGTTGGCTTATATATATTATCCACATAACAATTTCTCATACAACTATCATAGTCTCTCCAGCTTTTGCCAAATTGCACATGAAATGCAATCACAATTATCCAACACAATACCAACTTAGAGACACAAAGTAATTTATTACTGCTGCCGTTGCTGTAACCCATTCTCTCTTATGTGTGTGTGTTTCTTTTTAAAATTACATGGATCCATGAATGAGTTGGGGCCTTTTATATATGTCTTTCAGTCATATATCTAATTAAGTTTTTATTAACACCTGCCTTCTAATTTTTTTAATTAATTATTCAATCAATTAACTTAACTGATATTCAATTAACTATTTAATTAGCAAATGCAGCCATGTTGTGCATGCTTAATTAGGCATTATTGTTTAATTAAAGTTTGTGGTTACCTTATAAAAGAACAGGTTATTAATTGGTTCACGAGATTCATTCCTAATTTAAAATTCATATCAATTAAACATAAAAATTAAATTTATAGTTACTACATTAAGTAGAATTAGTTTATTGATTACGTTTATTTGAAATTATATATTCATCTCCATGATGTTGATTTTTGGCTTTAAAATATATCATTTTGTTTTCAATAATAAAAGAGAGAAAAGGTGGTTATATATATATATGTATGTATGTATGTATGTATGTATATATGTATATATATAGGAAGAATGCCTGATTCCCCTCTGATTTTTAACCCAACACCCCATTACTTCCCTATATTTTTTTTAATACCCCGCCGCACCCCTGAGTTTCGACTTTGCCCTTTAGTAACTCAAATATTTTTTATTTTGCCATTTTGTAAATATGAACCAATTGAATAGAACCAATGAGTTAAACCGATTTTTTTAAAATTGCAAAATAAATTGACATTACATAGATTCGAATACGAACCTGATCAAAATAAGTTAAAACTTTTGACATTTCACCAAATCTATATTTTTGACAAGTTGTTCAATTATTACATTTGTTTTCCAAAAGTGTTTGAATTGTGCAAATTTTCAATGAACCATTAGATACATGTGCTCATTTTTTCTTGGAATGTTCAATGTGTGACTTCTTTTTCTTGAGGCATCAATTTATGCAGAGTTAAAGCCTTATTCACTATTTTTTCAATTATATTCAGAAATGGAATTTTAAAAGTATACTTACTATCAAAAACAGAGATACACGATCACCAGATTGTTGATGAAACATGAACACTAATGTAATAAAGAAAAACAAGTAATCAGTTTATTGATTACTAACATCTATGGGTATATATGCCAGAATGTATAAACAAAATCATTGATAGGATAACAAAGGCGACAATTTACATCTCAAAAATATAGAATGTTTTCAAAAAATTTCATTCCTTTAAAAAAAGAAGAGAAATTTTTATCACTATTGTTATTTATTTTTGGTGACAATTCCATTTGTTACATATATTTTGTCTTATTTAGGTTTGGTAGTGCTTGCTTTTTTATATTTTTGTTACCCACTGTAGTTCAATCAATAACTGTCAATTATTGACTATTTCTTTCTGACCTCTTTAAGAAAATATGGTCAGGTGATGGTAAAATTCTCATGTTTGGATTATCCTCCACAACATCTAACCCCCATAATTCTAACAGCAATAAGCCATTTGTTCACTTCTAGAAACATATTTCTTCTTTAACGAGTTTTGCTTGTATTTACCACGTATATGTTCTATGAGTTCATAAATAGTGCTCGGTCCTCTTTTTTAGAGCATAAATAGGGTGAAGCCCAACAATTTTGGAGCATAAAAGTGCCACTGTTAGTTTTTTTAGCATAAAAGTCCTTAGCTTAGCTTTAGAACATTAAGCTCAATTCTTTTTTTTTTTTTTTTGAGCAAGACAATATAGGTTCATAATGCTTATGCATTCAAAATTTTCATTTGTCAGTGCCATCTTACGTGGCATCTTCCTCATTATTTTCGGGGTTTTATTTCAAGTAGCAAAAGCTACAATTGTAGCTGCTTCTAAACTTTAATCTATTTGTGCTATTATTATAGACTCCTCCGAAATTGTTGTTGAGCAACAAAAGTATTGGCATAGCTTATAAAAATTAGCATAATTGAAACAGAAGTCTGGGTAGACATAGAACCAAGATGAAGAGTTTCTGCTGCACTATCAACAATTGTATTGCCCTTTCTTCATCTTCTTTAAAAGTATGATAATTCGTTTTTTGTTGTGCCACTTGAAGAACGACCATAATCTGGCAACTATGCCTAATAGCCTTAGGGACGATCTAAAGGATAATTGCATTCTTGAAAGTCTACTGCCATTATGGATTTCTTCACTTGCACTTGTAGCACAAACCATTGATATCATTGTTGAAAATTTTTATCCAATAAACAGTGGAAATTTAAGCCAGGAGAATTATAAAATTTATGTAAGTATACGGTTTTAATGAAAAATTCAAGATAGTATATAAAAACTACCTTTCAATACTGTTAGAAGATTTTTGCTGCAGGTTTTCATTTCACCAATGGTTTCCAACCCAATCCTTCAGCAGTAGCCGTAAAGAGAAGAGTAGGCTTATTTTCTAATACAATGGTGGTTTAGACAAAAAGTTATTTTTCTCTAAAATAGATGTTAAAAGAAAAAATATTTATTTTTCTCCTCTGCAAGGATTTCCACCCTTTCTGTTTCTTTTATACGACTTCTATTTTAATTAAAAATAATTTTAATTAAAACAAAATTAATTAATTAATAATATTTATTAACTAATTAAATTTGTAAAATAACTTTTAGTAAAAGTGAAACTCTAATTAATTCAAAATTAATATTTAAAAGAAACGATAAAGAGGATAAATATCTCTATGAGAATTTATCTATTTAATTTCTTAAATTAAATTATTTGGATATTAATGAAAGATATTTGTCTTAAAATATCTTATTAATCAATTCTTAATTAATTAATTTATATCCAAATTAAAACACGTATTCTAAAAAATTATTTTTCGGACATAAAAATAATTAGTGTAATAATATTATCCATTGTATTATTTACAGCACCTACAATTTCAAGCTCCAATAAATTTAGATAATTAATTAATCCAATTTATTAATTCCTAGTATTATTCCACTAAAGATATAGAATTGAACTCTTGAAATTATAGATATATTTTTTACTCAGAAAACTTTGAGCAGTTCATTAATATAATCATTATATACAGTTCAACCCTCCATAAATGGTTCATAATTAGAGCTAGGTCAATTTTCCGTTTTACTTCTCTAATTACATCTTTATCCTTAAGTTCCATTAATTCACTATTGAATAGTTAATTTATAAACCAGTTATAAATTGAGAGCTCAAATTGTTCAATTTCAGAATTAATACTTAAGAGAACCATCTTTCTGACTTCCAATAAGAAGGAATGGATTCTATATCTGTATGTCACATTCTCGGCTATTTATCCCATTAAATCTCCAAAAAACAAGGGTTGAGCTTGTTCTTAGAACAAACCTTAACAAGTAACTCAAAAGACTCAATAACATAAACAGAAGTTTATGACTACTCAGGATTAAGATTGATCTACATATGATCATCTATTGGCATTGTTTGAATTCTTAGTTAGTAACAGAATTTATATGAGAATTCTAACTATATCTGGTACAGTCCTATATAATCATATTATATAAAGTGCCTCTACCGTGATGTCGCTACATTAACAGTTCGGATAAAACTATCGCATTCTTAATGTTAGTAGACCGCACTAGTAATATTTAATTAATTTATTACGGACTATTTCAGTTTATTATCTATAATCTTAATCCTCTTATATATATAACATTTATATATACTAAGATTATGGTTACATAAATAAACTAAGATTTCATTTATATTAAAATTAAGTATAATTAAGTATAAAGAAATGCTAATTTTATTTATTAAAAAAAAGTACAAATTACATGCTTTTAGGGCATTATTCCTAACAATCATAGTCATCAAAATTAAGCTCGGCAGGTGTAATAGCATTCTAAGATGTTGTATTGAGTAAGTCAAAAATTCTAAGAATTATGTTTCTTGTCATAGTTTAGCATTTTTAAGTAACAAAGAGAAATCCATATTCTGCGGCTTTCCATGGCCTTTGTAACTGCCTCACCAACTAAAACACATTAGAACGGTGAACCATCCTATTCAATGTCCGAAAATCAGCTGAGATATAACCCCCTAACCTTTGGAAGGATAATAAAGGAATGACCAATCATGTTTAGGCTCTCCAATGAACTAAATCAAATCATGAGTTGCAAGGGCAGAAAGGTAGTCATTCTTGTGACACTTTGCATCATGCTTGCTCTCTCCTATAGTAACACAATCAAGTATTGTCATGCCTCCTCGTGATAATTTAGGGCATGTACTTTTTAACGTAATTATAGAACATCGCGTATGATCATTAGAAGAAGATTAACCAATGTTGTCCGATTGATAAGAACTGTGCCTTTCTCATTCTTCTCCAAAATAATATCAGTAGGATTTGTAGTAGGTGTAGCATTCTAAAGGTATCCACTTCCTGTATTTGTAAACCTTATGTAAGTATTAGTGCAAACAAACTCAACCACTAACTTGAAAGCTATCCTCTACCTATTTAAAACTCCTTCATTTCTTGACACAACAGAAGTAGTGAAATATGTAATTACAACTATTCATAGCCAATGGAATAATGCACCAAATTTCAGTGCCAATGCAACAATACATTGTTTTAATAAATTTTTTAATAAATATAAATCCTGTTTGTTACTGCTAATCAGACCTACGACATATGAAGCCCATTCTTTACGGACTGTTGTGATATTACCTTCAATATATTCATCTTTTTTTTTAACTTCAACATAGTACACAATATCAAATATGTTAATTAGTTACATGAAAGATATTATTATTTCTCAACCAATAGAATAAACCAACTTAATGTAGAAGTTAAAACTCGTTATCTTTTAGGATATTAACATCTTTCATATTATCTTTCAAGATGTTAACATCCTACACATTGTCTTTCATGATATTAACATCTTGAAATTTTTCCAAAATAATATCAACGAGATTTGTAGTAGGTGTAGCATTTTAGAGCTACCCACTTCCTGGATTTTTAAACCTTATGTTGGTATTAGTGAAACAAACTCAATCACTGACTTGAAAGCTATCCTCTACCCATTTCAAACTCCTTCATTTATTGACACAACTTTTTAGGAGTAATAATTTGCATTAAAAAGCTAAATTGAGATTTTTTTTTGTAGGCTTACTCTCTATGATATTTAGGATACTGTTAATGAAGGTTTGTTTTCCCACTAAGAGAAATGCTATCGGTGGTAGTTCATTCCTAAAAGTCAAAGATGAGTGGTGGGGTGATGCTGCTAAGAGAAAAGTGTTCTTAAATGTAAAAATTATAAATCCATTATGTTGCACTATAGCTAAGAACGTGTTTTATAAAATCTCCTCTTATAAAAATGTCTGACATAGGGTATGGTTTAAAAGTTGTTTACGATGAAACCAACCAAGTTAAAAAAACTAAAATTAGGTAACTCATAACACAACATGAATTGCCCAAAATGAGACCACTTGAAATTATTCATCGCATATATATAAGATTTGCCGACATTTTATTTTTTTTATATATCCTAGTAAGTCTATTAGTAATAGTGAATAAGCAAAGAAAATTCTTATATTTTTTCCCGATGATTAGAGAGTAAAAGTTATAGTAACAAAAGAAGCCAAAAATCTTCACACACTTTCTCTCAGTGACGACAACGATACGGATGAGGTTCAAACGAAGATGGAAGATATTCCCCTGGGCTTTAATATTATCTTCATTTGACTATTTTACTCTTCATTATTAAAAATATCTAAAATAATTATGTTTTCTTTATTTTTTTTATTTTGTAATAATTCATATAATCTTTTTTTGACATTTAAATTAAAAAGTTACAATAACATTTTAGCCCTTAATTATTTGCTTCTTCCAAATCTATTATCAAGTTTATTTTATATTTAGTTAAATATTTTGTAAAATATAATATATTATTGAAGAATTATGTATAATTAATATTGTCTATATAATTGTGTAAACATTTAAGAAATTTTGACAACAAATTTTATGTTAACAAAAATTCTACAATTAATTATACATTATTTTTTAAATTAACTATTTTAATAATATGATATATTTTTGAAATTATATATAGTTATATATTATAAATATTTGATTATAAATTTTGAAGGAAATAAACAATTAAAGGTTAAAATATTATTATAGTTTTTAAATTTAAATGTTACAATAAGATTATATTAATTATTATAACAACCTCAAGGAGTATCTTACCTTTTTCAAAACCTAAGGGGGTATATTGACTACCCCCAAAACCTGGGGTGTAGAGTACAATATCCCAATTTAATTTTTAAGTTTAATTAATATGAATTTTCAATTAGAAATGAATCTCGTACACCAATTAATAACATGTTCCTTTTATGAAGTAATCGCGACAATGCTAGTTGCAAGGACATGGGTCGTATCAAACAATAAAGTGATAAGTAAGAGTATTGTTTGACGAGGATTGAATTTTTGGATTAAAGCTAAGTATTGTAGTTATGGTAACTTGATTTTATCTAGGTATCCTAATTTTACTAAATAAATTTAAAATAAAATCACAATCAAATAGCAAACTGAATTAAAAGGAATAGAAATTTCTATGGAAATAGTTTTAGTGTCTTAATTTTATCAATTCATCTTCACGTTTATCCTAACCAGGTGTTATTAATGTTTTCAAGTTGAATTCACTAATCAAAAGCTAAAATTTGATCTCACTACCTCTCCCGAGCGTCAAGGGCGATCGTGTGCCTAATCTACTTGAGTGGATATTCCTATCTAACTCGTTTAATTACATATGCATTGAAAATGACATGTTAGTAACTATTCAAAACTCATATATCCCCCAATATATTGTAATCTTAAATGTTAATATGATTATCTAGGTTATGAATTCCTTCCGAATTGTATTTTCCTATTATGATGAATAAATTAAACTCTTCCGAGTATTAACTGATAAGTGTCTAAATGTGTATCATTCACATATATTTTAGAAGACACTATTGCATACAATTTAATTTAAATCACTCTATTTATGCAAAAATTATGAATTTCATTGGCACAACTTCAATTTGCATGTTTTCATGATCGAAATCTCAATTACATGCAAATATGTATAATTATGCAAGTTGGCATGTATATAATACTTATGTAAATTAGTAATGTAGTGTATTTTGTACATAGGTGAAAGGTGATCAAGTTGCAATTGAAAAAAGAACAAAATGGTCAACATCATTTTTCCTATTTGAGCACTAATTAGTCAAATGATCATAGCTTTGTCTACCCACCTCCAAATATAATGATTTTTATTTTAAATGTAAGCTGACTCAATTTTTCACAATTCATATTCAGATGTCATTTTCATTTTTGAAATGATTCATCACCTAGATACGTGAAGCAATACAACAAAACGTGGTCCTACTATTTGCAGCCTGGACTTGTGCACAAACTTATGTATTTCAGACATAACATTCTCCACAATGCCCCAATTGGGTTACTTTATGATTCAAATGAACCATGCGAGAGGAAGCCACAATGTTTGTGTTATGGAAAAATTCTAATTCGTGCATCTTGATGGTTGAAAATAATTATCATTCAGATAGTAGTTGTCAACAATTTGATTTGAACACGCCTTAATATGTTAAGTGTAACTTTCACTACATAGGTCCAAATTCCATGATTTATGAAGCACTGGTAAGATTACTCATTGGGCCATATCTTTTAAGAGAAATATTTCTCTAATTTAGAGTGGACGATAGTCAAAAGAGCTTCTCAATATGGAGGATAATGCTATGATGAAACCTGCCACTTGCTTGTATTCACATGTGCAAATTCTCCTTCACCTTGTCCATATAAACCTTGGTTCTGAAAGCTTGAAGTAGCTTGTATTCTCTAAAACACTTTCATCTCCTTCTTCTTTATATTTTCTTTACACAATGTATTTCTAATTTCATAATTAGGGCAAATGGTGAACATTAGATGATTGTATTATTTTGTTCTTTGATCTTTTGGTTTGTTCTTCATTGTCAACTTTCCTATTGAGTGAGTACTATATTTTGCAAGTGATTTTGGTTTGTTAGAAACCTTGATTCATTGTTAACTAAGGGTACATGGAATGCTTGGATATTTTCTACATAACAAGAGCAAGGCAACCTAATGTCCTAATATACAATAATAGTTAATTTCAAGTTAATAATCAAAATTTCATTCTACTTTCACAATATTTGGACAATTGGACTTGTAATACTTGAACTTTTTGGACTTGTGGACTTAATATAACCAATTCCTTGAGGACCGATACTCGGATTTTCGAATCTTTATTAGTTGAGACAACCTACGCTTGGGTATTATTGTTGGAAAATTTTATCGAATAAACAGCGGAAATTTAAGCCAAGAAAATTATAAAATTTATATGAGTATACGGATTTAATTAAAAACAAGATAGTATAGAAAAATTAACTTTTTATTTTGTCAGAATATTTTTCCTGTAGGTTTTCTTTCACCAATAGTTTCCAAACCAATCCTTCAGCAGTTGCTGTAAAGAGAAGAGTGGGTTTTTTTTTTCTAATACATTGGCGATTTAGAGAAAAACTGATTTTTCTCTTAAATACACGTTAAAAGAAAAATATTTATTTTTCACCTATGCTCTCTTAAGGTTTCCACCCTTTATATTTCTTTTATACGACTTCTACTTTAATTAAAACAATTCTAATTAAAAACAAAATTAATTAATTAATAACATTTATTAAATAATTAAATTTGTTAAACAACGTTTAGTAGAAGTAAAACTCTAATTAATTCAAAATTAATATTTAAAAGAAACGATAAAGAGGATAAATATCTCTATGAGAATTTATCCATTTAATTTCTTAAATTAAATTATTTGGATATTAATGAAAGATATTTATCTTAAAATATCTTATTAATTAATTCTTAATTAATTAATTTAATATTCAAATTAAAACACGTATTCTAGAAAACTATTTTCTGGACATAAAAATAATTAGTGTAATAATATTATCCATTGTATTATTTACGGCACTGATCTTAAAGGTGGTATTGGCGACCTATGGACCTACAATTTCAAGCTCCAATAAATTTAGATAATTAATTAAACTCCTTATGGTGGTTGTGTAATGCATCAAATTCGCCCAATTTGATTTGAATCCCTATTTTTTAATTAAGCCCCTAAAGTCTTATATATTCAATTCATCCCTCTGGTTCATCATTTCTTGCCTTTAAGTCCTACAATTTTTGCATTTTAGTCCCCAAAGCCATGTGTTTTTGCCTTCCTACACATGAACACAAAAGTTCATCAAATAACAACACGCCTTACTAAATTAAGCAAATATTCTACTTTAAAAGCATTGATTCGTGAGTAAAATACTCACTTATTATGAAGTAATCACAAACTTTAATTTAACAATAGTGCGTAATTTAGCATGAACAAGATGTTGTCTTTGCAAAATTAATTAATTAATTGAATATCGGTTAAGCTGATTCATTGAATAATTAATTACATAAATGATCATGTAGTTGTTAATAAAAACTTAATTAGATATAATACTGAAAGACATATATAAAAAGGCTCATCTTATTCATGAATCCATGTAATTTTTAAAGAGAAACACAACACACATAAGAGAAAATGAGTTACAGCAACAAATTACTCAGGTGCTGGTAAGTTGGTATTATGTTGTGTAATTGTGATTGCATTTCATGTGTAATTGTGATTGCATTTCATATGCAATTTGGCAAAAGCAAGAGCGACTATGAAAATTGTATGAGCAATTGTTATGTGGATAATACATGTCAGCCGTTAGGGTCAGGGGTGGACAGATGTGAGGTTGTGTGTAAGTATATGATTTAATGTTTTGTTCTTCTTCTTTCCATGAAATAAGAAAGACTATATTAATCGCTTTATATATATATAAGTTCTATATGGACAAGAACAAAACAAGAAGGAGAAGCAAGATTTTTTATAAATTAAATAAAGACTAATTTTGTCATTATATCCTAATAATTAATTTCTCTATAACATCTAAATATTGCTTCAGGGGCATAACCACCACTCTTCTTACGTCTCGCATGTCGCAAAGTTTCACTAAAATTAATTTGACTTTCCAAAAAAAACTCCAAGTTAGTTTTTCTAAAAACAGTACACAACATTAAACAAATAAATTAACTCAGACCCTATATTTAACTACAGATATGTGAATCGTTTACGATATTTTCCATCGTGCTGCCAAAACCTGTATTGCCTAAATGATGATTACATTTTAAGATTGCTTGCTTTGTTTTTTCATCCTCACTTTGTTTTCTAAAACATATGAAATTCGATAAAGTAATTATACTAAATAATCAAATGATTTGAATTAAACTTCAGGGCAATAGATAACGCACCATAAATTCCGAAGACATCACTTTCTTCATCAATGCTTGCCAGTGCACTTTTCTAATGTTTGGGTAATCAATGGGAAGTAGTTTCAGATGCTTCCAATTGTCCTTGTAATGAAAATTGAAGTCATGTGTCAAGGTGCATGTGAAATTCCTTAAAGAAACTCCCATTGAATGCAAATATTTAAGCTTTACTTTTCAAGTCAACTGTGAAGTTTTTCTACAACAAAGAAAACAAACTACAAATCAATTCTACCACAAGAAAATAATAACTACAAGTTTAACATTTAACTTAAAAATCTAACCTAAATATGCATCCACAAAGTTTCCTTTAATGTAAGAAGTAAGCATTTTTAGTTGTCATAAATGACAGGTATATAATCTCTTACCAAAACGCCAATATAATTCTCAAATCACTAGCACCAAAACCCAACTGAGCAGCAAAATAATTTTAGTGCACAAAACTTTTCTTGTCCATTATGAGTTTGTGGAGTTCTTTCTTTGTTGTTTTTCTTCTTTTAGGTCTATCATCTAGGTGTAATTTAAAGTGTTCGGTTTCTACCGTCTTCTCAAAATTGCACGCAATCCATTGAAACAAATCAAAATTTTAAAACACTTATACTATTTTAGCATGATAAAATTAATATCCACATGCACTGAAAAAAAAAGAAGCAAACAAAAATTTAGTATCCAACCATAGCTACCTCATATTACTTTCTTTTATGGTTGCTAATCATAAACAAACCCATCAACAACAGCATCAAAATATATCTTCCAAATGATAAATTCACAAAAAAAAAATCATAAACATATTTGTTAGAATTCTTGATTGACCTTATCTGGGAACTTGGTGAAGAAGTCCTACAAAAATGAAAATGTGTGAAAAGTTGGAATCTTTGTATAGTTAGGATTCTTTTCTATCAAGAATTGAAATTTACCTAGGTGTATTAGGAGAATATAATATGAATAAAAAATAAAAAAAATGAAAAGTGTATACCCTAATTCGCAAAAGGGCACATGGACCCCAACAAAATCGGACCCATCAACTAAAGTAACAGACATTGTGCAAATTCAAGCAACATACATGAAAAACCAATCAATAAAGTAACATGCATCGTGCAAATATGCAGTTATGAATTGACTCCTGAGGCAAAGCTCAAAATGAAAACATACAAATGATTGAAAATTGAATCCATCTCAAGGCCAGATACAAGAAAAACAAAATTACTCCAAATTCCTAAACCATAGAACTTTAAAAAAACAAACAAACTAATAAAATAATACACAATGAAGACAAACATGAAATAAAAACAAAGAATATTTCCAAGATTTCATGATACGATGACCTAAGAAAATCAATATGGTTGCTTTGGGTCACTTTGACTTTGATGTTGATTGATTGACTAATGATCTAGACTTAAACTTCGTGTTTTATCAACAACCTCAGCACAATAAATTAGTTGTCACCATATGAGTTTCTGTTGTTGTATGTTGAAATATTAAGAAAAAAAAACCCACCATAGTTACACACTTTCTAGCGCGCATTCAATTAGGGTTGCAGATTGTTCTTTGTTGTCAAATCATCTGTATTGTTTCACTTCTACTTATCCATATAGCCATTCATTGGATTCCAAGTTTCCAAAGCAGTTGAAGAAGAAATGTGCTCTAAGAGCAAGGATAACTAAAACTGGATAGCAGAGTGGGATAAAAGCACCTTGTTGAACGTCGAGTCTTGTTTAGTTATTTGACGCAGTGGGTTATATAAACTGTTTTAACGAACGATATTAGATGTCGTTTTAACCCTAACGGCTCGAACCATAAGTATCAAGGTAGCAATCCTGTAATGGATCAAATAAAAGAGGAATATTTTATTGAATGAGACTGTTTCAAACAATAACATAGGCTCTCTATATATAATAGAGAAAATATAGTATTACAAGCTAACTCGAAAACAGAAATATAACTCATACCTAAAAAAGAAAACTAGGAATTAAATAAAAAATTGAATAAAAGAATAAAAGACTTCCTAAACTAATTAAATTATAAAATTGTCCAACATCAGATTCCCCTTCTTAAAGGAAACTCGTCCTCGAGTTTTATTTGGCGGATGAATAATGTAATGCAACATTATATTATCAGGTGCCTTATTAGTGACCATTTTAAACAATGTGCATTTGTAATACCAAACCACTTTTATGCTTCTCATAACTCTTCTCATAACTCATTCGATGTACTCACCGTTTTGTTTTTGATATGAATAGGTAGTTTCATGTCAATGATAGAAGGGTTGTCTTCAACTTGAATTGCTTGTACATGTTCAATCACATTATTAATTTCTAAATTAAAATCGAACAAGACCTATTCTTGTATAATCTTTAGCATGTCTACAGTCGTTATTTCAAGCACATCTTCATTCACTACCTTAAAGTCAACTTCAGTCTTATTATCAAATATCGTGTTGACTAAGTTGTCAATATAAACATGTTTAATAAATCTATCTAGGTCAAACTTTAGCTGCCCTTCAATTCCTTTGGCTAAAAGGATGGCATATGGTAATATATTCATAGTATATGACGGCATTCGATCTCTTATACCGACACAGAGTCCCTCCAAAAATCTCTCAACTAAAGATTCTTCACTCATAAAAAAAGAATGCCCATAAAATTCCTCAAACTCTGTAGCATAAGAATGAACAGATCTGATATCTTAACATGTGAAACAATAATCAAGAGGAATGAATCGTGACCTCATTAATCGTTCATCTAATGCCATGATTGAATTTTATCTTCTCGACTTGCAAGTCGTGATCTTTGTAATATATTCCACCAATATGATGCACTTCCTTTTAACAAAAAAACAAATTACTAATTGTACATATTTATCCTTAGATATCCTCTCAACTTGCAAGATTTATTTTACATCCTCCAACCAAAACAAAAATAGTTTAGGATTGCATTTTCCATCAAACAACAACGCATCATGCCTAACATAACAGAACATAGTTCTCATTTTTTTTTTGGTTGTTTTGAGGAAAGAATGTATTGATGGATGTGGTTGTGTTTAGCTACTCAAGAAAGCTCTATTTGGTACAGAGGTAGGCTCTGATAGCAATTGATGTAGGCAGGATAGCTGGGTGGGGTAAAGCATCCTGTCAAACGCCGAATCTTGTTCGGTTCTTTACAGAGTGAGTTAGATAAACGTTCTAATGGACGATATTAGATCTCGTTCTAACCCTAACGGCTCAAAACACGGAGTGTCTAGATAACAATCCTATTAGGGATCAAATAAAAGGGGAATATTTTATTGAATGAAAGACCGTTTGAAACAATAACATATGCTCTTGATATATAAAAAATATAACTCCTACCTAAATAAGAAAACTAGGAATTAAATAACAAATAGAATTGGTAAGAATAAAAGACTTCCTAAACTAATTAAATTCTAAAATTGTCCTACATCAAAGCAGCAACGATCCAACTGTGGTACTTGATGTTTCGACATGGAATATGCTTGGTAAATTATATCATGTAGACTTGCAGAATCACTATGGACTATTAACTTAAGATAAACCTATAGACTTGATGCTCGGGAAAGGTAGTGAGATCAAATTTTAGGCTTTAATTAGTGAATTAAACTTGAAAACATTAATAACACTTAATTGGGATAAACGTAAGGATGAATTGATAAAATTAAGACACTAAAACAATTTTCATAGAAATTTCTATTCCTTTAAATTCAGTATGCTATTTGATTATGCTTTTATTTAAATTTATTTAATACGACCCGTGTTTTTGTAGCTAGCATTGTTGCGATTACTTCATAAAAGGAACAGGTTATTAATTGGTGTACGAGATTCATTTCTAACTGAACATTCATATCTCTGAGGATTATTTAATTATTGGCCTCCTACTATATAAGAGACCAAGCACTTTTGTTTTAAAAGCAATGTAGCATAATTTTGCTTTAAATAGAAACTAATATGGGTTTGATTCGTAATCCTCATTTATATAAATTCTTAAATCCTGGTAGACTTCTCTTATTCAATACTCAATCAGAAAAATACTTCGATTTTATTAAAACTTTTACTAGACAAGGGAAAGATGTCTCACAACCACATCTTTGTTTTGTTGGTCATTTTTAAAGGTTTCAGTTACTTCACTAAAAAATAATGTATAACCTTTTATATTTTATTTATGTTCACTATTTATGTTTGCTATTACATCACCAGAGAAGTTTTCACTACAATTTTTGTTTTGTTTAAAGTGGACTATAGAATTAGAGATAATATTTATTCTACGATAACAGAAAACATATATAAGAAAAATATAGAAAGAATCATAAAAATTAAAAATAATATTAAACGCGCAATGTACTTTTTTTTCCATGAAAAATTCATTATTCATTAAACCACACTTAATTATTAGGATATAATGACAAACTTAGTCTTTATTTGATTTGTAAAATATTTTGCTTCTCCTTCCTTGTTCTGTGCTTGTCCCTATACAACTTACGTATACATATATGTATATACATACATACACACACACACACACACAGATATATATATATATATATATATATATATATATAATACAACCTTTATTATTTCATGGAAAGAAGAAGAAGAAGAAGAACAAAACATTAAATCATATACTTACACACAAACTCGCATCCATCCATCCCTGACCCCGTTGGCTTATATATATTATCCACATAACAATTTCTCATACAACTGTCATAGTCTCTCCAGCTTTTGCCAAATTGCACATGAAATGCAATCACAATTATCCAACACAATACCAACTTAGAGGCACAAAGTAATTTATTACTGCTGCTGTTGTTGTAACCCATTCTCTCTTATGTGTGTGTGTTTCTTTTTAAAATTACATGGATCCATGAATGAGTTGGGGCCTTTTATATATGTCTTTCAGTCGTATATCTAATTAAGTTTTTATTAACATCTGCTTTCTAATTTATTTAATTAATTATTCAATCAATTAGCTTAACTGATATTCAATTAATTAATTAATTAGCAAACGCAACCATGTTGTGCATGCTTAATTAGACATTATTGTTTAATTAAAGTTTGTGGTTACCTTATAAAAGAACAGGTTATTAACTTGGTTCATGAGATTCATTCCTAATTTAAAATTCATATCAATTAAACATAAAAATTAAATTTATAGTTACTACATTAAGTAGAATTAGTTCATTGATTACGTTTATTTGAAATTATATATTCATCTCCATGATGTTGATTTTTGGCTTTAAAATATATCATTTTGTTTTCAAAAATAAAAGAGAGAAAGGTGGTTATATATATATATATATATATATATATATATATATATATATATGTATGTATGTATGTATATAAATAGGAAGAATGCCTGATTCCCCCTTGATTTTTAAGCCAATACCCCATTACTTCCCTTCTTTTTTTAAAATACCCCATCACACCCCTGAGTTTCGATTTTGTCCTTTAGTAACTCAAATATTTTTATTTTGCCATTTTGTAAACATGAACCAATGGAACAGAACCAATGAGTTAAAACGATTTTTTTTAAAATTACAAAATAAATTGACATGCCATAATGTATAAATAAAATCATTGATAGGACAACAAAGGCGACAATTTACATATAAAAAATATGAAATGTTTTCAAAAATTTTCATTCCTTTAAAAAAAGAAGAGAAATTTTTATCACTATTGTTACTAAAGTTTGGTGACAATTCCATTTGTTACATATATTTTGTCTTATTTAGGTTTGGTAGTGCTTGCTTTTTTATATTTTTGTTACCCACTATAGTTCAATCAATAACTGTCAATTACTGACTATTCTCATGTCTGGATTATCCTCCACAATATCTAGCCCCCATAATTCTAACAACGATAAGTCATTTGTTCACTAGTAGAAACATATTTCTTGTTTAACGAGTTTTGCTTGTATTTACCACGTATATGTTATATGAGTTCATAAATAGTGCTCGGTCCTCTTTTTAGAGCATAAATAGCGTGAAGCCCAACAATTTTGGAGCATAAAAGTGCCAAGGTTAGTTTTTTTAGCATAAAAAGTCCTTAGCTTCGCTTTAGAGCATGAAGCTCAATTTCTTTTTTTTTTTTTTTGGAGCAAGACAATATAGGTTCATAATGCTTATGCATTCAAGGATTTTCATTTGTCAGTGCCATCTTACGTGGCATCTTCCTCATTGCTTTCGGGGTTTTATTTCAAGTAGCAAAAGCTGCAATTGTAGCTGCTTCTAAACCTTAATCTATTTGTGCTATTATTATAGACTCCTCTGAAATTGTTGTTGAGCAACAAAAGTATTGGCATAGCTTATAAAAATTGGCAAAATTGAAACAGAAGTCTGGGTAGACATAGAACCAAGATGAAGAGTTTCTGCTGCACTATCAATAATTGTATTGCCCTTTCTTCATCTTCTTTAAAAGTATGATAATTCTTTTTCTGTTGTGCCACTTGAAGAACGACCATAATCTGGCAACTATGCCTAACAGCCTTAGGGACGATTTGAAGGATGGCTGGATTCTTAAAACTCTACTGCCATTATAGATTTCTTCACTTGCACTTGTAGCACAAACCATTGATATCATAGTCATCAAAATAAAGTTCGGCAGGTGTAATAGCATTCTAAGATTATGTATTTAGTAAGTAAATAAAGTTAAGAATTGTGTTTCTTGTCGTAGTTTAGTATTTTTAAGTAACAAAGAGAAATCCATATCCTGCGGCTTTCCTATGGCCTTTGTAACTGCCTCACCAACTAAAACACATTAGAACGGCAAACCATCCTATTCAATGTCCGAAAATCAGCTGAGATATAACCCCCTAACCTCTGCAAGGATAATAAAGGAATGACCAATCATGTGTAGGCTCTCCAATGAACTAAATCAAATCATGAGTTGCAACGCCAGAAAGGTAGTCATTCTTGTGACACTTTACATCATGCTTGCTCTCTCCTATAGTAACACAATCAAGTATTGTCATGCCTCCTCACTGATAATTTAGGGCATGTACTTTTTTAACGTAATTACAGAACATCGCGTATGATCATTAGAAGAAGATTAACCAATGTTGTCCGATTGATAAGAACTGTGCCTTTCTCATTCTTCTCCAAAATAATATCAATAGGATTTGTAGTAGGTGTAGCATTCTAAAGCTATCCACTTCCTGTATTTGTAAACCTTATGTAGGTATTAGTGCAAACAAACTCAACCACTGACTTGAAAGCTATCCTTCACCTATTTAAAACTCCTTCATTTCTTGACACAACAGAAGTAGTGAAATATGTAATTACAACTACTCATAGCCAATGGAATAATGCACCAAATTTCAGTGCCAATGGAACAATACATTGTTTTAATAAATTTTTAATAAATATAAATCCTGTTTGTTACTGCTAATCAGACCTACGACATATGAAGCACATTCTTTACGGACTGTTGTGATATTACCTTCAATATATTCATCTTTTTTTTTTAACTTCAACATAGTACACAATATCAAATATGTTAATTAGTTACATGAAAGATATTATTATTTCTCAACCAATAGAATAAACCAACTTAATGTAGAAGTTAAAACTCGTTATCTTTTAGGATATTAACATCTTTCATAGTATCTTTCAAGATGTTAACATCCTACACATTGTCTTTCACGATATTAACATCTTGAAATTTTTTCAAAATAGTATCAATGAGATTTGTAGTAGGTGTAGCATTTTAGAGCTATCCACTTCTTGGATTTTTAAACCTTATGTAGGTATTAGTGAAAACAAACTCAATCACTTACTTGAAAGCTATCATCCACCCATTTCAAACTCCTTCATTTATTGACACAACTTTTTAGGAGTAATAATTTGCATTAAAAAGCTAAATTGAGAAATTTTTTTTTTTTTGTAGGCTTACTCCCTATGATATTTAGGATACTGTTAATGAAGGTTTATTTTCCCACTAAGAGAAATGCTACCGGTGGGAGTTCATTCCTAAAAGTCAAAGATGAGTGGCCACTACAAAAAATTTGGGCTATCTTGACAAATAAATAGTGACACTTAATTTTTGTATCAAATTTACTTGATAATTATGTGGCACATTTTATTTTTTTCATAATTTGTGACACAAACTTTACACAAACAAATGTGTCATTCATTTGTGACAGAAAATTTTCAATCATATTTTCATATTAATTTAAATAATTATACTTCTATAAATAATATTATATTTTATCGAATTTTAAAGAAAATAATTATATTATGCTATATATTATTAATAAGACATGATCATTATTCTTGTTTATAAATTAGATTTTTATTAAAAATTTGAAAAATATTGAAATAGATTATCTCATTATATCAAACATTAGTATGTATGTATATATATAGATATATATATATATATATATATATTATGAGCTTAAATGCTTTTTGTCAACAAAATAATAAAGATTTGTCAACGACTAAATGTCCGATCTTGCCCATGAATATATTAAAGTGAGAATAAATAAATAGTTTATTGTAGATATGGCAAATGAGCAAGTACATACATCCACAAAAATTAAGCCCCTGTAACTTTCAGAGAAAGCCAAAAAAACTCGTATAGTAAAATAAATATATTCAACTTCATCTATTGTAGAGCGATGTTACTATTATTCTATATACCAGCCGGCCTATTAGAAAGCAGCTTAAACGCTACCCATAAGTCTATATAAGTTGCGCAAGGCTATCTATAGTAGACTCAAATAGTTCATAATCTTGGTAATGAATGAATGACAGATGAATAATGACACTTAATTTTTGTGTCAAATTCACTTGATAATTATGTGACGTATTTTTTTTCATAATTTGTGACACAAATTTGACATATAAAAAAGTCAGTTATTTGCAATATATATTTATCAATCATGTTTTCATATTAATTAAACTAATTGTACTTCTATAAACAATATTATATTTTATCAAATTTTAAAGACTAATTATTTTATGCTAAATAAATATTGCTAATAAGACATGATCATCATTTTTAATAAATTAGATTTTAAATAAATTAGATTTTTAAATATTGAAATAGATTACCATGTTTAATCGAACATTAATTATAAGCTTAAATACTTTTTTTAATCAAAACAATAAACATTTGTCATCAACTAAATGTCCTACTTTGATCTTACTTGTGAGTATAATAAAATGAAAATAAATAATTAGTTTATTGTAGATATGGGAAATGAGCATGACCATCCACAAAAATTAAGCCCACTTGACTTTCAAAGCCAATAAAGCTCACACGGTAAAATAAATAAATCCAACTCATCTAGTATAACTCGATGTTACTATTGTTCTATATACTAGTCTGGCCTGTTAGAAGGTAGTTTCAACACTACCAATAAGCCTCTATAGGTTGTGCAAGGCCATGAATAATAGACTCAAACAATTCATAAACTTACTAATAAATAGGAAGTATCTTACAATCCTACTCGTAAATTGTTTCTATTTCATGGAATTAGCTATTCAGTTCTTTGATACCCCTATTATTGAAGCTTGCAATGCATATTCTAATCATTTTTCTATTTGACATGTAAAATTACAAAATACAACCGCATGCACTCTAACAACTTGCATCTATTTAGATGTCAAATAAGACCAATACTAATTATAATAAAGTACTAATAGATATTTACATATAAGAGATCATAGTATATTAAATGTTTATTTCAAAATAAACTAAAACCAAAACAATCCCGTAAAAAGTTTGAACATAGCTATACAATGTAAAAAATATCTAAAGAAAAATCTTTTCTAAAAAATTAATTGTTAATGGATGTAACACTAGATCCTTTTGATATATTTTAGTCCATCCACAAATATAAACTTACCATAGTCAAGCTTTGGCTGTAGACTAATTAGACTTGAGACCAAAGTCGAACCGAAAGATTGGATCATAATCTGTCACCAAGATTCATGGGCAATTGATCAACTCTTTTGAACCAAGTTCTAGCAAATTTTCTTGTGAATAGATAATCTCCAATAGAACATCCGCAACACCTTGTCCAGTAATAGCAAAAATCTCCACGGATCCCTAACTAATACTAGGACCTGACCATTAGGGTTGGGTTAGGGGAATATTATTCATCTCCCAATTGAAAACGGAATAGGAATAGGGATATTAATTCTCTTTCCCTTCCCACCCCCAATGACCGCAAAAATTGAAAATTTTATTTATTAAATTATAATTATATTTATATCATTTAATAAATAATTTAATAAGGTGTATTATTATTTAGTCAATTAAGTCCTTATAATATAATTATATTTTGCTAAATTCTAAATGCTTAATTATATATATAAAAAATTATAGATCTAAAGAAAACCCTCTTTTATCTTACAATTTTCCTCAAAATATTGTTTTACAAAATTATCAAAAATTAAAATCTTTAAGATAGATTTAATATAATTTTTTGAATTAATTTTATCAATTCTATTTAAAATTAAATTATAATCAATTACCACACTTTTTTGTTTTCTATATATATAAGTTAATAGAAAAATTACGATGCTTGTCCTCTTGCTAAACAAACTCGTCTCCTTTTTTCTTTGAGTAATAAAAATTCTTTGGAACCTTTTGAGCTAATTCATTGTGACATTTAGGGAAAATGTCATGCTACTTCTTTGACAGGTGCCCATTACTTTCTTACAATTGTTGAAGACTATACGAGGTGTACTTAGATCTTTCTTATGAAATGTAATAGTGAGATTGATTTACTTTTACTATTTTTTTATTCTTATGTTGAAACCCAATTTAACAAGAAAATCAAAACCCTTCGTTCTGATAATAGGTTGAAGTTTGATATGGTAAACGTCTATCGTGTTAAGGGAATCATCCATGAAAAGAGTTATGTCAACACGCCCCAACAAAATGGGATTGTAGAGAGAAAACATGGCCATTGTTAAATGTAGCTTGTGCTTTGCATTTTCAGGCAGGTCTTCCTATACAGTTTTAGGAAGAGTGTGTATTAACAGCAACCTATCTGATAAATCATACACCGACTCCTCTCCTTTCCAATAAAATACCTTATAAGATGCTTTTCGGGTTAGTTCCCTCTTACTCTCATTTGAAAGTCTTTGGTTGTTTATGTTACGCTACAAATACAAATTCTTTAAAGACAAAATTTGATGTCAGAGCAACTCGTTGTGTTTTTCTTGGTTATTCGTATGCTCATAAAGGTTGCAAAGTTTATGATTTGATCACCAAAAGAATTCTCATATCAAGAGATGTACAATTCCATAAAAATGTGTTTCCTTACATTCAAGAACCTGCTCCACTAACAACTAAACTTATCTTATCACAAATACTTGAAGACTACCATCATGATGACCCAAATTCTCAATCTCTCACTCAAATTGATGAAGGAATAAATCATGATAGTAGCCAGAGGGATCCAATTCGCCGATTTGCTCGAGAAACTTGTCCTCTATCCTATCTTTAAGACTATCACTGCAAGATGGCCATATGTAATTTATCATCTCCAAAGTCTTCTTCAGATCTTATAAGTACCTTTCTTATAACAAACTTTCCTCAGCTCATTGTTCTTTCTTAGCCTCAATTCTATCTACCACAAAACCGAAAAGTTTTAAACAGGCAATGCTTTAAGAAAAATGGTGGAATGCTATGTCAGAAGAAATCAATGCTTTAGAGGAAAATGAGACCTGAAAACTTACACCATTACTCTCTAATAAAAGGGTCATTGGTTGCAAATGAGTGTATAAAATAAAGTATGAAGTAGATGGAAGTTTAGTGTCAAGGGATATGATCAATAGGAAGGACTTGACTACCAAGAAACTTTCGCACTAGTAGCAAAACTCACAACTCTACATTGTTTATTAGCAATTGTAGTAGTAACAAATTAGAGCCTTCAATAACTTGACATCAATAATGCTTTTCTTTATGGTAATTTAGATGAAGAAGTTTATATGCAACTTCCTTTAAGTTACAAAGAAAAAGAAAACCAGAATGTAGTTTGTGAGCTTCAAAGATCTCTTTACGGCCTTAAACAAGCCTCACGGCAATGGTTTACAAAGCTTTCCAATAGGTTGATGATTGCTGGGTATCACCAATCAAAAGCAAATTATTCTTTATTTATTAGACCCATAAAAAACTCTCTCACTGTTATTCTTGTATATGTAGGTGATATCATTGTTGCAGGAGATGACCTTGTTGAAATTCAAGCAATAAAGGGAAAATTGCAAGACCATTTTAAAGTAAAAGATCTTGGTGGATTGAAGTTCTTTCTTGGTATTGAAATTGCTCGTTCAAAGGCTATAATTTATTTGAGTCAACGCAAATATGTTCTAGAATTAATTGAGGAGTTTGATCTTCTTGGCTCACGACCATCAACAACACCTATGGAACAACATTTGAAGTTCAGTAAATTAGATGGGGAGCTTGTCACTGACCCTTCTACCTATAGGCGACTTATTGGGTGCTTACTTTGTCTTACTGTTACTAGGCCAGACATTGCCTTTTGCGTACAAGTTCTTAGCCAATTCCTTGATCAACCATGTCAACCATGTCAACCACATCTTGCATTACTTAAAGGGCAGTCTAGGACAAGGAATATTGCTTTCATCATCTAGTGCACTCCAGTTACGTGCCTATTACGACTCATATTAGGCTAGTTGTCCAACTCTCAACGTTCTGTTACAAGATTTTGTATCCTTCTTGAAGACTCTCATATTTCATGGAAATCCAAGAAACAATATACAATTTCACGTTCATTTGCTAAAGCAAAATATAGACCAATAGGGACAACATGTTGTGAGATTACTTGGTTACATTATTTACTTTCAGACCTTGGAATTGATCATTCTCAACTTGCATCTCTTTATTGTGATAATAAAGCTGCCTTACACATTGACTGCCACCTAATCTATGCAAAAATTCGAAGAGGCCTTGTTTGCACAAAATATGCTAGTTTGCAACATTAAATAGCAGATCTTTTCACAAATTTCTTGGCACAATTCCTTTCCATCAATTGCTTTCCAAGATGGGAGTTCAGAACCTTCGCTTGCCATCTTAAGGAAGAAGTGTTGGAGAATAAAATAGATTGCCTTAATAATTTACAGTAGATTTCACTCTCAAAATCAGTTGATACTCTTTCCTTATTTACCTAGTTTCTTAATTCTGGAGATTGTACAACCTTTCTAGTTGTATCTTTCTTTTATTAGTTTGCAAAAGTCAACTAGTAGTTTGTATATAATCATGCCCTGTACGTTTGAGTTTCATATATGAAGATATATATAAAAAGAGCTTTTCTTAAAACTCTCCATTCTTATCAAGAGATATATAGAGTATAAAACAATGAATTTAACTAATATGTATATTTTATTTTCTAGTAATACTATGCCTTCCCAACTTATATCCCAATATTACTATTTCAAGTGATGTGGTAATGACAGATAATTTTGTACCACTTAGGATACAAATCTTAGGATATATGTTGGGAAGTGTAGTATTACTTTTTTTTTTTTGGCACTTGCTGGAACGATTTAAACTTTGGATCAACATATTGCTATATGAGAGACAAAGTTGTAGAAATTTACTTATGGACTGTTGGTAAACAGTACGAACCTTGTTATTCACATGCTTGGATGACATGGTCAAAGATTTTTATATTGTATATAGCTATAAATGATACGTATGATGCGTATAGTTTACTAAAAAAAATTCAACGTTTCACCAATGCAATACAATAGTTTGTGCACTTAATCAATTACTGGATTATTTAAAACCTTTATATAGAGCTCTTATAACTCTTTTCAAAAAATTAAATATGAAATAGTAGAGGAAGGAAGATCATATAGCGTCTCATTTACAAAGGAAACTGATATTAAATTTTGTTTGTCTAATTCACTTTATTTCACTTCTAGTATGCATGCACTTACTCTTTATTATAGTTACTACATTTTGATAACTTGGTATTTTGTTGACAAAATTATTAGATGAAAGAAGTTGTGAGAGCTTATTTATTGTTAGGGATAATGCCCTAAAAGCATATAATTTGTACATTTGTTTTGGAATAAATAAAATTAGCATTTCTTTATACTTAATTATACTTAATTTTAATATCAGAAAAATTCCAGTTCATTTATGTAACCATAATCTTAGTATATATAAATGTTATATATACAAGAGGATTAAGATTATGGAAAATAAACTGAAATAGTCCGTAATAAATTAATTAAAGTTGGGTTCTTTAATTAAATATTACTAGTGCAGGTCTACTAACATTAAGAATGTGATAGTTTTATCCGAACTGTCAATGTAGCGACATCACGGTAGAGGCACTTTATATAATATGATTATATAGGATTGGACTAGACATAATTAGAATTCTCATATAAATTCCGTTACTAACTGAGAATTCAAACAATGTCAATAGATGATCATATGTAGATCAATCTTAATCCTGAGTAGTCATAAACTCCTGTTTATGTTATTGAGTCTTTTGAGTTACTTGTTAAGGTTTGTTTTAAGAACAAGCTCAACACTTGTTTCTTGGAGATTTAATGGGATAAATAGCTGGGAATGTGACATATAGATATGGAATCCATTCCTTCTTGTTGGAAGTCAGAAATATGGTTCTCTTAAGTGTTAATTCTGGAATTGAACAGTTTGAACGCTCAATTTATAATTGGTTTATAAATTAATTGTTCAATGGTGAATTAATGAAACTTAAGGATAAATATGTAATTAGAGAGGTAAAACGGAAAATTGACCTAGCTTTAATTATGAATCGTTTATGAAGGGTTAAACTGCATGTAATGATTATACTAATGGGCTGCTCAAAGTTTTCCGAGTAAAAAATATATCTATAATTTCAAGAGTTCAATTTTAGATTTTTAGTGGAATAATACTTGAATTAATAAATTGGATTAATTAATTAAAGAGTTTAATTAATTATCTAAATTTATTGAAGCTTGAAATTGTAGGTCCATAGGTCCCCAATACCACCTTTAAGATCAGTGCCGTAAATAATACAATGGATAATATTATTACACTAATTATTTTTGTCTCCAGAAAATAGTTTTTTGGAATACGTGTTTTAATTTGAATATTAAATTAATTAATTGAGAATTAATTAATAATATATTTTAAGATAAATATCTTTCATTAATATCCAAATAATTTAATTTAAGAAATTAAATGGATAAATTCTCATGGAGATATTTATCCTCGTTTCTTTTAAATATTAATTTTGAATTAATTAGAGTTTCACTTCTACTAAAAGTTGTTTAACAAATTTAATTATTTAATAAATGTTATTAATTAATTAATTTTATTTTTAATTAAAATTGTTTTAATTAAAGTAGAAGTCATATAAAAGAAACATAAAGGGTGGAAACCCTAAGATAGCAGTGGTGAAAAGTAAATATTTTTCTTTTAACGTGTATTTCAGAGAAAAATTAGTTTTTCTCTAAACCACCATTGTATTAGAAAAGAAGTCCACTCTTCTCTTTATGGCAACTGCTGAAGGATTGGTTTGGAAACCATTAGTGAAAGAAAACCTGCAGCAAAATTATTCTGATAAAATAGAAAGGTAATTTTTCTATACTATCTTATTTTTAATTAAATTCGTATACTCATGTAAATTTTATAATTCTCCTAGCTTAAATTTTCGCTATTTATTCAATAAAATTTTCTAACACTTATTTCACTGAGGCCCAATGGTTTTGAGAAGGTTGTGTGCCATTATTTGAAGAAAACATGAGCAATGTGTTAATTTCAGGATGTTGTTTTCTCAATCCAACAATAGCATTTATAGGCATGGGCGAAATTACAGGAATCCATGCATTTTAGTGGCTCCAAAGTAAACAAACAATTATGATATATGCATTTACACTCGATCGTCTTATAGTAGATTTGTCATCTCAAGAGGTATAGATATTAAATATCATATTGCTTACCCATATGAATAGTATATATACATATGAAGAAGGATTGGTAGCCCCTAAACCTTATAAATTTTTACGCCTATAGTAAACCATTGAATTTACACTCTTCTAGTAGTAGAGATTAAATCTAACATATATAATAAATGCCTATTTAGATTCAATTTTAACCGTTCAAAATACATGCATCCGATAGTCTATAAATGTATAAAAATTAAAATGTGTAAAGTTAAGGAATTATCGATCCTTTTCTCTCTCTCTCTCTCTCTCTCTCTCTCTCCCTCTATATATGTATCTATATATATATAGATATATATATATATATATATAGATATATGTAAGGGACAAATTAATAACCGCTTAATTTAACAACATTTCTTCTATCATACGTATATTATTGAATCATTTACTTTCAAAATAAAATAAAAGTGTACTAGTTTTAAAATAGAGTTAATGTAAAATATATTATTCTCATCTTATAGGCTGAGCAAGCAAGGGGACATGTTGCCTCTGTGATGGAATCATACATGACAGAATATGGAAACTCAAAAATGGAAACATAAAGAATTTTTGGAAGGACACAAATAAAGAATGCATAAGGCCAGCAATTGTTCCATGATAACTAAAAATGATAATTGTTAACATCACACGCTTAATAGAAGTCTTTTATAAGGAGTTAGAATATATCAATAATCCACAGTACGTGAAAGATTATGTTAGAAAATTGTTCATTGATCCAATGCCTATTTAAGATGTACTAAAGAGATCAAGAAGAAGAAAATATAGAACCCACTTGATTATACATAAATTCTTTTCATTGTTGTACTATTGATGTAGAACAAGTCCTCTTTACGGATACTTAACTACTGGGGATCTTCAATTTCCGTTATCTTTCAATTGTTTTCTTTGAATAAAGAAAGCTAGATTTTAGGAATCTTGGTTGATTTGGGATTTTAAGTTATGAACTAGCTTATAACCCTATTTTCATTCATCTTTCAATTTCAATAGAAGTTATTATTCAATAAACTTTGTCTCTCTTCATATGTTATTTTGGCTTAGGTAATCATTGTTTCTTCTATTTGAAGCCTGAATGTGGCTGAAATATGAATTTGATTGATATGTGTACTCTCTTTTCCTTGAAATGTCTTAATATAAATGTTAAATTATATGTTTTTTTTAAACAAATCTAAAACTGATATATTGATATGTATGCCCATAAATAATATGAAACTAATATATTACGTTGTTGATATATATAAATACTAATGCAGTGCTTATTTTTTTTTTCTAAAATCTGAACACGACTGAATTCTGAATCTGATTGATTTGTTTGCTTTTTTACTTTAAATTTCTTGTTAAGTTGTTTCTTTTTTAAAAATAAAAAATCTAAAATGGATATGTTGACATATACACTACAAAAACAATTCCTTTATTGAGCCGCAAATAATACAAATTTAGTTACAAAAGATGTTTTTGTAGTTGAATTGTAGCCATTTGTCACTAAATTTCATTGGTTGCAATAAATTGCGTAGTAAATAATTTTTTGCTATGTGCGGTTGATTTTAGCGGCCGCAAAAAGTATTTGCAACTAATTTTGCAACTAAATGTATCAACAGCAAAAAATAGTTTTATTATTTGCAGTGGATTTTAATAACCGTAAAATTCATTTGTGACCAATTCACATCCACCATGAACAGGCACAAATAATTTGAAAAAATTTTGTATTTTTTCACTACCACCTTTAATTGCCAAATATTTGGCTGCAAAAAACATTAGCTATTTGTAATATCTTTATTAAATTAAATATTAGCTAATTTTTTATTGCCTCCTTTTATTTCCAACTATTAAACTAGAGGTGAATTTTATAATTACATATGACACTAAAAATATTCATTAAAAGATTTTATCAGAAAATATAAATATTCATTAAATACAATTTTCACTTCACAAACAGAGAATTAAAGACATGATTCATCACATCATCAAATAAAATGCAATATTTCTATTGAGTATCTATCTAGTACATGCAATATAAGTTTAAATTAATATAAAATAAATGCAAAATATAAGCCATATACAATGGAAGACATGGCATTCAAAGAGAATCCTTAAACTAAAATGAGTGACCACTAACCATACACTAAAAGGTCCTCTTTCTAATTGTCAGCTCATTTCTTATTCTATTATGGATACCAAAAGAACAAAAAGATTCCAGAAATTAAAATATAAGCGGCACAACTAAAATGCATTTAAGTGCCATTGCGACTCCAATGCGTGCATAGAAACACCTTATACATAATGTTGATGCACGATTTTAGCAAACTCCGCACCCACACAAAAGTATAGAATGAATGCACCCAAGGCGGCCAAGTGGCTCGAGTAGAGCTTGCCCGCACCAGCCGAATCTGCAATCCTAATCCACCAAGAACTGCTCTACTACTTCACTGCCCAAATACCCACACAACGTCCAAGTTTATCCACCTCCCCGCCCACTGCCTCTGACCACCTCTCAGCTCACTACCTCGATCCACCTCCCAATTCACTGCTTCTGACTACCTCCCGGCTCATTACCTCAATCCACCTCTCAACTCACTACTTCCGACTACCTCCCAGCTCATTGCTTCTGATCACCTCCCAGCTCACTACCTTGATCCACCTCCTAACTCACTGCTTTGATTCACCTCCCAAGACCCTTCAGCGACACTACACTTACTGCCCGTTTCTTAACTAGCTACTCAACCCACCTCCTTTCACGCCCGAACACTTTCAACTCAAGGATTTTACCGAGCTGGTCCGCGACTGTCTACAAAATAGAGCAGGGCTTAGATAGGAGTCGCCTCAAGACGAAGAGGAAAATGGTGAGGGCGTGTATATGTCCCTCTAAAATGAAGAAAATCCAAAGTATGCCAATGTAATGAGGAGGAAACACAAGGAGAAGGTCCTGCCCAAGTCATGAATTAGGGAGACAAGGATTCAAGGAGTTCCCAATTGGTTTTCTTCCTGAGTTTCTAGGTGTGTTCCTCTGGATTTTTGGCTATGGAGGTTGTACACATGATAGAGGAAGAGAGGTAATCCGTTTTGGGAAAAGAGCCCTCCTAGGAATAATGTGGCTAGAAAAATATGGCTTGTCCCCTTTTCAACAAGGAAAATATCTTTTTATATGGAAGCCAAGAAATGCCCATACCTGATTGGATAATCCATTTTGTCCTAGTTTTAGGGTGCTTACCTTTCCACGTATTTTTCTCTCATTGGACCTTGGTGGCCCAGCTCAGATGTCATGTGGCAAGCTATGGTTGGTGAGCTTTCCCTTATCCAAGCTCATTGGACACATATCGAGCTTCTATTAGCCACGGAAATTGTTATGTATTTTATGGGTAAGTGGCGTGACTTCATTCGTCCAGCTGGCACTTGGTCCTTCACCTGGGCTTTGAATGGTCCCCACCTGGGCTCTGTGCACTGCCTGCACAATGTCAGGCAGGATCTGTACAGTACCAGCCTGGCTGCTGCCAAGACCAGGTACTGTCTCTTGCCTTTAAAGTAGTCCCCGCAAGATGTTTTTATGTGTGTTGGACCATTTTAAGGATTCTTTTAAGAGCGCAATGAGGTGGGCCTTCGTGCACCTAGGTGCTTGATTAGCTGGGCGTCCCACCTGCCTGGGCACCTGGGTGTTCCACCTGTCTAGGGCAGCTGGATATCTTACCTCTCTTGCTCAGGAAGGCGAAGCTCTTGTTTATCGGAGGGGGGCCTGGCCGTTCTAAGGTGCAATGGAGAAATGGAGTTATTTTCCTCATGTATTTATGCGTGCTACGGTATATAGCCACGCTTTTCCACATGTGCCACGGTATATGGTCACATGGGCATTTCCACACGAGCCACAATATATGGTCAGGTGGGTATTCCCATTCGTGCCACAGTATATGGTGATGTGGGACAATATCAGCAAATGGAGAATTTGTTGGCGATACTTAGCGGGAAGCCCAGCTCACAGTGGGTCTCACCTAACAGCTTAAATGGCAAATGCGTTGGCGATACTCAGCGGGGAGCCCAGCTTACAGTGGGTATTACCTAACCGCTCAAATGGCGAATGCGTTGGCGATACTCAGCGAGGAGCCCAGCTTACAGTGGGTCTTACCTATCTGTAGTGAGCAGGGCTTGTACCACGTCCTGCCTTGAGGTAGGAGCGAGGTGGGTTACCTTGCAGCGAGTTGATTCAGACTTTCCTAGGCTTACTTTTCTCCATGTATCCAAGTGTATTTTTTCCCATAACACATAAAAAAAGAAGTATACAAAGTAATACTCAATTATTTCTTTTCTTGTCAAAACAAACTGCTAAATAAAGCATCAAATTTTAGAACGTATTATACCTATGTCTTTGATGGTGACTCTTGAGTATGTAACTTCATTATGAAATTTTAAAGTAAAAATACCATAATCAATTAGTTTTATTGTATTAATAAAGTAACAAACCTCAATATATCATAGACAGTTCTATTGTGATTGAGAATCAACTTGTGTATTTGCATTGAAAGCCATATGATGCACATCAGCGTGCGTATGTGTCACATTCACATATATTTAAGTAGCCACTTGGATCAACTTTCTGAAAAGATCAACTGTGACTTGCAAGCATACTGATTAAGGATTTAGGTTAAATTTAGAAGAAAATAAACAAGAGAATCTCATTCAGAATAATTGAGTTATAGAATATGTTCACATTAAATTAAAGGAATAGAAACCCTTTCTCACATATTTTCACTAAGATAAGTCTAGATCTTTGTCTTGTTATCTTGCACACTCGAAAAACTCTCACCCACCAAATTTTTTTTAACATTGACACAATAATATTTTCCTAACATGTTTCTCCTCATCTTGGTAAATACAATAGTGACACCACGGAATAATTCATAACCACAATGTTGCGTAAATTAAACGGTGCAAGTACACATGTCACAACCAAATAATAAAGTGGTAAGAGGATGTCGATCCCACAAAGAATGTTAATCCTTTAATTACCGAAAGTGATTAATTTACGAATTTATCTAAAAGAATTGAAATAATTTGGATTGAGGAAATTAAAATAGACTAAAATTGACTATTAAGCAAAATAATTAAAGGATTCAACTAATGAAAATATCTAGGGCTAATGATTTTTATCGTATTTGGTTGCATCCAATTCTTTAATTGATGTTGTTCTAATTTCAAATACGTGTTGCTAGTTAATTATTCTCAATTATTCAATAGTCTCTCTCTCTATCAACCAAACATACTATGCACCTAAAAGTTCACTATATCTCTATGTGAAGTTAATTAAATGGAAATGCATTACGATTGGTGATAATTTTTAATTACACTATGCAAACCATATTAGTATATCTCTATCTAATGTGTAATTTATGGCATCTATCACACGGTCTAGATATGATATTCACTTCTAAATTCCTATCAATCCACAATTCATTCAAATATTGGCCAAATATTCAAAAGCATTAATTACCATAATAGATACTCAACACTAAATCTCAAATCAATTGAACAACACAATATTAGAAATCGAATGCCTCAAATAGATTAAATCATTGCCCTAGAAAATGAGTTTAGCCACACATAGAATAGAGTTCAAATCCAATAATTAAGAATTTAACAATTACAAACATAATCTCAATAATCACAATATTATTAAATTCAACACTAAATTAAAAAATGAGAGAAAGAAAAACTAGATGAGTAGAGTTTGATTCTACAAAGTTGGTGAAAATCTCCCAATCTCTTGATGAAATTTCCTTCTCTTTATTGATTTTCCCCTTTCTCTATCTAGTCTCCTTCTTTCCTCTCTTCTCCCTCTCTCTCTAAAAACCTAAAGCAAATCGAAAGTCTCCATCTTCCTCTCCCTAAGGGTCTAAAAATCGTCCAGTTTAGGGGAGGAAGCACCGTGCAGTCGCGTGCCAAGTTCTGCAAGGAAAATCAATTTGTCTGGTAAATGTCAATTAGGTCTCTTTACCTATATCTAATTATACAAAAACTCTCATTTTGATATTTTATTACGTTTCGGTCCTATTTTGTTGCAATTTGGTCCACCTAAGCATAATGCAGTGCGCAGTCGCACAACCAGGCACGCGATCGCGCAATTCATTCTACCAAGGTAGAAAATGAAATAAGTATGAAGTAGACCCCCTTTCTCTTATGTATTTGAAATTTGCCCCTGTATTGTGATAATTTTGTCTTGTAGTCCTTATTTTGTTGCATTTTAGTCCATACATCTCTTGTGTTTTGGTCCCCAAACAACTTCCTTTTCGAGCCAAATCAATCTTTTTTTAGCCAAATTCACTTTAGATGGCCAAATCTATCATTTTCTGTATAAAACAACTAAAATAAATCAAATTCAAATGAAACTTGAGGATTAAACAAACAATTAAAGTCTAAGAGTAAATGATTAGCACGTGTTTTACGCACTTATCACACAACATATTCTGGATCTTAACATACAAATAATTGCACAGAAAGAAACTTAAATGCTGATACATTTAGAATATATTATTATCTGGCATGTTTCTACTAAAATATTTCAAGAAAATGAGATCGATGAACCAGCAACTATTTTCTTTATTTTTCATTTGTAAAAGTTAAAGTGTGGTTATGCATTGTTTTCCTTTTGGGGGTGCAGAAAAATTTACTTAGTCTCATAGGGAATCACTGTCCTAAAGCTCTACTAATGCTATATGGAGGGAGCAAAAGAATATCCTTATCTCTGCTATATTTTCTGAAGAATAAATATATGGTTCTACCAGTGGTTTTGCACAACTCATAAACTTAGGGGTATCTACTGTTTCCTAAAAAAACAAAGAGCTATAAGCAATATCCCCTATTAAAAGTACTGTATCATTAAATATTGAAATTATTTGAAAATTGAATATCATAAATAAATGAAGGATGAAATACCATCTTTTTCTTAAAAAAAATTGTATATTGAAAATATTAAAATTATTGATATTTCAAAAATATGATTGTATTCAATCATTTACAAAATTTGGATTAATTTAGGTACTCAAAATGTAATACCACCTATTTATAGATGTTACAAGATTAGAAGTTGTTAAGATTTGACTTTAAATTTGAGATTTTGAATTTGATTTTATAGAATAAGATTGAAAGATTAAGTTAAAGGATTAAAGATTAAGGGATTGAGATTTTCTTTATTTGATTTTAAAATTTAAGTTTTGAATTAGAAAAAAAAAAGATAGAAATTTTAAATTTTGAATATAAAACTTTTGGCTATAAATAGGAGCTAGTACTTTCCTTCTCTTCATGGTATTTCTAGACTCTACAAAATATCTTATTATTATTGATGATCTTTGAAAATTTTGGGTTGCTATTTGTTGCTGAAGCATTGGTCAACCTTGGTTAAGCATAGAAGTATATAGCATTCTACAATTATTTGAGATATGTAAATATGTGCATAATATATTTTTGCTCTTCTTAAATGGATATGAAAACTTGTTATGTAAACATAATGATTTCATGAATTATGTTCTTAAGGAAATTATATTTTCTAGACTTTTAAATTGTTTACAAATAATTTGTTAATTGTTCATAATCATTAAATGTTTTATGTACAAGCATAAATGAAAATTTTACCAAATGTTTGAACATAGAAATATATTTGTATAAATGTTTTGCTCATTGTCCATAGATATGATTATGTTACTGTTCTGTTACGATTACTATTATTGTTCTGTTATGATTGTTATATCGTTCTGTTATGGTTATTACCGTTCTGTTATTGATTTATTATTGAACTTCAGAATGCTTTCTACAATTTTTATTGTATTCTATGTGACGTGAGCTTTAATAATTAAATTAAATAGATATTTATAATTATGCTTACGTATTTTTGAACAATGATTTATGTATAAATATAAGTTTTTAATAAATCATAAATGTTATGCACAGATTTATTTACTGAGTTGACAACTCACTCCTCGTCATTAATATTTTACAGTTGATTGAAGTTCGAACTGTGAAATAATAGAGATTTTCAATTGAGCTTAAACTATTGGAAAAATTGAAGTTAGTATCAAGTATAATTTTGGGTATTGTATTTAATCTAAAGAAATATTATCTTGGATCTTTAAGCATTGTAATTGTACTGTTAAGATTTATTTACTCTTTGGGTGATTTAATTGTATAATTGAGAATTTTGGAGTTTTGGAGTTTATTTCAAATTTGTCATATGTTTTGGTATGACAAATTTGGGGTGTTACACAAAATATTAATGTACAATATCAATAAATGAAATATTAAAATTTTAATTTTTTTTAATATTTATATTTTACACGTTTCATTGTTTCATTGTTCCTTTTGCTAGAATATAACTTAGAGAAAACATTACCTAAATCTATTTTTTATTTTGAAAATATTAAATAAAGAATATTATATTTTATTTTACGAGCCACTAAAGTTATCTATTTTTAAACACTCCAACAAATTACTGCCCTATGAATTCACCACTTTATCTTCCAAAATAAACTTTGTATTAAAAAAATCTCGTTTGCTTTAAAAAAATAAATACAAAAGAAATAAAATCAGAGTTAACAATTGGAGATATTGTATAAGAGAGTTGAAGCTTCCCAAGTTATATGACAATGCTTATCCTAAAATACAGTAATATAATTTTTATCAATTGAATAATGAGTCGGAGTAATTAATTATTTTTAAAATAATAAAATTTGCAATACAATGTATATGATTTAGGTCGATACTTGGGATAATTAATTGTTATGCTTACTGTTAACTGAATTATTTTTGTACTTTATAATATCTTTATGCTAACTAGAGGTCACATGTTGATAATAGCTTATTGATCACATGCTATAAGAAAATATATAGCTACCAAATTGCAACTAATTGTAACCAATTTTCAGTGGTTGCAATAAGTTTCAATGCAAAAAGTTTTTCATCATTTTGCCGCTAATTTTAACCGCTATTTTTAGCAACTAGCCAAAACCAGCAACAGCAGCAACAATTGGCTGTAGTTAATACTTCTAGTGCTTCTGCATAACCATTGCATTTCTCAGCAGCCAACTAGCCGAAGCCAACAGCAGTAACAACAACTGACTGCAGCAAAGTATATTTTGTGCTTCTGCCTAGCCTGCATGATACGTTCCTAGCAGTTACTGAAGGAATAATTATTTCCCGAGGAACTCATGCTCAATGACAACAGGACATGGTAATAGGAAGTGCTACAACATTATTGAAAGTCTATAGATACTTTAGCCTGATCAAGATATGGTTCCAATAATCAGCTTATGCAATTTACCAGAGGATGTATGACAAAAATCTAGAGGGAGCGAATATTGCTAAATTTATTCCGATTACCTGCTTAAATGAGATTAATCCATTCTTATCTACATCAATGAATCCAAAACTTTGCAACCCAGAATAATGCCCATGAAATGGAGGAATGAGAGAGAAGCCTTTGTAATACCACATAAAAAGAATATTTAAATTAGCATCTGCCATTTGTTTAATCACAGAAAAAATTATTAATTAAATTAGCAAAGTCTGCATAATTCTAAGTAATTTATTTTCGCTAAGTAATCATGTTCAACAACTCACAAGCTCACACCTGTGCCAGAAACTGAAATCTACATGACCAAATGGCAAAACACATGGGATCATGCATGAGGTCTGTGTGGGTACAAGAAAAGAAGTGATGATGTTAAACTAAAAACAATGACTTTCCAATAGTGTCCTTTATTTAGAAGCCAAAATAGTATTTACTTTTCTCATTACCAGTATATTAAAAGCTGTAAGGGTACCTGGCATCGGGATTAATTGAAAGAAACTTATCCAGAAAGATAAGATGGAATAACTGAAAAAACAAAGATAAGATGTCCATATCACTATTTCTGAAAAGGAGAAAAAGTATAAGTTGGTTGCTTCAATAAGTAGACAAAAAGTATCCATTTTTGGTGTAAACTTTGAGTAAAGAATCTGGCATAGCAAAAATTAAGACTGACTTGTATGTATGTATGTCTTGTAACTATTGATCCATTGGAATTTGAACAAAATCCAAAACGAGTTCAAAATAACCATTAGCAGAAATTAAAAGATTCAATAAATCGAATTATTTTCTTAAAGTTAGAACAAACGTAAACATTCCAACACAACACATTTCAATATAAGTACTCACTGATTCAACACTTGCTAATGTTAACCATATAATTCAAGGCGTTTCCCTGCAAAAATTATGATTATGAAATGTTAGTGCCAAGTTGCTATGATCTTTGGGTAGCTGTAACAAATCAAACTCTATATTCAATAAACATGTTCAGCAAAAACAAGAATGAACTCTATATTTAGAAACATACAAGTATTCTTGAAAGTACCGCATACCTGTTCTAACTCAGATGCTTTCACGAGAAGCATTAAGCCACAGTATACATGTATGTTCTTCGTTGCTTCCACCGTGGAGTTCCACAAGCAAAACATATTTTTTCAAGGTGGGGTGACATTCCCTTTCATTCTATGTCTTGTATCCATGTGCAGAGTAGAACACAGAGCTACTCATCGGCAGCTTGCTTGTCTGCTCCGTGTTCAAGTTTTACTAGCATAAACAATTGAGGTAGAGTGACAAGACCTCCTTTGGAACTGGCGAATATTTCCATCTGCAGTAGTCTCATGTAATCATTATAACCATCGGCCGATCCGAGTAAATATCCAGAAGCAAGATGCGAACTATTTGTGTCTTCTGATGATTTTAGTTCGCATTCGCAGAAAATTCGAAATAAATAACAAGTGTTACAATAGTACCATCGGGAAACTACAATAGCCCGTAGAGCAAAGCTAACGAAGTTGTCATTAAACCAACCTGGTCGAAGCTTTAGGGTTATGGAAGATCCTAAACTCTTAAGGGTAAACCATCCTGGAATTTCATTTCCAAGAAAACATAGAGAAGCATTCGGTGGCGTTTCATATGATTTTTGTTCACAAAAAGGAAAACGAAAAAGTTTTGCTTGAATATTACTATAATATACCAAACTTGTATAGTTAAAGATAAAAGAGATAGAGAAAAAGAAAGGAAAACAAATAATAATTTATAGAATTAAGCTAATACAAAGGTATTACCATAAAATTAAAAAATATATCCGATCCAGTAGATTAGTGATAAGCGTCTTAAAGTACATCATTCACATATATTTTACAAGACATTATTACATCACTTTTGAATTTAATGTCCCTTTTTGTGCATAAATTGTGAAATTTCATTACCATACTTTTAATTTGCATGTTTTCATGGTCAAGAAATCAAATACATGCAAATATGTATAATTGTACAAGATGGCATGAGTATCATACTTGTATTTAAGTATTTATGTGGTGTAATTTTGTGTATAGGTGTTAAAGGAGTGCAAGTTGCAATTAAAGATATAAAGTATCCATTTGCATACAACTCACTTGAGCATGAATCACTATCATGGCCATAACTTTGTGTAGACATCTTCAAATGCCATGATTCTTTTGGCAAGTGAAAGCTAACTCAATTATACATAACGTATGTGCAGATAACATTTGCAAATTCAGAATGGTAGGTGCCGAAAGTGTAAAGGAATGTAATTGAGCATTGTTCATCCATGTGCAACCTGGACCAACGAACACCTTTCTGTCATTTGGCCATAACTTTCTGAATACACCATAAATCAAGTTGATTCTTGAAGTGATGAAACCAGGAGGCAGACAGATAAAATTTTCATGTTATCCATATTTTCCAGATCGTGCATCTGGGCTATCTAAGATGGACATCATTCAGACAATGGCTGTCAAAATGGCAATTTGAACATGCTTTAATCTTTTGATCATATCTCATGTTACCGACATCGAAATGACATGATTATTAAAGCATGAGAAAGATTATTCAAGTATTCAAAAATTTTATGAAGACTAATGTCTCTAATTTGGCATGGGAGACAGCCATAAGTGAGCTATAATCTGGCAGACAGAGATATGATGAAACTGCAACATGCATGTGTCTTCACATGTAAAGTATCCTTTATCTTGCCTATATAAATGGTGGTTTTGAAAAGGAAGGCATGCTATTCTTGATTTCATTTCTCTTAGGTAGTTCTTTCCTTGTTTTATTTCTTTGCTTATTGTAATCCAAGTGTTGTCACTCAAAAATTCGTAGCTAGTGTTTGTGTTGTTTTTGTACTCTTCATCAAGCAATTTCCACCAAAGGATTGAAGAAGACGATCAATCATTTCAAACCCAAAGGAAAATCTTCGATAAAGATAAGTTTATTTCAATCTTTATTTGTTCTTCTATGTATTTTTCACTTTCATACTTAATTTCATTGATTTGAACTTGATAATGGAAGGCTAAATACATAGTGGGAGTTTGGTTTAGCTACTATGATTGTGTTGGTTATTTTGTGAATTATGTTTAATGAATGTTTAAGATTGTTACTTGTTCATTGCTCTTCATACCTTAGATTATGAATTATAGACTGATAATCTATTGTTTATAATTAAAATTAACAAATGAGAATTAAGGTGTTAGAAATATCATCTTACCTTAATTAAGCTCTTTTGAACAAGTGTTTAAATTGGATCCATTGATTTGGTTTAATTTAAATGGTCATATCATTTTCTTGTAATTAATTCAATTAATTAAGTAAAAGCCTCACATAAAGGATATACTTAGTTGATTGCAAGTGAGAATTGCCATGATCATTGGATTTCTCTAGCCATAGTGAAAAAGATCAATAATCTAAGCATTGGAATAATTGTTCAATTCACTTAATATTTCAATGCATGAGTAGATAGCTAACCAACTCCCATTTGATTTCATTGGATTTAATTTATTATCATTATTCTTCTTTTTTTAGCAAGTCAATTTATTTGTTTAACATCGCATCAAACTACAAATTGAATGAGTGTTTATGACTTTATTAGTTATTAAATTTAGTAACATAAAGAAAATAAATAAGAATCTAAACTACTACAATTCCTTGAGAGATCGACCTTGGGGTGAATTTATCATTAGCTATTAATGATTTGTGCACTTGCAAGCATATTAAAATTTGCACATCAATTAGCAGATAAAAAAAATTTCTTAATTGAGAGAAATCATGGAGAGAATATATGGTGATCATAAATTGTTGATATTGATTGTGAAATTAATATTTCTAGACAATCTTTGTTGTCTTGTTTTTATTTTCATCATATTATTTATCATCATGTAGCCAAAAAAAACTAACTACTAATTTTTTTTTTTTAGCAAAAACTACATCTACCACTGTAAGACGAAATAACTTTTAACTCACATGATATGAAACACAAAAAGCAATTTTAACAAAACTTGTAGCTAGGGGAAAAAATTAAGTTTAAATAATTTCATATACAAACAGAGAGAGTAAAGGGAAAAACCTTGTCATTTTCTTTCCTCCATTCAATTGCCATAACCTAAATTTTCTATAGAGCACACCCTTGAGAATTTTTTAGGGCGTTTCGATCCAATTTGAAGCAATTGGTGAAGTTAAATTTCTATGAATTCCATGAAGTTGGTGTGAACAAAATTGATAAACTTCCTAATGATTGCATTGACCTGCAATATTGTGCATGTTTATAACTTATATCACATGGAAGCTCTGGTAAGGATTGAAGCCTCTCACAATAACTTATGTCAAGCGAAAAAAAGTTGGAAAGATGTACAATGCTTTTGACAGAGAGAGATTTGAGGCCACAGTTTAGGCTGAATATTTTTTATTTGATTGTAACATAATTATTTGAGTTTTTTTATGTTTACTTGTCCATAATTCTTGGGTGTAAAGACAATGATTTAATTTGTTGTACTATATAAATTCTACCTGTAATGGTCAAAGGCAGAGAACAGCATTCATTAAAAACTTTCATGGTATCATAGCAACATTACTATCAAGCATAATCGATCCACAACCTTCATTCTTTTCTTTCACATTCAAAATGTCTACCACATCTTCTGCATCCTCAGCCTCTAAAATTATAGTTTTAATATCAACTGGTAACAACACCTCTCACTCCACTAGCCTTATCTCCATTAAGTTGCCTCCCAAATTTCCTTCAAACTTTCCAAAGGGAGGAATTATGCCTCCTGGAGGTCTCAATTCAAAAATTCCCAAATTCCCTTACTATTTTTATATGGTTTGTTAAGATATGTTGATGGATCGTAGCCTTGTCCTTTAGAAACTATCATAAAATTAGGAGAAGCACCTAAAACTAATCCAAATCATAAACTTTTGTTATACCAAGATCAATTTATATTACAAGCCATTCAAGCCTCTCTGGCTAGTAATATTGCTCCTTTCATCTCCACCTATAGAACCTAGAGAGCACTTTTGCAAATCGATCTAACACTCAAATGCTAACTTTGCTCTCCACCCTCACGAAAATGTCAAAGGAAGGCATTACAATTACTGAATACATGCAAAATATTAAAAGCATTGTTGATGATCTAGGCTTGATTTGTCATCCTCTTCATGATGCTGAAGTTGTTGCTTATACTCTTAATGATCTTGACAATGTGATGTAAAACAATTTTAGAATTTAATTAGTTTAGAAAGTTTTTTATTCTTACCAATTTAATTTGTTATTTAATTCTTAGTTTTCTTATTTAGGTATAAGTTATTTTTCCTTATTTGAGTTAACTTGTAACACTAGGTTTCCTTTATTATATGTAGAGAGTATATATTAGTTGTTTTAGCAATTTTTTCATTCAATAAAATATTTTCCTTTGATTTTATCTCTTATGGGATTATTATCTTGACACTCATAGTTTGAGCCATTAGGTTAGAACGATATCTAATCTCATCCATTAGAATGTTTATTTAACTCACTTCGTCAAAGAATCGAATGAGATTCGGCATTCGACAAAGTATTTTTATCACACTAGTTATCCCGTTTGCGTCAGTTGATATCAGAGCCTATCTTTATACCAGACAAAGCTTTTATAAACCACTAAGCACAACCACATCTATCAATATATCCTTTCACTAAAAGAAAAAAGATTAAAAAAAATTATAATCATCCGTCTATTATGTTAGGCATGATGCATTGTTATTCAATGAAAGATGTATTTCTAAAGATCTTGAACAATTCTTTAAAGTTAAGAGGATACTAAAGAAAAACGAGTACAATTTGTTACTTGTTTTCTATTAAAAGGGAGTGCATTATATTGGTAAAATCTGTTACAAAGGTCACGACTTGCAAGCCGAGAAGAGAAAGTTCGATCATGAGATCAAATGAAGCGATTAAAGAGGTCGTGATTTATTCCTCTTGATTATTGTTTGACACGTCAAGTTATGAGGTCTATTCATTCTTATGCTATAGAGTTTGATAATTTGTATGAGTATTTAGTTTTTTATGAGAGTAAAGAGATTTTAGTTGAGAAATTTTTAAAAGGGCTCAATAGTGATGTAAGAGTTCGAATGTTGTTATATACTATCCATACATTACCATATGTCATCCTATAAGCCAAAGGAATCGAAGGGCAACTAAACTTGACTTGGACAAAGCTTTTAGAGATATTGACAATGTAGTTAATAAGATATTTGATAATATAACTGAAAAAGACCCTGAGATAGTGACTGAAGATGTGCCTAAAAAGAAACTTGAAGACATGCCAAAGATTATACAACAAAATATTTTTCATTTTAATTTAAAAATTGATAATGTGATTGAACATGTACAGGAACTCAAGTTAAAGATGACATGCTTGTCATTGACAAGGTTCTACCTATTCATATTGAAGACAAAAATATTATCCTTAAGGAAGATTTGGCTGCAAAGATAAATTTAGTTGGCGAGTATATCGAACAATATTTGGGAAGAGTTATGAGAAATTTAAAAGTAGTTTATTATTACAAGTACACAAGTTTTGGAAGAACGACAAACAAGTGAAAAAAGAAGATACAATTTGGGTACTTTCAAGTTTCAAGAAAGTTTGCAGAAAGTATTACTCCTTTAAGTCACAAAATAATTTAGTGTTGCACTACAAATTTCGTCCAACAAACAAAACTCGATGATGAGTTTTCTTTAAGAGAGGGGGAATATGGTGTATGTCAAATTATGTAAATTAATTTAGGAAAGTTTGATTTTTAGGAGATTCAGCTAGTTGTAGATTTGGATAGATCATTTCCAGATTTGTAGGAGATTTCATGCTAAAGTCTAGGCTATCATATTTTGTATATAAGTTTCCTATTGTAACCTAATTCATAAGTGAATGGATACAATAATTCTCCCATTCATATGCCTCGTGGCATCAGAGCCTAAAAAACTCTAAAATTTCTTCATCTTCTTCTCTTTCTATTTTGGCTGAGTTCCTTCATCTTGTTCTCCCCAATAATTTTTTGTTTATTTTTCTCTCAAATTTCCTATCATTCTTCCGTCCTTTGAAGAGAATATGTTAGAGTCCACCGGTTCTAGCCGTGTCTCGAATGCTCCCACAACCAAGAATATTATCGTTGCCTCAACTGGAGATTTGCAAAATATCCAAGTGGCGTATCAATTGAATGGAAAAAATTATTTGAAGTGGCTATAACTAGTGCGCACATTCTTGAAAGGCAAAGGGAAATTGAGCCATTTGTTAGGTACGAGTCCTCTAAAGGACGATCCAAAATTTGCGGCTTGGGATGAATAATATTCAATGGTGATGTCGTGGTTGTGGAGTTCGATGCTACCAGAAATTAGTGATATATGCATGTTTCTCATATCCGCCAAGATTTGGGAGGCTGTCCGACAAACTAATTCCAAGGTTCATGATGCTGCCCAAATCTATGAAATTAAGTCAAAAATTTCACAACCAAGCAAGGAACTTGAACTATCATGAAATATTCGAGTCTTTTGCAAGGCTTAATGTAGGAAATGAACCACTATCAATGCATTCAAATGCGTTGCAGCAAGGATGTCGCGATTCTAAAGCGATTTGTAGTGAATGATTGCATCTATGATTTTCTTGCCGGTCTCAATGTTGAGTTTGATGCTGTTAGAGTGTACATTTTGGGAAAAGAGGACATGCCCTCTTTGAATGAGACTATTTCAATCATACGCGTCGAAGATGGACAACAAAGTGTTATACTAGAGACGGATGGAGGAGATGAATCTGCCATGGTGACCAAAGCTACTAAAGTTACTTAAGTGAAGGAAACTAGCCCTATTAGACCTTTTGTTCCATCCAATCAACCTAAATTTATCAATAGGAACACTCTATTTTACACGTATTGCAAAAAAGCATCGTCATACCAAGGACCATTATTGGAAGCTTCATGGGAGACCCAATCGAAATAGCAATGACAAAGGACAAGCACATGTTGCAAGCACTCAATCACATGATGAATGAGGGTTCTAATTTGTATAGTTTTGCATTATGACTTCAAAAGGAAGAACTTAAAAAATTGAGGAGTTTGTTGGAGACACTTGAGTAACCTTCTTCAGCAGTAGGTCCTTCCTTGGGTGGTACTTGTTCACTGGCTTTCACAAGTACCTCTTATTCTTCTTCTTCTTCTTCTTGTGTTATTAGTGTCTAGAAAAAGTTATCCATATACTTGGTGATAGATTATGGATCCATCAACCACATGACTTATACCTCTACGTTTTTCACATCATATGCCCCATGTTCTAGTCTGATGGATCAGTTACTACAGTAGCCGGCCAAGGAGACATTTATATAAATAATTTCCTCACTCTTTAAACTGTTCTCCATGTTCCAAGATTGTCTGCAAATTTGGTTTCCATTCAAAAACTTACCAAAGATTACAATTGCAGTGTGACTTTTTCTTCATCATCTTATGTGTTTCAGGAACAGGGCATGGAGAGGAAGATTAGACATGCTAGTGAGAGGAATGGTCTTTACTATTTGGAAAATCAAAATGGAAGAGTTACAGTTGAAGATTCCCTATATACGTCACTCTTTTCTGAGTTTGTCAAGCCAAACAACAATAAAATGTGGCTTTATGATCGTCGTTTAGGTCATCCTTACTTCAGCATTCTTAAATTAATGTTTCCTTCATTGTTCCGAGGGTCCAATTTAGTCTTTTCATTGTAATGATTGTGAACTTGCCAAACATAAACATGTTTTTTTTCCAAGAAGTAATCAAGAAATCTTAATCATTTTTCTCTTATTCATAGTGATATTTGGGTTCCTTCAATTGTTCTAAACATTTCTGGTGCTAAGTGGTTTGTTTCATTTATTGATGACTGTACTCAAGTAATGTGGATATATTTGTTGAAAAATAAATCTGATGTTGTTACTATTTTTCCCAACTTTTACAAAATGATAAAGACACAATTTGATGTAAGAATTAAAAGATTTTGTTCTGACAATTACAAAATGATAGAACAAGGGACTTGTTTCTTCTTGACTTTCCTAATACACCAAAAATTTAGTCCAATTCTTCAGAGTCTGTGTCTGTTCTAATCCCAACTTCTGTTCTAGCTAAACCTACTCTTGAGTCTATGTCTATTCTAATTCCAACTTCTGTTCCAATCGAACCTACTTCTACTGTAACACCTGGTGAGTCGTCTACGTTAGATAAGGGAATCCAAGACAATACTCAACCATTGCAAGTATATTATGGGAAGAAGATTCATGTTCCCCGACCAGTGCAAGTGCAATTCCCTTTTCGTGCTACTATTCAGGTTCCCAAGTCTGTTACCACAACCATAGAGAGTCATTCACCATCAGTTGAGTCTAGCCAACCCATAAATGAGCATGGAAAACCAAGTAATGTAGACATACCCATCACACTTAGTAAAGGAACTAGATCTTGCACCAAACATCCATTTCCCTTATTCTGACCTATCAAAACCTTTTCCAAAGTGACATAGCCTTTCTAAGGAATCTGCATAAAATAACCATTCTAAGAAATTTATCTAAAGCACTAAAGGACAAGAAATGGAAGGATGCTATGAAAGTGTAGATGGAGGCCTTAGTGAAAAATAATGTATAGGAGTTGGTTAAGTTGCCAAAAGGAGTCAAAACGGTTGGATGTAAATGGGTGTTCACCGTGAAGTACAAATTCGATGGTTTGATTGAAAGATTCAAGGCAAGGTTGGTTGCTAAGAGGTACACTCAAACCTATGGCATCAATTATCTTGAGACATCTGCACCTAGCTGCAAAAATGACTACGGTGCGAGTTTTTTGTCATTGGCAAAAATTTTAGATTGAATTTACAATCGTATGATCTTAAAAATGCAATTTTGCACAGGGATCTAGAAAAAGAGATATACATGAAAGTTCCTCCCGAGTTTGAATCTAAAGAATGCATTCTACGGGCTCAAGCAATCACCAAGAGCCTGGTTTGGAAGCCTTACCAAGGAAATGTTTGACTCACGATACAAGCAAAGTCAAGGTGATCACACCTTGCTTGTGAGACACTCTAATTCAGGTGAAGTGATGGCTTTGGTTGTGTATGTTGACGACATGATAGTTACGGGCAATGATGCTAGAGAGATGCATGACTTAAAACAATGTCTTATAAAAGAATTTGATATCAAGGAACTTGGGAGATTAAAATACTTCTTTGGTGTTGAAGTAGCTTATTCAAGGTAAGGAATTTTCATTTCACAATAGAAGTACGTACTTGACTTGTAGAAGGAAACTGGGAAATTAGGATGTAAGCTAGTTGACATACCTATTGAGTTTAGTCATGGACTATGCGATACACCTAAAAACCCAATGGTAGATAAAAATTCCTATAAGAGACTTATTGGGAGACTAATTTATATGATGCATACGAGACTGAATATCGCGTTCAAATAAGTGTTGTTAGCAGATTCATCCACAACCTTAAAGAAATGCATCTCAAAGTTGTTCATAGAATTTTGCAACACTTAAAGGGCAACCCGGGAAAGGTATTCTTTTTAAGATAGGAGAACACAGGACTCTAGAAGCTTATACTGACGTGGATTATGCAGGATCATTGGACAATAGAAGGTCAACTTCAATATATTGTACTTTTGTGGGTGGGAACCTTGTAACATGAAGGAGTATAAAACAAAATATGGTTGCACAATCAAGCGCATAGTCAAAATTTAGATCAATGGCAGTGGGAATTTGTGAGTTGCTCTGGTTGAAGATTATTCTTGATGACTTGAAGAAAAGGTGGGAAGGACGAATAAGGTTATACTGCAATAACAAGTCTGCTATCAGTATAGCTCACAATCCTGTGCAACACGACATGACAAAACATATTGAAGTTGACATACACTTTATCAAAGAGAAACTCGAAAGCGGCTTAATATGTGTTGAAAAATAAGAATTTCGTAATGACTCAAAACACACAAATATATTTATTTCTCATACAAATTTACAAGAAAATATGTAAACACACTCAAATACTTGAACAAGGACTCAAGCTTTATTTCTAACTTATTTTAAAACCTTAAGGGGGGAGGGGTATTTATAGTTGAAGCAAATCATTCTAAACCATTGATTTAGTCTTCATGTAGAACACCAATGTTGACTTTGTCTAGCACACCAATATTGACTTTATCCAGCACATCAATATTGACTTTGTCCAGCACACCAATGTTGACTTTGTCTAGTACACCATTGTTTATCAAATCTAGTACACCATTGCTTACTAAATTTAGTACACCAATTTAGACAATTCAACATTCTAGATTAAGTTTACAATTCAACACTCCCCCTTAAACTTAATCTAATCACACCAAGTGAATTTCTCAATCTTATAAAATCTTCTTGTTTGAGTGGCTTGGTAAAAATGTCAGCAATTTGATCCTGGGACTTCACGTACTCCATATGTACATCATTTCTTGTGATGCATTCTTTTATGTAGTGGTAACGAGTGTCAATATGCTTGCTTCGATCATGAAACACCGGATTCTTTGCCAATGCCATAGCTGACTTGTTATCAACATAAATCTTCGTTGGCTTCTCTTGTGACCACCTCAGCTCCTTTAGTAGGTTTCTAAGCCAAATTGCATGGCAAACACATGACGTGGCAGCTACGTACTCAGCTTCACATGTGGAGAGTGTTACAATTGGTTGCTTCTTTGACATCCAAGTGAAAGCGGTGTCTCCCATAAAGAATACAAAACCAGTTGTACTTTTTCGATCATCAGTATCTCCAGCCCAATCACTATCGCTATATCCAACAAGTTCAAAATTATCTGAACATGAATAGAACAAACCAAAGTTTGTTGTACCTTTTAGATAACGAAGAATCCTCTTTGCAGCCTTGAAATGTGTGGTTGTTGGAGTTTCCATGTAGCGGCTTACAAGTCCTGTTGCATAGAGAATATCGGGCCTAGTACATGTTAAATATCGTAAACATCCAACCAAGCTCTTGAAAAAAGTTGAATCTACTTTTTCTCCTTCTTCGTGCTTCGAAAGCTTAACTCCACACTCAATTGGCGTACTAATAGGCTTGCAATTTTCCATTTTGAACTTCTTGAGGATTTCCTTTGTATAGCGTTGTTGTGAAATGAAAATTCCATCTTCTTCTTGTTTTACTTCGATACTGAGGTAATACGCCATAAGCCCAATGTCAGTCATCTCAAACTCCTTAGTCATCGTGTTCTTGAAATCATCGAACAAGCTTGGATTGCTTCCGGTAAAAATCAAATCATCTACGTACAAGCACACGATCAAAATATCTTCATCTTTGATCTTGATGTAAAGTGCGTGTTCATAAGGGCACTTAGTGAAACCATTCTTTTGGAAATACTTGTCGATTCGACTATTCCATGCTCTTGGTGCTTGTTTCAAACCATAGAGAGCCTTTCTCAATTTCAACACCTTGTCCTCTTGCCCTTTAACTTCGAAACCTGTAGGTTGTTGTATGTAGACTTCTTCTTCGAGAACTCCATTCAAGAATGCAGATTTTACATCCATTTGATGGATCTTCCACTTGTTTTGAGCTGCCAAAGAAATGATTAGTCTTACAGTTTCTAAGCGTGCTACCGGAGCAAACACCTCATCATAGTCGATGCCGGCTCTTTGACTGTAGCCTTTTGCAACTAGCCTCGCTTTGTATCGTTCAATCTCTCCTTTTAAATTCTGCTTTACTTTGTACACCCATTTGACTCCAATAGCTTTGTGTCCTTTAGGAAGTGACACAAGCTCCCACGTATCATTCTTCACAATAGCTTTAATTTCTTCATCCATTGCATTTCTCCATTTTTCATCTTGTATAGCTTCTCCAAAACTCATTGGTTCACACTCAGCAAAAAGGCAAAAAAGAGTGAGATTATCTAACCTCTCAGTTACCTCATAGAGATCTTGGAAACTCCTTGTGCGTTCTTCATTTCTTTCCTTTAAAAAAGATGGTGGTGAATCTCCTTGATTGTTTGTTATTGGTGAAGTTGGTGGAGTATGCGGAGTAGTAGGTTCTTCTCTTGCTTCTCCTGCTTGCTCCATTATTGGCTCTTCTTCAAACAAAGGAAAGAAGTTGAAGTCATCGACATCTGGACTAAAATCCCATTCTCCTTCTTCGTCAAATATTACATCTCGACTGATCACAATCTTTTTGCTGTTTGGATTATACAACTTTTAACCCTTTGAACTTGAATCATAGCCAATGAAGATAAAACTCTCGCTTTTATCATCCAGCTTTGTTCTTCTCTCGTCTGGTACATGAACATGAGCTACACTTCCAAAAACTCTAAGATGAGAAATACCAGGCTTTCTTCCACACCATGCTTTTTGTGGTGTTTTTCCCCACACGCTTCTTGTTAGAGATCTATTGGATAGATATACAGCAGTTGATACAGCTCCAGCCCAAAACTCCTTGGGTAGTCTTTTACTTTTCAACATACTCCTTGCTATGTTGAGAATTGTTCGATTCTTTCTTTCAGCAACACCATTTTGTTAGGGGGATCTCGGAACGGTTAAGAATCGTCGAATTCCATTTGCTTCACAGAATTCTTGAAATTCCTTGGAAGTGAATTCTCCTCCACGATCAGTTCTCATGGCCTTAATCTGACGACCACTTTCTTTCTCAACGGCAACTTTAAATTTCTTGAAAGCTCCAAATACCTCAGACTTTTGCTTCAAAAGGTATATCCATGTTTTTCTTGAAAATCATCAATAAAGAGAAGGAAATAATTATTGTTACCAAGAGATCTTGGCTTGAATGGACCGCATACATCAGCATGAATGAGCTCCAATGGTTTCTTGGCTCTAAAGGTAGACTCTTTTGGAAAGCTTTTTCTGAATTGCTTCCCATGTAAACATCCTTCACAAAGTTGGTTCGGATGATTGATGTAAGGAAGACCTCTTACCATTTCCTTCTTAGCCAATAGCTCTAACCCTCCAAAGTTGAGATGCTCAAATCGAAGATGCCATAGCCATGATGCATCTTTGTAACAACCTTTCAAACATTTCGCAACATCGTTTTGAATATTCAAAGAAAACATTCTATTCTTTGACATTTTCACTTTAGTAATTAAGTTGTCTTTGTCATCTCTTATAAAAAGACTATAATCTTTCATATGAATGTCATAACCTTTTTCTAAGAGTTGACCTAAACTCAAAATATTACTTTTCATATTAGGCACATAGTAGACATTTCCAATAAATTGATGTCTATCCATCTTTCAATTGTATAAGAATGTTACCTCTTCCTTTCACGGCTATTTTTGAATCATCACCAAAAGAAACATTTCCATTTGTTGATTCGTCTAACTCCACTGAACATGCTTCTTTTTCCACACATATGATTGCTCGCACCAGTGTCAAGATACCATGTGTTCTCTTGGCCTCCACTATTGTCTTTATATGCTAACAAGACAGTTTCATCTCCTTGATTTTTTTCTTCTACATAGTTAGCCTTCTCTTCCTCTTTATTGTTGTAGGCTCTACATGCAGAAGCATAATGGCCAAACTTTTGACAATTATAACATCTGACTTTAGACTTGTCGTACCTTGTATTTGGATTGTTTCTTTCACGACCTCGTGTTGAGCTTTCTCCTTTCTCATAGTTGTTGAAATTATTGTAGTTATAATTCCAACCTCGTCCACGACCACGGCCTCTACTTTGTCCTTGACCTCGACCTCTACCTCGACCTCGTTGGTTTCTATCATAGCTTTGAATTTCTTCTTTCTCCTTGAATTGCATCTTGAGAAGTTGTTCGGAGATGCCTTGCTTCTTTTTTATTTTTTCTTCATAGGCTTGCAATGATCCTTGTAGTTGGTCGATCGTCATTTCTTCCAAATCTTTAGTTTCTTCAATTGTTGTAACTATGTGATCAAATTTTGAATCCATAAATCGTAGTATCTTTTCCATTATCCTTACTTCACTTAATTTTTCACCATTTCTTTTCAATTGATTAGAAATAGCTTCAATTCTAGAGAAGTAATTAACAATTGACTCGCCTTCCTTCATATATAAAGTTTCAAATTCTCCTCTCAATGTTTGAAGACATACCTTTTTTACTTGCTCGGCACCTTTGTAGGATGTCTGAAGTTTATCCCATGCTTGCTTTGCGGAAATTGCATTTGATATCTTCTCAAAAGCATCATCATCTAATGCTTGATAAATGACATAGAGAGCCTTTTTGTCTCTCTTTCTCGAGTCCTTCAACGTGTCTCTTTGTGCTTGAGTCAAAACAGATATGGCAACATCATCTCTAGGTTCATTATAACCTTTCTCCACGACCTCCCACACATCTTGTGCTCCAAGGAGTGCCTTCATTTTTATGCTCAAATTATCATAATTGCTTCTATTGAGAATTGGAACTTGGAATGGTGTCATACCTCTATTTGCCATAGCTTTCTAACAATATTTCGGATAGTAATATGAATGCTTATAGGTGTGAAAATATACACTAAGAAAATTCCCAGGAAAGACTGGAGGGGTCACAACGGTCCCACTTAAAACCCAGATTCCTTAGGCAATCTTAGCCTTTTTGACATAATTTTCTAAATATGCACGTAATCACACAAATATAACATCCAAGTTACAAAACCGAGCTCTGATACCACTTTGTTGAAAAATAAGAATTTCGTAATGACTCAAAATACACAAATATATTTATTTCTCATACAAATTTACAAGAAAATATGTAAACACTCTCAAATACTTGAACAAGGACTCAAGCTTTATTTCTAACTTATTTTAAAACCTTAAGGGGGAGGGGTATTTATAGCTGAAGCAAATCATTCTAAACCATTGATTTAGTCTTCATGTAGAACACCAATGTTGACTTTGTCTAGCACACCAATATTGACTTTATCCAGCACATCAATATTGACTTTGTCCAGCACACCAATGTTGACTTTGTCTAGTACACCATTGTTTACCAAATCTAGTACACCATTGCTTACTAAATCTAGTACACCAATTTAGACAATTCAACATTCTAGATTAAGTTTACAATTCAACAATATGTACCCTATTTGTTTCTTTGAAGGATCAGTTAGTTGATATTCTCATAAAGGGTTTGTCAAGTACAGTGTGTCAGGCGATTGTCAACAAGCTTGGAATTGAAGACATCCATTCACCAGCTTGAGGGGGAGTGTCAAATTATGTAAATTAATTTAGGAAAGTTTTATTGTTAAATATTTTATTTAGTTTCTTTATTTTTAGGAGATTCAGTTAGCTATAGATTTGGGTAGATTATTTTCAGATTTTTAGGAGATTTCAAGCCGAAGTTTAGGCTATCATATTTTGTATATAAGTTTCCTGTTGTAACCTAATTCATAAGTGAATGAATACATAATTCTCCCATCCATTTTCTCAGTGTAGAATAATTTTAGATATTAATTAGTTTAGAAAGTCTTTATTCTTGCCACAATGCATTTAAGTTATTTAATTAATGAGGGTATATGTCGTATAATGGAAGTGCATGTTCATGGTAATTATTTTATTTATATAAAAAGTGATGTAATTGATTCAATACATTAAGTAAAGTGTGCTTGTCCTTTACATGTTCCAACGACTCTATTAATTAGTTAATAAAGAAGCTTGTGTCGAATCCAAAATATGAACAAAAAATAAAAAAACTTTTGTCTAAAGAAAATTGAATCAATCCCATGATGGGCTTTTTAAAAACTTTTGTCTTTTGGATTATGGTTTCCCTTGCTTATCATCACAACTAAAACTTCCACCAGATTCTCCACAATCCTCTGTGCATAACAAACGAAATGTATATTTTATCAGCTAGCTATAATCTTCGGGATAATAATAGATATCATCAATATAGAACTTGACGGTAGACAACGTGTAGAACCATGACACCCACCATTGTCAGAGTACATATCAAAATTGTATCCTAGAAATACATGATCTGAACCAATAAAATAAGGTCCACAATAACTATCGGCTGATCTGAGCAAATATCTAGAAGCAAAATGCGAATGATTTTAGAATTCAACAAAATGTACAACTGAAATAGAATCACTTTCAGTCCACAAATTATGCCATCCACGGTGCCAGGCTGTTCTACTGCAAGGATCATCGCCATTGTTTCAGCATAGAAAGAAATATGGAAACTAAATACCAAGCAAAAGCCCTCAAAAAGATCCTGTGTGGTTACGGAACACACCTGCAGAAGCTGAAGGACCAGGGTTGCATTTTGTGTTGGGAAATTATATTTCTTATACTAAAATTGAGTAACATATATATATATATATATTACTATTTAATTATATTAGCTATTTAATTTAATAGGCTAAATGAGTGTCTATTTTTGTAAGCCCAAAGACTACTATAATAGATATGGGCTTATTGAGTAGATGCCAATATTGTTCAATTTAAGAGGATAATGGGAACCCTAATTGAACTATATATAAGGAACTTGGTTATGGTCCCCAATATACCAAATCACAACACGTTTTTCTTTCTTCCCCATCAAAAGAGAGACTAAGGTCCCATTGAGGAACTAAGGCGATTTGGTTGAGGAAGATCACAAGCCACCCCTATCGTTTGTGTTCATCCGTTCATGGTCGATTGTCATAGCATTTTCACAACAGTAGGCTATCATTCTCAATGGATCCAGGTATTTCTCCTAAACCCATAAATTCTTAATAATCTAGCACCTAAACCCATAAATTCTTAATAATCTAGCATGATGAGTATCCTAGTATAATTTAGTTATAACAAGTGGTATCAGAGCGGTCATCGTTGTTAGGTTATTAGGATTTGTGAATATTCTATTGATATGGTATATGGTTTATTTTCTTGAATAGAATAATTATATTTTGTGAGAAATTCCCTGAATGTTATGAATTTGGGATTAAAGCATGTTCTATGTATTTGAGATTTTTGAGTTGTTCTTTATTATATTATAGGGCTATCTTTATGCATAAAATTTCAAATTCGTTTGGGTTATATATATATGTATATTATGCATGAAATTCTGGAATTTTCTTGATAAATTTAGATAGGAATGGTGGTGTATTTCATGAACACCATGAAAGGGAATTCCATGAGTATGCATATTTTCCTTTTTTTTTAAAAAAAAAAAGGCAATATGCACGTTTCCTTTGTGTTTGATTTGATTTTTATGACACTTAATTGAAATTATATATTTGGTATATATCAAATGAATTTATATCATTTAATTAGTAGATTTTAAGTGGTATACGTTGGAGTTTTTTTTGTATGTATATTTATGTCTTTACATTTCAATGCATATCAGTTTATGGAATCAATGACTTTTCAATGTATATATAAGTGTTATATATTCAACGCCATCATTGATATATGTGTATATATATGGAATCATGACTATTTGCTATAGTTATCAATATATATATATATATATATATATATTTAAAGGATTATTTGTAGTCTTTTTAATATTTAAAGTAATTGGTATTATTAATTGGCTGTAAATTAATATGTGGATTGGTGAGATTATTAATGCAATGTTATTCCATTTTTGGACTTTTAATTTATTGATATCATTTATAGTGATTTCAATATTGTGTTTATAGCTTGTATGGAATAATTTTTATTTTTATTTTAAGCATTAAGATAAAACTTGCATTGATAATTGTTAGATTAAAGTATTGCCTAGTATTTTCAATTAAATTGATTGAAACAACATGTTGCCAAAGTAATATCTGTTGTGAAGATTAATTTAACTAAAAAATGCATAGATGGTTGTGCGGAGTTATTTATACGAACTGTGCTCGACCCAAAAGAAGACACAGTTTTGCCAAATAACATGCCTGCGATGATAATTGCGTGATGATGATAAAGTTTTTTTTTTCATGTGAACAACAGTCGATTCAAAGAAAGGCTATTGTCTGATAGAACTAATTGTCAATATTTGATCTTTCCATTGAGAGTACCACTTACAGTTAATTTCTCTGTCCAAAGACTATAAATTAATGTTGTGCTAGGTATCTTGAGATGGGTTCCCAATTTGGATTATTTGTTTATGTTTTATTTTGATGACATGTGTTAAATGTGAGTATGCATGTTTATTTTATTCTCTATACAATTTCTATTACTACTGCTACGAATGTTTATGCCCAAGCCAACAACATCCCAATGCTGAATGGGAAAACTATAAAGTCTAGATAAAAACCGTGGAAATTATCCTCGGTTGTATGGATTTGGATCTTGCACTTTGGTCAGATCAATCCACTACTACTCCGAAAAACCCCAATGAGGTCAAAATTGAGAAGTGGAATCGATCTAACTAAATGTGCATGATGATCATGAAACACTCCATTCCGGAAATGTTTCGGGCTTTATTTATGAGAGCAAGTGCGCTAAGAAGTTCCTAGAAGAAATTGAGAGATATCCAAAAATGTTTTGCTTTCTTGTTAGAAATGATTCTATCTTTTCTGTATCCACAATAAAAGGCAGAAGCGAGTAACCTCTTGGCTAAACTCGTCATGATGAAGTATAAAGGCAAAGGGAACATAAGGGAGTACATCATGGAGATGTCTCATCTTGCATCAAAACTCAAGTCGCTTAAGTTGGAGCTGTCTAAGGACTTGCTTATGTACTTGGTTTCGATTTCTCTTCCTGCACACTTTAGGTCATTCAAAGTGAGTTATAACACTCAAAAGGACAAATGGTCTCTTAATGAGCTTATATCTCACTATGTGCAAGAAGAAGAAAGGTAGAAACGTGATAAAACTAAGAGTGTTCACATGGCCTCTACCTCTCAGAACAAGAAAAAGAATAGAGCTGTGGTTGCTACGGAAGGATCTTCTTAACAGAAGAAACAAAAAAAGCAGGATGAGGAGTTTACCTGCTATTTCTGTAAGATGAAAAGACACATGAAGAAATAGTGTTCCAAGTATGCTACCTAGCGTGAAAAGAAGGGTATGCTTCTAGCTTTTGTTTATTCTGAAGTTAATTTACCTTTTGTGTGGTGGGTAGATTCTGGTGCTACTACTCATATAAGTATGTCTATATACGTAGGGTTGCCTGTGGAGCTGACCGCCAAGTGATGCTAAAAGAATCATCTTTGTGGACAACGGTAGTGAAGTTATGGTAGAGGCTGTATGGACTTTCAAATTACAAGTTAAAATTTGGATTCTATTTGGATTTGTTTGAGATATTTGTTGCATCGTCTTTTAAATGGAATTTAATTTCTATCTCTACTTTGGACAAAACAAAATTTTCTTATTCTTTTGGAAATAATAAAGTTAGTCTATCAAAATTCAAATTTTATCGGTTCTGGTTCTTTAATTGATAGTCTGTATATGCTTGATGTTGTTAGTTATTATAATGAAATACTGCAAACAAGTTCACGTGGTACAAAACAAATTTAAGTGAGAATTCCACCACCTTGTGGCATAATTGTTTAGGTCATATCTCTAAGTAGAGAATTCAGAGGCTTGTGACGGATAGAATTCATAAACCCTTAGATTTGACATACTTTTAAGTATGCATTGAGTGCATTAAGGGGAAACGAACAAACATTAGAAAATTAGGTGCTAAGAGAGTTTCAGACGTCTTAGAACTTATACATACTGATATATGTGGTTCATTTCATACCACTTCATGGAATGGACAACACTACTTCATTACATTTATAGATGATTACTCTAGATACAGTTACCTATATTTGATACATCAAAAGTCACAATCCCTAAACATTTTGAAGTATTTCAAAGTTGAAATTGAACTTCAACTTGGAAAGAAAATTAAGGCTGTCAAATTGGATCGTGGTGGTGAATACTACAGGAGATATGACGGATCAAGAGAACAACATTCAGGACCCTTCGCAATTTTCTCAAAGAGTGTGGAATTATTCCGCAATACACTATCCCAAGTAAACCTAGCATGAACGGTGTTGCAGAGCGACGAAATCGAACTCTTAAGGATATAGTAAGGAGTATGATTAGTCATTCCTCCTTGCCAGAGTCACTTTGGGGAGAAGCATTAAAGACCGCAGTATACATCCTTAACAGGGGACCAAGCAAAGCAATTGCCTAAACCCCCTATGAGCTTTGGACTAGGAAAAAGCCGAGCATTAGGTTGCTTATTTTTATCTAGAGTTACATCAGATGGATGTCAAGACTGCGTTTCTCAATTGAGATATTGATGAGACAATTTATATAGTACAACAAAAAAACTTTGTATCAGGAGATCCAAAGTCTGTAGTCTACAAGTTCAAGAAATCCATCTATGGTCTCAATCAGACTTTTTGTCAATGGTATCATAAGTTCCATCAAGTCATCACCTCGTATGATTTTAAGGCGAATGTCGTTGATGACTGTGCATATTGCAAGTTGAGTGGGAGTAAATAAATCTTCTTATTGTTATATGTTGATGACATCTTGCTCGCTAACAGTGATATAAGCCTATTGTACGAAAGCAAGAAATTTCTGACGAAGACATTCGAGATGAAAAATCTTGGTGATGCCTCTTTTGTATTAAGGATTGAAATACTGAAAGATTGCTTTCAAGGTATCCTTGGGTTGTCATAAAAGAGCTATATCGATACAGTTTTGAGTAGATTCGGCATGAAAGATAATAAACTGGGAGACACGCCTGTGGCCAAAGGAGACAAATTTAGTCTCAAACAGTGCCCTAATAATGATATTGAAAGAAAAGAGATGTAAAAGATTCCCTATGCATCAGTAGTAGGGAGTCTAATGTATGGTCAACTTTGTACTCTTCCTGACATAGCATTTATAGTGGAAGTTTTGGGTAGATATTTGAGTGATCTAATGTGCAGCACTGGAAGACAGCCAAACGCATGATGCGTTATTTGAGGAGAACAAAAGAGTACATGCTCACCTATCGGAGGTCAGACAATTTAGAGGTCATTGGGTTCTCTGACTTCGGTTTCGCGGGATGCTAGGATAGCAATCGCTCCACATTAGGCTACTTCTTTATGTTGGCCAGAGGAACTATCTCATAGAAATCTGCTAAGCAAACTCTTATAGCTTCATCAACCATGGTTGCGGAGTTCATTGCTTTTTATGAGGCATCCAACCACGGGATATGGCTGCGAAACATTATAATTAGACTGCGTATGGTAGATGGCATTGAGAGCCTATTGAAGATTTACTGTGACAATAACTCAGCGATTCCTTTACTCCAACAATAATAAAAGCTCGCAAAGTCAAATTTTATTAACATCAAGTTTCTAGTTGTTAAGGAGAGAGTTTAGGATAGGTAGATTTCTATAGAACATATAGGAACGGATTCTATGCTAGCGGACCCATTAACCAAAGGCTTAATACCTTAGGTCTTTCATGAGCACACTGCTCATATAGGGTGTTATTTCTGAGAAAACCTTGGTTTAGTGGGAGTCATTTTTACGTTCTATATGTTTGACGTTAGACATTAAACTATTTAGTTTTCTGCAGAATAAAGTTGATGGTTTATGATTCTATTTCTGAACCTACTAATGTTTTTTTTTTCTTTTTGAATTGTTCACATTGCATTAAATACTTTGGATTGATCTTACTAACGACTTAAGAAAGACCATTTGAAAATAGGTATGTTTGAGATCACATTGCATGTAATTTCCATGCTACTCATCCATATTTGATCTATGTCATTGAGTGTATTAGCATGGTGATCATCGTGATTTAGTCATGACTATATTGTGATAAACGTTGTGATGGTTCCATTGCTAATATGTGAGAAGGACAAGATTGTTTAAGGAGAAGTCTAAGGATAAATAGCATACAAATGCGCGCCTAAGGAATTTTGTGATATAATTGTTTTAGGAATAATATGTAGCCTAAGTGGGAGATTGTTAGGAAATTATATTTCCTATACTAAAATTGGGAAAACACACACACACACACACACACACACACACACATATATATATATATATATATATATATTACCATTCAATCATATTAGCTATTTAATTCAATGGGCTAAATTGAGTGGTCTATTTTTGTAAGCCCAAAGACTACTCTAATAAATATAGAGTCATTGAATGGATGCCAATATTGTTCAATATAAGGGGATAATGGGAACCCTAGTTGAACTATATATAAGGAACTTGGTTATGGTCGCCAATACACCAAATCACAACATATTTTTCTTTCTTCCCCATCAAAAGAGAGACTAAGGTCCTATTGAGAAAATAATGCAATTTGGTTGAAGGAAGATCACAAGCCAACCCCCACCGTTCGTGGTCGATTACTGTAGCAATTTCGCAACAGTAGGCTATAGTTCTCAATGGATCTAGATATTTCTCCTATACCTATAAATCCTTAATAATCTAGTATGATGAGTATCCTAGTATAATTTAGTTATAACATTTTGATAATCCATCGGTGTTGACCTTTACCCAATGATTTTGTGGACAGTACCATAGTACAATAAGAATCTTAGGACCTTTACCAAATCTTGGATCAATGCCCCATAAGAGAAAGGATCATATGATCTTCTGAGTTACATATGTGACTAGGAAAGTCTTTACAGAAGATCGTCATCAACTCTTTGTAAAGAGTGATAGTTCGAGTTATAGAGGTATAGATGTTCTTAAGTTGAAGAAGGTTTCGTGACTTCCAAACAATATACATAATGCAACAACAAGCAATTAGCTAAATATTACCAATTTGATAAGAGAATTTCTTGCCAGAGAGAGCTGCCCAAAGATCACACCAATTATGACAAGGAGGAAGCTTTGTTTAGAAGGCATTTGCAATCTAATTCCAAAGCAAAAGGCTAAAGGAGCGACTACAAAATAAATGGTTAATTGTCTTATCACAGTTGAACAGGTTACAAAGTTGGCAAACTAAAACGAGGGGAATACCTTGTTGTTGTAACCGATCATCTATTGGCTGTTCTTATATTTCCCCTTCTCTTTTTCCTATTAATATATTATTTTCATTTAAAAAATTTTGAAAATGAAATAATTATATTGGACCACAGTCCTGTTGACTTAGAGAATCATTTGCATATGCCGATTTTTGTTGATTTTTATAACTTTTGATAATTGGAAGTGATACGTAGTAGTGTTTGTCCAGCCATATATGTATTTATATTTCCAATAATTGTGGTCTCTACACACATGCATACGCACAAGAGCACGTGGGAGTGGGTGCACACGCGCGCGTGCACACACGCGTGGGCACACGCGCGCACCCACACGTACATGCATATGCACACACACGTACATACATGCTCACATGCACACACAGGTACACGCACACGCACACACAGGTACACGCACATGCATTCACATGCACACACACGTACACGCACACACACGTACACGCACGTGCACGCACACGTACACATGTACACGCACACATACGCATACACGCATATGCACACACATGTACACGTATACGCACACGCACACACAGGTACACGTACACGCACACATAGGTACACGCACACGCACGCACATGCACACACACGTACACGCACACGCACGCGCACGCACACGCACACGCACGCGCACGTACACGCACACACATGGACACGCACGCACACGTACACACTCACACATACGCAAACGTGCACACACGTACACACGCACACGCACACTAACTATATACTGGCTAGGGAGACTAAGGTAGCATTTATTTTTTGTCTTAAATCTGAATATAGTTAAAATCTGAATTTGCCTGAAATCTGAATTTAAACAATTTTTTTTTAATCTTAAATATTTGAATATAAATGTTATTTGTTTTTATAACAATAAAAAATTTAAATTGATGTATTGATATATATGTTCTAAAAAATCTTAGACTAATATATTAAGTTATTGACATATATAAATATTAAGTAACAAATTAAGGATATTGTTGACAAATGAAATATTTAAATTTTTTAGATAGTTATTCATTCATATTTAAGTCAAAATTTTTTACTTAATTATATTCAGATATTTTTAACAAATATTTAAATATAGGTTGAAAGAAAAAACTGTTCATACATATTTGAATACTTATATTCAAATTTCAATTAGAAATACAAAGAAGCCCCAACTGTAATTATGGTAGTTGGAATATATTCTTTGACCATGTATTATGTCTTATTATTTTTCTTCTAAACAACAAAAAAAATGTAGGGTATCACAACTCGTAGTAAAAAGAAATGATAGTTGTTCTAAAAAAGAGATTATACATATTTTGTACGAATTAATTGGTTTGATAGCTAGCTACTAGGTTTTTCTTTTAACTTGATTTTGTTGCATGCATGTGCTAATTTGGTTGCGAACAATGTACAAATATGGTGAATTGATGAACTGACAACTATAGATTGCTTCCAACTTTTGAAATGTAATTTTCTAATTAGTACCATTTAATTTAATTGTCAATCATTCTGTTAATACTTGATATTGATAGAAAACTAATTAGCGAATAATAAAATTCAACTGACCTTATTTATACACACAAAGATGTATAAATGATTGAATGACATATATTATTAAATAAATAAATAAAAAGAAAGAGGAAAACTTGTGAGTTTTGAGAAATTGAAAATAGTAACCAATGCATGATATATTTCTACGTAGAATCCAAGTAGCTAGGTAAACATATATATATTTATAGATATATATATATATATATGTGTGTGTGTATATATATATATATATATATATGTATAGATATATGTATATATAGATATATGTATAGATATATGTATATATATATATAGATATATGTATAGATATATGTATATATATGTAATTAATTATATAATTCACTAAAAAAAATTGGACTATCTTGACAAATGAATATTATTAATAAGACATGATCATTATTTTTGATAAATTAGATTTTTATTGAAAAAAAATTTAAACATTGAAATAGATTACCATGTTTAATGGAACATTAATTATAAGCTTAAATGCTTTTGTTTTAATCAAAACAATAAACATTTGTTATCAACTAAATGTCCTACTTTGATTTTGTCTATGATTATAATAAAATGAGAATAAATAAGTAGTTTAGTGTAGATATGGCAAATGAGCATTTCCATCCACGAAAATTACGCTCACATGCCTTTCAAAGAAAGCCAATAAAGCTCACACGGTAAAATAAATAAATCCAACTCATCTAGTATAAATCGATGTTACTATTGTTCTATTTACCAATCTGGCCTGTTAGAAGGTAGTTTCAACATTACCAATAAGCCTATATAGGTTGTGCAAGGCCATGAATAATAGACTCAAACAATTCATAAACTTACTAACAAACAGTAATTATATTTCCTATTCATGAGCTGAACAATAATCCCAAAAGTAGACAACACAATCCTACTCATAAATTGTTTTTATTTCACCAAATTAGCTATTCAGTTCTTCGATACTCCCTAGTATTGAAGCTTGCAATGCATATTCTAATCATTTTTCTATTTGACATGTAAAATTACAAAATACAACCACATACATAGTAAAAACTTGCATCTATTTAGATGTCAAATGAGACCAATATTAATTATAATAAAGTACTAATAGATATTTACATATAAGAGATCATAGTATATCAAATGTTTATTTCAAAATAAACCAAAATCAAAACAATCCCGTAAAAAGTTTGAACATAGCTATATAATGTAAAAAATATCTAAAGAAAAATCTTTTCTAAAATATTAATTATTAATGGATATAACACTAGATCTTTTTGATCAACTCTTTTGAACCAAGTTCTAGCAAATTTTATTGTGAATAGATAATCACCAATAGAACATCCACAACACCTTATCCAGTAATAGTGAAAATCTCCACAAGTCCTTAACTAATACTAGGACCTGACCATTAGAGTTGGGTTCAGGAAATATTATTCATCTCCCAATTGAAAACCGGTCGGGAATAGGGATATTAATTCTCTTTCCCCTTCCCGCCCCCAATGCTGCAAAAATTGAAAATTTTATTTATTAAATTGTAATTATATCTATGTCATTTAATAAATGATTAAATAAGGTGTATTGTTTTGATTTCAATCAATCTCCTTCAGAAATTTTTTTAATTTTTATTATTGAGTCAATTAAGTCCTTCTTATAATATAATTATATTTTCATAAAATTCTAACTTCTTAATTATATATATATAATTCTTGATCTAAAGAAAACCCTCGTTTATCTTACAATTTTCCTCAAAATATTATTTTACAAAATTATCAAAAATTAAAATCTTTAACATAGATTTAATATAATTTTTTCAATTAATTTTATCAATTCTATTTAAAATTATATTATAATCAATTACAACACTTTTTTATTTTCTATCTATATAAGTTAATAGAAAAATTATGATAAATTATCAATTAAATTTGATATTTTATTTTAACAAAATTGTTATTTGTTATAATATTTTATATAAATTGTTTTAGATAGGTTGATAATTATTGTTAAAAAAATTATACTGTAAAATAAGAGACAAAGGAAAGGGAGGCAGATAGAGATATTGATTTTCATATCTAGATACCGTTGGATCTAAATTATCAACATAACAATTATTTGTTGAATTCCAATATATCTTAAAGAAATAGTAACTATTCTTAGAAACAATCAAGTGTGCTCTCGACCAATAAAAATTGCACCACCTTCAGAAAAGAAATATATCACTAAACAATACAAATAATAAAAAACCTCACAAGAGAAATTTTCGGATTTGTATGTCCACCAAGAAGCATGTCCACATCTATATTCATAATTCTTATGAAACTAATTAGTCTGTTTGATTTCATATTTTCTATCTCTGCAATAGCTAGATTTATAGCCTGCACCTTTAAAGTTCAGCGCAGTTGCAAGCCCAATCCAAAACAAATACAAAATTTCCAATACAGAACACTATAAATAAGAAAAACCAAAAATTGCCTAACCAAAACCAAGCTAGTCAATCATCTGAAAAGGAATCATTTAAATCAATAAATTTCTCTATAAATTTTCCTAATAATGACAACAATAAGGAGATCTATGCATTGTCTCTAACAACATAATACAGGCTTTCTTCTCTTTTTTGCTATGTATAATTTCTTTCAATCTCAGTCAGGGCATAATTAAATACCAGTCAATTAACTCAAAAAAGAAGAAGAAAAATGGAGGAACAAAATGAACATCCAGATGCTCAAATATAGTAAATGATCAAACTAAGGAGAATAAGGAAAGTTCTATATTCTATACCAACGAGTATAAGCGGGATAAAAAGCCATTTAATATTCAAGGTGACACTTCATAAAAGTCAATTAGTGGAGGAAAAGGGAGGGGGGTTTGTATGCAACCTAAAATGCCATAAAAAACAAGAAACAACGATTATACTTTCAGGGATTGACAAGAGAACTGTAATATTACGCAGGTGTTAATAAATGATAAATGCTATTCCTCTTCATAAAAATTAATAAATATTAATATTATTAATATTATGTAAAAATCAATATCTATTAACAAGATCATATTCAAGAGAGTTGTAATCCACTATAATCTACTGTAACACTTTAACACCATAATCCTCGATATAATCATAAATTACTATAATCTTTATAACATTAACTTCGTGTGAAAGAATGATGATATCAAGTAAAAGAAAGTATTTATAAAAATATTATAACATATAAAGTACTCAATAAATTCATACTTATTGTAATTTTTATAATATAAAATGTTACTTTTTAATAAAAGAATCCTTAACCAATCTTTATATATACTTCAAACAAAAAGCATAAAATACTACAGTAGTTTGTTGAAGGGACTCACCAGGGATCACACATTTAGCCACCATCATCACAAGACAAAAGAAAGAAACAAAGAAGTTAGCAAAGGATTTTATATACAGCCAATATCAGATTCTGAATGCAATTTATGGTAGATATATGAATACATGTTTTCATGATCAAAATATATAGTTAGGTAACTGTAAACAATTAAAAACAATGTTTTAAATTCTGTTCAGGTGAAGCATTTACATTACATTTAATTACAATCTTATTGAGATAAGTGTGTCTTGAAGTCAAGAGAACATCAGAACATTGTAAAGTGTTAAGATTCTAGGCAAGCAAAAGTTAAGGTTTGTCTCCGCTTACTCAAGCTTAAGAGCCCACCAAATGACTACACAACTGGGCATTATGTAATAATTAATGCTTTATAAGACATTTTAAGAGTAAAAGACAACTAGAAACTAAGCTCTGAGGTGATGAAAAGCTTGCATCTTTCATGACGTATAATCACTATAAGCTAAAAGGTAATAGAAAATAATGAAAAAAGAGAAGAAACCAGCAATGTAGAAGTCCAAATTATCAGAAACAAAGCTAGGGTACCAATAAACAGTTGACATTTATGAAGTAGTGTACTCATATTGGAAAAGGACCGCTGAGAGCATGTATCTAAAGATTGTAAATGATTCCCAATTTAAATGGAAATGAAGTATCACCTATCAGTAATTTTAAATTGTTATGCAGCCTACAAGCAATTTGTAGCAAGAAAACAAACACTGAATGTTCAATTGAAATATTGGTAACAAAAATTAGGGGTATGATATGGCCCAACAAAAATTCAGAATGTCAAAATGAAGTAATCACTAATTATACTATTTACTTTACTTTTTCTCGAACAACATTAAAATTTATTTTTTATTTAATCCAAAGATAGTGTTTTCAAAGACGTCATAAACCAAGGTTCAAGAAAACATACAAATCCCTTTTGTCATTGAAATACTCTTTAGGTCATTTTCAACGCTTTCCTCATAAAACTACACCGTTTAAATCTTAAATGCAAACAAAAAATAAATGTTGGAAAGCAGTAAATATTGGTAATAATTGCAGATAAATAAAAATATTTAATTCCTAAAAGATTAGGTAAACTCAGATGAAGAGAAAATGGTAATTTTTTAACTACAATCCCCAAAACTTTTCACTGATTTCAAGCAAAATGAAAGCTATCTGTGCAATTATTTTTGTTGTAACTTTACCCCTATTGGTGAGATTTTTCACTTAGAGATCCCAAAGAGCTAAAATTATCTATGTTAAGGAGAACATGCAGGTTAATAATAATTAATATTATTATTGCCTGGCGTGGGAAAGGTTCACGCGAATATACCTCCCTCGCCATCCATCTTCATAAAAGTACAGTTTATTTTTGGGGTATTATGCTAAAATATCCAATCACTTTCCTTATTTGTTTTTATTGACTTGAATATTACAAAACAGAGATAAATTTGCAGAGAAAAAGAGAGTTTTGCAACTGCAGGGTAGGCTGGCTATATAACTAAATAGGCATCAAGCTTAAAACTGTCAATTTGTTGAGTAGTTTGTTAATATGACACTTGGCAACTCAAAAGTATATTGATGAGGGAGTGTTCTTATCATTGCTTCATGCTTTGGAAGGAGTCTTTGTAGAAATAAAATTGGGGTTAGGGCTAAACTTTATTGGAAACATTATCAACAAAGAAGGGAAAGGTGATGGATTCTCAGAAGAAAAGGTGAGTATGCTGTGGCATGCCCCTAGTAATGAAATGAGTATTTTCCCCGATGAATACATATTTTTACCATTGTTAAAGGCGTGTGTGAGTATATGTATTGTTAAGGTTGATATATTTGTTTATACAGAGATAATTAGAAGTAGGTTTCAAGGTTTTAGCATAATAAGAATTGGGGTTGCTGAGTTATACATGACTTCTTGTGACATAGAGAATGCTATGAAGGTATTTGATGAAATGTGTTATAGAGATGTGATAGTGTGGAATTTCTTGATTCGTGTATTTTGTGAGAAAGATGATGTTATAATATAGGAAAATGAGGAGAGTGAGTGTTGTTTCTTGGAACTTGATGATTCATTATTTTACGCAAATTAAGAGGCTTAAGAAAGCCTTGAGTCTATTTCATAAAGTGTTGATCAAGGATGTTAATTAGATGAGGCCACTGGTGTAACTATGTTGCTTGTTTGTGCCATGTTTAAGAGTTTTTTATGCTGAGCTATTTCCAATATTGTTCAATATTCTGTCAGAGAGCTTAGTAATATTGAACTATGGAATTTGTCAATAAGGCATTATTGTCATTTGTTAAAGCATATAATTGAGAACAACCCTAGATTCTTAAAGCCAGCCCAAGAGCTCTTGTTAATCTTGTAATCTAATTATAGCGAAACTTGTCAAAATAAGCAATGTATCTAAGAGAGTCTCTAGAGATCGAGTTACTTCCTTAGCTTTTAATTCGGTTTCAATAGAAGCTCATGCTATTTATGATGTATTTGCTAAGGAGATTGGTTTAATTTTATTAAGAAATGATAGGAATTGTTTCTAATTTGGACAATATAGGCCCATTTAAAAATTATAATAAGTATTTAGCTTAATTTTGTCCTCAGTCATCAAATCACAAAATAGGAAATGAAGGACAAATAAGTATTTTCATTGAAAATGGATGAATTTGGATGGCGTCAGGGGAGATATGTGTTCTTTTTCTTATAGTTTTTTCTAAGTATTACTTTTCCAAACCTCAAGGGAGGTATGTATTAATTCCCCTTATTAGATGTAACAAAAGAAACCCACAAACTAAGAATGAATTCAATTAAAAGAATTTTAGAAAAATGGTGAATTTCTAAAAATTCACAATCTTTTAACACACATATGAAATCATGCAAAAATGAACCAAGAAACAAATCAACTTGAAGAGAAATTAACATACCATTGATCCAGTGCTTGGGAGGTCCAAAATGATTTACAAAGAGAAAGAAAACCTCAAAAGTCTTGACAAATCAATTAAAAAACGTGAAAAAATAAAATAGAAAAAAAACTGTATATAATAAGAAAATAGAAATATATCAGCAAGCCAAAAATAGCAAATTAATGGGCCATACACTTCTTTGCTATGATCCAAGACAAAGAGTGGTTCTAAAACAAAATAGCAGCAATACATTTTTTCCTGATATACACAAATATTGGATGATCTAGCGACTAATCGGACCATAATACTTCAATTCCCACGAGAGAGAAAAGACTGACATATTAAACACTACTCGATCAATATAGACAAGAAAATGAAAGTATGGTTCCTTCTTCTTGATTCATCTTCAAGTTCCACCTTCTAATTTCTTTTTTTTTCTTTACTTAGAAAAACCTATTCCTAAGAATATTTTTCCAATTTTAATATAGCCTTCTAGTTACACATGAACCGTCCATAGAATTCAAGATGCTGAGATGGAAGGTCAAAAATAAATGTCAAACTTAATTTTTCAAACTACATTAAAGAATAAGTCTTAAAAATATACAACAGCTGTATGTATATTGGTAATCCATAGCCCAATAACAAAATTAATAAGAAGAATCCAAACTCATACGCATAGTCAAGATGAAATGACAATTGATTTTTCAAATTATAATAAAAAATAAAATCCTTAGAAATATACAATAGCAATATATTAATAAATGTGACTCTTTTGATAGAACTTAAATATGATCTAAACATGCTTTACTAATCATAATAGCATATAGATGAAGTGCGGAATTAAACTAAAAAACGCACCTCCAACCATTAACGTCTTTCACAATCTGATGATGAAACTTCTTGGTTTATGGTTCTTCTAAACCTTACACAATTTCTTTATGATGGTGTATATTACTAAAGAGAAATTGTTGGCTTAGGGACCTAACCAAGAGAATGCATGTATTTATAGGCTCTGCCCATTACAAAAGCCATGAAAAAACTGTCATAAACTGCCAGAACATGTAATCAACTGCTAGAACATGTAATGAACTGTCATAAACTGACACAAACTGTATAACACACGTTTCCACTTAACATGATGAAGGATCATGGGCCACGTACAGTTAAAAAACTAACATTCTCCCACTTGATCCATATACTTCATCATTTACTATAATAAGAAACAAAATACATGAATCATGGCGATAGGTGCTACAATTTTTAGGTTGTAATACCCAAGTGTAGGTTTGTCAAGTAATAAAGATTCGGAAGTCCGAGTGTCGGTCCTCAGGGAATTGGTTATACTAAGTCCACAAGTCCAAAGTCCAAAGTCCAAATATTGTGAAAGTAGATTGAAATTTTGATTATTAACTTGAAATTAATTATTATTGAATATTAGGGCATTAGGGATCCATTTTAATGATATGTATAGAAATTATTCTTGATCCTTTTTTTTATACACAATTAAGATTTAAATAAGAAATAACCTTAATTGGAGGATGGATAACATTTAAGCACAAAGAAACTAAAAGACTTACCTTTGAATTGAAGTGAAAAACCATAGGTTGCCTTGCTCTTGATATGTAGAAAACATCCAAGCATTCAATGTACCCTTAGTTAACAATGAATCAAGGTTTCTAACAAACCAAAATACTTGCAAAATATAGTACTCACTCAAAAGGAAAGTTGACAATGAAGAACAAACTAAAGGATCAAAGAACAATACTATACAACCATCAAAAGTTCACCCTTTGCCCTAATTACGAAATTAGAAATACATGGAGTAAAGAAAATATGAAGAAGAAGAAATGAAAGTGTTTTTGAGAATACAAGCCTCTTTTTTTCTAAGCTTTCAAAACCAAGGTTTATATAGGCAAGGTAAAGGAGAATTCGCACATGTGAATACAAGTAAGTGGCAGGTTTCATCATAGCATTATCATCCACATTGAGAAGCACGTTTGACTGTCTTCCACTCCGAATTAGAGAAATGTTTCTTCTTCAAAGATATGGCCCCATGAGTAATATTTCCAATGCTTCATGAATCATGGTATTTGGACCTATGTAGTGAAAGTTACACTTAAAATATTAAGGCATGTTTAAATCGAAACGTTGACAGCTACTGTTTAAATGATAATTATTTTCAACCACCCAGATGCACGAATTGGAATTTTTCCATAACATCAAAGTTATAGCTGTCTCTTTCAAGATTCATTTGAATCAAGAACCAGCCCAATTGGAGCATGGTGGAGAGAGTTAGAGCCAAAATACCGAAGGATATGCACAGGTCCAGGCTTCAAATGGTAGGCCACGTTTTGTTGTATTGCCTCAAACATCTGGTGGTAAATCATTTCAAAATCGAAAATGACATCTGAAAATGAATTATGAAAAATTGAGTCAGCTTCCATTTGAAACAAAAATCATTATATTTGGAAGTGGGTAGACAAAGATATGACCATTTAACTAATTAGTGCTTCAAATAGGAAATATGATGTTGACCATTTTTTTTTGCAATTACAACTTGGCCACCTTTCACCTATGTATAAAATACACTACATTACTATTTTACATAAGTATTATATACATGTCAACTTATATAATTATACATATTTACATGTAATTGAGATTTAGATCATAAAAACATGCAAATTAAAGTTGTGCCAATGAAATTAATAATTTTTGCACAAATAGGGACTTTAAATTAAATAGTATGTAATAGTGTCTTCTAAAATATATATAAATGACACACTTTTAGACACTTATCAATAGGATCTCTAAAAAACGAGTATTATCTTCCATGTATCACTATGCATTATGTCTCTTAAATAGTTGTTCATATTACACAATGAATAAACCCCATGTTTATTCTAGGTCCAAACATCAATGATATTTCTCAAATAAATGTGTACACAATTAAAAATCAAATATGAAAAAATATCATAACATAAATAGAATTTTATTACAATAAACATTCGTCCATATAACGAAAAACATCAAAAGGAACCAAATCCCATTCGATCTACATGATCCTTAAATTTCAACGGTGGCATGCCTTTTGTTAAAGGATCAGCAATCATCAATTTAGTGCTAATGTGTTCAATAACAACTATTTTGTCTTTAACACGTTCTCTTATGGCTAAGTACTTAATGTCGATGTGTTTGCTTCGACTACCATTTTTGTTGTTTTTGGCCATAAATACTACAGTTGAATTATCGCAATATATCCTTAATGGCCTAGAAATTGAGTCCACAATTTTAAGCCAATATATGAAATTCTTCATCCATACACCATGTTACGTAGCCTTAAAACAAGATACGAACTCATCCTCTATAGCAGAAGTAGCAGTCAAAGTCTGCTTTGCACTCCTCCAAGATACAGTTCCACCGGCAAACAAAAAAATGTATCCAAATCTTGATTTTCGTGAATCAACACAGCCAGCGAAATCTGAATCTGAGTAAACAATCACGTCCAAAATATTTGTTCGTCTATATATAAGCATGTAATCTTTCGTTCCTTAAAGGTACCTCATCACCTTTTTTTGCAGCTCTCTAATGCTCCATACCAGGATTATTCTGATATCTTCCCAACATTCCAACGGCAAATCCAATGTCAGGTCTTGTGCAAACCTAAGCATACATCAAACTTCTAATAACAGAAGCGTACGGAATATTTTGCATTTGTTGTCTTTCAAAATCATTCCTTGGACATTGGTTCAAGTTGAACCTGTCTCCTTTTACAATGGGTGTTATACTTGGTGCACAATCTTTCATTTGAAATCTCTTTAAAACTTTATTAATATAGGTCTCTTGAGACATACCCAAAATACCTCGGAATCTGTCTCTATGTATCTTAATATCGATGACATAAGATGCATCACCCATATCTTTCATATCAAAATTTTCAGAGAGAAATTGTTTTACCTTATAAAGCAACACCTTATCATTGGCTGCAAGTAGAATGTCATCCACATATAGAATTAAGAATATATTATACTCCTACTGACCTTCTAGTATATACATTGATCCATGATGTTCTCTACGAAGCCAAATGAAAAAATAACATCATGAAATTTCAAATACCATTGACGGGATGCTTGTTTCAAACCATATACAAATTTTCTTGAGCTTGCAAACCAAATGCTCACCATTGCCAGAAGAAAAATCCTTTCGGTTGCTTCATGTAAACCTCTTCCTCTAAATCTCCATTGAGAAAAGCTGTTCTCACATCCATTTGTTGCAACTCTAAGTTAAAATGTGCAACTAATGCCATAATTATATAAAGGAATCCTTCTTGGATACATGAGAGAATGTCTCTTTGTAGTCAATTCCTTCCTTTTTGAGTGAATCCTTTGGCTACGAGTCTTGCTTTGTATCTCTCAATGTTGCCTCATGAGTCTTTCTTAGTTTTAAAGACCCATTTACATCCTATGGCTTTTACACCAATAGACAACTTAACAGATCCCAAACTCTATTAAATGCCATAGAATTCATCTCATCTCTCATTGCATCGTACCATAAATTTGATTCTTTGCAACTCATGGCTTGTGAAAATGTTTCATGATCATTTTCGGCTCCGATGTTAAAGTCAGATTCTTATAAATACACAACATAATCATTAGGAATTGCTGATTTCCTTGCTCTAGTAGATCTCTTTAATGTTGTATCAAAATTTTTCTATGGAACATGTTGATCAACTGATTGTTCAATAACTTCTGGTAGTTCTTGAACAAACTAATCTACTGGATTATTATCAGTTACTTGTAGAATTTCAACGATTGGTTGCTCAACACCCTTTTGAACTTGAGGAGTGTTGTGAATGACAATCAATTTATCATTTGAAGTGGAAGGTTGAGCATCAATATAATATTTCTCATAAACGATATTCTGGGATTGATCACTTCCATAGATCAAGTAATTTTCAAGAAATTTTGCATTTCTTGATTCCACAATCCTAATGTTATAAGATAGACAATAGAATCTATACCCTTTAGACCTTTCGGCATATCCAATAAAATATCCACCAATAGTCCTTGGATCCAATTTCTTTTCTTGTGGATTATAGACTCTCACTTCAGATGGGCATTCCCACACATATATATGTCGCAAACTCGGTTTCCAACCTTAAAATAATTCAAAAAATAATTCAAAAGGTGTCTTTGGAATAACCTTGGTTGGAACTCGGTTTAATATATATACTGTTGTTTTAAGAGCTTCAATCCACGATGATTTAGGAAGCTTAGAGCTGCTAAGCATACTCCGTACCATATCCATTAACATTCAGTTTCTTCTTCTGCTACAACATTATGGTCTGGTGAACCAGGCATGGTGTATTGGGCAACAATCCCTTGCTCTTGAAGAAACTTCGCAAATGGACTAGTTGCTTGTCCATCCTCAGTATATCTACCATAATATTCTCCACCTCTATATGTTCTCACGATCCTAATTTGTTTTCAGCATTGTTTCTCTACTTCTGCTTTGAAATCTTTAAAAGCATCTAGTGCTTCATTTTTATTCTTAAGCAAGTAGAGATACATATATTGTGAGTAATCATTTATAAAAGAGATGAAGTATTTCTAACCATACAAGTCTATGTCTAGACTATAAATGTCTGAATGTATGATCTCTAATACATTTGAGCTCTTCTTGGCACCTTTCTTTTTCTTGTTGATCTACTTTTCCTTAATGTAGTCCAAACAAGTATTAAAATTAGTAAAATCCAAAGTACTAAGTACTTCATCATTTACTAATCTTTTAATTCTTTCTATGGAGATATGTCTTAATCTCCGGTGCCATAACATAAAAGAATTTTCATTCATAACACATCGTTTTATACCAACTTGAACATGCATCACATCATAAGGGCATTATTTTGTAAATTAATACAAAAAATACCATCAGATAATGTACCATTCTCAACAATATCAGATTTATAATATAAATTAAAACATGTATCTAAAAAGTTAAAGGAATAACCAAACAGTACAAGTCTTGAAATTAAAATTAAGTTTCTAAAAAAAGTTGGAATATAAAACATCTTTTCCAAATTCAAAATAAAGCCACTACTTAAAATTAAACTACATGTTCCAATTGCCTCCACATGTGAACGCATCTTGTTTCCTGAATAGATGCACTACTCACTGCCCACTGACTTCCTTAGGTTTTGCATACCCTGCAAGGTATTTGCAACATGGATTGTAGAACCAGAATCAATCCACCATGTGTTATGACTAGCTTCAACTGTATTAGATTCATAACAAACAAATGAGATTGAATTACCTTTCTTTTCAAGCCATTTTTGAAACTTGGGGCAATCCTTCTTCATGTGTCATTTCTTCTTGTAGAAGAAGCACTTGGATTCCTTTTTTATTTCAACTTAAGGAGGTATTTTACCTTTCCCTTTCTGTTTGACTTGCCCTTTGTTCTTCCCTTAAGTTGCCATATATGCACTTTCACCCAATTCCATTGTCAGCCTCCCTTCCTCTTGGACACACATGGTCAATAATTCATTAATTGACCATTTGTCTTATGCATGTTATAGGAGATTTTGAAGGGTGCATATGGTTATGGAAGGTGTTCAGTATATAGTGCACAAGGAAAGATTCAAACATTTCAACCTCGAGTTTTTAATTGAGCTGCAATGTCCCTCATTTGCATGATGTGCTCACGCACACCTCTAACACTAGTGAGCCTCATAGATGAAAACTTCATAATTAGGGTGCTAGCAAGTGCCTTATCTGAAGTCTTAAATTGTTCGTCAATTGCCTTCAGCAATGCCTTGACATTATCATGTTAATCAACTGAACCCCGAATACCAACAACAATTTTGGTCTTTATGAACATCATACTTAAGTGATTAGATCGTTCCCATCATTCATCAAAAGCAATTTCAGCTTGACCGCTGGCTTCAGCAACAATTGGTTCGCCTTTTCTTATAGGATAATCAATGTGCATCCACCCTAAATGGAGGAGAATTCTCTCCTTCCAAACCTTATTGTTATCACCTTTCAACTCGGGAATGTCATATTTGATATCAGAAAAATTTGCAGATTGTATAACTGCATAAAATAAACATGCATGCTTATCTATTACAAAATTGAAGGACTAATAAACAAATATTATGTTTTACCAATGTAAATTATGTTATAAAATATGAATCAATAAACATAAAATTTGCCTGTAGGCTAAAGTTTTAATTCAAGTAGATTCATATAACTTCTTGTGGGAAATATTTATTACATTAAACAAGATTAACTACAATTAATGTCAATTTCTTATACATGATCCCAATACATTTAAAATATATAATTTTGCATAATTAAAGATGTTGTGGCTAATCTTTAATTAATTAAAATTATATGGATCATAAGACAATTTTAATTTTAACATAAAAGTTGTTCATATAAATTGCATGCAATAATAAGACATAATTTCAATTTTATGTACAAAAATAACCAATAAGTTGCATGTTATCATTTACTTCAACAAATATAAATGATATATCATACTATTCAATTATATCAAATGACATATAATACTATTTTCTAATGATACAACGACATGCCATACCTAGTCATTCACCTAACGCCATGTCATATACCTTATAACCATAAACCGACATGTCATAGTTAGTCATATAAACGACATGTCATACCCGTTTAGATAAGATATATGACATCTCATACCATTTAAGGCAGCGGACGACATGTCATATCTTATCATATATAATAGATGATATGTCATTTCACGTTATCTTCAACCTGCAGAAACCCAATTTCAGAAACGAAAATTCTGCATATTATAGTGATTTCTAGCATTGTTATTAATCAACAATACTTGATAATAAATTTGATTTTTCATAAACTAATTAGGAGTAAAAAAGTTTCACCAGATTGCTCAAAATCAAAGCAGAGATAATAACAATGACTCTGATACCAATTGATAGAACTTAAATATGATCTAAATATGATTTACTAATCATAATAGCATATAGATCAAGTGCGGAATTAAACTGAAAAATGTACCTCCTGCCATTGACGTCTTTCACAATCTGATGATGAAACTTCTTGGTTTATGGTTCTTCTAAAACTTACACAATTTCTTTATGATGATGTATATTACTGAAGAGAAATTATTGGCTTAGGGACCTAACCAAGAGAATATATGTATTTATAGGCTCTGCCTATCACAGAAGCCATGAAAAAACTACCATAAATGGCTAGAACATGCAATCAACTAATAGAACATGTAATGAACTGCCAAAAACTGCATAACACACATTCTCACTTAACATAATGAAAGATCATGGGCGACTTATAGTTAAAAAACTAACATCTTAAAATTTTCAACATTTTAAATTTTAAGAATCCTTCAACTTTTTAAAAGAAAACTCTTTCTTTTTATATTATGTCAGCCACTTTGCTATACAAGTCTTATAACACGAGAAATTTTGAATTGTGTATTTTTATAGTTTCTCAAATCTCTTTGAATTAAAACTCTTCAATCGCACTTCAGCATTCTTTGATGAAAGTTCTTGCTGGGATATTTTGAATTGCTCAAATAATTCATTCAGAAAGTATTTATATAAAAACATAATATTTTAAATATTAATTAAATACATAATGAATTATGAAACAAAAAAGTGAGGCAACTTCAGTGAATTTATTTATAGAACTTATCAGATCAATTCCCTCAAGATTGAAATTCTCTTGATCAAGCAATGAGTTGTCATGATATAAGCTTCTGAAGTTGGCATAAAATCAATTACTACTTGTGAGCTATTTTCAAAAGCTAGGAAGTATGAAGTGCAGCAAAGCACGGGCTGATAGTTCATGAGCACGGAGAATTAATTACAAATGAACCAAATTTCTCATTCAAATATAACTCTGATAGTATTATTAATAAACAATGTTTTGATAGTATGACTAATAAAAATTTAAAAGAAAGAAGCCAAGAAAACTAATTTATTCAAACCACACATAGCCCCATTTGGCATAAACTTTAATAAGAGTATATCAATATGTATTTTTATTTTTGTCACAAACTATAAATTTTGTTTTGATGAATTACACAAACTTAATAAATTAAATAAAAACTAATATAAAGATTATTTATTACTCAATAGTTTATGACAACAAACGATTTATTAAAAAATAAAGAATATGTATATACTGCTAGATTTTGTATTCATGTAATCTGTTAAATTCACATTATTAAATTTAATAGAAAATACATAATTTGAAAATATATTTTGAATTTCTTTTGTTTATTTAATATATTTTGTTTTATTTTTTATTTAATTTTCGGTCTTTATTTAATTAAATATTTATCAAAACTTTACAAAATTAGATTAAAATACAAATAAAACTTTTTATAATAATAAATTTGACAAAAATACATTATTAATATTCATAAAGGTCAACATCATTAAAAAAAATTACTTTGAACTAGATATCAAAAAAGTAAGTTCCTCCATCAATCATTAATCTTTTTTTTTTCCTGTAAACTATCAAGTAGTATTTTTTCTTGGACAACTTTATTTAACAGATCTCAGAAACTTTTGTTTGATTAATTACAAATAAATCAAAAACTTCAATTGGTAAAATTGAGTGATCTTGGGGTTTGGAATAACCCTTATTTTTCTTAAAAGATTACAGCTTTGACATTGTTATATGTCTGGCCTCTAGGAGAAAAAATGTCCAACCGAATCGAATTGTTCAGTTTGGTTCTAATCGGTTCTTAATAATCGGTTCGGTTCGATTTCGATTTTAAATCAATTCGAATCAAAATTGATTGTGAAATTTCTTACAGCCCTACTAATTTTATAAATTATAAATAATTAATAATTTAATAATAATTTATATAAATATACATAAAACTAAGGTGAATATTAAACAATTTGTAATTTTATTTATTTTTAGTAATTAAGATATAAATTAGGCATACTAATAAAATTTTATAAAACAAAAATCTGAAACCAAATTAAAACCAAAGTATTGTTCAAAAACCAAAGTTAGGTCCAAACCGAACTTCTTCGGTTGGGGTCGGTTTGATTTCATTATTTATATAAAAACCAAACCGCACATGATTTTGTCACCCCTAATAGCTTCTTTCTTTTTCTTTTTTTTTCCCCAGACTTTCTTTTCCACTTTCATTATTCACTTTTAGTACTTATTCTTTTACAAAATTATGATTGGAAAATTTGAAATTTTATAACATTAATAAGAAACTGCTTCAAATTATTTTATAAATTTTATATAAAATAATATTGTTTTAATCAATATAAGTTAAATAACACGTGAGGTTCTTGCAGATCACATATTGAATTTTAGCCCTCCATTTTTACTTTCTATTTTATATTTTGAATTTGGTTTTAAGATAATTTTTACTTTTTATTGATTGTGATTTGCGAAATTGTTAATTAGAATTAAAAGTGATGTAATACAAATTTGATTCGCTTTAAATAATTCAGATTTTCCTACGGTGCATTAATTGTACCATACAATTTTTTTATTTTTTATACTTTTATTCTAAACAAAAATATATATTTAAGAATCAAAACAAATTATTTAAGAAAATTTATCTGGCATATTTCAAATAATTATCGTTGGATTAAAGATTTTAAGAATCTAAAAATATTAATTACTTTTTTGCTCATACATAGATGGTCAAGAGATCATGAGGCAGGTTCATGAATTACTTTTCGTTAATTTTGACCTCATTTTTTTTTTCAAACTCAAAAGGAAGTAAAAATAATAAAAATAATAACGGATAAAATATTCTTTTAATTATGAAAATATAACTTTATTAATATGATATTTATGTTTTTAAATGAGACATATTTTTTGTCAAAGTATTAAACCATAAACTTTTGCTATAATTATTACATTCTATAATTGTTATTATTTTATAATAAAAATTTTTTAAATACAATCTAATCACATCGACATTAATGATAAAAAGAACATAAGATAATACAAAATATATGAACATTCAAGAATAAAAGACTTCATTTTTTAATATATTATTATCAATCACATTTAGATTTTTGGTTTATATTTATCATTTATCAATGTAAAAAGTTGTCCCATTAGATATTGAACATGCCTTCCTCTCTTTTTCTTCTTTATTATCCCTGGCAAAAAAAAAAGAAGTATTTTTTTCTTTTACTATAGATGAAATGACAAAATAACATAAAGAAAGAGAATGATTGAGAACGCATGGGATAGAGGGTCGAGGTCATGAGAATGAGAGGGGGCACACTCGTGTATGGTTTTTGTACATTTGTCAAAAGCCAGTTTTGCCATATATTTAACTCTTTAACTTTTTGTATGTATGAACGGTGGATGAATGAATGTGGGACATGAAAGAAAATTAATTGAAAGCTGTATTTATTAGATACTATGAAATGGGACATATCTTTGTGTCTTTTTCTTCATCATTATTAGGGGTGGGTAAAATCGGGGCTCGGTTCCATTTCTATAAAAATCGAACCCAATTCAAAGATATCAATAACAAAATCGAATCGAACTAAATTAAATTTCGGTTTGGTTAGAGCCACAACTTCAGTTTCTAAACTGTATTTTCATTTCGATTTCAATTTCGAATTTTCGTTTTGTAAAATTTCATTGGTATCTCTAATATATATTTTAATTATGAAAAATAAGTGAAATTTCAAAATTATTGATATTTATCCATATTTTTATGTATATATAATTATTAGCAAATTATTATTTATTTATAATTTATAAAATAAGTAGAAGTTTATAATAAATTTCACAATCGGTATAGTTTGGTTTTCAGTTTTAAACTGGAACCGAACCGAAATAATTATTTAAGAACCAATTAGAACCAAACTTAGCTTTGAATTGAACTGTTCAGGTTTAGTTCGATTCGGTTCGGTTGGGCATTTTTGCTCATCCCTAATCATTATCATGCGTGAACAAATAAATTAATGGATGTGGGTCATGGAGGAGAAAATTAATCGAGTATCATATGTAGAATTGCTTCTACTTTATTCAATAACCTACATTTTAGAAACTTAAGTTAATTACTCTTCTATGCATTGACCTACCCTTATCCTTTTTTTTTTAAAAAAAAACATATAATTATTAATTTATTGAAGAAAAAGGAGTTGTCCTCGTATTTCTTTACTAGGATTCCGCTATTTTTTTTATCAAATACTTAAAAATCTTATTCTCTCTTAACTTTTGCTATTATTAATTTGTGTCTATAAGTAGCTTGGCTCCTTCTCACTTGAACCTTTCTTGCTTGTGGCTGACTATGCTCCATAGACTTGTCTGAACCATTATGTCCAATCTTAAACATATAATATAATCAAAATTAGACATATAAAAAAAAGTAAACAAAGCATTTGGATAGATTTGTGATCGTGTTCTTGCTTATAGATGAAAGTGACATTTTCTGGACCTCATGAATCATGTGTTCAAGGATTATTTGGATAGATTTGTGATCGTGTTCATAGATGATATTTTGGTGTATTCTAAGAGTAAAGAAGAACATGACGACCATTTGAGGATGGTATTACAAGTTTTACGGAAAAAATAGCTTTATGCAAAATTCAAGAAGTGTGAATTTTGGCTTCATCGAATTGCATTCTTGGGACATGTTGTTTCTTCTAAAGGCATCTCCATGGATCTGACCAAAATAGAAGTAGTTGTGGATTGGCCAAGACCGACCAACATTGGAGAAGTTTGTAGTTTTCTTGGATTGGCTGGATATTATAGGCGATTTGTTGAGGGATTTTCTAGAATTGCTACTCCCTTAACGCAACTAACAAGGAAGAATGTCAAGTTTCAATGGTCTAATGACTCTGAAAAAGTTTTCAAGAACTTAAGCATCGATTGGTGACTGCCCTAGTGTTGACAATTCGTACAAGATCTGATAGTTATGTAATTTATAGTGATGCTTCTCTTAAAAGTCTCGATTGTGTGTTGAGGCAAAATGAAAAAGTTGTAGCTTACGCCTTGTGACAATTAAAGAATTATGAGAAGAACTACTCAACTCATGACTTAGAGTTAGTAGCTGTGGTATTTGCTCTTAAAATTTAGCGACATTATCTTTATGGAGAGAAGTACGAGATTTATACCAACCATAAAAGCCTCAAATACCTTTTCACACAAAAGAAGCTAAATATAAGACAATGCTGATGGCTTGAGTTGGTGAAGGATTATGATTGCACAATCAAATACCATCCTAGAAAAGCTAATTTAGTGGCAGATGCTTTGAGTAGAAAATCTGTAGGAAGTCAGGCTACGTTGGTGACTACTCAAAAGCAAATCCTACTAGATTTCGAGAAGTTTGGCATCGAAGTTGTAAAGGGTGACATTAAGGTTTATGTTGCACAATTATCTATACAATCTACTTTGATCGACATGATTATAAGGGCACAATAGTATGATGGATTTTTGAAAAAGATCACGGAAGAAGTTTAAATAGGTGGAAGACATAGATTCGTGGTATCTGATGACAGAGGGTTGCGCTTTGAAGGTAGGCTTTGTGTTCCTAACAACAAGGACATAAAGCATGAAATTTTAATAGAGGCACATAATGTTTGTATACCATTCATCCTAGTAGCACAAGGATGTATCAAGACCTTCAAACAATTTATTGGTGGGTTAATATGAAGAAAGAGATTGCACAATTTGTTGAGCAATGTTTAACATGTCAACAAATCAAGACTGAACATCAAAGACCATCTGGGTTGTTGAAACTTTTGTTAGTACCTAAATGGAAATGGGAACATATAGCTATGGATTTAATTGTAGGGTTACCGAAGACACAAAAAGCTTATAATGTAGTTTAGGTGATCGTCGACAGGTTGACAAAGTCCGTATATTTTATTCCAGTGAATATTAATTATTTTATGGATAAGTATGCAAAATTATATATGGATGAGATTGTAAGGTTGCATGGTGTACCAGGTTTCTATTGTTTTAGATAGAGATCCATGATTCACCTCAATATTTTGGAAGAACTTACATAAAGCCACGGGGACTAAGTTGAACTTCAGCACTGCATTCCACCCACAATCCGATGGACAATCTGAAAAGACCACCCAAATCCTTGAAGACATGTTGCGAGCTTATGTGATGGATTTCAATGGTGGTTGGGATGAACATTTACCGCTAGTAGAATTCGCATACAATAATAGTTATCAGTCTATGATTGGTTGGATCCTTAAGAAGCTCTCTATGGAAGAAAATGTAGATCTCCAGTACACTAGGATGAAGTTGATGAAAGGAAAACTTTGGGACCAGAGGTTGTCCAACAAACATATGAAGTGATTGAAAAGATAAGAGAAAGAATGAAAGTGGTGCACAGTAGACAAAAGAGTTATGCCGATAATCGAAGAAAAATTTTAGAGTTTGTAGTGGGGGATAAACAATTCCTAAAGGTTGCTTCGATGAAGGGAGTCATGAGATTTGGCAAGAAAGGAAAACTAAGTCCAAGGTTTATTGGCCCTTTTGAGATACTTGAGAAGGTAGGAGACGTGGCTTACCAGCTTGCTCTTCCTCCATCGTTATCTGGAGTTCATGATGTTTTTCATATGTCCATGCTACGAAAGTATATCCCTAACTCAAAACAGGTGATAAGATACGAACCACTCCATCTGAGAGATGATTTTACCTACAAAGAGACACCTATTCATATTGCATATAAAGAAGATACCTTTTGTGAAAGTTCTATGGCGAAACTATTCTATTGAGGAGGCTACATGGGAATGAGAGGAAGAAATGAAAATGAAGTATCCTCACCTCTTCATGTGATAAGAAAGCGAATTTCGAGGACAAAATTCTTTTAAGGAGGGGAGACATTGTAACACCCCTAAGTGGTACGTATTATGTATATATACACGTCATTTTCTATTGATTTGTACTTAAATAACTTATACACTTCAGGTATTTCTTTTGAAGTATTATATGGGTATATTTAGTATTAAGTAAGAGTTTACTTAAGAAAGACCCAAATATAAAATTGGAGTATTAATACATGGGTGTATTTAGTACTAAGTGTTAGTGTACTTAGTAAGGCCTAAATTACAGTTCTAACCCTAAGTATAAATACATCCTATTTCTTATTTTAGAAAGAGAAATAAAATTTTATAGAATTTAAGAGAGAAGGAGAGAAGAATTTGAAGAGAAAATTTAGTTTTCAAGAAGAAATTAAGAAGATTTAAGGTAATCTTCTCTTCTCTTTAAGATTTATTGTATTATGTTTGATTGGATTGTGTTGTGGAAGTATATTTTGTGTAAAGATTACATAAATGTGTTGAGTATATATTGATATGAATAATTTATGGTTATGAATATGATTTTTGTGGTGAAATTGGTGAAGGAATTGGTAGAAGATAATTATTGTTATCAAAGGAAACTTTTGCAGAACTTAGACCTTAGACAGTAGCTTGATCCGAAAAGTTTATAAAATTTTATATGACTTATTTTGGAAAATAAATTTGACTGAAAATACTAGACATCAAATGGGTCATGATAAATTTTATTTCATTTCAAAAGGTTGAATTTTTTATTTTATATGAATTTTTAGATTTGACCTTGAGATGTTAAAAAATGTTGATTTTTGCAGAATACATGAATTACGCAATTTTTTGGATTAATCATATGGTCTCCAAAGATTATGAAATTTTAAAAATGATTTGTTATGAAGTTTCGAAGTAGTCTATATCACTGAAAATGTGCAGTTTACAGAATCTGTAGAATGCAAAGTAAAATTTGTTTAAATTGGTTTGACACAAGTTATATCTTCCAATTTTTATTATACAACTAAATACGTGCCTATATGATTTCTGCAAAGTTTCAAAGCCATTAGATAAGGGATTGATTTATTAAAAATCATAGACTTAGATATACTTAGTAGTGCTTTATTGTTTGGGGCCAAATGGCTAAGTGTTATAAGTGACAAAATAAATAGTTGAAAATTGAATTAAGGATCAAATATTATGTTATATAATGATTCATTATGATTATATTCTGATTGTGTTGAAAAATGATATCATTTAGGATATAAGAAAAGTTGTTGATTGGCCTAAGGACTGAATTAGGATGTTTGTTTGATGAAATGTTGTATGTTTGATATTCTGTAATATGGCTCATGAGATTCATTTTGATTTTAGGGTTAATGTGATTGTTTTATCTTGCTGGGAACATCAAGAGGTAAGTCTATTAGACTTTTTAAATAGGATCACAATGAACATATATATTTATATGTGACTATGTTACAAATGTTTTAGAATTATACATTAATATGCAAGTATCAATTTGCTTATGATTATATGTCAAAATATTTGTTTACAAATTTGTGTTTATATGTTGCGCACGAGTCATTGAGCATTGACATTAGCATGTACACATGTATAAATGATTTTGAGAAATGAGAAAGTGGTCTTGTAAGAAAAATATTTGTGAAAGTTAAGACTTTGTATTTTTAAGGGTATCTGAATTCATTACTTTCTTAGTAGACAATTATAAGTGTTTGGAGCCTTTCGATATGTATGGCCATTCCTTTGAGTTTGGTATATGTGATATGTGCTATATATTCCGTATGACATGAGAAAGACCTTTGGGTACCCTTAGGAATTGTGAGTCTTCGCAATTGTGCGTCGATAGATTTATGCATGTGGAAGGACTCGCCGATGATCAAGGCAAAGGGGTGGCTCTTATCTTCGGGCATGAGTGTTTCTTGTATGTAAAATTTTATGCCTCACTTACACTTACCCCATGTACGGAAAGTCATCCATGGGTGGACTCAGGCTCAATATGTTATATGTGATAAGTGAAGTCCTACTAAGTAGTAATTGAATGAAGATATTCCTAGTTAATGTGAATAAAAGTTTAAAAGTGAGTTAGTGACATGTACAAGTTTGATGTGGTTTTGTATCATGCATTTTAGAATGAACATGGTTATTGTCATGTTACATATTCATCTCATACATTATATATAATTTATATATATGTACCTATTTTCGTCTACAAAAACTTAGTATGCTTACTGAGTTTATACTTATTATAGCTTATTGTATTTCTCAAATAAGGGATCGTGTGCATAATGGATTTGGCGAAGCTTCTGCTATCTTGGTTTCCTAAGTTTAGGATATTAGCTTGTATTTTATTTTTAGTTTAATAAACATTATAGCTTGGACACTAAGCACTAAAGACTATTTGAATAGATTTTTGTATTAATGAATATCGATGAATTTTCTTAGTGAAATGTATTTATTGATATGTTATGTGTTTGATATATCACTCTTCGATTTTTATTTTTGCAAGTCAGGGTGTGACAATTATATCCCGAATTGACTCCAATTATACTCAAATTGAATATCTCTTAGTCCTAACCCACCACCGTATTCACATAAATTTTCACTCTCATCAACTGGAAACTGCCAAATATTTTAAAATTATATGAACCCTTATTCATCATTACTAATGGATCCATCTCTAACAGTCGTACTAACTGCACTCAATTTCTAAACACAAAACATAAAGTTTATCTTTACTGCTTATAAGATATGTAAGAAATTTGGTAGGTTAATTGACAACTATATTGGACATTTAATATATAAATATTTTTAAATCTATTTTAGGCGGCTGGACAATGATATTTGTCTATAATTTATAGCCAAATTTTAAAAATATATATATTAAATGTCAAATATAGCTGTCATTACAGTATTTGACAGGAAGAGAGAAAAATTAATAAAAATTATTTAAACGTAATTTTGATATAGATAAAAGTTTAACTTTAATAAATACAATGAAGCATCTCACTTCAAGTATAACCTCGTATAAAAAAATAATCAAAAAAATAAAAAAATAAAATTAAAGAAATTATTGCTCTATCACATACTCAAGTTGTTTGTAAGCTTAATCAAAGTAAGGTGAAACTATATATATATATATATATATATATATAAATTTAATTAGAAAAAATTACTTATGTTTACAATTGTACAAGATCATTGGTATTAAATCCATGGCAACTTAAAAAAGTAAAAACCTTAAAATAAAATGATGGCAAATGAATAGGGTATTTGAGTGGGAGAGAGTTAGTAGGCGTCCACATTGAAAATAACAAGATTTAGTTGTTAGGATTTGATGTATGTGTGTTATTAATAATAAGATAGCGATGTTCAGAAATAATATATTTATTAAATATTATATAAAATAGTAACCTTTAATTTTTTAAGAAATAAAATATTGTATTAAAGAAGAAAAATATATTGAAAAGATAAAAAAGTGATGTTAAGTAATAAAATAAGTATTATATTTTAAAATAAGTCCAACGCCTATTTAATCTATCATCCTACATATTTAATTGTATTTGAATATATGTAAATATATTTGAAAAGATGCACAAATATTGAATTGTATGAAGTATAAACTAAAAGTGTCTTGATTGGTAAATTATCAAGCAACCTAATAAGTCGAAACTAAAGATATAAAGGATGCATATATGTTGAGAGCATTAATTTTCATGTCAACAGGCCCCAAGGTAACCAGGGTCAGTTGAATGCGGGTATTACGTCATGTGATTGCTCCAATGAAGATGATTTCATATTTTAGGATTCTAGCTAAAATTAAGATGGTGTAGTCATGAATGGACTTGATTTATTATTTGCTTACTAGATGATTGCTTTGATGGAATTGCTAGGAATTATTACATATGATTGAATGTTATTGGGTTAGTTTGACAGTTGTAATTATAGATTGAATGTGGTTTTTCTGTTGCCTTAATATAGATATTTCATATTTTAAGGTTATGATCGAAATTAACATGAAGTTGATAAAGCTAGATATTATTTAAGGTTAGCCATTTAAGCTTGTGTGAAACAAGAAAAAAGGTTACTTTAATAAAAAAATAAATTGGTTTTTAATTTGTATATCGTAATTTATCGATATTTATATGAAATATTTTACATTAAAATATTAAACAATTATTATTCGTGATAAGGGCAAGTAAAAGTTATTGGGCAGTAATTTTTTACTAAAATCATTTTGTGTAATTTTAAGGTATTTTTGATGAAATTTGTTTGCTGATTCTAAGCAAGGATGCTAATTTGCTAGCAACTTTTGTTGTCAATGAGTTTCTTGAAGTCAGTTTCATTTACACTTTCAAAATTTAAAGGGTCAATGAAATTTTATAAAATTTTCGTTTCGTTAAGGATAATATAACATGAATTTGACATTTATGTTGTGCATGTTGATTTAAATACTAGTAATTTAGTTTATGGATTTAAATATTTTTTATTATGCGTGAATGAAAAGGATTAAATGATAAAGAGATCTTTAATTTCAATAGAATTATTATTTATAAAAATAAATTTAATATTTGTTGACAGCTATTTTTTACGTTTATAATTTGTTTTATATTACAATTATATTTTGTCTATATTTGTATTTGTTCTTCATCACAGCTTACTTTTTTATTTTCTGTAGATGTACAAAGATATGTTTCAATTTTTATTTAAAATTTTATTAACTTTTATATAGCATACATTTATTGAATTTAATGAAGGTTGGAGATAGGTAAAGACTATCATTTCCTTATGGTAGATAATAAATTAGTTATCTGTACATGTAACTTTGAACCTTCTGAAAGTTATATGAATAATTTTTAGTTTTAACCATTATTTTATGAACAATCTTCACAAATAGCTTTAATTTTTAATAATACTCAGCAGTATCCTTCATTTTTTGACAAGTCATCAACAATATCAAAAATATAATAAAATGATTCATTTATCCTTATTGTTATTAGTATTATGTACATAAACATACTATTAACACAACAATATTCTAATCAAACAAGCTTTTAAAACTAAATCATATAACATAATCTACAAAAATTTAAATTCAAAACATCACAAAACATAAATTTCTAAGCATTAAATTTATTCTCTATTCCTTTCTTTTTTTTTCTCCTCTCTTCCTTTTTCTTTCTTTATCTTTTTTTTTCGTTTTCTGATTATTGATTCTAATTTGTAAATGAAAAGATTATATATATATATATATATATATATATATATATATATACATGATTCCATTGCTAAAAAAACCTCCAATCTATATGCGAGAATGAAAATGAACACAAAAAAACTATTATGTAGAATGAATTAAATGCACAATGATCAAACACTATACAAAATATAGTTAATCACAATAAAATATGAATGCACGCATCACCCCAAACGAATCAAAATCCAACAACTTCTTTCAACATAATAGATAAACATTTAATCACAAAATCAAAAATTAAATTCAACTATTTAATAATATGAAAACACTTCCAATATTTCAAGGACACAAAATCCATTTAATACAATTTTATTCTTCTTTCTTCTTTTCCTTACACTTGGAATTAAATCTTTTAATTGGCAACATCTCATTTCCCCACTTCCACTATCAACAATCATCCATTATTTGCATAATACAATTTTTCTTCTCTTTACCTTTCATCCACTTGTTTCAATATTATGCCTTCTTACAATCCACCCCCTTGGCCTTTTCTTTTACAGTTTTCACCCATAATAAAATTCTTATTATCAAATAATTATAATCTTTTAAAAGTATAAACATATTTATTCATAATCAAATAATCTCTTCCAAAATAAATATACCCATAGTATGATTTTCAATCTTTTGTATCCTCATATAATATAATATAAATATATATCCATATATATGCATTCCAATTAATACTAAAATCTGGGTATTACAACTCCCCTTATATTGCACTTATTACTAATTTTTTTTATTTTTGTAGGACATTTGTAGAGTTACGGTTTTACATATGCCAAGAATTTTTGACAAGTAACTTTTCACAAAAATGATACTTACATTATTACCCTTGATTGTTGAAAAAATTATGACTAAATTTATTTTCATTGGGTTGCAAGCATGTGTGCGCACATGCACACACAAAAAAAAAAAAATCATTATTACTCCATTGGTATATAAAACTTACTTTTTTGGAAATACTTTTGTTTGCATGAGAAATCTAACTAGTCCACACACTGAATCATGATTGGTTGTTTGTTTGTATAGGCCTAATATCGCTCTCGATGGGCTTTGATACTGCTAACCCTTTGGATCCAAATTATGCTTTTGCACCCCTTTCTGAGTTGTAAGGAGTAATGCCTACCAAAGAAACATTTCAATAGTCAAAGAAATCATATCTCAGTATCAGTGTGTGGGAATGCAACACTTTAGATCTCTAGGTTGGATTATATTTTTGTATTGTTACTTGATCTTCTCATTGTACTTGTTCTTACTATTTGATATATGTTGGTATTTCATACTGAAGTTTATACTTATAGAAATTATCTTTATTATTGAATTACATATAATTCACTTAGAAACAATTTGCAAGCCAATGCTCTCTTGTTTTGGTTGGATACTGGACCACAAAAAATGATGAAAATCTTCTTGTGCATAATTATTTTCTTTCAAGAACATAAAAAATAGTTCCATGCATGCCTTTCTTTTATTTAAAGGAAAACATATGAAAGGAAGACTTTTTAGAAAAAATAACTACATATAAAAATGTTTCCACTATTTTTCATGGTCCAAAAATTGAACAAAATAAGGGATCAGTTACAATCAATTGATTCCAAGTGAGATGATAAATAAATGCTTAACTTTTGCAAGCTAAAGTCAAAGAGAATTATTATAGGCAACAATTGTGGGACTGTAAAAAAATAATTTTCCAAAATAAATAAAGTTAACCATGCCAATATTTAGTCCAAATACAACCAGAAAATTATTAAATATGATATCTTCATTTAATACATGATTATATTTTATTTATCTATCACTAAGTAGAACACTTAGCATTGTTTAGTCCATTTTGAGTGTTTATTTTTCTTTTAAACATTTTTACTTCAATTTCGTAGGCATTGAGGTGTTTCAATGAAAAGACATGAAAGTGAGCACAAGTGCACATCCACGAGGCTCTCAATTGATCTTGGGCTAAAAGAGCAAAAATGGACATGTTGTGTTTGTAGTACTAAAATGATATTAACTTTGTCTATACAACTCAAAATTGCGCTCTATTTGTTGTCTTAAAACTAAACATCCAGAGCTTCTAATTAATGTCATAAGATTATACTTTCTCTACTCCTATGCATGAACATGAGCAAGGAAACATCAAGTGTGAGGCAGAAAGGGTGGCATGCCTACTCTATCAAACCTACCACATTAGCCCCCCGTGCCATGACCGCGCCCTTGCATGACATGGTTTGTTAAATGATATTTCTACATGATTCTTTTACCATTGGATCATTGTTTGATGGGTACATTTTGGCCAAATCCTAGGTTTTTATTTTTTAGCATGCTGAGCCACCATTATCCAATTTTAGAATGGGGATTTTACAATAAGGAAAAAAGAGAGAAGTGGGAAGATTTAGTGAGAGAGAAGTGGAAAATCAACAAATACTTGGAGAAAATTGGTAGATTACTGAAGAATAATCAATTGACCTAGTTTTATATTTTTATCTCTTAATTTCTCTTGAATTTCATGTGTTATTGTTATTGCATCCATTTTTTAAGAACAATCAATTTCAAGTTTATTTTGATGTTGAATTTGGATATGTTAGGCTAAACTCTATGTTCTAGGGTATTGATATGATCTAGTTAGATTATGTATTGATTGATTAGGATTTTTTTATTAATATAAGTATATCCATTTATTTATGTTTTCCAGTACTTAATGCTTCTAATTTGTTGGAAAATGAATTAGTTACGTATCATGAATGAATGAATGCTTGGGAGAGACTAAATTGTTCACTAAGATTGAAAGAACATAATTTACAAATAGTGAGAGTTCGGGAAGATATTAACGTCTAGACAATAAAATTAATACTAGAGATGTCAAGATGATTCAAGCATTAGTTATTAATAACTAGTAATGCTAAATGAACATGTGATTAATCGAATTAGATAGGGATATATGTTAGGTTAGTTAGACATAAGACTTGGTTCGACATTCGGGAGAGGTAATAAGATCAAATTATAACTAGTAATTAAGGATTGAACCAAAAAGATGTAAGTCCTAATCAACATAAATATATTGACAATTAGGTGAAGACAAGGCCCTAGAACCATTTCTATACCATCTTCAGATGCTCGCTCTATTAATTAGACTAAAATTTGAAAACTTCAGTCCTCATGGTTATTACAAACCTTTATTATCATTATACTATTTGTACTACCCCGTATACTTGTGGGTCTCATAGCAAAATACATCCTAAGTAATAGAAATCATGCATTAATCAATATCGATACCTATTTTACAGATAAAGATAGTAGTAGTGATATAAAATTGACTACTCTAAAAGTAGCCCACCTAGATGCTTCCTTTCACATTAACAAAAGTGCTTGCCATTTTTAAGGTACAAAGTCACTGTTGTGTTGTATAAATATTAGAGATTTAGGTTAAGATTCTATAAAACTCACTTACGATAATGAAAAATTTTTGAAGATATTTTAACCCATTGTTACCTATACTTTGTTATTCTATGTGAATTTATAATTATAATATTATTTGGTCTTGTAGTGTGGAGAGAACCAAATAGGACAGATGAGCCTATGTGAATAGGAATAAATAGTGTGCTTTAGGTGGCGATCTTGTGAAAGACTTGTGAAAGATGCATGCTGATAGGATGAGAGAAAGATTGGCAAGGTCTATTTTACTTTATGAGGATACTGATCCAAATCCAAGTTCTTCTAGTGAACATGAAGAATGAGGCATAAATGGGTCTAAGGTCTATGGCAAGGAAGTAAATCAAAATAAACTTATGACATGACATTTATTTTGTACTAGGAGATTTTTAAATACTTATAGAATTGAAAGGCATTGAATGAAGAAGTTAAAAGAAAGTTTAGCATGTGAGACAAGTCTAAAAAGTAAGAAGAGTACAAGGGTGAAACTAGTTAAAAGAAATCAGTGATACTAGATCTTTTTCTTATTAAAATAGAAGAAACGTTTGAGCCTGTTGTTATCGAAGATACCTATGTTAAGTGGTGGTGAGATGGCGTAGAAAAGACAAATTAGATAATGATTAACCTTATATATGTATATAGTGGTTTTGTATATACTTATATAGGGTAACTTAAGTTTTGTTGTAAAGAATTATAAACTTATATGGTCAATGTCTAAGAGACTTTTATGTTACCTATGTTATTGAAAATTTATTCTTTTTAAGTTGCTATACTTTGGCGGTTATGACATAAAATCTACTCTTTCAGTATGTCTGATAATAGAGAAACAAAGGTATCCCTTTTATAAAGCGGGGAAGAGTTTGGTGAATTCCACAAAAATATGAAAGAGGTTATTATTGTTCTTCGTAGATTCACTAGTAATACACAAAATCATGGAATGGTAATAGACATCAGAATATATCAGCTTTCAGTGAATTTAAAAAACTCAATCCTTTAACTTTTATAGGAAAGTCAAGTCTATTAATTGCTAAGCAATGGGTGGAACAAATTGACTAAATTTTGGATGCTATGTAAGCACCCAAAGAGATTTAAATTAAACTTGCAACATTTAAATAGTTGAGCAGGCAAATCATTGGTGGAATACTATTAAGATTACAAAGCAGAAGGAAGAATAGAAGTGGGATGCTTTTAAATAAGCCTTCAAGGGTAAATATTTTCTTGAATTATTTCTTAATGCCATGTTAGATGAATTTATTCATCTAACTCATGCAAATATGTTTTGGCACAATTTGAGGCAAGGTTTGAAAAACTAAGTCGGTTTGCTACTTTAATGATTTCGAGGGAGAAAGACAAAACTAAGCAATTTGGGAAAGGATTAAAGCCAATAGTTTAACATAAACTTATAATGTTGAACCTTTAGAACTATTTAGAATGGTTTAACAAGCTTTAATGATAGAGCAAAATGAGGGAGATCAAGCAAATAGAGGAATCAAAGAAGAGAAGTTCTGACTAAAAGCTTCCTAAGTAAGGAGAGAAGAAACAAATGAAAAATCAGTTTTCTATCTGCGATAACTAGAATTCCCGCAAGGTACTAGGTGCATGTTTTGAGTGTGGGCAAACACAAGACCAAACAACCATATCTATTCATGGAAGCACCCAAGATAACGAGAGATTCCATATACCTTCAAGTGTGTGTTTTGAATGTAAAGAATATGGCCATTATTGAAACCAGTGTCCACGTTTGATACAGACACCGAGTGAAATGACTATTTTATATTAGAAGAATTCTCAATTAATAGCACAACAAAGTTAGTAGAGCAAGCAGCCACAACAAAGAAGTAATAAGCAGTCGCCTCAAAGAGCTGAAGTATCACAAGGGCAAGGAAGGCCTAAAATTCAAGGTAAAGCTTATGATATCACTCAGGGTATGGATCGACCAGATCATACTATAGTAGAAGGTATTTTTCTTTTATTTAATACTTAAGGTAGAATATTATTTGATTCCAGTGCTACATATTCTTTATTTCAGTAAAATTGTATCTTCCTTGGGTTAAAAGACTAAGCCTTTAGAACATGAGTTTTCAGTCAAAATGCTTACTAGAGGTGGAATAAATCTAAATAGGATATGTAGTAATTGTGAAACCGACGTAGGTGGTTACAAATTCACATTTGGGTTAGTTGTGATGAATATAGTGTCTTATGATGTGATACTAGGTAGGGATTAGTTATCATCTTTTAATGCATTTATAAACTGCCAAAGAAAATGGGTAACTATTAATCTTCCTAATGGTGAAAGATTTCACATCTTTAGAATTACAGGGTCATTATTGTACCTATATTAGGTATCATGAACATAGAGAATACTTGGGATGGATGGCGAGCGTGATGAGTTATGATATTGGTGGTTTAGTAACATCAGCCATTCTAATAATTGATAAGTTTCATGACGTATTTTCTGATGATTTACTCAAATGTAGATTATAGTAGTGAGACATGTCCTAGTATTATACCAATTTCAACAGCCCCTCATAGGATGACACCAACTAAGTTGAAAGAGTTAAAAATATAGTTGCAGAAGTTAAAAGATTAAGAGTTTATTTGACCCAATACTTCTCTTTAGGGAGCACATATTGTATTTACTAAAAAGAATTGATGGAAGTTTAACATTGTGTGTGGACTACATAGAATTAAACAGGATGACGATGAAAAGCAAATATCTTTTGCCTAGAATTAATGACTTGCATGGCTTTAAATACTTTTCAAAAATTGATCTTCGATCTGACTACCACCAGTTGAGAGTTATAGATTAAGCTATTCTAAAGATGGCCTTTTGTACCAGATATGGACATTTTGAGTTTGTAGTGATACCATTTGGTTTAACAAATGTTCTTATAGCATTTATAGATCTGATGCATAGAATTTTTCACCTTTACCTTGATACATTTGCAGTAGTGTTTGTCAATAATATTTTAATATATTCTAAGTCAAAGAAGCAGTCCGAACAGCACTTACGCATTACTTTGCAAGTGTTGATATGCGAAACAAAGTTAATATGAGTTCTGGATGACTGAGGTTAGATTTTTTGGACATACGATTTTTAAAGATATTTCTGTAGATTTTACTAAAGTGGAGGTAGTGCTTAGCTGGAATAGGAGTTTCATGGTTTTACCACAATATTATCATAGAATTGTAAAAGATCTCTTTCGAATAGTAGTACCTTGACTCAAGTAACTGGAAAAAAGGTGAAATTTGAGTGGAATGATAAATATAAGCAAGCCTTTATGGAGTTGAAAAATCATTTAACCTCAACCTAGTTTTAATTAGTCTGCAGCGTGGTGTAGGATATACAGTTAATTATGATACTTTTGTTTTAGTGCAGTTAGGGAAGGTGGTGGCATGTAACACCCCGATTCTAAACACTCCTAATAATATTCAACACCAACTGCTTCTTTTCATTATCTAAAAAAAACATAACTAATTTTAGGGTTTCTAAAATTCAAATACAAACATAGAAAAATATATCAAAGCCACACATTACAAACTCCTGCATCTATAATTACATATAGTTTCTAAAGTGGTAAAACTCTTGTTCTGGAGTATCCTTGTCTTCTACATACAATATCTCCAGTATTGCCTAGGAACCTGAAAAGTAGGGGTGAGCTAATGCCCAGTAGATATTTATATATAAAGGTAGTTTTAAGAACTTTACAATAAACAAATTTGCATATATAAAACACCTTTCGAATTCGAACAATAAGCTTAATGAAATCCAAAACAACATTGCAATTCCAGTATTTACAAGAATAACAAAAATACATTCATTCCATTATTTAAAATAATTTCCACTAATTTTTACTCTTGCGTACTTTACAGACATTATTCCGAAAGACCGCCGCCCCAAAAACTGGTCAACGTACTTTACGGGCATTATTCCGAGGGACCGTCGCCCCAACGTACTTTACGGACATTATTCCGAGGGACCGTTGCCCCAAACACCGATGTCACATCATAACAACAACCACGGCTATCACAATTTCATTTATCCATTTATTTCACAACATATCCATACAAATAATTCATTTATAAAATCACAATACGTGCTGATACCATTTTCTCACTGTATTTATAAATATGACATTCATATAAAAATTATTATTCAAATCCGATTCGACAAACAATCAATTGGATCAACACGTAATAATTTAGGAATTTCGTAAACATTTATCCAAACATTTAATGTAATAAAACATCCTACTTTTCAATTTTAAAACTAAAATCTCTCAAATACGTATAAATGCCTACCTGAATATGGAACGATTATTCCTACACTTCTCCTGACTTTTCGTTTCCCTCTAAATCACTCCCTAGTATCAATTTAACAGTAATAACACGTAATGATTTAATAATTCAAACTTAGTTATATAAAAATGTATGTATACATATAAACATAGAAATATATATGTTAACAATTAAATTTCTACAATTAAATCATATGAAATTGTTTATAATTCCTAAAATGGAAAACTAATCATCCAAAAATACAAATTTAGAACGAACCTTTTTTTTTTCTTTCTTTCTTTCTTTTTCTTTCTTCCTCACTGCCCGTAGCTTTCAATTTGTGAAAGCAAAACTATTTATATATATACATATATATGTCACCGCCTCTCAATGTATTCCTATTATTATTTTATTTTATTATTTTATTATTTTATTATTTTCTTTTCCTTACACCTACACATTATACCTACACGTTTCAATTCAATTATAAATCATTCAAAAGAAAGACACATGGCCCTTCAATTTCAATCAGATCCTTTAACTTCTCTTTTTTTTGTTTTTTACCTACAATAAAACTTATATTACCCTAAAATTTAATTCTTTTGAAATTAAGAACTTATTCATTCATAATTAAATAATTCATTTATAATAAATGTATTTACTTTCTAATTTATATATATATACTAATCAATCTTCGAGTATCACATGGCATATGGTTTTACGCACACTAAAAGCCAGTGTGCATAACTATCCTACAAATGATCTAGAACTTGTTGCCATTGTATTTACATTGAAGATATGAACACATTATTTGTATGGTGAAAGATTTGAAGTATTTTCATATAATAAAAGTCCACAACATTTTTTTTACCTAGAAATTTGAGGTAAATCAGATGGATAAAGTACCTAAAAGATTACGACTTCACCTTGCATTATCATATAGGTAAGGCTAATGTGGTAGCAAATTAAGTAGGAAATCACAAGGGACGTTGGCAAAATGTTTCTATCATAGGTGGAAGATATGTAACGATTTGAAGGTTTATGGAACAGGAAATCAACATTTCTTATTTAACCTAGTAGCCCAACCTACTATCCTTTAGAAGGGGATTACTGCTTAACAAAGTTATCCTAAAGCTAAGTCAGTACGAGCCAAGTTAGCGAATGGTGAGGCAATAAAATGATGGCCTATAGATTCGTGAGGTGGTTTACAGTTTGTTGGTAAAATTTTTGTATCATTAGACGAGTCTCTTAGAAAAGATGTGCTTAGCAAGGCTCATAAATTCAAATATACCATACATTCTGGTAGTACAAAAATGTACATAGATATTTTGGTAAATGAAATGAAGTGAGATGTGGGAGAATTTGTGGCTAGGTATTTGATATGCCAATAGGTGAAAGTAGAACATCAGAAACCAATAGGATTACTCCAACCTCTTCGAGTGGCTAAGTAGAAATAAGAGCGTATAACTATAGATTTTGTGAGAGAGCTACCCAAGACCTAAAAGAAACATGAAAGTTATGGGTAATTGTGGATAGGTAAACAAAATTTACTTACTTTTTACCTATCAAACCTAATGATTCTCTAGATACCTTGTGTAAATTATATGTCAAATAGATAATGGATTGAACGAGATACCTTTATCAATAATATCCGATAGAGATATAAGGTTTACATCGAAATTTTAGAGGAGTTTACAAAAGGCTACAGACATTCAGTTGAATTTTAATACGGCTTATCATCCTTAGACAAATGGTTAATCTAAGAGGATTATCCAAATACTAGAGGATATGCTTAGGTCTTGTGCTTTAGATTTTCAAGGCTTTTGGGCTGACTATTTGCCTTTAATCAAATTTTCTTATAGGAACAACTACCAGGTTAGTCTTGGAATGGCTCTTTTTGAGGCATGTCGTTCTCCTATTTGTTGGACTAAGATTGGTGAGGCATCATTTGTAGGACCTGAATTGGTAAAAGAAACTACTGAGAAAGTATAGAGGATTAGACAACAACTTCTTATAACTCAAAGTCATTAGAAAAATTATATAGATCATAGACGGAGACCATTGGAATTTTAAGTGGGTGATCATGTTTTCCTAAAGGTCAAGCCTCATACTGGAATAGCCTGATTCGAGAAGAAGAGGAAACTTGCTCTAAGATTTATTGGTCCTTTTGAGATTTTAGTACTAGTCAAGTATCTTATATATTAGCTTTATCTCCTCAACTAGCACAAATTCACTGTGTTTTTCATATTTCAATGCTTAAAAAGTATAAACTAAATCTTTAGAATGGAAAAACTTGACATTAAATTTGAATGTTTCTTATAAAGAAAGCCTTATTCAAATCCTTGATTATAAAGAACAAGTTCTTCACAAGAAGTTTATCAAAATAGCGAAAGTTTTATGGCAACATCATGGAATGGAAGAAGCTATATGAAACTTGAAGGCTGAATACGAACTCAATATCCAGAGTTATTTTGATCGGGTATGTAAATTTCAAGGACAAAATTTCTTTTAAGGTGGGTAGAATTGTAATACTTAAAATTTATCGTTGATATATATATATATATATATATAGAGAGAGAGAGAGAGAGAGAGAGAGAGAGAGAGAATTTAGGAGAAAAGTATATTTATTTAGGATGGATTATTTAATTAGTGATGGATATGTTCATATTTTCATAAGAAATTTTTTTTTTTGGTAATAAGATTTTATTATGGGCCAAAAGGGAGAAAAAAGGGTAGAGTTAAGGGTTATTTGTTAGAAATTTAAGAATGCATACATCATTCCTTTCATTTTGCCAAGGGGTGGGCATAAGGAGTTGATACCCGAAAAATTGAACTAAACTTAACCGAAATTGACAAGGTCAGTTTGGTTTTCCATTTTAATCGGTTCCATTTTGTTTTTAATTTTTTAAAGGTCAAAAAGTTAGATCCGGTTTCGGTTCTGATGTCCAAAAATTGAATCAAGCCGAATTCTTTTAGTTAAACTATGTAGATTTTTTACAACTTTATTAATAGTTTTTATGTACTAAATTAAATTTTCTCAAAAATCCTAAAATCCTACTTTTCTAATCCTACATTTAGTCTCTACTATTATAACACTAATTTTAAAAATTCAATTTTTGAGTGCAAATGACCTTATTATCCCTATAGTAGCAATAATGATGTCACCTAATTTTTAAAAAATAAAATAAAATAAATATCAATTCTAAAAAACTCAAACAAGTATTAAGAACACAATTATTTAATAAAAATTAATTTCAAATTAAAAAATTACTAAAAGTAAAAAATTAAATTCATAATGTAATAAATTTATTTATTTTTATTTTTTAAAATTTTACAATATAATAAAATATAAATATAGATAATGAAATATAAATAAATTTATTTCTTTTCATTTTTAAAATTTTTACAATAAGATCAAATAAAAATAATAAAACAATTTTAAAATAAAAATAATAAATATAAATAAGTTTATTTCTTTTGATTTTTTTAATTTTATAATAAAATTAACTAAAAATAATATAATAAAATATACATTTCTTATAGAAAATCGTTTATGCATAAGATGGTTTATAAAACCGAATTATGACTAATTTTTTTGTAAATTTTATAATCAAAAAAATATTAATCAATAATTATTTGTTAAAATAAAAAATAAAAAGTGAAAGTAATTAGAGTCTTAATAAAAAGAAGTTTTTTCATTATTTAAATCTAATATAAATTTAATTTAGTTAAGAGTAAATATATCAAATGATAAAATATATTAACATTTAATAGTCATGTTATAACGGCAGAGACTAAATGTGCAATTTGAAAATAATAGGGACGTAAAATATCAAAATATATTAAGGATGAAATTGTTATTTTTCCTTTTATTAAGTATTTTGCTAACAAATTAAATTTCATATATTTTATATGATGCCAATTATTTATTAGGGTTCTATATTGCTTAATTTTATAATGGAGGCAAATGATGAATAGTAAAGTTGAATATATACATTGCAATTAAATAAGAAAATAAAAAACTAAATGAATAATAAAAATAGAATTAAACCGAACCGATCTTAACGGTTCGGTTTATATTCGGTTCAATTCAGTTCAAAATTTAGTAAACCCGAATAATTTCGATTAGGTCCGATTCGAGTGAAACCCGAATAATTTCGATTAGGTTCAATTCAAGGTGAAACCTGAATAATTTTGATGAATGTTATGTTTACTAGTACAGTGAGATTGTATCAACATGGGTTATACTTTTATAAATAGATGATTTTAATGGAAACGTTATGAAATAATTTGATAAATAAAAATGTGATGACCATAGTTGTTGTTGTGATATGGTACCAATGTTTAGGGTGATGATCCCTGAGAATGATATCCCTAAAGTACGTCTTTGTCTAGGTGACGATTCTTGGGAATAATACCCCTAAAGTATGTATGACAAATTTTTGGGACAACATTCTTTGGAATAATTCTCGTAAAGTACACAAAAACAAAATTAATGATTTTTTTAAATAATAAAAATATTGTATTTTGCATTGTTGATATGAATATTAAAATTAAGATTTTGACTCGATATTCTATTACACTCATTGTCAAAAATCAAGAAATGCTTTATATATTCAAATTTATTTATTGTAAATTTTAAGACTGTTTTTATATATAAATATTTACTGGACATTGGCTCATCCATACTTTTCAAATTTAGATAATATTGGAGATTTTGTAAGTAGAGATAAATGACACTTTAGGACAAAGATTTTGCTACTTTTGAAACTATATGTAAGTAGGTGCAGGAGTTCATAATGTATTGTTTTGATGTATTTTCTATGTTTATACTTGAATTTTAGAAACCTTAGAATTATTATATTTTAATAAATAATAAAATGAAGCAATCGGTGTTGAATTTTATTAGGAGTGTTATAATGAAATTTTAAAGATTGCAGGATTACATAATTGACATATGGTATATTATAGGATAAATTCTTTCCGAAATTTCTTAGAATAGGGATGTTACAATGAATTGCTATAACACATATGAATAATAAAGAAAATATATTGTTCATATTTTATATGAATAAAGTTCATTAGAATTTATCATACAAAATAACTAAGTAATCATGTATTATTAATATAATCAACTATAAATACCGAAAAACAATATACCATAAAACTATTGGATTATTTGCCGACCTTAATTCTGATTCAGTCCTCTTGACGCCACCAAAGAATGGTGAATTCAACATAAGCCCTCTAATCTTTAATGGCAATATATTATCAACCTCTACAGCTGCACGCAGTCTTACATGGTAAGCTATGTTGCCACCTATGCTATCTCCTGATAGGAAACAACAAGAAAAGTTGACATATTGCTGTAACCATTCATCTTGTGCGGTCTTGATCCAATGCAAAATTTCCATAGCATCGTCGTAAGCAGCAGGCAAACGATGTTCAGGGGCAAGCCTATACTCCAGAGATACAATCACAGCAGGAAGGTCGGCTGCAATATTTGAGCAAAAGTCATGCTGTAGTTTTGTGGCTGCGCTTAAGATAATGAATCCTCCACCGTGGAAATTAATTATAAGTGGAAGCTTAGGGGTAAAAGAAGAATCAAGTGCTTGACGAGGAAGGAATATACGAACCCAGGTATTATTTAAATGGTTGACAGGAACGTCTTTGGAGAGAATAGGTAGTGTGTGGATACCTGGATCTGGTGTGGCAACAGTGCTTGGATAATTGTTGCAGTTGCGAGTGAGCGTTCCATTGGCGTTGAGAACAATCTGAAGGAATTCGTAAGGATTAATTGTTGAATTGGTTGGGGTAGATTCTTTTGACATGTTGGAACAATTGATAAACAATATTGCTTATGGAGAATAAACTAATTTACCTTTTGTTTTTAAGGTCATATATATATGTATACAAGATGAAGGTGATTCCATTTTTATTTATAACTAGTCAAAATTTGACTGCATTATTATTTTTTAATATATGATCTAGTAGATATCTAATATCAATTACATGTTTTATGGACTTACTCAACCCTTGTAGCGGTACATAAACCATAAAAAAGTTAAGTAAATACTTTAACATACAGAATATGTTAAATTTAATATTAGTATATTTATCATATTTATCAATTTAACCATATCAACATCACACATAGAATACAAAGCTCTCTTTCAATTCAATTTGTTAATGTGAAATGTGAAAATTAATCCAACCATAAATTGTTGCATCAATAGTCACGCCTAAAGACAAGTTTCCAATCACTAAACTAGCAAAACAAGGACAAGGGACCGTTGAGTAAGTTTTTCATTAACATACGCTTTCAGTTTTAATGTGTTATTATAAAGAGACCAAAAATCACGTGTCAATGTACGTTTTGTAACTAAAAATTATCATAAGTAGGCTAACCACAAATCATGTGCCCCTTACAAATAAAATCAAATTTGCAAATAATGAACATATTCTATTTTTTTTTAAAAAAAGACATGTATATAAAAAAGTTTCCTTCACTTTTCGTGGTCCACTAGCCTAGCAAAACAAGGGACCACTAGCAAACAAATTATTTCCAAGTGATAGGTTAAATAAATGTATACGTTTTGCAAGTCAAGTTCCAAGAGAATTATTCAAGTACAACAACTGTGGGATGCTAAAAGACAAAATCAAGTTAAAAAATCAGTAGAAAAATAGAGGAGGAGGTTGGTGAAAAGTCTTTATCACGTCCACCATACGTTCCTATGATCCTATTTCCTCAACGTCTTTGGAAGAACAGGCTAGATAAGCAATTTTCTAAATTTCTCAATGTTTTAAAAAAACTACATATTAATATTCCTTTTGTGGAGGCACTTGAGTAAATGCCAAGCTATGTGAAGTTCATGAAGGAGATAAAGTCTAATAAGAGAAAATTGGAAGAAAACGAGACAGTGATGCTAACAGAGGAACGTAGCATAATTTTGCAAAATAAGCTACCTCCAAAACTGAAGGATCCATGGAGTTTTACCATTCCTTACACCATTGGAGAATGTTATTTTGAAAAAGCATTATATGATTTAGGTGTAAGCATCAATCTAATGCCTTTTTTTTGTTTTCAAGAAATTGGGCTAGGTGAAGCTAAAGCTACATTAGTGTCACTTCAATTGGCAGATAGGTCAAACAAGCATCCAAGAAGGCTTATTGAAGGTGTATTAGTCAAGATTGACAAATTCATTTTTCCACTTGACTTCATTGTGTTGGATATGGAAGAAGATAGAAAGATACCACTCATTTTGGGAAGACCGTTTTTAGCTACTGGAAGAACACTTATAAAAGTTCAGTAAGGATAGTTGACTTTGAGAGTTCAAGATGAATAAGTGGAGTTTAATGTGTTCAAGGCCATCAAGTATCCGTCTGTGACTAATAGTTGTCTTAGGATGGACATTATTGACAGGTTGGTGCATGAAACATTCAAGGAAGAACATCCTAAAAAACCTCTAGAAGCTTGCATAGTTCATGCTAAACCGACAAATATGGAAGATGAGAGAGTTGTTGAGTATGCAAGATACTTGGAAGCTTCACCACCATTTTATCATGGGAAGCCTAAGTTTGAAGAGCTGGTGAGAACTTCGGGTTGAACCGTGTCAACAAAACAAGTCTTTCGAAGCTTAAACTTAAACCATTATAGGTACATCTACGTTATGCATATCTAGACCTAAATTCTTCATTTCCAGCATTAATTTCAACCTCACTCAGTGAATTAGCGGAAGAAAAGTTGATTCGGGTGCTAAGGAACTATAAGGCATCCATTAGATGGACTATTGTTGATATTAAGGGTATAAGCCCTTTGATTTGTATGCGTAAAATCCTTATGGAAGAGAACTTCAAGCCGATAGTACAATATCAGCGTTGTTTGAACCCAAACATGAAACAAGTGGTGAAAGCTAAGGTTTTGAAGTTACTTAATGCAGGCATGATATATCCAATATCCGACAACCCATGGGTTAGTCTGGTGCAAGTTGTGCCTAAAAAGGGAGGAATGACGGTAGTATGGAATGATAATAATGATCTCATTCCAACTAGGACGGTAACGGGATGGAGAATGTACATTGACTATCGCAAGTTAAATGAAGCTACTCGTATAGATTATTTTCCACTTTTGTTTGTTGACTAAATGTTGGAAAGACTAGCTGGTCACTCCTATTATTGCTTCCTTAATGGGTATTCTAGATACAATAAAGTCCCAATTATACCTGAAGACCAAGAAAAAATAACATTCATATATCCTTATAGCACCTTTGCCTTTTGAAGAATGTCGTTTGGGTTGTGTAATGCACTGGCTACCTTCCAGCATTGTATGATGGCCATTTTTTGTGATATGGTAGAGAAGTTCATAGAGGTTTTCATGGACAACTTTTCTGTTTTCAGCTCTTCCTTTGATAATTGCTTGAAAAATTTGGCTTGAGTGTTAGACGTTATGAACAGACTAATTTAGTCTTGAATTGGGAGAAATGCCACTTCATGGTTTAAGAAGGCATTGTTTTAAGTCGTCACATTTCAGCAAAAGGTATTGAGGTCGATAGGGCAAAAATTGTAATCATTGAGAAGTTGCCACCACCTACCTCAATAAGGGGAATCAAAAGCTTCATGAACATACATGCTTTTATCAATGCTTCATCAAAGATTTTTCAAAAATTTCTAAACCCCCTTGTACTCTTCTTGGTAAAGATATACCTTTTAACTTTTTCGTTGAATATTTGCAGGCTTTCAATACTTTGAAGGAGAAATTGACTTCAGCCCTTGTTATTGTATCTTCGAATTGGGAAATACCTTTTGAGCTAATGTACGATGCAAGTGATTATGCTTTTGGGACTGTTTTAGGACAGCGAAGACACAAGAACTTGCATACTATCTATTATGCAAGTAAAACCTTGACGGATGCTCAATTGCATTATGTAACCACAGAAAAAGAGCTATTGGCTGTGGTGTTTGCATATGACAAATTCTATTCATACTTGATTGAGTCAAAACTCATAGTTTACACGGATCATTCGACCATTAAATACTTACTAGCGAAAAAAAATGCCAATAAGACTCATTCGGTAGGTACTTTTACTTCAAGAATGTGACTGAGAGATTAGAGACAAAAAAAGGGTCTGAAAACCTTGTAGTTGACCACTTGTCAAGATTGGAACATGAAGAGATTGAAAAAAATTCGTCAAGTGCCATTAAGGAAGTTTTTCCAGATGAGCAGCTATTCTCTCTCAAGATATGGAAAATACCTTGGTATCCAGATATTGTAAATTATTTGGCATGTAACATTCTTTCTGGTGATTTTTTTTTTAGCAAAAGAAGAAATTCTTTTCAAAAGCTAAGCATTATTATTGGGAGGATCATTTTCTCTATAAACAATGTTTAGACCAAATAATTAGGCGTTGTATTTCGGACGAGGAGATGGTGAATATTTTGAAGCACTGTCACTCATCAGAATATGGAGGACATTTTGGTGGAACCAAGACAGCAGCTAAGGTGCTACAATCTGGATTTTTCTGGCCTACGTTATTCAAGGATTCACATACATATGTTACCATTTGTGACCAATGTTAGAGGTTTGGAAATATCTCTCGAAGGAATGAAATACCACTCAACAACATTCTTAAGGTGGAGTTGTTTGATGTGTGGGGTATAGACTTCATGGGGCCTTTTCCATCTTCCTTCATGAATCAATATATATTAGTGGCAGTGGATTATGTCTCAAAATGGGTGGAAGCAATAACATGTCTAACCAATGACGCAAGAGTGGTGACAAATTTTCTACGCAAGCACATCTTTAACCGGTTTAGTACTCCACGAGCAATTATAAGTGATGGGGGTAAACATTTTCACAATCGTTAACTTGAGACATTATTAGGGAAGTATGGTGTCACTTATCGAATAGCAACCACTTACCGCCCTCAAATGAGTGGTCAAGTAAAAATTTCAAATAAAGAGTTGAAAAGAATCATTGAGAAGATGGTGAATAGTTCGAGGAAGGATTGGGCTAAGAAATTTGATGATGCACTATGGGCTTACCACATTGCATTTAAAACTCTCATTGGGATGTCTCCATAAGCTAGTATTTAGAAAAGCATGTGCCAAGAAGTAGAATGACAAGTATATTTTGAAGCGAGAATTTGAGGCGAGTCAAAAGGTGTCACTATATAATTCCCGACTTTGGCTTTTTCCCAAAAAATTGCGATCTCGATGGTCAGGTCCTTTCATGGTTGTCCGTGTGTTTCCTTATGGTGTAATGGAGATTAATCACGAAACTAAGGGAACATTCAATGTAAATAGACAAAGGTTGAAGCACTATATGGACAATGAATTTGAGAAATGTAAAACCATCATCATTTTAGATAATTTCTAAGCTTTTGATAACAAGGGTCGCACTTCGTCCAACTGAAGACGTTAAACTTAGCGCTAACTGGGAAGCAACCCAAGTTTTATATTTTTTTGTTTGGTTTAAATCTTCAATTAAGTTTTGTGTTTCATTTAACTAGTATAATGTTATCTTTTGTGTGCCTATTGCAGGAGGAGAAAATACAAAATGTTTGTTTCAAAACTTAAAAAATATCAAAAATCAAAAACATTTTTGGCAACATAGCAGGTGGTGCGCGATTGAACGCCTTGCCCAAACACAAGGCAGCAAGTAGTGCACGATCACTCGTACCCAGCACTAGGCGCGCGAGCATAGTGCAATATGCAATCGTGTGCTACTTCTGCGTGCCCGTGCGCCTGCATATACCCCTTCTCTCCTCTCCTTCCTCCCCCCTCCCCCCCCCCCCCCCTTTTTTTTTGTTTTGTTTTCTTTTTGTTTCTTCTCTCATTTGCATTGTCTTCCAAAACTCGAAATAAAATACAAGCTCTTCAATCCCTTACCCACTGCAATTGCTTCATTTCCTTTTCAAATTAAAAATTTTCAATCAACCAATTCCAAGTAAGTAGTTATTCTTATGCAACTTAATACTTTGTTTACATTTATGTTTGGAAATTAGAAAAATGGTAAGTTCATGAAAGAAGTTATGTTTATGGGTTGAAATTATGAAAGTAGATGTTGGATTCTTGATATTTGAGAAGTGTTTGTGTCCTTTTGTGATAAACTTTTTGGTGGAAAAGAGATGTTTTGTTGTTGAGTTGCTCAATTTACACAAATGCACATAAGGTGTTCTACTAATTGATTGAATAAGGTTTAGCTTTAAATTCCTAAGTTTAATAATTGGGAAACGCTTGGAGAGTGTCTTAGGAGTGAAAGGAAGGTAGGTCAAGGTTAAAGTGCAAGAAAAAGTGGTAGTAAAAGCGGGCATTCCAAGTTTTCGATGAATTGCCCACACGAAAATTTTGGGTGAAACCAAAGAAGGGTAATTCTTCAAAAGCCTCATTCTCTTTTGATAATAAAAGATTTATTTCATGGGAAGCATAAAAGAAATTCATCGAATTTGAAGAAGAGAATAAAGCTTCAGTGAGAGAGCAAGCATTAAAACCGGACCGAGGAGATGGAAGGATTTTGGAATTTATTCAAGCTAGAAAATGATAAGCATTCACCGACACACCAACACAAGCAATAGTGTCTTTGGTACGGGAATTTTATGCTAATGCTTCGGTGAATCATAACAATGATAATATGTTTGTTCAAGGTAAAAGAATTTCATTCAGTTCAAGAGCCATTAGTACATATTATGGCCTACCATCCATTGATGAAGGAGAGGATCTATATGATGCATTTTAGAGGGATGACGAGAACTACACGATGATAATTGAAAATTTGTGTTCCCGGCACTCAATGGTTAAGGGATAAAGTAAATCTAGCAAGCTTTTTGCTTTCCCGGAAAATACACTCAACAGATATGCCAAGGCTTGGCATATATTCATTTGCTCAAATCTTATGCCCACTTCCCACCCTATTGAAGTTACACCGAAGCGAGCTACCTTACTATATTGTATTTGCACAGAAATTACAATTGACATAGGGAAAGTTATAAGGAAAAGCTTGGTGACATCAATTGACGCTAAAACAATGGGTGGACATATACACCCTTGTCCTATCACTATCTTATGTTAGGGGTAACAGTAAATGATTTGGCGTTTAGAGTAAATCTGGTAGCTCTGATTGACAACCTAGCAATTTCTAAATACATTTGTTGAGGAGGTGCTCCTCTCCGATCTGGCTAAGGATTAAATGTAGATCAAGTCAATCAAGCTCCACCTCCACGATAACGTTTACCTCATCTCAGAAAAAATTCAGCCATAACAAAAGCATTCAGAACAATTACCCCGGGTTATGAGGATGCCTATAAAAAAAGATTGAGACTTCAACAAAATCAATTAATTCCCATATATGACAATCCAAATGATGACACTGGCCCATCCTCCTCATCACAAGATGACCACAATTACTTTCAGATAGTCTCAATACACCAACAAAAAATTCAACAAGGAAAAGAAACCAATGAAATCCGGTAAGAACAACTCAGAATGCAACAATATCAAATGGAGTGTTTCAACACTTTTGCTTTTTACTTCAAACAATTACGCCCCGATGCTCAATTCCCACTGCTCCCACAATTTCCATAGTCCCAAGGAGACAACGATGACGATGACAATGAGCAATGAGAGGCAAGAATCTTATATCTTGCCTCCCAAGTATGGTCTCCTTTATTCTCTCATTTGTTTTTCAATTTTTTTCAACATTGAGGACAATGTTGTCATTCAGTTTAGGGATATCAAGGAACTTTTAGGAAATGAATTGTGTTTTGTGGGAAATGTTGTGTGCATGCATTATGTTTCATGGGAAATGCTTTGTGCTTTGAAAAAACAATATGCTTTAGGAGTTTGTTTATCTGTTTTTAATCTTTTCTTTTCTTTATCCTTATGAATGAGACAATTTCCTTTTGAGATTGAACTTATTTTTGTTGAAGATGCTTTTGATTAGAATAGAAAGCCAATGATATAATTGTGATGGTGAATGCTTAAATTGTAGAAAATGATGAATGTTGTCATAATCCTTGGGTGTGTGAAAATTTAGAGAAGGTTTATATGAGCTTTGTAAGGATATTAAGTCCTAAAACGTTTTTCTTGTTCTATCATTCACACAATAGCTATCATGAAATAAAAATTCCTTCCTTTTGAGTAGCATCCTAAAAGTCCAACTTTGCTGAAGCTTTGAATTTAAGGAAGGATAGGCGGAGTACAAAAATTCAAACCAAACTCTTAACGAGTAACTGGGCCTCATGCCTAGATAAGCATAAAGAACTCGGGTAAAAAGGTAGGGTGAGGTTTGAAAGTTAAAAAAAATGAAAAAAAAAATGAACCTTTGCAAATAAATAAGTTTAGGGGTACATATATCTTTGTGCATAAATGCAGATCCATATAAATGAAGAATGAAATGTTGAAATTGGGTGATGATCAAAGGATTGAAGAAAAGAGCTCTTAGATGGTTGAGTTAATTAGGGTGCTTGAACCTCACTTAAAGATTCGTTTTCCCCACATTAACTTTGGCCTATCATTACAAGCTTAATGAAGTTCTAAAGATCCTTGATGTGATTTTCTTCTACATTAGTGAAGAGTGGCATGAAAATTAAGCTTATGAAGTCCCCTAAAATTTCAAAATGAGTTTAAATTGTGCATCAACTTATCCGAATTGAATCAAAACCCAAAATTTGTGGCATTTCACACACACGCGCAAGGAACCTTTGAGTAAAATGACATTTGTTTTTTAAGTTAGATTTCTAGACAAAATGAAAGCATTTTCAAGTTTTCTTAAATTTGAGTATGTAACTTAATCTATGAGACTTTATTTTGCTATAACTAAAAGTATGTTCAATTATTTCATTTGATTTCAATTATGGATAATTTTGATAAGTCTCTTACATCCCTCTCTTTGATTTGATTTGCTTAAGGATAAACAAACATTTAAGTTTGAGGGTATTTGATAAGTGCATAAAACACGCACTAATTATTTACTTTTAGACTTTAATTATTTGTTTAATCCTCAAGTTTTATTTAGATTTGATGTATTTTGGTTGTTTTGTAGAGAAAATGATAGATTTGGCCATCTAAAGCGAATTTGACTCAAAAAAGATTGATTTGACTTGAAAAGGAAGTTACTTGAGGACCAAAGCACAAGAGATGCACAGATTAAAATGCAACAACATGAGAACAAAAATGCAGAACTATCACAACATAGGGTCAAAATTCAGACACACAAGAACAGAGGTCTAATTGATAATTGCCACATTTTTTCGCTCTGTTGGTAGAATGAGGTGGGCGATCACGCACCTTGCTGTGTTCTGCCTAGTTAACCAAAATGCAACAAAAATAGGACCGAAATGAAACAAAATGTCTAATTGAGGGGTCAATATCTGATTAAGCATAAGTAAAGGGATCCAATTGAAATTTGTCAACAAATTGAATTTCTTAGCAGAATTTGGTGCGCGACCACGTGACAAAGGGGGCAACTGTGCGGCACTTCTTCCCCCAATTAGGTCAATTTTTTAACGTTAAAAAGGGGAGAAGAGGAATAAAAGGGTTGGTCTTGTTTTGGAGGCATTTTGAGGAAAGGAAAAGAGAGAAGAAGAAGAGAAGAAGAGGAGGGAATTAAAGGAAGAATTGGAAGCACCAAGTTCGAATTTTAAAGGTCAAAGCTCTCCTATTCTAGTTTATCTCTTTCCTTCATTTAATTTGTAGTTATAAATTGAACAATATTGTGATTTTTTTTAATATGTTATCAATTGTTGAATTCATGATTTGTGGATTTAAACTCTACTCTATGTGTGGCTAGACTTATTTTCTAAGGCAATGATTTAATATATTTGAAGTATCCAATTTTAATATTATGTTGTTAAATTGATTTGAGATTTAGTGTTGAGCATTTATCATGAAAATTAATACTTTTGAATATTTGGCCAATATTTAAATAAATTTTTGATTGATAGGAATTGAGAAATGAATGTCATATTCAGACCGTGTGATAGATGTCGTAAATTGCATATTAGATAGAAATATATTAATATGTTTTGCATAGTTTAATTAGAAATTATCATCGATCGTAATGCACTTCTATTTAATTAATTTAACATAGAGATATAGTAAAATTTTAGAATGCGAAGTAGACTCGATTGATCTCAAGAGAGACAATCGAATAAATTAGAATAATGAATTAGCAACCTGTACTTTATATTAGAATAATGCCAATTAAAGAATTGGATGTGACCAAATTTGATAAATTATTAGCCCTAGATATTTTCATTAGTTGAATCCTCTATGTATTTTGTTTAATAGTCAATTTTAGTTTATTTCAATTTTCTCAATCAAAAAGTATTTATTCATTTAGATAAATTTGTAAATTAATCACCTTTAGTAATTAAAGAATTAACATTCCTCATGGGATCGACATCCTCTTATCATTATATTACTTGCTTGCGACAACGTGCGCTTGCATTCGTTAATTTTACACGTAATATAAAATAAAAGAGAATTGTCTTAGCACATCAACCATGATATCCTAGAAGAAAAAATCAATGTTCCAAAATAAATAAAAAAGATTAATCAGCAACATTTAGGCCACAAAATACACAACAAATTGCTAAGTACATCCAACCAGTACAAATCGTGGACAATCAAATTGTGGTGCGCTTTGTAAATTTAGATTATTCAAGATTTGCATGACTTGTACCACTTTGGATATATTTAACAATTTATTTGTTGTTTGTTGACAAAATATTGACATGAATAATCTTTTTTATTAATTTTTAAACATTTATTTTTGCTTCCAAGAACCCACGATTGTCGTGCTGGGATGACTCTCTTTGCTTTTAGCTTGCTAAAGGTCGGCGTTTAATGAATTTGATACTTGAACTCAACTTGTTTGCTAATGGTCCCTTGCTTTGCTCAGTCAGTGGGCCGTGAGAAATGATGGAAATCTCTTTAGATGCAACTATTCTTTTAAGAACCTGGTAAGTAGTTCTTAAAAAAGATAATTGCATATAAAAGGTTTCCATCATTTTTCATGGTCCACTAACTGGGCAAAACAAGGGACCATTGGCAAATAAATTCATTTAAAGTGGTAGATTCAATAAATGAACACCTTTTTCAAATTAAAATCAGATAGAATTATCTGAATACAAGAACCATGGGATCGTAAAAGAGAAAACCAATATTCCAAAATAAATAAAATTGTTTAATCATGTTAACATTTAGCCCACAAATTGTCAATAAAATGCTAAATACATTATTCCAAGTAGTACAATCATGCAAAATTTGGCCCCTTTCTTCCTAACCACCAAGGTTCGAACCTTGAGGGGGAAAATATGTATTTAGACTTCATATAGGATCCACCCCCCTTACCTTTAAAAAAAAAATCATGCAAAATCAATTAGTTTGTGGGTTTTGTAAATTAATAGTACCGTGTTTTACATTATTTTTGTCACGCAAATCATGGTAATTTTTCTCACTTTTGTCCCCTTTTCCTCCCTTTTCTCTTGAAAATAAATATATCATCGTGTAGATCAAGAAATGTGGAGTCAAATGGTATCAATGGTGATTTATTTTTTAGTTTGGATAATGGAGGTTGATCGGTCGCCGGTGACAATCGAATGTTTATTGGCAGTGGAAAGTGTTTTGACTCCAATAAGAGAGAGTTTACTGCAGTGTAGTGATATATTTACTATTTTACTCTTAAAATTTGAATATTTTCATTATCTCAATTAATAAAAGTATGTAACAAGTAATTTTAAAAAATTATGGGGACAAAGAACAATTCAATGAAAACTAGAGAGAAATGGACAATTTTCCTAAGACATTTTAAAGACAAAAAGTGTTTATTATGAATAAACCTATGAATTACTTGCTATATTCATATAACTACATATCCCAATTTGATTTAATTATCACAAGAAATGATTGAAAATTGAAAGAAAAAATAACAATTTCATCATTAATATATTTCAATATTATCACTTACATCCTTACTGTTTTAAAATTATATCTTTAGTCCCTACCGTTATAACATTAACCTTAAATATCTAAATTTTTAGTGAAAATGACCTTATTGTCCCTATATTGATAATGATAATGTCATCTAATTTTTTAAAAAATAAAATAAAATAAATATCCATTCTAAAAACTCAAACAAACATTAAGAATAAAATTATTTAATAAAAATTAATTTTAAATTAAAAAATTGTCTACGTCTACGGAGCAGACCAATGTAAGGTCTTTTAGTAAAAATAAAAGATAGAATTTGTACAAGATGACTCTCTTCTCTCAAATCACCTTACTTCAATTTCACCCTCTCTTCTCCTCACAAAACTTTAAAGTATAATGCCCTTAAATATCCCAATTCATGTAGATTTAGTATCCTAATTCAAGTATGTTTGATATCCTCTTCAAATCAGGATGACAAGCCCTCTTCAAGTCCTCGTGTCCTCGGGTACCTGGAGACCAGATCCGATCCTCTTCAAGATAAGATGACAACACTTTCTCAAGTCCTCAAGTCCTCGGATACTAGGATACTAGATTAGGTCATCTTCAAGTTAGCATGACAATACCACTTCAAGTCCTTAAGTCCTAGGGTACTATGATATTACATTAGGTCTTCTTTAACTTAGGATGACAACATCTCTTCAGGTGCTCAGATCCTTGGGTACTAGGGTATTCGAATACAAAATCAAGTCCTCTTTAACTCAGGATAACTATTCAACCTTGACTTCTTAGGTCCTCAGGTCCTTGGGTACTAAGTACTCAAGTTCTCAAGAATTTTGAAGCATTTATTCTTTACAATTCTCAACCTTGCTATAATTCTTTTCCCTTTACTTGTTCTTGTTCAAACTAGCTTTATAAGTTGCAAATGCCTGCCAAATTCATACATAGATTGAACTTAGCACCTGGTAATGACTTTCTCAGCATATAAGCAGGATTATCGTCTATGCGTATTTTCACCAAGTTTACAGATCCTATAGTAATTTGATCCCCGATAAAGTGAAGTTTAACATTTACGAGTTTGGTTCTTTCATGATGCATTGGATTTCTACTTAAGTAAACTTTGATTATCACAATACATTACCATATACTTATGAGATAGACCCAATTCTCCTGTCAAGTTTTTTAGCCATAATGCTTCCTTTCTTGCATCTGCTACTACAACATATAAGCTATAATATGATGAAGTGTTACTTTCTAGCTAATTACACAATTGCATAAAGAAAACATATAATTTGTTATGGACCTTCTCTTATCCAAGTCCCTTGCAAAGTTAACATCAACATTTTCTTTCTAACTATATCTGATCTTTTACAAATGTCTTGTAGACTATACTAACTTCAAAAGTACCTCTAAGATACCTCAAAATTCATTTAACAATCTGCCAAAGAGCAATTGTCGATTATAAAGACTTTATTTCATCTTGCATAGCTTCAACCTATCTCTCCTTGTAGTTAGAATTTATAACTTCCTTATAACTTTTCGTTCTTCATCTATGACTTTAGTTGCAATTGTTAGTGCATATGCTATCAAATTATTGTATAACCAAGCCTACTTGAAGGTCAAATTTTCCTCCTTGTTCTATCCCTTGCTAACTGATAGTCTCTAAGATTATCTCGACCTATTTGCTCAACTTGGTCTTCTTTTTGAGTCTCATCCTCATCAATTAAAGTTGTGTTCTGACCCAATATGCTTAGAACCCCAAATCCTGATGTCTACTTCACCTCAATTTGAAACCTCTTAGATTTTGGTTCTGGTGTCTAGTGATCATTTGACTCTTGTATTTCTTGGTTATAATAAAGTAGAGCTTTTTCATGAAATTTTACATATTTGCTCATAATACATTTTGGTGGCTTAAGTAAAGGACACCAAAGTTTATACCCATTCAAACCTTCTAGATAACCAACAAACACACCTTTTATTACTCTAGCATTAAGCTTTCCTTGATTTATAGGTGCATAGGCAAGGCAGCCAAAGATTCTTAAGTGACTATATGATGCTTTCTTTCCAAATCACATCTCAATAGGAGTTTTAAGCCCAATTATCGTTGATGGACTCTTATTTACAAGATATGTTGTTGTCATCAATGCTTCTGCCCATAAAGACTTTGGAAGCCTTAAATGCACCAATAAGCATCTTACTTTCTCCATCAGTGTTTCATCCTCTCAACAAGACCATTTTGTTATGGAGACATTCTCACAATTCTATGTCTTGAAATGTCACTTTCCTTAAAGAAGTTCTCAAACTCTTAATTACAATACTCTAGGTCATTATCAGTCTTCAGCTACTTCACCTTTTTATTTGTTTGATTCTCCACTTGTGATTTCCACTCTTTGAATATTCCAAGAACTTGATCCTTAGATTTTAGTACATATACCCAAACCCTTCTAGTAGTAATCATCCATCAAGGATAAGAAGTATCTTGAACCACCTAAGAAATTGACTTATGAAGGTCCCTATAGATCTAAGTGAATATATTCTAAGATTCCTTTTATTTTATGCTCAATACCCTAAATTTCACTCTTGTAGACTTCCTTAAGATATGTTCTTCATAAAAGCCTAATGATTCAATACTATCATTACCAAACACTCCATGTTTACATAATTCTTTTAACCTTTTTTTACTCATATGACCTAACGTTATATGCCACAGTCTAGGCTTGCTATTGTCAAAGCCTATTGCCATTTTAACAAAACTAATGACCGCAGATTCATACAAGACATATAAACCATTTCTCCTCACCCCTTTAATGACTACATAAAATCATTAATTACTTTCATAGTCTCATTTTCGGTCTTAAATACACACCCTGACTGATCTAACAATTCCAATGAGATAAGGTTTCTTTTTAGGTCTAGTATATACCTGACCTAATACAATTCTCTTACCACTCTATCAGATATTTTGATCCTGTTACAACTAATCCCAATAACCTTACATGCTTCATTGTTACCCATTGTAACGACCCTGATCCAGCATACGCTAAGGTAACACTGAATTAGGGTGTTAGGAATGATTCTTCAAAAGTAATTAAGATTAAAACTTTACTTATAATGATTATTACATGGCCATATCCTTTAAAAATTTCCTCAAATTCTAAAATTTCACTAAATATTCCCAATTGAAGTTCAACATTAATAAATCGTTCCTTAGATATTTTACCATGTACAATCAACTTCAGATTTTTTACTGCTTTAATACTATTTATGCAATCATACTAAACTATACAATACAAGTGTAATTGCACATAACAATCACACAATTACTTATCCATACACGTAATCTCACAAGTTCGAAAAGATAACAACTTCTTCTTGGAGCAGACTTAGTCTCCTATCTATTCCGATTTCATCCGTACTAATAGGACCTGAAAAATAGGGGTGAGCTAATGCCCAGTAGATATTTACATACAAAAACAGTTTATAGGAATTTAAACAAATATTCACATAAAATTTCTTTTGATTCCAAATGACAAAATATCCTAAAGATATTCCAAAATAATGTTTATAGAACAACCAGAACATTGTTCATAATTTACCATCATTAAAAATACTTTATGATTCTCGATCATAAATTTGATAAAATATCAAATTATATCAATATCCATAAAAAAATAACATAAACACATTTATTAAAACAATTTTCATTAATTTTATTCTTGCGTACTTTACGGATATTATTCCGAAGGACCGTCGCCCTAAAAACTGATCAACGTACTTTACGGGTATTATTCCGAAGAACCGCCACCCCAAACACCGGTGTCACATCACATCACATCAATAACCATGACCATCATATTTTCACTTATCAAATTATTTCACAATATTTCTATACAATTCAACCATTTATAAAATCACAACACGTATTAATAAAATTTTCTCACTGTATTTGTAAATATACAATTCATATAAAAATTACTATTTAATCCAATTCGAAAATAATCAATTTAATCAACACGTAATAATTTAAAAATTCCATAAATATTTATCAAAAATATTAAATATAATAAAACACCCTATTTTTCAGTTTTAAAACTAAAATCTCTCAAATACATATAAATACCTACTTGAATATTGTATAATAATCTCTACTCCTCTATTATTTGCTCCAATTTCTTTAGATCATAACCTAATAAATAATAATCATATAATAATTATACAATTCACGCAATAAATATAAAATAAAATAAATAGAAGTTCAAAATTTCTACCCGAATTTTCACATTTCCAATTTCTTTTTCCGTTCTCCTTCTCTTCTTCCTCTTTGTCATCTTCTCTCTCTCTCTCTCTCTCTCTCCATTTTCTTCTTCGTCTCCTCCTCCCTCCCTTCCTTCTCTTTCCTTTCTTATTTTCGTTTTCTACTTGCTTTCAATTTGGAAAAACAAAGAAACACCCACCGCCTCAGTAAAATATTCAAATATCTTAAGCTTTTATTTTATTTTAATTTAATCTTTCCACTTAACCGACAAAGTCATAATCTTCTTTCTTCTTTTCATCTTACACGTAACAAGCCAAAATGAATTGGATTTCTTAATATCAATTTAATCCTTCATTTATTTTTATTATACTTTTCACCTACAAAGATATTTATATTTATAAATAATTTCATTCTTTCGAAAATATAATTTATTCATCATAATTAAATAATTTCTCCAAAAATAAATATATATCTTATAAATTCTCACATACTATATCTTCATATATTATATAAAAGATATATTCATAAATACATATATTCATTAATATTAAAATCCAAGGATTACAATCTCCCTACCTAAAAAAATTTCGTCCTCGAAATTTAATCTGTCATATCCATTAAATATAAATATACTATTATACCTTACATTCCTCTATAACTCGAATAATAATCTCAGTATAACTATCATACCTTAGATTTCAATCGCTCGAAGTATTGCTTAACTTACGAATCTCAAATAGCACTGAAGTATCAATATTTAACCAATCATCCTTTACAGATTTTATAATCATAAATGTCAAACATTAAAGATATTCCTTAGATACTAAAAATCTCTCTACTATCAAAACCATATATATACCTTAGTTGACATTTATAAATTAATTGCAACAAAAGTCTCGATGCCAAATATATTACGATCCTTGTATCAATTTCCTAAACAATTTAGAATACTTCAAACTATATCCTTATACACACTTTTTGATTTTTTTTTTTTTTCATATCACTCATGTCAATACTCGAAGATCAAAACATGTTTTAAAGCACTTCAAATACTTAAAAAAAATGTTATTCTTATCAATTACGTTGAATAACTACAAAATCATTAGCATAAATACAAAAACATGCGTGAAAATATGTTTTTAGCATAAAGCTTACTAACTTAAAAAAAATCAACTTTGCTTCATATAATCATGAAGCTTTTCAGAATTAAACTTAATATATTTTCAAAGTATCATACCAAATTTCATAATATTTGGAGGAGTATGAATGCATCAAAATAATTCTAGAATTCATGTAATCTGCTAAGACCGAAAATTTCAACATAATTGACTCAATTTTGAAAATTCATCAACAATTATATTTCTTTTCAATTTCAACAAAACTAATTTTGAAATGTTCCTTTGGATGTCCAATTGGGTATATCAAAAATTTAGATTCAAAATCAAAGTATATATAGTTCTATGATTTTCACATTAAGTCTATGAGCACCAAAATCCTGTAAAATTCCAACCTTCTTACATTTTTAAACTCCAACCATAGACTTCTATCTTACTATACATACTAATTAACAAAATCACCTCTTTGATCCCAAATTCCTTTATAGAATTTTCTTCAATTTCCTAAAAATCTTCTATCGCAAAGAGTAAGAATCAACTATTTTATATCACGTATATTTATAACTTAAGCTTATTTCCTGTCTAAAAAAACATAATCCTTGTAGCATGGACAGTCAATCCTTTTCAAACTCTTAAATTAAGAATTATTATCCCTTAATGATTGTAAATATAACAACATAATTAATGGATTTCAAATCTTAAATAAAAAAAATCAAACTCACTCAATAAATTCATATTCAAAAATCACTTATTACACTCAATAGAATGGCCTAGATAATTTCTTTCACCAATATTATAAAATTCATATTTAATACCAATATATAACGTACATTAGGACAACACATTCTTCTTTCTAACCGAATTTTCACATTTTCAATTTCTTTTTCCGTTCTCCTTCCCTTCTTCCTCTTCGTCATCTTCTCTCTCTCTCTCTCTCTCTCCATTTTCTTCTTCGTCTCCTCCTCCCTCCCTTCCTTCTCTTTCCTTTCTTATTTTCGTTTTCTACTTGCTTTCAATTTGGAAAAACAAAGAAACACCCATCGCCTCAGTAAAATATTCAAATATCTTAAGCTTTTATTTTATTTTAATTTAATCTTTTCACTTAACCGACAAAGTCATAATCCTCTTTCTTCTTTGAATCTTACACGTAACAAGCCAAAATGAATTGGATTTCTTAATACCAATTTAATCTTTCATTTATTTTTATTATACTTTTCACCCACAAAGATATTTATATTTACAAATAATTCCATTCTTTTGAAAATATAACTTATTCATCATAATTAAATAATTTCTCCAAAAATAAATATATATCTTATAAATTCTCACATACTATATCTTCATATATTATATAGAAGATATATTCATAAATACGTATATTCATTAATATTAAAATCCGAGGGTATTACACCCATTAATACTTTACTCCTATTACATGTTTGATAAGACATAAATATATTTAAATTAGGGCACATATGGAAAGAACAACCTAAATCTATCACACACTCACCTTCTGTCATGGCACCAGATGCAACGAGTAGATCTTCAAATTCGAAGTAATCTACTGTTATAACAGCTGCATCATCATCTACCTTCCTCTTGTTATTTCTTTCTGGACAATTCTTTTTAAAATGTTCTTCTTTATAGCAATGAAAACACCTTTAAGGTTTTTGGCTTTGATTTGGATCTAAAATGTTTCTTACCCATATGCTCTCGTTTTTTTGGTCTCTCATTTCCTGTCAAACCTTCTCCTTAACCTGATTTCTTCTCTTCTTGCTTTCTAGTTAGTTCTTTAGAGTGAACACGGCTACTTGAACATTTTTATAGAGAGTAAGGTCCAACCATATGTTAAGGTCTCAACACAATGGTCATACAATTTTGGCAACGAACTCAACATGATCACCGCTTGTCCTCATCTTCAATCTTCATGTCTATTGTTTCAAATCAAGAATTACCTTGCCAAATAGGTCAATATGTTCTTTAATTAGGGTCTCTTCAACCATAGCAAGGGTATACAGTCTTTTCTTCAATTATATCCTATTAACCAAAGATTTCGTCATGTAAATCGTTTCTAAGCTGTTTCAAAGCCTAGCTACAGTCTTCCCTTTTGAAACTCCCCTTAGAATATGGTTGCCCAAACTGAATATAATTTCATAATGAGCTTTCCTCATAATCTCCCTCTTCTCAGATTGTATCAATGTATTAGGCATCATGCCTTCCTCTTCAAGAGCATTCTCTAGCCCTTGATGAAACAAGATTGCCCTCATCTTTAGAAGCCATAAGTTAACATCATTATCTCCATTGAATTTCTCCATATTAAACTTAGGTAGAGACATCGTTACTTAGGAACTTGGCTTTGATACCAATTGTTGCAGAAAACTAGCCTTAGAAATAATGTTTTAGCACTCATTTGATTTAATCAAGATTGCGATATGAGAAAAACCATCAAGTCTAACCAGATAATAAATACATAACACATAAATAATAAGCAAGATCAGAGACAAATAAGAATTATGTGGTTTAATAAAATTGCCTATGCGGTTCAACATATGTAAGGTTTTTCATTAGAACTAAAAGATAAACTCTAAACAAGATGACTCTTTTCTCTTAAATCACCTTACTTCAATTTCTCCCTCTCTTCTCCTCTCAAAACTTTAAAGTACAAGGTTTTTATAATGCTCATAAATATCTCAATTCTAGTAGGGTTAATATCCTAATTCAAGTAAGTTTGACATCTTTTTCAAGTCAAGATGACAACACATCTTCAGGTCCTCGTGTCATCAGAGATTAGATTAGATCCTATTCAAATCAAGATGACAACACCTTTTTAAATCCTTAGGTCCTCAGGTACTCGGGTACTAAGATACCAAATCAGGTCCTCTTCTAGTTAGGATGACAACACCTCTTCAAGTCCTTAGGTCCTCAGGTACTCGAGTATTAGGATACCATATTAGGTCCTCTTTCAAGAGGACAACACCTCTTTAGGTCCTCAAGTGTTAAGGTACTCTAGTATTCGGATACTAAATCAAGTCGTCTTCATGTCATGATGACTACTCTACCTTGACTCCTTGGATCCTCAAGTCCTCGGTTACTAAGATACTTAGATTCTCAATTTCTCAAGAATTTTATAGTATGTATTCTTCACAACCATTAATTCGAGTTGAATCCAGCCGAAGCCATATTGAGATGAAAAACACTAACTCGATGTCGTTTTCCATTAATTCATACTACAAATATCGGTTTGAGAAATTTAAATAATATTAAATAAGAAAATGTGAACTTTCTTTTGTTTTTCATCAAATTTTTCAACATCCAAACACATTGAAATATGCTTTATCAACTTAAAGCACGCAAAATCATTCATAATGCTAAAAAATAAAACAAAATTACTTTTGTCTACAAGTAGAGCATATTAAAAAATGAATCTGATTGTTGATTGCTTGCATTGATGCAAAGACAAGCAGGAACTCTTTGTTTGTGTCCTCTGGATTTGTTGATCAAATTCATCGGACAACTGGTGTTGCTCATGGATTTGAGATTGTTCTTGTAGTGGAGGGGAGAGAAAGGAGTCACCTCATATTTGGGTCATAAGGATTTAGTGAGCATGAAGAAGTCCTCTTGAATGTCACGTGGAGCTATTATAGACTTCTAACATTTTTGGAAGAAAGATTGGAGGAAAGGAAGAGTTAAGGTTCAAACGTTTTTCAAGCTTTAGGTATTTTGAGTGGGAAAGGGTTTCTATTTGTGGTTAGGGTAAAGTATGCTTTGTCAAAGGGTGAAGGAGGGGAAAATTGTTGGAGGCAAAATTTTTCTAAGAGAGGGAAAAATGGAACCAAAAAATTTGTCCAAAAAAAATAATGTCATTTTCTTTTTCTCTTTTTTCATTTTGATTTACAAATTGAAAAAAAAATTACACTAAAATCGACGTCGTTTTATCATTTAGTTAAGCGAAAAAATGATATTATTTTATTTAGTGATACTTAAGTATTACAAAATACTTACACTTTTGTTTAGGATCAACAAATATTAATATACTGTTGTCGTTGGGGGAAAAGATTGTGTTCTATCAATTTGGCTTGACACTTTGTTCAAAGTATTAAGACCTTGGTATCAATGATAGCCAAATTTCTTGTAGTGGGAAAATATTCATTTAGAAAGTATCTTAATTGTAATACATGGAAGGAAATATTTTTTCTTTAATAAGAACATATCTGCCTTGATTTATGTATTAATATTTTTTTAAAGTACCGCTACAATTTAGTATATGGATAGTTTAAAGTTCAATAATGATATTAAGTTATTTGTTAATATTTATATATATTTCATTTAACATGTAGCCCAATTTTGTTATTATATGGCCCACATGTTAATGACAAATATTGCATTAACTAAGTTAAATTAATAAAGGTTAGTAGTAGAGTTTATTTAGGTCTACTTTTAATGAATCACTACCTTGTTTTGAAGATGGTAGGAGTCTATTTAATTTATCACTTCCATATTTTGTGGTTAGAAGAAAAAGATTTTTAAAAGCCATTTCAATGATAAACAGAAGTGGAGAGGAGAAAAAGTGTTTAAGTTATGAAATATTTTACTATAAAAGAGATAGCCTAACCTAATGCAAGCTTGCAATATATATCCAAAATATTTTCTATCATAAGGAGACTTTAAGGATAAATAAGATAGAAGAAACCTTAGAGTGCATTTGAGTATTTTAAACAAATACTTAATCAATTATATTTAAGATATGATCTTATTTTATATTTTGCTTTTGGCATACCTCATTTTCTTTAACTGAAGATGCTACTACAATTAAAAGAAAACTTTTTGTTTCTTAAGAAACTTGAAACTAAAAATGTGAATATATTTATGCGGGTATATATAGGTAGGTCTGGGTAGGTTGTGATTCAATGTTCAAAGTAAGAAATTGTAATTATTTTTTAGAATATTACATATTACTTGTACAGTCTATTTATAATATACATTTATATATCAGAAATCTATGAAGACTGACAATTTAGATAGATTCTACTATAGTACATCCTAAAAATATGTCTTTATGTAAGCGGGATGGAGTTCCACTCTCATTAAGATTAGAGGAAAGTCTACCTACAAGAAGTGAGAGTCACACTTTAGGAATTGGTCCATCCAAGATTAAGGATTTTTAACTTTAATTAAATATGAATAACACAGTTAATTTTTAATTTTTTAATTTTTTTGACAAATGAATTATACATACTTTATAACAGCGCACATAAAATTATGTCATACACATATGACTGAGAAGTCACTTCAGTACATATAATATATGTAGCACTGACTTATAGTCTCTAGACACTTTTTTCTTATCTTGATATTTTAATTTAATGCAATTTTTAATTTTATTGTTAACATTTAGTGGCATTAAATTTTTTACTATTATCTTTTATTATTTGAAAAATTAATTAAAAATAAATTAATTATAACCGATTGTTTTAAAAACTATTGATTATTATAACCTCCCCATTCTGTAGGAGGTCTACTCTCTTATGATGCTAATGACTTCCCTTATTATCGCTTTATTTAGACCCTCAATATTCTTCTTCATCATTATGTAATATGATTTTACTAAAAGGTAAGGTTCAGCACATCCCTCCTTATTGTATTACATTTCCTTTATTTTGTTTAATAAATCTACCCTTGTTTGGCTTGTTCCAAAACAAAAACATCCAATTATTATATTAATTAATTACAATGAAATGTTGATGCATATGCACTGAGAATTTTATATATATACATATATGACATACTGAACGTGATATCATTAAATTTTCATCATATAATTTGACAATAATTAAAATTTTTAATTAATTTAATTTAAGAATTTTAACACATACTTCTTCTAAGATTTGATTTTTTAATACTTAAAAAAATTTTGGAAAAATACATGCTTATCTTTTTCTGGAGACATTGTTACCTAATTAAGCGGTATTTATGGTAAAGAATAATGTACTTTCCTTTTTAGTGTTTGGTTTAACTTTTAAAGTGAGAAGATCATTTGCAAACGGGCTACCTTAGCTTTGTACCCAGAGCTCTCAAACCAAAATATGCACGTAATGTCAGATCTTCAAGTTAATTTCTGTCAAATTAGTCATCTCTCTTGCAAGATGGATGTAAGAGTTGAGCTACAGAGAAAACTTGAAGTAATATTTGGGCCATTACTTGCCCCTGTAAGTATATATTCAATGAAGGAAAAGCAATAATAGAATGGATTTGAGCTGAATGGTGCCATTTTGGGTCTTTAAAGAGCTATAATCAAGCTTGGGAACTTAGTCAACCAAAGGATTCCATCGATTCAACCAGGTCAACAAACTACTAGATTGTTTCATGCGTGTACCAATTTTCTTGCCTATATACGTTGTTGGCGTTCATAATTGCATGGGTTTTAACAATAAAAACAAATAATGGTTGATTTGTGTTGTATGTGAGATGGAAAGAGCTATTTTGCCTGGGTGGGTACGTATATGGGTTCAGTGAGTTTGTGCATGTAAAAATTGATTAAGAAGAAAAGTTGAAAAAAAAATCTGCTTTGGGGTCTTGACATACATAACAACAGGGATTGATGCTACCTTTGATTGTGGAGTTTTTTTTTAAACATTTTGGAAAATTCTGCCACTATTAATGGAATGCTGGAGTGTATTCTTTGACATATGAGAAGTTCTGAATTGTACAAAGTTTTATGACAATTAAATTCTGCGACTATTAAGTGATCTGTTTTGCTTGAACTGGTGTTGTTACCTATCACAAACAAAGGGTGGGACATTGTATATGGATGTTCTGTTTTCTTGTTTACTTTCTGTGAACAGCTCTTGCAAAAGCTTATTTTTAATTACATATCTTCTTGTTGTGTGTGCAAGATATTCATAAAATAAGTGCACTGAACTTGGATGCAAAGCTCTTGCGTGTTTGGTTTTGAAACATTACAGCACGTTTTGGGGTTATTTTCTGATGTTTGGGAATATTTGTGTTATGTGGGGTTTTCAGTTGCGTTTTCTGTACAAGCTTCATATGTTGAGTACTTGTTTAGAATAGTGTCCCAACATCAATTGTGTTTGGCTTACATCATAAAAGTGATCAGAAGCTACTCTACATAATATTAGAATTAATTTAACAAATTAATCAACGTTAAGATTCTACATGTATGAATTCAGAAAATCTCTTTCATTCAGCCCAGTTTAATGTTTTATTGAAATATTTCTTATAGTTGGCGGACTAATTTATTGTTGTATAGTACTTGCTCTTCAGGATATGTTTCCCATTCTTTCTTCGAAATTCATGCTACGAATTTTTATGCATTTTACTTGGCTAGTTAATATGTTGTTTCAGCTTTATACATTACTTTGATATTGCTAAGGTTTACTTCTCATTATCCTTAGATCACTTTACTGTTTACTAGATGTCAATATACAATGATCTCTGCAAATTTCAGCCAAAGCTAATTTTTGATTTGCTGTTTCCAACTGTCTTTATTCCCAAAATAGCAATTAAAGGGCATATATGTCCTTTCCATTATTTTGGATGGGAATAGATGTCTCCATTGGAGTAAGTGTGCATTTTCCTAAAGTATCTCGTTAAGTTTTAAAAGACCAAACCTCAAGAGAGGTGATGTGTTAAAACCCCCATTTAATTTACAAGAACAAAATGGGTAAGTTTCAAAATTGGTTTATCAATTATTTATCTTGTACGAAGACAAGAAATTGAGAATTGGAAACCTTGTCTCAAATTTTGTCTGCATTAAAACACGCAAAATTACAAAATTTTATCCGTCCATATATACCATCGTCATCATCATCATCATGCACACAATTGAGTTTGAAGAAAATTCCATGGTCGTAATCAGTAAATTAATTAAGCTGCTCGTTGATTAACATGACGGTGCAAATGGAGTTGGGATTGGGTCTTTATACAGAGGCCAGAACTGGTATGGAGGCTGCACAGCCACTGCCACCTCTGTCTCTTTCCTATCATCACCGACAGGACCAACGCTTACCAATTCATATGTATAATGAAGATAACAGCTTGGATCAAGGCAACTTGGATCCTCACTTGTGCCAACCATACAGAAAGAATTACAAGAATATTATAGACTCCTCGGCAATATTGATGCTTCTGTGATCCATAGAATCCTCTGAATGGAGGCAGCAAAACACTTTTGGAAAACAATAATATCATTGGCCGTGGCTTCCATTCAAGCATGTTGCCTGAGAAGGAAGTAAATTCAACAGTTTCCATTTCCAGAATCAAACAACAGAATGATAAAAGCAAGGGTCAGCTTCAAAGAGACAAGATGAAAAAAGGGTCAGCATAATGTCAAGGAGAAAGTATATATAGAGGATGAAGCCAAGCTTTGCTATCAGATTCTCGAAGGAAAAAGGTCGAAGCACCTGTAACTCGTTGTCTCTTTAGCTTTCTCAACTATTTGTTAACTATTATAGCTATTGCATTGTGTAGCTGTTAAAATTTAAGAGGTGTAGAGAATAGTTTTGATTTTTAAATTAAAAAAATAAATGAATATTCCTATTTATCCCCTAACTTTTTTTAAAACATTAGAAACTTTTTGAACGTGGAGAAAACAAAAAAATATATCCTCGACTTAGCTTATGTTAGTTTCACCTGTTATAATTTGCTCATAATTAACAATTAAGTCTCGGCTATTTAGGTATGACAAAAATTCTCATGGGGCCAAGGTCCTACACAGCCCTGCCTATTGGGGGCGAAGAGCGGGGTGAAATTTTAGGCTTAGATGGGAACAGGGCAGGAATGAACATTAAAACCTATTCTCATTTTAAAACCAGTTCAAAGACGGGCGTAGGCCTCTTTCATGACATGGCCTCATTTCTTGCATTAAAATTTATTTATTTTAGTTAATCACATATAAATTCGTCTTATTTTTTATAATCATAAAAGTTCATAATTATCTAATTCAATTAATTAAATCTTACATAAACCTTTACAATTTTTTAATTTAATCAATTTTAGAGTTTTTCAAATTCTTTTGCTTAAGAAGAAAAATTTTAATGAAATAATGAGCAATTTAGAAAAGAGATAATGTGATTTACCTCTCTGACTTTTTGAAAAAATGGAGATACCCCCTTAGTCTTTTCTCTAGTCTTACATACTCCTGACTTTTAAAAAAACTTGAGATACCCCTAAAAATACTATTCTAAGCACTATTCTAGATATAAATTAATTATTTTATCTCTCAACTATTAAAAATATATAAAATAATTTAATTGTCCTTATATTAAAATAGTCTATTTAAAATTGTGTATAATTAATATTGTTAAAAAAATTTTCTAATTGTCAACTTTTATAATATTAATTGTAAGCAAATTTTAACAACATCATTTGTAAACGTTTTACAACATAATATATGTTAAGAAATTATTAAAAAAATTTACAATATGAAATTTTTTTAGTTGTAAAAATTTAATTGTTTTTACGTTTACAATAAATTTTTTACAACTAAAAAAATGTAGAAAATTGACAATGAATTTTAACAATATTTATTATATATAATTTTTAAAATAAATTGTTTTAATAAAATGATCAATGATAAAATTATTTATAATTAATATTATCGAAATATTAACAAATTTAAAAGAAAATAATTAATAATCAAAATATCATTATAATTTTTAAATTAATTATTATAATAATATGTTGTTGATTATTATATAGTAAAAATAAAAAATAATTAAATTATTTTATATATTTTTAATAGTTGAGAGGTAAAATAGTCAATTTATATCTAGAATAGTATTTAGATTAGTGTCTTAGAGAGATATTTCAAGTTTCTTTGAAAGTTAGGGAGTATGTAAGATTAGAAAAAAAGTCATGGGGTATCTCCTTTTTCCCAAAAAGTTATAGGGATAAATCACATTATCCCTTTAAAAAATTAAAACTTTTTTAATAATTGGAATAATGATTTCTATAGAATAAAAATAATTAATTGATTTCAAATCAAATAATAAAGAAACATAAAATTCTAAGATTGATTTAACATATTTTCACTAATTTGTTTATCAATTCTATTAAAAAGTTTATCATAATTTATTGGTATGTTTATTTATTTTTTTATTTATATAGATTAATAAAAAAACTATATTAATTTGTGTCAACCAAATTGATAGTTATTGTCAATTATTTTTTCTATCAATTATTTTGAGAAAAAATCAAAGAGAATAAGTCTTTTTAAATATAACTACTATTGACACCATGTTATTATCTAAGCACATCTCATTTACTATCTTATTTTGACGTACACCCCATTCAATATCTTTATTTCTTAGTACACTCATTTAATATTATTTATTATTTATATTTTTTAAGGGGTTTTAACACATACCTCCCCTGAGGTTTGAAACTTTAACACTTAGATAGAAGGTTTGAGAAAATGCACGCTTACCTCCCCTGGACCTTTAGTTGACCATCCATTTATATTTAAATGACTAAAATACCCTTAATTATTTTAAAATTAAAATTTAAGAAATTTAATTTTGATTTATATAATGTTTGAAGACTAAAATTTAATTAACAATAATTTAAATTTTTATTTATTTATATTTTAATTAATAATATTTTAATTTGATCATTTTACTTTATATTTATTTATTATTTGTTAAAATTAAGAATTTAATTAATGATAATATAATTAAAAATTTTAATTTATATTTATTTAAATTAAGAATTTAGTTAATGATAATTTAATTTTTATTCATATACCATATTTATTCAAATTTTAAACTTTATTGTACAAAATGACCACTTTTCTAATTTGATAATTTCAGTTTTTAATTATGTATCATATTTAATATTTATTCAAAATTAAATTTTTAACTTTAAATAAATATTAAATAAATAAAAATTTTAAGATTATTGTTAATTAAATTTTAATCTTCAAACATTATATAAATTAAAATTAAATTTCTTAAATTTTAACTTTAAAGTAATTAAGGGTATTTTAGTCATTTAAATATAAATGGATGGTCAACTAAAGGTCCAGGGGAGGTAAGTGTGCCTTTACTCAAACCTTCCATCTAAGTGTTAAAGTCTCAAACTTCAGGGGAGGTATGTGTTAATACCCCTATTTTTTAATAATCTAAATAAATTTTAAAAATTAAGCTTTAAGTAGACCCTATATTTACAAAATGGTGGTAGCAGCAATGAAAGACCAAGTCTTGATATAAATTTAAAGGGATATTATCACATTTCTCCCTAAGATATCACTTATATAAAAATTATAGAGAATATATTACTTACCTCTCTATAATTATATTTAACTATTAGATGTAAGAGTAAATACGTAAAATACTATTATTTAATATTTATTATTTTGTCTAGAGAAAAAATATTTCATTTTCCTAAATTCTTACTTAATAAAGGAGAAATTCAAAAGAATTTATTTTTTTATTTTTAATTAATTTTATTAACTATACATATCTCTGTGTTTCATTTGGAGAATACTTATTGAAAATTATACTTCAAATCAAGTTTTTAATTTTCTTACCTTTTATTCTATTATATGGTCATTTTATTTACTTTATACATTTGAATTAATTAACACACACAATAAGTTAAAAATAGATATTAAAAAAATATAATTTAATAAAAAATAAATAATTAAGGGCATTTGCGTGAATTTACCATTGAATCGCCCCATTCCTATCCCTATCTATGGTGTTAGTAAACTAACTTTGATCTCTCTCCATCCACCATAGAGGAACTAGGTTTGTTGTCTAAGGTTAAAGAATTTGGTGTTCTTTTAGCAACTATGGAAGTTTAGGGTTAATGCTTTCTATCCAACTTGTGTTTATTTAGTGCCTGAAGATTATCCATAAGAAGTTGCATTGCAAGTGTTGGTTGCTCTTGTTTTGGTACTTGGTGGATATGCGACTTTTGCTACTCCAAATTTGGTTTCCAAATTGCAGAAATCCAATAGAATTACCATCATTTAATTTATGTTAATTGTCCAAAACATTTTTGAGATTACTGGAAATTCAAAGGAAATTGTGATTTTCTATTTGTGTATCTACCTAGAATTAGGGTTACAAATTGTTTTTAATTAATTTTTGATATATTATGTTAATTGTTTTTAATATTAATGTATTTTTAATAAAAATAATATTATCTTTTTAAAAGATATAATATGTTTTAATTATTTTAATTACTTATTATTAATTTGAATAGTGATTTATCCATATACAAGTTTGAGATTTTTTTAATATTACATATTACATTACAAGATGACTTTGAGATTGAAGAAAAAGTTTCTCCTTATTTGAATTTAAACAATTAGAGTTATGTTATTAATAAATAATGCAATTTATAATTGATATATATAAGGATATTTTTATCATTTTATTGGTGAATATGTGTCAAAGGGGTATTTGGGACATTACTGTAATTAATATGAATAATTTGTTAATACTAACGAAAAATAGACAGAAAGGGTGCGTTTGATAATTATTATTAAAATGTGGGTGTAGGTGCAATTACGCAAACGAATGGGGGTTTAGATGTCATTCGCCCTTTAATTTTTTCTACTTTAAACCAAATACTATAATTTTTACATCACCGATTCTTCATTTATCAACAAATGCATTGCTATCTCTTTTAAAAAATAATAAAATAAATCCAAAAATAAAAAATATAAATATCTAAATTCTTCAATGATACACATTGTAAAATAAATCATATTTTTCCTATTCCAATTCAATTACATTTTTTTTACCCTTTCTAATTTAATCACATGTTAATCTTCTCCTTTTCAATTTAATTAACCATATACAAGCAAATGAAAACAATACAAAAACATCTAACCTTCACATTAATAATTTAAGATGCATATAATCAATTTGATAAAAAGAAAAATAACTCAACTTATCAAGAACAATATCAAGAAGCAACAACAAAAAAAAAAACTAATTACAATCAATTAACATCCACAAACTTTCTAAAATTTCTTCAATTTTTTCCAATAAAGTAACAGTAATAAGTTTCTAACTTTTTAACATTCCAAAACAAAAGATACAAATAATTTAAATTTTCCACTTCTTCAACTTTCTTCCTTATCCTTCAAAAACCAAAAAGAAAAAAGTTTAAAACTCTATTAAGATCATATTAAAAAACAATTATTGAAAGTACTTATTATGAACAATCTTTACCTTTTCAAAATCTTCAACATTCCCTTGCATGAATGTGCTTGTAATATCCTCAATAGAAGTTAAAATAGGTCTCCCAACTAAATTAAAAAAAAAATAATGATAATTAAAATAAATTAATAAAAATATTAAAAATAATAAAGATGAATATAAATAATTATGTACTTTTACATAACCAACTATGAGTACACATTAAAGCTTCCACCATTTTAGGATATAGCCTATTATGATGTGAGCTTACAACTCTACCTGCTGCACTAAAAGCCGACTCATAAGCAACTGTGGACAACAGAATTACTAATATGTCTCCAGCAATCTTAGACAACAAAGAATATTTATATTGATTCGCCTTTCATTAACCCAAAATGTTAAAATATTTGTGAGTAGGCAATACCCCATCTTCTAAATATGATTCAAACTCAGTCTTTTTGTATTCATTCACATCAGCATATACAGAATGAAACCACTTATAGGAAAATTGGAAGTGCTTTCACATGACTCAAATTTCATTTCTTACTCTTTGATCAAATCTTGAAAAAGATTATGAACTTTCTCAATGTGACATAAAGAAACATCGGGATACAATTGAGGAAAATAAAACTCTATCAATTTTATTTTGTACCTTGGATCAAATATACTTACCAATGCCAAAATTCTAGAATACACTGTCCTATACTCCATGATTGTGTCTTATATGACCTTAATCTGGAATACATAGTCTTAGACTTCATTGCAATAGAAATCATGATATAAGAAGAGTTTCATCTAGTTGCGAGAAAAAAAGTTATGGTACTTTTGACTTTATCTTTATATGAGGAGGAGGTCTACATAAAGCAGCCGGCTTTGTTGATCCAAATTTTCTGAACCATCTCTGTCTACTTTGTAAAGCAATATATGGTCTCAAGTAGGCTATACGTGCTTGGTATAAGAAATCAAGCACCAACTGCCTAGTATATGTAGTTTCTAATTTATGAACAACTTCTTTAAATAATTTATGAACACCAACTGCCCCAGACAGGTAGGACGCCCAGTTGCCCAGGCAGGTGAGACGCCCAGTTGATCAAGCATCTAGATGCGCAAAAGCCCACCTCATTTTACCCTAAAAGAATCCTTAAAGTGGCCCAACACACAAGAAAATATCTTGTGGGGACGACTTCAAAGGCAGGAGACAACACCTGGTCTTGGCAGCAGTCAGGCTGGTACTGTGCAGATCCTAACACTGTACAGACAGTGCGCAGAGCCCATGTGACACCTAGTATGCTAGGTGTCCATTAAAAAAAAAACAGAGAGATAAGATTAAGTTATATATTTTTATAATAATAATATAATAATATAAGATATTTGTATTAAGATAATAAAGGTGGGTACGTTTTCATTTTCGGGAAAGAAAGAGAGAGAAGAAGAGAAAAGAAAGAAAAGAAAGAGAAGAGAAAGGAGAGAAAGAAGAGAAAGGAAAGAAGAAAAATAAAGAGTAGGGGGAAATGAAGAAGAAATAGGAAGAAGAAGAAGAAGAAGAAGAAAAAGGGAGGAAGAAGAGAAAGGGGAAGATTGAGAGGTTTGGTTAGATTTCTAATTTATGTTAGTTTAGTTTTAGAAATTATATTATATAATCCAGTTTTAGAATTTTATTTAGCTAGAAAATTAGTTTGCGTGAATAGTATATTCATTCATATAGTTAATTTTAGTAATAATCATTAGATTTTGAATAAATATTGATGGTGATCGGTTAATTATTGTGTTTTAGGAAGCAGAGCTACTGTAGAGAATTCAGGAGATCCCGAAACCTCCAGAAATTAAATTACTGACTGTGAGTGGATATTATTTTTAAATTATTATATGTTTTTTTAAAATTAAATATTAATTTTATTATGATTGAATTAAATTATATTATTGTGGATTTGTTTGAGAAATGATTTAATTACGTTATATAGGAAATAAATTAGATTATAAATAAATTATATTTTGACGTGTGAAATTGGATTGATTTGACATGATATTTAATTTGTGTTGTATTGTTATTAGATTACGTGAAATTGATTATTATTTATTTTATGGTTGATTTGTTTATGGATGTGTTGAATTATGATGTGAAACGTGAAAAGTAATATTGTGCGTGAAAGTTTAATGTTTAAATAAAAATGAGTATTAAATGTGGAATCGTGATTTGTGATTGTTTGAAGCACCCTGCAAAGTACTCATCCCCCAGTAATGATGAAAGGTCCTTGAGACCCATGGAAATGTACGTACATGATAATGTTATGAGCTCCCCGGACGAGGATGCGAGGCCGTTGGGATTGAGTATGGTATTTCCCTCGCTTGAGCGATGATATTTTTCGCCAAGCATGATTTTCCCCTAGGTACTAGTTGGGTGTAAGGATGATTGATTTCCTATGAGTTATATGGCGAAATGATCTTTCTCAACTATATGGTTGATAGTATAAATGGCTAATGATGATTAACGTGTATTTCTATAAAGATGATTTCTGAGTTGCATATGCAAGTGTAAATATTTTATTATGATTATATTTATGATATAATTTATGATTTGTTCATGGTAGTTTAAAAAAATTATTTATGAAATAGGCAAATTTTTTTAATAAAATATATATCCACTCACTAAGCTGTGAGCTCACCCCTCTTCTTATTTTCCCTATCTCCTCTAGGTACGCAGAGTGTCGTGTAGAATAAAGTTTTATAATCTAGGTTGAGACCACTCTACGCAGCTGCATAAAAACGTTTTGGTCACATCATGTATAAATGTATGTGCATGTAAATATTATTTTATATATATTTTGATGAGGTATGATGCCTCACTGAGTGTGGATGATGGAGGCCTGAGGCTGTATAAATATTATTATGAAATTGTGTTATGCGTGAATCATGAAAATGTTAAGAAAAGTGCATGTTTATGCAAGATTCATCTCGGACTCTATGAGGTTCCGGTTGGGTCCTGACAACCCAAGTGGGGACCATTCTGGGCCTAGGTGGGGGACCATGTCCTAATTGGGCGAGTGAAGTTATGCCACTTATCCACCAAGGTACATAGCAATTTCCTTGGCTAATAGAAGGTTGACACGTGTCTAATAAACTTGTCACACGGCATTTGAGTTGGGCCACCGAAAACCAATGGAAGAGAGACACATGAAAAGGTAAACACCCTAAAACTAGGGTAAAATAGATCATCGAATTAGGTATGAGTATTCATTTATTTCATATAAAAAAGTATTTTTCTTATTTGCAAGAAGATAAGTCATAAGCCATAATATTCCTAGGAAAGAGGCTCTCTTTCCAAAAAGGATTCCCTCTCTTCTTCTCCCATGACCATATACACAGCCTTCATAGCCTAAAACTCCATGAACACACATAAAAACCCAAGAAAAACCCCACTGTTTGGCCCTTTGAATCTCCATCCACCTGATTCGTGACCTCGGCAAGATCTTCTCCTTGTGAACTTCCTCATCGCCTTGGCATACCTTTGAGTTTCTTCATTGAGAGGGATACACACAAGCCCTCACCCTTTCCTCTCTATCTTAAGGCTAACTTAGGCATCGGAGAGGGGTCGCCGAAGAGACGACTCTTGTCTGAGCCCTGCTCTGTTTCGCAATTATGCTTAGTTTCATTAGTCTAGGGCACAATTGATACTCCGAGGACATCCCAATTTCCAGTAACAACAGTATCTATTTTTTAGATACAAATAGATCCGATCATAGTTAAATTATTTAGACTATTATATTCAACCAAAAAAAAAAGAAGTTAATTCCACAATATATCAAAATTCAGTCCATTAACTATGAACTAATAAAAAAGGGCCCTAAGTAAAAAGGACAAATGCTAAAGGCTTGTTTATTTTTTCAATTGAAATTTAAATAAAATTAATAGATGTTTAAGAGAAATTTATTTTTTAACTTATCTAGTAAAACTTACTAAAAATATTTGAATATAATCAAATAAATTTTTTTAACTTAAATCTAAATGACCAAATGTCATAATAAATTAAATATTTTATTTCTCAATTGTAGCTTTAATTTATTGTTTTATTTTATAACATTTTAATTTTAAATCTTATCTAACATTTTCTTTTGTCGTCGTTCTATTTTTACGTATTTGAAACAATATTATGATATAATTTATCTCTTTTAATTAAATTATCAATTATTTTTATATCATTTAAATTCTTAATTCATAATGTTTCTTTACTTACAAGACAAAATAAAGAAAAAACTCGTACAAATTTCCACCATGTTTTACCACGATAATCAAATACACTACTATTCTCTTTAGAATGGTCCGATCTAAATAACTGCTAGGTGTACCTCCACTTGTGACCGTTTGAAATCGATTACATATAATTATTGAAAGTGAAATCTAAAAGATTTGAATAGATCAAGGAATGAGTATTCGAACAGTATCAATATTGATGAACGGCAACAACAAAGGGGGGTTATTCTGTATTATTTTTAATTGATATACGTTCCAGGCCCTTGAACTTTTGTTCCCAAACAGAAATTTAATCATTTTAATGCAGACTAGTATAGTGTATCAAACATGTCCTAAAAAGTCAAAATCATATAAAATAAACAATATAACCAAACAAGAACCAGAGTCGGTTTCGTTCAATTACATATATCTTCTGGTTGTTCTACCTATTAACTAAACTTAAGTTATGATATTCTTCAAACGATCAACTAAAATCAAAGACTTTTACTAGTGTTTGTATTTAGTAAGGAGCTCATATGCAGAAAAAGAATGGAAGAAAAGTTATTTATGGAATTCAGGTACATTTTATTTAAATTTAAATTTTTATAAGCATGGATTTCTTTCCCCATAAGTTAGTGATTATTAATCTTTTAGATTAATTCGAGGGTATATGATACAATTGACATTACTAAACTATTCCGATTGAGTAACAATGATGTCCAAACTTTTGAAAGAAAATAGATTCAATTATTTAGACATTTATATTCAACCAGAAATTGAAAAATTTTGACTTTTTCTTTATTAAGTAAAAGTATCATAAAATTGACATTTAATTAAAAAAATTAACATACTTAATTACGTAATATAATAAAATTTAGTCATTTAATTTGCACTAAAAACAAAAGACACTTAGTACCCAATTAGTTTAGCTTTTTCATTAGTCAAAAATATTTTTTTAGTGATAGAGTCATTTTCAAATTTTTGGATGTCATTAGGTTGGCATTAAAGAAAAGTTTTTGAGAATTAAAAAAATCATTTTCCTTAAATTAGAATAAGTACAAAATTTGGGTTTTTAGTAATAGAACATCTGTAATTTTTTTAAAAGATAAAATTATTTAAAATACTCTTATTTTAGTTTAAATATTTTACTTTATTTCTTTAAAATGGAGTATTAAAAATTTATCTATTAAAATAGTTATTCAAATTTTTTCAAAAATTATTTGTGATAATTAAACGATTAATAAATTTTTATTAAAAACAACTCTACGAATAAATGATTTATTTAAAAAAACTATATTTGAAAACTTATACCAAACGATTAAAAATTTATTTTTGATTAATAAAAATGCAAACCAAACGAGCATTAAATATAATTAAAAGTACTTAGAAAATAAGTAACGCAATTGATATATAATTGTGTTACTTATTTTCTAAGTACTAAAAATTTAAACAAAATTAAAATTAGTAAATTTATTAAAAACATAATTACAAATATGTGATATTAATATACAGGATTGTGCCTAGAATTCTTTTAAAAGTGATATTAAATAATCTTAAAATTAATAAATAATAATTTTTTTATATAAAAAAAAGAAAATAGAATATCTTATTTTATAGTCTCTGTCCTACACTAAACTCCTTATCATTTTATTTTATTCTATTTATTATTTTATTTTACAATACATTCCTAACATAAAACCATGCTTAATGAGTTGATCATATAAAAAATAAAAAAATAATATTAATTGTGATTAAATGCTTTAGTTAAATTTAATACATATTCATTTCACTAGAATAATAAGTAACTAACTAATTTCCTCAACTTTAAATAGGAAGCAAAATAGTTTCCATAGTTTTTCTTTCCGAATTTTCTTTGTAGTGCTACACTTCAATTTTTAATTTCCAAATAAATGCATAATCTCTATTGAAATTAACTTTAGCAAAATTTTGTTGCCGCACAATTAAAATTTTTTGTGGTCCATTCGTATGGCGTTGCCTACAAGATTACTAGCCGTCTAAGTATTGCCTCTAATAATTTACTGAACTCCATCCACAGCTATTTAGGCTAACAATTTGATATGTTGATATGCATATTTATCAAGTTCTAAGACTTTGGAACGCGTATTATATATATATTAATGCTTTGATAGGATAGCTAGTTAGCTAGCAACCGACCAAATATATTCGAATATACTTTAATTACTTACCAATTCATGTCTCGAGTGATGGAATTTCAAATTAATAAAGACTCAGAAAAAAAAATACAGCCATTACATTATTTAGTGAAATATTAGAAAGAGTAAGTGATGCGATAACATATATATTCTAATTAAGAATTAAGTAGAGTTTTACGATAAATATAATTGAATATTCGGAAAGACTTTCTTTTCATGTTAAAAAAGTGGTCGCCATTTTTAAGTTACAAAGTCCTGATATGTTGTGTGAGCTACTACCATCCATAAGAATAATGACAAAGCAAAAACACACGCCAATAATAATATGTCATTAGAATAAGTAACAAAGTGTCATCGAAGCAAGCACGCCAATTAATCATAAAATTAAAAGCAACTACTGAAGAGTAATCTGCCATATAATAACCTTGCAATTGCATCCGTCGCCACTCACTCGGCAGCCATTATTGAAGACAAAATGAATCTTTTTACGGAAGCTTCAACAGTTTTCCACCCATTAGGATCTCCTACGGAACCATGGCCTCCTTTGATAAAATGACTAACTACTTTTACACCCTTTTGTTCAATCATTTTCAACAACTCAATCTGATGGCCAAGTAGTATATCCCCATTACCCGCAATCACTAATACCTTCCATTCTAGCAACTTGAATTGGTCTAAGAGCTTTGACTCACATCCCACCGTTGGATTGCAATATTCATGATCACGGTCAGCCCCAATCGGCAATGATAATTCCCACATTAAATCAGAAACACACAAGGGAAAAAATGGATTATTTGCCAATCTTAACTCTGATTCTGTTCTCTTCACCCCACCAAAGTATGGTAAATACAATATAAGCCCTTTGATCTTTAATGGTAATAGCTTATCAACCTCTGTAGTCACACGCAGTCCTGCGTGGTAAGCTATGTTGCCACCCGCGCTACCTCCTATTAGGAAACAACAAGAAAAGTTGACATATTTCTGTAACCATTCATCTGGTGCTATCTTGATCCAGTGCAAAACTTCTATAGCATCATCATAAGCAGCGGGCAAACGATGTTCAGGCGCAAGCCTATAGTCAAGTGATACAATCACAGCAGGGAGTTCGGCTGCAATATTTGAGCACATATCATGAAATACTTTTGTGGCTGCACTTAAGATGATGAATCCTCCAGCATGGAAATGAACTAGGAGTGGAAGCTTGGTGGTAAAGGAAGAATCAAGTGCTTGACGGGGAAGGAATATCCGGACCCGAAGTATTGTTTAATTTATTGACAGGAACATCTTTGGAGAGAACTAGTAGTGTGTTGTCACCTGGATCTGACTTGGCAACAGTATTTGGATAATTGTTACATTCGCGAGTGAGCGTTCCATCGGCATTGGGAACAATCTGAAGGAATTTGTAGGGATCAATTGTTGAATGGAATGAGGCAGATTCTTCTGACATATTGGATCAGCTGATGAGCAATATTGCTTAATTATTTTAAACTGTCTTTTGTTTTCTTTCTTCCAAGCTCTTCTTTGAAGATGAACAATATCAACCGTATCGATGTTCACGGGTCAAAGAGGAAGAATCTATGTGCTTGATGATGATGGAGTAGGAATATATAAATGTATGAACCGAGACGTTGGTTGAATTATTGACGGGAACGCCCTTTGAGAGAACTAAAGCGTTACTGCTGGTAGTCAAATACAAATGTATATAATGACTAGGTAGACTAAATAATTACAAATCAAGTTAACTTATTGCATCCTTATTTCTAAAATGCAAAATGATTAAAGAAAATTATTTTGAAAAGAAACTTATAATTAATAGTATGCAAAATGACCAAAAAGATATTTGCTTTTATAAATAAAGAGATATAGGACCAAAAGAAAGTAATTAACTGAGAACATTATTGTTACCTAACCTTCATCACATCACAGATTGGTTTGTTCGGTCTTATATTGTAACTGGTTTATTCTAGTTTGAGAATTTGCAAATTTGATTTATTAAAAAGTAAAGCTATAAGATTTAATTTTAGAATTTAGAATACACATGACAAAAAATTAATTTGTTTTATAATTTTAATGTATAAGTAGTGTAGTCTATAATCACTTCGAATTACATAGAACTAAAAAAAATAACTGAAGAGAAAATTAGAACGGAACCAAACTTGGTTCAAAATATAAGTTTCAAAATAAAATTTTGGACTAGCCCAAATATTTATGACACAATTGACACTTTCACGCTATCTCGATTTAAAATAGTAATATTGTCTAAATTTCTGGATGCAAATAACCCTGATCATAATTAAATTATTTAGACTTTTATACACAACCAGAAAGCGAAAATATTTACTTGTTTTTTCTTAAATAAAAAGTATCATAAAATTGAGATTGAATTAAAAAAAATACTGATTAAATTGAAAAAAAAAACATTAACTAATATCTTAAACAAAACTAGGAATAATTGAAACAAAATGAAGTTGAAATAACACTACTATTAATATGAGAAAACAAGTATTGCACCTGATCCTGACGGAAAATAAGGTTGCTGGATCGCAGGTCTGAGGATATGAGCTGATCGAGATCGTTTTGCTTCTCTTATTTTGAAGTATCTAAGAAATTTAATGTGGCTTTAATTTGACGAATTGGCTCACCACCCAGTTATATTGGTCTTTCATATTTGTAGCTGTAACTCTTCTCACGTGGGAGAATGGAGACCACACAATTTGATGAATTGTCCATAGATTTCATATCCGCTTACTGTTTGAAAAGTCGTCCTTATCAGTCTTAAGGTTAATATTGTAGAAGCCTGTTTGTTGATTGCTACAGTACTCTTTAGGCTTGTTTGGTAATCTGCAGTACACAGTATTATTTTATTGTACTGTACAAAAGTTTTTTATCTAGTAGTTGAAAATGATAAAATCTAGTATACCAAAACTTGATCCGCACTCCCCATGTGTCAAGTCTGAACTATATTTTTTTTTTCTTAATTTTTTAAAAAATAAATTATTGAAAATCATAATTTTTAAAATATCTTATATTATCATCGGTTACCACCTCTTCTAAACAATTAACCGCCATTGATTGACCATCGCTTGTGTTGCTGTGAATATTATTTGAATTTTATATAAATTTAGAATTAAATATCCTATATTCAATATTTAACTTTATATTTATGTCGAATAATTATTCAAATGATAATAATAAAGACATCGTTGCATCGAGAATTCAAAAAAAAATTTTAATGATGTTTCTAGAATCCTAAACTATTGATGATTCGTTGATAGTGACCTACTGACTAGTAGCGCACCGAGCATGGCAGATAGTGACAATTCTATCTTGTTATTAACACTTTTAGATTGTTGAATTTTTAACTAAAATTAAGGGAAATTAACTTATGCATCTCTTGAGGTTTAAAAAATTCACACATGAATAGACGGTCTGAAAAAACTTACACATATCTCCCTTTAATAGTTAGTTGACTATAGTTGACTGTTAAACTCACACTAGAAGTGGTAAATGGGCAGAGTCGCCTAGTTCGACATGTGCCCGAATTGTGAATAATGCAAGCTCCAGCTAGACATGGCACAATGATGTGGCCAAGCTGGATTGAGATGCCAAGCCCATAAGCCGTGGTTAGTAGGAGCCTGTGATGCACCATGTTGGCTTGCGGGCTCGTGCCATACTTGGGTTGGCCCAACTAGGCTTGTTTCAATTAAAATATTTTGTATTTGTTACGACTTTAATCATAACCTAAGGGAATGCAAATAACCACTTTATCATTCGGCCAAATCTAGTTATTTGCAAAAATTTACAAATATATAATACTTAGTATATTTATGAAATATATTATTTTAAATTGTTATCAACAATAATTATATTTTAATATCATAATTTTTTAATTCTAATACATATATTTTTCATAAATTAATTATTAAAAGAAGATAATTGACAATAAGATTTATGTTTTTATATGATTATAAATCATTCATTGACTATTATAATATTAGATTATATATTTTAATTGCGATTGTTAATAAGTGATGATTGTTATTAACTATTATTGTGAAGAAATCAAATATTTATTTTTATTATGTTATTTTGATGATATGTGAAATAGTAAAAACTAATTTTTGTTACATTATTTTAAATACGTATTTCAATCGATAAATTTTATATTCTTTAATAAAGACGATTATAAAATTAAATTAATTTTATAAATTCTTAAATCCTAAATCTACATGTGATATGAGTCGTTATCGACACTCTATCTTTTTTCTTATAATCACTCATCGTCTATTATAAGTGACAACATTTTTAATAAATTAAATTACTTTAATTATTATTAATGTGATGTATAAGATTTTTTATTTTCATGGTTTTATTAATAACAACAATAATTATAATTATAAAATTAATTTTTTATTGATATAATAATTTTAATAATATAAATCAAAGAAGTAATAGTAGTTAAATATAATTTGTTTATGCATATTTCACAAATGAAGTTTGGTTGTAATGTTTCTCGGTATTGTTGGGGGTCATGTGTTCTATTCCTTTCAATGTTAGAACCTTTGAAAGAAAATTTTTACAAAATCAACATAAAGTCAAAATAACCCCAGAAAAATTTTACAAAGTCAAAATAGCCCGTGGGGCTCACAGTTTGTGAAGCGGGCTCCTTGTTAATCCGCTTGGGTTTTAATTTCATGGGCCAGGCAGGCTGACCTATTTGCCACCTTTAGCCCACACTTTTGTCATTCTTATATATTAAGGACTAAAATATTTAACCTGAAAAAGTTTGTTTTATTATATATATTAAAAAAATTTAGAAACAAAGGTAAAACCAACGACTCTATAAGTTTATATATTTTCTTAAATCATTAGATTTAAATATTTTTAAAGGTTAAAATTAGATCTAAAATATGTTATTAGTGTATAATTAATACTCTATATTACTATATATTATGATATAAATTCAACAGTTAAAAATATATGAAATACAAATAATATAAGAAAATATATACAATGGACATATAATATAAATGTATGTGCATATATACAAGCACACTAGAATCCATGATTTTAGATAATTGCTCTTCTTTATGAAGAGTTTACTCAGCCTTCATATTAAGAACTTTGCATAAAGATCGACATGGATGAAGGTACTGATGTTATGTTTAGTTTAAAAAATAGAAATAAGTTAGTAAAGGAAAAAATAATTGTTAAAGTTCTTCGGTTAGAATTAAGGAATAATTGTGGAACGAAAATAATTCATTACACATTTTTTGAACAAAAATAAATATTTTTAAGTATAATTTAATTTATTAAAAATTTTAAATATTAAAATATTAACATTATTACTAATTTATTGTCATAAATTAAAATTAAAATAATAATAAAAACCAAAAAAATAGATAAACATTACAAATAACAATAAACTTTAACTTTGTTGATACCGAAATTTATAGCTTCGATACCTAACACTAAAATATAAATGTTTCAGTTGTGAACAATGTGCTTCATTGTTCCCAAGCTCGAATTTCCTATAGAATAGAACAATGATTAAAGGGAGCTGGATTTTTCTGCGAGAACTCTCTGATGTTTAAGTTAGAAAGCTGAGTTCTTTATTGAGTAGAAATTGTAGAGAAATTTTGATAGAGTTTCAGTACTTTTTTGTAAGAATTACATTTCTTTTTGCTTCATTTTCCTTTCTATTTAGAGAGATTTAGATAAGCCAACGATTATACTGAGTTTGTAACTAAAGATCATAACTAGACCCTTATAATTATCCAATTATGGACAATTATTAACCTAATACTTGCTTACAATTCTACATTTATTCATTTTGTAACTTTCGTCTTATCTGAGCAAACTCCTTCATTTGGTAACTTCTGTATGATCTTTTAATCACCTTCATAATAATATTTTTGTGCACATTTATTCACTTAATTTTTCTCTGAAAATTATGATTTTTCAATTATTTACTCATATTTAATGCCGATTCCAACTAGATCTCATAGGCCAATCGTGATAAGATCTCATGAATGGTCTGACCAAATTCTACCTTTTACTCATGCTAAACACAATATGCTCAAATTAAATGCTTGTTGATATTTCTTGATTGTAGGTCATCTCCCCAAACACTAAGCCCCTCGATCGGTTTTCAGTTAAATTAACAGTTTCATTGGAAGCTTAGCTATGATTTTAACTTGGACCTGAGCATGCCCAATACACTAATCGCTTGTCTCTCAATTCCAAAATCGGCAAGATCAGCAAATAACTTTTTCCTTTACAATCTTTCAAACGGATCATAAACAATAATTAGCTTATCACAATTGGTACCCGAAATGTCATGAGTAACTTAATATAATCATCTCCCTTCACACTTAAACTGTTTTTTCAAAATAAACAAGACGACAAGTTATGTTGAGAACAAAGTTAAACTAGACATAACCAATAATCCTTTCTTACCCAAACACTACTAAGCCCCCAAATTTTCAATGAAATATGAGTTTCAATAAAAATTGAAAACTAACCATATTGGCGACCCTTGAGGTTTTGGCGAAACGTTAGTGGTGCGAGACTTGACTACTCAATATTTTCAAATTTCCCATCATTAGTTATTCCCATAAATGCCATATTGATGATTTTTGAATAAACCTTTCATTTTTTTGCCAAATGTTTACCTAACATTGGTCCACTGTGTCTGCTATTTAAATGTGAGAAGGCTATGTCAGCAGTTGTTGTCATGGTGCAATCGTGATCGTCAATCTTCGTTAGACCTTTGAAGGTAAAGGAATGTAAAATGGGTATAAATTTGCTAACCCAGTTCCTTTTACCATTTTACCTTATCACAAACTTTTGCATAAATAGATTTATGCTTTTCTAAAGCTTTCATTATCATTTTGTGAACAAGTTCCACCGCCCTTTCGACGATCATTAAACTTTTAAGTTATCTGCCTCTTAGAACTTCTCCATCATTGTGTGATAGCTGTAAATAAAGATTTACTCAGTTGATATATGTTGTAGCTGTCGTAGTTTGTAAATTTACTTTCTTGTCATAGGATATTAGAAAAAGTTATGATAATCGATTAAAACTGGCATGAAACACTTGAAAAAAGATTGATGTGATTTGTCTTAAAACGTTGAATCTTAACAAACTTAATATTTTAGGTTTTGCTTGCTTAAATATGGGTTGTGTTGCTTTGTTTGTTGATTCACAGAATTTACCCCTAAAGCTTAATTATCAACCAGAAAAGGAATATAAAGGACATAAACTGTGTAATTAGTGAATCTGACTTGAAGTAGGCATGTGCTAGCATTTTAGATTCTTCACTTGAACATAAGCTTGATTTTGATTAGAGCTAATCTATTGTGGATGCAGTCTTAGCCATGTTTAGGGTAAATTCTAGGTTGACTATGTTGAATTGCAAACTTAATCTAGAATATTTACTTGTCTAAATTAGTGTACTAGATTTAATAAATAATGGTGTATTAGACAAAGTAAATATTGGTGTGCTAGACAAAGTAAACATTGATGTTCTACATGAAGACTAGATCAATGGTTTAGAATGGTTTGCTTCAATTAAGGTTTTAGAATTAAGTTAGAAATAAAAGCTAGAGTCTTTGTTTAAGTATTTGAGAGTGGTTGCTTATTTCTTGTAAATTTGTGTGAGAAATAAATATATTTGAGTGTTTTGAGTCATTACAAATTTCTTAATTTCCAACAAAGTGGTATCAGAGCTCGGTTTTATAACGTGGATGTTATATTTGTGTGAATACATGCATATTTAGGAAATTTTGTCAAAAAGGCCAAGATTGCCTAAGGAGTATGAGTTTTAAGTGGGACTGTTGTGACCCCTCTAGTCTTGCTTGAAATTTTTCCTAGTGTGTATTTTCATACCTATAAGCATTCATATTACTATCCGAAATATTGTTAGAAAGCTATGGCAAATGGAGGTATGACATCATTCCAAGTTCTAATTCTCAATAGAAGCAATTATGATAATTGGAGCATAAAAATGAAGGCACTACTTGGAGCATAAGATGTGTGGGAGGTCATGGAGAAAGGTTATAATAAACCTAAAGATGATGTTGCCATTACCGTTTTGACTCAAGCACAAAGAGACACATTGAAGGACTCAAGAAAGAGAGACAAAAAAGCTCTCTATGTCATTTATCAAGCATTAGATGATGATGCTTTTGAAGAAAATATCAAATGCAACTTTCACAAAGCAAGCATGAGATAAACTTCAAACATCCTACAAAGGCGCTGAGTAAGTAAAAAAGGTATGTTTTCAAACCTTGAGAGGAGAATTTGAAACTTTATAGATGAAGAAAGGCAAGTCAATTGTTAATTACTTCTCTAGAATCGAAGCCATTTCTAATCAATTGAAAAAAAATGGCAAAAAATTAAGTGAAGTAAGGATAATGGAGAAGATATTACGCTTTATGGATTCAAAATTTGATCATATCATCATAACAATTGAAGAAACTAAAGATTTGGAAGAAATGACGATTAGCCAACTACAAGGATCATTGCAAGCTTATGAAGAAAAAATAAAAAAGAAGGCAAGGCATCTCCTAACAACTTCTCAAGATGCAATTCAAGGAGAAAGAAGAAATCCAAAGCTACGAGAGAAACCAATGTGGTTGAGATAGACGTCAATGTCAAGGACAAAGTAGAGGCCGTGGTTGTGGACGAGGTTGGAATTATAACTACAATAATTTCAACAACTATGAGAAAGGAGAAAGCTCAACACGAGGTTGTGGAAGGAACAATCCAAATACAAGGTACGACAAGTTTAAAGTCAGATACTATAATTGTCAAAAGTTTGACCATTATGCTTTTGCCTATAAAGCCTACAAGAACGAAGTAGAAGAGAAGGCTAATTATGTGGAAGAAAAGAATCAAGGAGATGAGACTGTTTTGTTAGCATACCAAGACAACAATTGAGGCCAAGAGAACACATGGTACCTTAACACTGGTACGAGCAATCATATGTGTGGAAAAAGAAGCATGTTCGTAGAGTTAGATGAATCAACAAATGACAATGTTTCATTCGGTGATGATTCAAAAGTAGCCTTGAAAGGAAGAGATAACATTCTTATACAATTGAAAGATGGTAGACATCAATTTATTGGAAATGTCTACTATGTGCCCAATATGAAAAACAATATTTTGAGTTTAGGTCAACTCTTAGAAAAAGGCTATGACATTCATATGAAAGATTATAGTCTTTTCATAAGAGATAACAAAGACAACTTAGTTACTAAAGTAAAAATGTCAAAGAATAGAATGTTTTCTTTGAATATTCAAAACAATATTGCAAAATGTTTGAAAGCTTGTTACAAAGATGCATCATGGCTATGGCATCTTCAATTTGGGCATCTCAACTTTAGAGGGTTAGAGCTATTGGCTAAGAAGGATATGGTAAGAGGTCTTTCTTACATCAATCATCCGAACCAACTTTGTGAAGGATGTTTACATGAGAAGCAATTCAGAAAAAGCTTTCCAAAAGAGTTTACCTTTAGAGCCAAGAAACTACTAGAGTTCATTCATGCTAATGTATGTGGTTCATTTAAGCCAAGATCTCTTGGTAATAATTATTATTTTCTTCTCTTTATTGATGATTTTTCAAGAAAAACATGGATATACCTTTTGAAGCAAAAGTCTAAGGTATTTGGAGCTTTCAAGAAATTTAAAGCTATTGTTGAGAAAGAAAGTGGTCGTCAGATTAAGGCCATGAGAACTGATCGTGGAAGAGAATTCACTTCCAAGGAATTTCATGAATTCTGTGAAGCAAATAGAATTCGACATTTCTTAACCGTTCCAAGATCCCCTCAACAAAATGGTGTTGCTGAAAGAAAGAATCGAATAGTTCTCAATATAGCGAGGAGTATATTGAAAAGTAAAAAGCTACCCAAGGAGTTTTGGGCTGAAGCTATAGTAATTGCTGCCTATCTATCCAATCAATCTCCAACAAGAAACATGTGAGGAAAAACACCACAAGAAGCATGGTGTGGAAGAAAGCCTGGTATTTCTCATCTTAGAGATTTTGGAAGTATAGCTCATGTTCATCTACCAGACGAGAGAAGAATAAAGCTGGATGATAAAAGCGAGAGTTTTATCTTCATCGGCTACGATTCAAGTTCAAAGGGTTCCAAGTTGTATAATCCAAACAACAAAAAGATCGTGATCAGCTATATGTAATATTTGATGAAGAAGGAGAATGAGATTTTGGTTCCAGATGTTGATGACTTCAACTTCTTTCCTTTATTTGAAGAAGAACCAATAATGGAGCAAGCAAAAGATGTAAGAGACGAACCTACTATTCTGCATACTTCACCTACTTCACCTACAACAAACACTCAAGGAGATTCACCACCATCCTTTCTAAATGAAAGAAATGAAGAACATACAAGGAGTCTTCAGGATCTCTATGAAGTAACTAAGAGGTTAGATAATCTCTCTCTTTTTTGCCTTTTTGTTGACTGTGAACCAATGAGCTTTGAAGAAGCTATACAAAATGAGAAATGAAAAAATGCAATGGATGAAGAGATTAAAGCAATTGTGAAGAATGATACGTGCGAGCTTGTTTCACTTCCTAAAGGACTCAAAGCTATTAGAGTCAAATGGGTGTACAAACAAAGCAGAATGAAAATGGAGAAACTGAACGATACAAAGCGAGGCTAGTTGCAAAAGGCTACAATCAAAGACCTGGCATCGACTATGATAAAGTGTTTGCTCCGGTAGCACGCTTGTAAACTATAAGACTAATCATTTCCTTGGCAGCACAAAATAAGTGGAAGATCCATCAAATGGATGTAAAATCGGCATTCTTGAATGGAGTTCTCGAAGAAAAAGTCTACATAAAACAACCTATAGGTTTTGAAGTTAAAGGGCAAGAAGACAAGGTGTTGAAATTGAGAAAGGTTCTTTATGGTTTGAAACAAGCACCAAGAGCTTGGAATAGTTGAATCGACAAGTATTTCCAAAATAATGGCTTTGCTAAGTTCCCTTATGAACATGCACTTTACATCAAGATCAAAGATGGAGATATTTTGATCGTGTGCTTGTACGTAGATGATTTGATTTTTACTGGGAACAATCCAAGCTTATTCGATGATTTCAAGAACACAATGACCAAGGAGTTTGAGATAACTCACATTGGGCTCATGGTGTATTACCTCAGTATCGAAGTAAGACAAGAGGAAGATGGAATTTTCATATCACAACAATGCTACACAAAAGAGATCCTCAAGAAGTTCAAAATGAAAAATTGTAAGCCTATTAGTACGCCAATTGAATGTGGAGTAAAGCTCTTGAAGCATGAAGAAGGAGAAAAAGTAGATTCAACTTTGTTTAAGGGTTTGGTTGGATGTTTACGATATTTAACATGCACAAGGCCCGATATTCTCTATGCAACTGGACTTGTAAGCCGCTACATGGAAATGCCAATAACCACACATTTCAAGGCTACAAAGAGAATTCTTCATTATCTAAAAGGTACAACAATCTTTAGGTTGTTTTATTCATATTCAGATGATTATGAACTTGTTGGATATAGCGATAGTGATTGTGCTGGAGATATTTGTAACATCCCTAAGTGGTACGTATTATGTATATATACACGTTAGTTTTTATTGGTTTGTATGTAAGTAGCTTAATACACTTAAGATAATTCTTTTGAAATATTATATAGGTGTATTTAGTATTAAAAAAGAGTTTATTGAAGAAGGGCCCAAATATAAAATTAGAGTATCAATACATGGGTGTATTTAGTACTGAGTGTTGGTGTACTTAGTGAGGCCTAAATTACCATTCTAACCCTAAGTATAAATACATCCTATTTCTTATTTTAGAAAGAGAAACATCATTTTGCAGATTTTAAGAGAGAGAGAAAGAAGAATTTGAAGAGAAAATTTAGTTTCCAAGGAGAAATTAAAACGATTTAAGGTAATTTTCTCTTCTCTTCAAGACTTATGGTGTTATGTATGATTTAATTGTGTTATGGAAGTATATTTTGTATAAAAACTACATAAATATGTTGAGTATATAATGATTTGAATCATTTGAGGTTATGAATATGATTTTGTGGTGGAATTGATGAAGGAATTGGTAGAAGATGATTATTGTTGTCAAAGAAAGCTTTTGCAAAACTTAGACCTTAGACAATAGCTTGATCTGAAAATTGTATAAATTTTTATATCTTTTATTTTGAAAAACTGATTTAATTGGAAATATTATGCATCAAAAGGGTCATGATAAATTTTATTTCATTTGAAAATGTTGAATTTTCGATTTTATATGAATTTTCCAATCTTACTCTAAGATGCTAAAAAATGTTCATTTCTGCAGAATATATGAATTGCACAATTTTTTGGGTTAACCAAATGGTCTCCAAAAATTACTAAAGTTTACAAAGCTATTTCTACTTATGTTTATTATAACATATTAAAATTTTATGTCTTGATTCTATGTATATAATATGTTATGAATTTTTGAAATAGTGTATATCACTGAGAATGTCCAGTTTACAGAATCTGCAGAGTATAAAGTAAAACTTGTTTAAATTGGTTTGGACATGAATTATGTCATTCCAAGTTTTATCATACTACTGAATATGTGTCTATATGATTTCTGAAAAGTTTCATAGCTATTGGATAAGTGTTTGATTTATTAAAAATTAGACACTTAGATATACTCAGTAGTGCTCTATTTTTGGGGCAAGTGACTAAGTGTTAAAAATGACAAAACAAAAAGTTTCAAATTGTTTTAAGGATCTATATTTTTATATGAGGTTATATAATGTTTCATTATGACTATATTATGATTTCATGAGAAAATGATATCATTTAGGATATCTGATGATAGAGTATTACGCTTTGATGGTAGGCTTTGTGTTCCTAACAACAAAGATATAAAGCATGAAATTTTAACAGAGGTACATAATCCTTTGTATAACATTCATCCTGGTAGCACAAAGATGTATTAAAACCTTCGAGTAATTTATTGGTGGGCTAATATAAAGAAAGAGATTGCACAATTTGTTGAGCAATGTTTGACATGTCAACAAATCAAGGTTGAACATCAAAGACCATCTAGGTTGTTGAATCCTTTGTTAGTGCCTGAATGGAAATGGGAATGTATAGCTATGGATTTTGTTGTAGGGTTACCAAAGACACAAAAAGGTTATAATGCAGTATAGGTGATTGTTGACAGGTTGACAAAGTTCGCACATGTCATTCCAGTAAATACTACTTATTCTATGGATAAGTATGCAAAATTATATATGGATGAGATTGTGAGGTTACATGGAGTACCAATTTCTATTGCTTTTGATAGAGATCCACGATTCACCTCAATATTTTGGAAGAGTTTACACAAAGCCATGGGGACTACGTTGAACTTCAGCACTGCATTCCACAAACAATCCGATGGACAATCTGAAAGGACCATCCAAATCCCTGAAGATATGTTGCGAGCTTGTGTGATGGATTTTAGTGGTAGTTGGGACAAACATTTGTTACTAGTAGGATTCGCATACAACAATAGTTATCAGTCTACGATTGGCATGGCTCCTTATGAAGTTCTTTATGGAAGAAAATGTAGATCTCCTAGTACATTGGGATGAAGTTGGTGAAAGGAAAATTTTGGGACCAGAGATTGTCCAATAAACATGTGAAGTAATTGAAAAGATAAGAGAAAGAATGAAAGTGGCATAGAGTAGACAAAAGAGTTATGCCGGTAATTGAAGAAAAAGCTTGGAGTTTACAGTGGGTGATAAAGTATTCCTAAAGGTTGCTTCGATGAAGGGAGTCATGAGATTTGGCCAGAAAGGACAATTGAGTCCAAGGTTTATTGGCCGTTTTGAGATACTTGAGAGGGTAGGAGATGTGGCTTACCAGCTTGCTCTTCTTGCATCATTATCTGGAGTTCATAATGTTTTTCACGTGTCTATGCTACGAAAGTACATCCCAAACCCAGAACATGTGATAAGATATGAACCACTCCATCTAAGGGATGATCTTACCTACGAAGAGACACCTATTTAAATATTAGATCGTAAAGGGCAAGTACTACAAACAAGGAAGATACCTTTTGCGAAAGTTCTATGGCGGAACCATTCTATTGAGGAGGCTACATGGGAACGAGAGGAAGAAATGCAAATAAAGTATCCTTACCTCTTCGGGTGACAACCAAGTGAATTTTGAGGATGAAATTCTTTTAAGGAGGGGAGAAATTGTAACACCCCACGTGGTACATATTATGTATATATACAAGTCAGTTTCTATTGGTTTGCACGTAAATAGCTTAATACACTTAAGGTATTTCTTTTGAAATATTATATAGGTGTATTTAGTATTAAATAAGAATTTACTTAAGAAAGGCCCAAATATAAAATTAGAGTATCAATACATGGGTGTATTTAGTACTAAGTGTTGGTGTACTTAGTAAGGCCCAAATTACCATTTTAACCCTAAGTACAAATATATCCTATTTCTTGTTTTAGAAAGAGAAACCTCATTTTGCAGATTTTAAGAGAGAGAGGTAGAGAGAGAAGAATTTGAAGAGAAAATTTAGTTTTCAAGGAGAAATTAAGAAGATTTAAGGTAATTTTCTCTTCTCTTTAAGATTTATTGTGTTATGTATGATTGGATTGTGTTATGGAAGTATATTTTGTATAAAGATTTCATGAATATGTTGAGTATATATTGATTTGAATCATTTGTGGTTATGAGTATGATTTTGTGGTGGAATTGATGAAGGAATTGGTAGAAAATGATTATTGTTGTCAAATGAAGCGTTTGTAGAACTTAGACCTTGGACAGTAGCTTGATTCGAAAATTTTATAAATTTTTATATGTCTTATTTTGGTAAACTGATTTAACTGGAAATATTAGGCATCAAATGAATCATGATAAATTTTATTTCATTTGAAAATGTTGAATTTTCGATTTTATATGAAATTTCCGATCTGACTCTGAGATGCTGAAAAATGTTGACTTTTGCAGAATACATGAATTACGCAATTTTCTGGGTTAATCAAATGGTTTACAAAAATTACAAAAGTTTACAAAACTATTTCTACTTAGGTGTATTATAACATATTAAAATTACATATCCTGATTCTATGTATATAATATGTTATGAAGTTTTGAAATAGTCTATATCACTGAAAATGTATAGTTTACAGAATCTGCAGAGTATAAAGTAAAACTTGTTTAAATTGGTTTAGACATAATTATGTCTTCCAAGTTTTATCTTGCTACTTAATATGTGTCTATATAATTTCTAGAAAGTTTCACAACTATTGGATAAGTGTTTGATTTATTAAAAATTATAGACTTAAATATACTCAATAGTGCTCTGTTTTTAGGGCCAAGTGGCTAAGTGTTATAAGTGACAAAACAAAATAGTTAAAAATTGAATTACGAATCTATATTTTTATATGAGGTTATATAATGGTTCATTATGACTATATTCTGATTTCACGAGAAAATGATATCATTTAGGATATAAGAAAAATCATTGATGGGCCTAAGGACAGAATTGGGATGTTTGTTTGATGAAATGTTATATGTTTGATTTTGTGTAATATGGCTTATGAGGTTAATTTTGATTTTAGGATTTATGTGATTGTGTTATCTTGCTGGGAACATCAAGAGGTAAGTGTACTAGACTTTTTAAAATAGAATCACAATGAACATAAATATTTATGTTTGACTATGTTACAAATGTTTTGGAATTATGCATTAATATGCAAGCATCAATTTGCTTATGATTATTTGTCAAAATGTTTGTTTACAAGCTTGTATTTATGTGTAATGCATGAATTATTGAGCATTGACACTAGCATGAAAATATGCATCAACGATTAAGAGAAGTGAGAAAGTGGTCATGTAAGAAAAATATTTGTGAAAGTTAAGACTTTGTATTTCTAAGGGTATTCGAATTCATTACTTTCTTAGTAGGCAATTATAAGTGTTTGGAGCCTTTTGATATATGTGGCCATTCCTTAGGGTTTGGTATATTTGATATGTGTTATGTGTTCCGTATGACATGGGAGAGACCTTTGGATACCGTTAGGACTTGTGAGTCTTCGCAATTGTGCGTCGACGGATTTGTGCATGTGGGAGGACTCGCCTGATAATCAGGGCGAGGGTGTGGCTCTTACCTTCAGGCATGAGTGTTTATTATGTGTAAAATCTTGTACCCCAGTTGCTAATACCCCATATACAAAAAGTCATCGACAGGTGACTCAGGCTCAATATGTGATATGTTATACGTGAGGTCCTACTAAGTAGTAGTTGAATGAAGATATTCCTAGCTAAATGTGAATGAAAGTTTAAAAGTGAGTTAGTGACATGTACAAGTTTGATGTGATTTTGTATCATGTATTTTGGAATGAACATGGTTATTATCATGTTACATATTCATCTCATGTATTATATATTTATTTATATATATATATATATATATATATATGCATGTATTTTTTGTTTATGAAAAACTAGTATGCTTACTGAGTTTATACTCATTATAGTTTATTGTGATTCCCAGATAAATGACCGTGTGCATAGTAGATTTGGCGAAGCTTCTGCTGTACCTTGGTTCCCTAAGTTTAGGATATTGGCTTGTATTTTATTCTTAGTTTAATAAACATTATGGCTTGGAGACTAGACACTAAAGGTTATTTGATTAGATTTTTATATTAATGAATATTGATGAAGTTTCTTAGACAGTGAAATGTATTTCTTGGTATGTTATGTGTTTGATAGATCACTCTTTAACTTTTGCAAGTCGGGGCGTGACAGTCTTTGACCTATCAAACACATAACATATCAAGAAATACATTTCACTGTCTAGTCTCCAAGCCATATTGTTTATTAAATTAAGAATAAAATACAAGCCAATATCCTAAACTTAGGGAACCAAGGGACAGCAGAAGCTTCGCCAAATCTACTCCACACACGATCATTTATCTGGGAATCACAATAAACTATAATGAGTATAAACTCAGTAAGCATACTAGTTTTTCATAAACAAAAAATACATGCATATATATATATATATATAAATAAATATATAATGCATGATATGAATATGTAACATGATAATAACCATGTTCATTCCAAAATACATGATACAAAATCACATCAAACTTGTACATGTCACTAACTCACTTTTAAACTTTCATTCACATTTAGCTAGGAATATCTTCATTCAATTACTACTTAGTAGGACCTCACGTATAACATATCACATATTGAGCCTGAGTCACCTGTCGATAACTTTTTGTATATGGGCTATTAGCAAGTGGGGTACAAAATTTTACACATAATAAACACTCATGCCTGAAGGTAAGAGCCACACCCTCGCCTTGATTATCGACGAGTCCTCCCACATGCACAAATCCGTCGACGCACAATTGCGAAGACTCATAAGTCCTAACGGTATCCAAAGGTCTCTCCCATGTCATACGGAACACATAACACATATCAAATATACTAAACCCTAAGGAATGGCCACATATATCAAAAGGCTCCAAACACTTATAATTGCCTACTAAGAAAGTAATGAATTCGAATACCCTTAGAAATACAAAGTCTTAACTTTCACAAATATTTTTCTTACATGACCACTTTCACACTTCTCTTAATCGTTGATGCATATTTTCATGCTAGTGTCAATGCTCAATAATTCATGCATTACACATAAATACAAGCTTGTAAACAAACATTTTGACAAATAATCATAAGCAAATTGATGCTTGCATATTAATGCATAATTCCAAAACATTTGTAACATAGTCAAACATAAATATTTATGTTCATTGTGATTCTATTTTAAAAAGTCTAGTATACTTACCTCTTGATGTTCCCAGCAAGATAACACAATCACATAAATCCTAAAATCAAAATTAATCTCATAAGCCATATTACACAAAATCAAACATATAACATTTCATCAAACAAACATCCCAATTCTGTCCTTAGGCCCATCAATGATTTTTCTTATATCCTAAATGATATCATTTTCTCGTGAAATCAGAATATAGTCATAATGAACCATTATATAACCTCATATAAAAATATAGATTCGTAATTCAATTTTTAACTATTTTGTTTTGTCACTTATAACACTTAGCCACTTGGCCCTAAAAACAGAGCACTATTGAGTATATTTAAGTCTATAATTTTTAATAAATCAAACACTTATCCAATAGTTGTGAAACTTTCTAGAAATTATATAGACACATATTAAGTAGCAAGATAAAACTTGGAAGACATAATTCATGTCTAAACCAATTTAAACAAGTTTTACTTTGCACTCTGCAGATTCTGTAAACTATACATTTTTAGTAATATAGACTACTTTGAAAATTCATAACATATTATATACATAGAATTAGGATATGTAATTTTAATATGTTATGATAAACATAAGTAGAAATAGCTTTGTAAACTTTAGTAATTTTTGGAGACCATTTGGTTAACCCAGAAAATTGTACAATTCATGTATTCTGCAAAAGTCAACATTTTTCAGCATCTTAGAGTCAGATCAGGAAATTTCATATAAAATCGAAAATTCAACATTTTCAAATGAAATAAAATTTATCATGACCCTTTTGATGCCTAATATTTCCAGTTAAATCAGTTTTCCAAAATAAAAGATATAAAAATTTATACAATTTTTAGATCAAGCTACTGTCCAAGGTCTAAGTTCTGCAAAAGCTTTCTTTGACAACAATAATCATCTTCTACCAAATCCTTCATCAATTCCACCAAAAAATCATATTCATAACCACAAATGATTCAAATCATTATATACTCAACATATTCATGAAATATTTATACAAAATATACTTCCATAATACAATCCAATCACACATAACACAATAAATCTTAAAGAGAAGAGAAAATTACCTTAAATCTTCTTAATTTCTCCTTGAAAACTAAATTTTCTCTTCAAATTCTTCTCTCTCTCTTCTCTCTCTCTTAAAATCTGCAAAATGAGGTTTCTCTTTCTAAAACAAGAAATAGGATGTATTTATATTTAGGGTTAGAATGGTAATTTGGGCCTTACTAACTACAGTAACACTTAGTACTAAATACACCCATGTATTGATACTCTTAGTCCCTATGGCTTTGTGTAAGAGTATCAATATTGTATTGATACAAAATGAATGAGATTGTCCATTAGATTGTGGGTGGAATGCAATGCTGAAGTTCAACTTAGTCCCTATGGCTTTGTGTAAACTCTTCCAAACTATTGAGGTGAATCGTAGATCTCTGTTGGAAACAATAGAAAGCCTGTGAAATCTGTGGAAGATATCATGGTGAAACGTGCTACAGGAAAACTGGAGCTTGCTTCAAGTGTGGAAAGCCTGGGCATTTCATTTAGATTTGTCCAGAGATGAAAAATGTGCAAGGAGGTTCAAAGAAAGATCAAAGAGTTCAAGCAAGGGTGTATGCTCTCACTATGCAAGAAGCAGAAGATTCTCCCTCTATTGTGACAGGTACAATTTGTATATCCGGACATAGCGCATTAGCTCTTTTTGGTTGGGATTCTACTGCATTCATTTGTGTCACATACATTTGCTAAAAGATTATGTATTGCACCTACTTTGTTGGATGATGAGTTATGTGTGGGATCCCCTTCAGGGAGTTTATTGTATGTTAACGAAGTTTTATGATCATGTAAGATCAAAATAGGCGAAAGGATTTTAGTAGCAAACTTAATACTTTTGCCTATGCATGACTGTGATGTTATTTTGGGTATGGATTGGTTATCTACCTACCATGCTAGTGTAAAATGCTACAAGAAAGAGGTGATGTTTTGACCACCTGGCGAGACGGAATTCAAATTTGTGGGTACTAAATTGTTTGTGATGCCAAGGGTAATTTCAATTTTAAAGGCTTGGAAAAGGTTAATTAAAGGTTGTGTGTGTTTCTTGGCCAGCGTAATTGATACCGAGAAGGCAGAAGTGAAGTTGCAAGATGTTCCTGTTGTAAGTGAGTTTATTGATGTTTTTCCTGAGGACTTACCTGGTACCCCTCCTGATCGTGAGATCGAGTTCAACATAGAGTTTGTCCTTAGAATAACACCAATATCCAAGGCATCATATCGTATGGCACCGTAGAACTTAAGGAACTCAAGAAGCAACTGGAAGAATTACTCGAGAAGGGTTTCATTCGCCCAAGTGTTTCCCGTGGGGTGCTCATGCGCTATTTGTCAAAAAGAAGGATGGGACGATGAGATTATGTATTGATTATCGAGAGCTGAATCGAGTAACTGTGAAAAATAAGTATCCGCTTCCAAGAATCGATGATTTGTTTGATTAGCTGCAAGGGTCTTCGGTTTCTTGAAGACTGATCTTCGTTCTGGCTATCATCAATTGAAGATCAAGACAAAAGACATTCCTAAAACTGCTCTTCGAACAAGGTATGGACATTATGAGTTCGTGGTAATGCCATTTGGATTAACAAATGCTCTTGCCGCTTTTATGGACCTCATGAATCGCGTGTTCAAGGATTATTTGGATAAATTTGTGATTGTGTTCATAGATGATATTTTGGTGTATTCTAAGAGTAAAGAAGAATATGAAGATCATTTGAGGATGGTATTATAAGTTTTGAGGGAAAAACAATTTTATGCGAAATTCAAGAAGTGCGAATTTTGGCTTCATCGAATTGCATTCTTGGGACATGTTGTTTCTTCTGAAAGTATCTATGTGGATATGAGCAAAATAGAAGTAGTTGTGGATTGGCCTAGACCGACCAACATTAGAGAAGTTCGTAGCTTTCTTGGGTTGGCTGGATATTATAGGCGATTTGTCAAGGGATTTTCTAGGATTGCTACTCCCTTAACGCAGCTAACAAGGAAGAATGTCAAATTTCAATGGTCTGATGAGTGTGAGAAAAGCTTTCAAGAGCTTAAGCATCGATTGGTGACTGCCCCAAGTGTTGACAATTCCTACAAGATCTGGTGGATATATAATTTATAGTGATGCTTCTTTTAAAGGTCTCAGTTGTGTGTTGATGCAAAATGGAAAAGTTGTAGCTTACGCTGCTTGACAGTTAAAGAATTATGAGAAGAACTACCCAACTCATGACTTAGAGTTAGTAGTTGTGGTATTTGCTCTTAAAAGTTGGCGGCATTATCTTTATAGAGAGAAGTGTGAGATATATACTGACCATAAAATCCTCAAATATTTTTTCACATAGAAGGAGCTAAATATGAGACAACGCCAATGGCTTGAGTTGGTGAAGGATTATGATTGCACGATCAACTATCATCCTGGAAATGCTAATGTAGTTGCAGATGCTTTAAGTAGAAAATCTGTAGGAAGTCTGGCGACGCTTTTGACTACATAGAAGCAAATCCTGCTAGATTTTGAGAAGTTTGGCATCGAAGTTATAAAGGATGACATTAAGGCTTATGTTGCACAGTTATCTATACAGTCTACTTTGATCGAGAGAATTAAAAGAGCACAATAGTCTAATGAATTTTTGAAAAAGATCATGGAAGAAGTTTTAGCAGGTGGAAGATCTGGATTCGTGGTATCTGATGATAGAGTATTACGCTTTGAAGGTAGGCCTTGTGTTCCTAACAACAAAGACGTAAAGCATGAAATTTTAACAGAGGCACATAATTCTTTGTATATCATTCATCCTGGTAGCACAAAGATGTATCAAGACCTTCGAGCGAATTATTGGTGGGTCAATATGAAGAAAGAGATTGCACAATTTGTTGAGCAATGTTTGACATGTCAACAAATCAAGGCTGAACATCAAAGACCATCTAGATTGTTGAAACCTTTGTTAGTGCTTGAATGGAAATGGGAACGTATAGCTACGGATTTTGTTGTAGGGTTACCAAAGACACAAAAAGGTTATAATGCAGTATGGGTGATTGTTGACAGGTTGACAAAGTCCGCACATTTCATTCCGGTGAATACTACTTATTCTATGGATAAGTATGCAAAATTATATATGGATGAGATTGTGAGGTTACATGGAGTACTAATTTCTATTTTTTCTGACAGAGATGTACGATTCACCTTAATATTTTGGAAGAATTTACACAAAGCCATGAGGACTAAGTTGAACTTCAACACTACATTCAACCCACAATCCGATGGACAATCTGAAAGGACCATCCAAATCCTTGAAGTTATGTTGGGAGCTTGTGTGATGGATTTTAGTGGTAGTTGGGACAAACATTTGCTTCTAGTAGGATTTGCATACAACAATAGTTATCAGTCTATGATTGGCATGGCTCCTTATGAAGCTCTTTATGGAAGAAAATGTAGATCTCCGATACATTGGGATGAAGTTGGTGAAAGGAAAATTTTAGGACCAAAGATTGTCTAATAAACATGTGAAGTGATTGAAAAGATAAGAGAAAGAATGAAAGTGGCACCGAGTAGGCAAAAGAGTTATGCCGGTAACCGAAGAAAAAGCTTGGAGTTTACAGTGGGTGATAAAGTATTCCTAAAGGTTGCTTCGATGAAGGGAGTCATAAGATTTGGCCAGAAAGGACAACTGAGTCCAAGATTTATTGTCCCTTTTGAGATACTTGAGAGGGTAGGAGATGTGGCTTACTAGCTTGCTCTTCCTCCATCATTATCTGGAGTTCATAATGTTTTTCATGTGTCCACGCTGCGAAAGTATATCCCTAACTCAGAGCATGTGATAAGATACAAACCGTTATATCTAAGGGATGATCTTACTTACGAAAAGACACCTATTCAAATATTGGATCGTAAAGCGCAAGTACTGCGAACAACGAAGATACCTTTTGTGAAAGTTTTATGGCGGAACCATTCTATTGAGGAGGCTACATAGGAACGAGTGGAAGAAATGTAAATAAAGTATCCTCACCTCTTCGGGTGACAACCAAGTGAATTTTGAGGACGACATTCTTTTAAGGAAGGGAGAAATTGTAACACCCCCCAAGTGGTACGTATTATGTATATATACACGTCAGTTTCTATTGGTTTGTACGTAAGTAGCTTAATACACTTAAGGTATTTTTTTGAAATATTATATGGGTGTATTTAGTATTAAATAAGAGTTTACTTAAGAAAAGCCAAAATATAAAATTAGAGTATCAATACATAGTGTATTTAGTACTAAGTGTTGGTGTACTTAGTAAGGCCCCAAATTACCATTTTAAACCTAAGTACAAATATATCCTATTTCTTGTTTTATTTAATAAGAGTTTACTTAAGAAAAGCCCAAATATAAAATTAGAGTATCAATACATAGGTGTATTTAGTACTAAGTGTTGGTGTACTTAGTAAGGCCCAAATTACCATTTTAACCCTAAGTACAAATATATCCTATTTCTTGTTTTAGAAAGAATTACCTTAAGTGTATTAAGCTACTTACGTATAAAACCAATAGAAACTGACAGTGTATATATACATAATACGTACCACTTGGGGGTGTTACAATATTGCTGATCGAAAAAAGTACAACTGGTTTTGTATTCTTTATGGGAGACACCGCTTTCACGTGGATGTCAAAGAAATAACCAATTGTCACATTTTCTATATGTGAACTTGAATATGTAGCTGCCACGTCATGTGATTGCCATGCAATTTGACTTAGAAACCTACTAAAGGAGCTGAGGTGGTTTCAAGAGAAGCCAACGAAGATTTATGTTGATAACAAGTCAGCTATGGCATTGGCAAAGAATCCGGTGTTTCATGATCGAAGCAAGCATATCGCCACGCATTACCACTACATAAGGGAAGGCATCACAAGAAATGATGTACATATGGAGTACGTGAAATCCCAAGATCAAATTGCTGACATTTTTACTAAGCCACTTAAACAAGACTTTATAAGATTGAGAAATTCACTTGATGTGATTAGATCAAATTTAAAGGGAAGTGTTGAATTGTAAATTTCATCTACAATATTTACTTGTCTAAATTGGTGTACTAGATTTAGTAAACATTAGTGTACTAGATTTAGTAAACATTGATATACTAGATTTGATAAACAATGGTGTGCTAAACAAAGTAAATATTGGTGTGCTAGACAAAGTAAACATTGGTGTTCTACATGAAGACTAAATCAATGGTTTAAAATGATTTGGTTCAAGTATAAACACCACTCCCCCTTAAGGTTTTCGAATTAAGTTAGAAATAAAAGCTCAAGTCCTTGTTCAAGTATTTGAGAGTGTTTTCTTATTTCTTGTAAATTTGTGTGAGAAATAAATATACTTGAGTGTTTTGAGTCATTACAAAATTTTTATTTTTCAACAGACTAGCCCCATGTTAGCATTGTTAGGTTGATTATGGTGAGATCTGAGAGACTCGATGTGAGAGATATGCCCAGTAACCCAAGGAGCGAATTTTATACCTCTTCAACGAGCTCATTTGAGACCGATTATGAAGCCGAGGATCATCTACCCCATAGAGTTAGAGTTGAACTCATTAGAGAACATGAAACCAATCCTTTCAGGAAAGTCCAACCTTTAGCCATATTAGGCCATAGAGTGGAATATCTTTTAACCATTTTAGATGCCAGATCCAACGCATTCTAGGATTGTAGTGTTATCTGATAGCTTTTCTGACCACATGTTGGAAAAAATGGACCTTGTTAGAATTAAGGTAGGAGATTAGGAAGTTCTTTAAGATCTTCAAGAAGAATTACCCAATAGTCTGATCACCCCATTTCTTCAAATCAAATCCTTGAACCCTTCTATCATAAACTGATGCCAATTGGTAATATGCATGAAGCACTTTTGCTTGAAGAGTAGAAAGAGTAGTAGGAACGAGAATGACGATGACGAGGGGGAAGAAGAAGACTCAAAGAATGATCAAGATAAGGTCAATTCTAGGGAGAATGTAGGTAGCAGTACTTATGAAAATCCTGTTATGTCCTCTTGATCTGACTAGAGAAGACAATCCTTTTGATCCCTATAGGTTTTATTCTTCTATTATTGAGGCTGATCTGAGGGTCTTCAGAAGACTTTAACAAATCCTTAATTTGTAATGCTTAAAGTTCCTAAGGCTAATGAATTCCTTAGCCACCCTAGAGGGTAATGAAGTGGCAGATATTCTTCAATATTTGCATTTGGTTTTATGAATAATAGATGATTGTTTGCCATTTTGTGTAATGAATTCTAATGATATATTCTTCATTGTTCTTATAGATCGTAGCAATTCATAGAACACAACATGGAATTTGTAACTTAAAAATGGCGAGTGTTTTTGTTAGGGAAAATGATATGTTGATCCCATTTTGTTAAATAAATAACATCTAAACACTCATCTTCAAAATAATTATCAAATGCATTCTTTCCTCCTATTTTTTCATTATAGCTAATACTTAGAAAGGTATTATAGTCCTTTCAAATAATAAATAATTAAGATGATATAATGGTCTTTGCAGTAAACAAATAATAAAAAAATTATTGGAAAATAATGAAGTTTAAAGAAAATTAAATTAATAAATTATTAAAGGAAAAGAAAGGTGTGGATAGAAACCATAAAAACAATTTGCCTCTTTACATTATTGGGCGATTACACTATTGTTTTGCATAGTCAACATCATTGTCGCTGTGACCGTAAGTGCTGTCGTTGTCACTGTGTATGTCTAAGCGTCGTGGCATCGCCATTTATGCATCTATACTCCAAGCCTCCAACCATTTATGCCAACTCTCATTGTCACTACTAGTGGCAACACCTTCATTTACTGCATCCACCGCCATTGCCCTTCTTTTTTCCCCACCATCATTTATTAATACAAGCTTGTAGATTGTATGTTTTCTATTCGATTTGTGGCTAAAGTAATTTTTCATTTAGCGAAGATTCGATCTTAATATCTATTTTATTGTGAATTTATTTGAGATTACTGGAAATTAAGAGAAAATTGTAATTTTCTGGCTGGCTTTGTGCATCGTAAGCATTAGAGATTCGTTCTTAACATTAATTTTATTGTGATTTTATTTGAGATTACTGAAAATTAAAAGAAAATTGTTTTTTTTTTTTTTTTGCTTTGTGTATTTGAGTAGATTCATTTTTTTAAGATCTATGTCACTGTAAGTTTATTTGAGGTTACTGAAAATTAATAGAAAATTGAATATATGTGATTATAGCTTATTTATTTTTTTGGTTGAGGTTTAAATATAATTATTTAAATGTCTAAGTATCGTTTATTTTTTAGCTTATGTCTGAATATTTTTTAAAAATGTATGATTATAATTAAGTTAAAAATTTTGAGTTAAACTTGAATGAGTAAATGTCTAAATAATTTAAATATTTTTTGGAATAAATAAAATTAGCATTGACATTTCTTTATGCTTAATTATACTTATATTTAATACGAGAAAAAAATCCTAGTTTATTTATATAACCATAATCTTAGTATATATATACAAGAAAATTAAGATTATGGATAATAAACTGAAATAGTCCGTAAAAAATTAATTAAAATTGGGTTCTTTAACTACATTTTACTAGTGCGGTATACTAACATTAATAATGTAATAGTTTTATCCATACTGTTAATGTAGTGATATCATGGTGGAGATGCTACAACTTAAAGGTTGTACTTCCCAAATGTAGGTTGTCTCAAGTAATAAAGTTCGGAAGTCCGAGTGTTGATCCACAGTGAATACGTTATATAAGAACCAAAAGTCCAATATTTAAATGTTATAAGTCCAAGTATGATGGAAGTAGAATGAATTTATTAAATTATTGAATATAAATTTGATAAGATTGTCAATTAGGGCATTAGGGATTCATTTTGTTGATAATTATAGAAATCATTCTTTAATCATTTGTTACTCAACTAAGAATCACTCAAGAGATTATCTTAATCGGAAGATAAATACATTAAATACATGGCAATACCTTTTTGTAGAAAAGGTAGTAAAATAGAAGAATAATCATTCAATTTATTTGTGAAAACTATAACGTATCTTGTTCTTGATTTGTAGAAAATGTGCAAGCATTCAGTGTACCTTTTGTTAACAATGAATCAAGCTTCCAAACAAATCAAAACACTTTTAAGAAATAGAATTCACTTAATTGAAAAGATTTTGCATTGAAACACAACTTAGAATGATTGAAGAAGAATACTATAAAATCAACAAAACTTCACCCTCAACCCTAATTACGAATTTAGAAAGACATTAAATGAAACCAAAATTATACAAAGGGAGAATAAAAAATAAGAAGAAGGATGTCCTAAATAACTTCTACCACTTCCTTTATATAGGCAAAACAAGATATATTTCACATGTGTGAACACAAGTTGCAAACTTTCAACTTAATTATGCTCTTGGTGATTGTAGCACATTTTGGACCGTAGAATACATTGAATTTGTTGATTATGTCTTCTTCAAAGTTGTAGGCACCTTCATTAGGTTTCCAATAGTCCAAAGGTCGACCAAATTGATAATGTAAAACAAGAGTTATGTTGAAAATGAGAAATGGTGTTCAGTTTGGATTTCTCCACCGGTCTTCTAGAATGGTGGCTATTTTTGATAGGAAACCACTTCGTATCTGGACATTTATAAAACATAAAAAGTGTACATATATCTGTAGGTGTTCCAAAATCTCCAACCGTATGACTTTTGGATACATATGTAGGGAGATACGGCCCAAATACGAAACCATGATGGGCTGGCCCGAAGCTGTGGTTGAGTTCTGTTGAAGCCCGAGTTTGACCCAATAGATGCATGAACTGGTCTGATCTCTGCTCTACACTTTTGTGAAGGAATGAGTCCACATATTTATGGTCCAAGAATCGTATCAAATGATAGTTTTGTAGGAAAAGATATGTTCATTATACGAAACCTGCACAAAACCAATAATTAAGTCCAATTCTTGTTTTAGGAATTCAGTATAAAGGAAAATGCTTAATTTTGGGAAAATTAATAATATTCTTAAGTGTAAAATATAATATTTCTCTTGATAATCCCACACTTTTAAACATTTATCAGGAGACATTTTATATAATATGATTATATAAAATTGGACTAGATATAGTGTAAATTCTTATGTAAATTCTGTTACTAACTGAGAATTCAAATAATGTCAATAGATAATCATATGTAGATCAATCTTAATCCTGAGTAGTCATAAACTTCCGTTTATATTATTGAGTCTTTTGAGTTGCATGTTAAAGTTTGTTCTAAGAACAAACTCAATACATATTTTTTAGAGATTTAATGAAATAAATAACTGGGAATATGATATACAAATATGGAATCCATTCCTTTCCATTAGAAGTCAGAAAGATGATTTCCTTAAGTGTTAATTATGGAATTAAGCAGTTTGAATGCTCAATTTATAACTGGTTTATAAATTAACTGTTAAATAGTGAATTAATAGAACTTAAGGATAAAGATGTAATTAGAGGGGTAAAACGGAAAATTGACCTAACTTTAATTATGAACCATTTTGAAGGGTTGAACTACATGTAATGATTATATTCATGGAATGCTCAAAGTTTCTGAGTAAAATATATTTATAATTTCAAGAGTTTAAATCTAGATTTTTAATAAAATAATATAAAATTAATAAATTGGATTAATTAATTAAAGAGTTTGATTAATTATCTAAATTTATTGGAGCTTGAAATTGTAGGTCCATAGGTCCACAAACTACCTTTTAAGATAAATAATACAATAGATAATATTATTACACTAAATATTTGTATGTCCAGAAAATAGTTTTCTAGAATACGTGTTTTAATTTGAATTTAATTAATTAAGAAATAATTAATTAGTAAAATATATTAAGATAAATATTTTTCATTACTATCCAAATAATTTAATTTAAGAAATTAAATAGATAAAATCTCGTAGAGATATTTATCTTCTTCATTATTTCTTTTAAATATTCATTTTGAATTAATTAAAGTTTCACTTTTACTAAAAATTATTTTACAAATTTAATTACTTAATAAATTATATTAATTAATTAATTTTATTTTAATTAAATACCGCTTCTATTAAGAGTTGTCTTACATATTTAGTGAATTAATAAATGTGATTAATTAATTTAATTCTATTATAATTAAAGTAGAAGTCGTATACAAGAAACAAAAAGGGTGGAAACCTAAAAAAGAGGTGAAAAAAAAAAGTTCTTCTTTTAATGTGTATTACAAAGAAAAGCCAATTTTTCTTTAAAACACCATTGTTTTATAAAAAAACCCACTCTTCTCTATACAATTACTACTGAAGGATTGATTTGGAAACCATTGATGAAATGAAACCTTAATAAAAAATATTTTAAAAGTATCAAGAGGTATCTTTCTTATACTTAATATTTTTATTAAAACTGTATACTAATATTTTTCCGTTGTTTATTTGATAAAATTTCCAGCATCGCCAACAATAGTAGCAGCAACAAGAACGAAAATGTATGACGAATAACATGTACAATATGAACGTAGTTGGGATTAATTTTTTAGTTTTGTTAAGCTTTTATGCTATATCTTTTGCAGTTTCTTGCATTAGTACATGCTTGCCTATATATAGATTGGTCCTTAAAGATATATAAAACCTTTTCTACACCTGTATTTATCTAGGAGAATATGATGTTAATTTATGTTGTTTCAGCCAGGATTATATAAATATTAGCAATGCATGCTTAGGATTAACCACCATTGTAGCTTGAGAGGAAGGCTACCATAAAATCTTATTTTACATCTTGATTATTTATTGATTTTAGTATTATTCTTTGCATCATCAAATTATGAAAAATCTCCAACATTTTTCATATTTGAATTAAATCAATCAACTTTCTAAACTCCTTAAGAACTACAAAGAGTGTTTTATTTTCACTAGCTTTAAAGCATCTTCCAAATAGGAACGATGCTTCCTCAAGTGCTTTCAAGGCAAAAACCTGTGTTTCACATGGAACTTTTCCTGAAAATCAACGATGGTATTCATATAGTTATTATTAATTTCTTTCATCATATATTTCATGAATCTCCACCCAAAGTTTTTGGTGTTTGTCAAACTTTTGGTTGATTTTGATGTGCAGTAAATATTTTTGGACTGTTTACGTGACTATCCATGGAGTATTATTTACTAAGAAAAATATAATGTATCTTGTATTTTATTAGTATTTTAACTTGGTTACACCCTACCAATAAATATAAGATATATGTAGGTCCCTTGTTGAAAAAAGATAAAGTGTATTTATGGTGAAAAAACTTTTAAATGTTCAAATCAATCCAGAAAACTTCTTTGAATGCGGTTGTCCAAAAATTTTGCTTTTGCTCTATTTAAGGTTCTAAATTTTTTATTTTCTGCATTGTTTTGGTTGTTAGAACTTCTCCTTATTTAATTGGCTCAACACACGAGTGTCATGATAACAATTCTGTAAGGGATCAAATAAAAGGGGAATATTTTATTGAATGATAGATCGTTTGAAACAATAACATAGGCTCTTTATATATAATAAAGAAAGTCCAGTGTTACAAGTTAACTCGAATAAGAAAATATAACTTCCACCTAAATAAGAAAATTAGGAATTAAATAACAAATAGAATTGGCAAGAATAAAAGACTTCCTAAACTAATTAAATTCTAAAATTGTCCTACATCAAAGCAGCAACGATCCAACTGCGGTACTTGATGTTTAGACACCGAATATGCTTGGTAAATTGTATCATGTAGACTTGCAGAATTACTATGGACTATTAACTTAAGATAAACCTTTGGACTTGATGCTCGAGAAAGGTAGTGAGATCAAATTTTAGGCTTTAATTAGTGAATTAAACTTGAAAACATTAATAACACTTGATTGGGATAAACGTGAGGATGAATTGATAAAATTAAGATACTAAAACTATTTTCATAGAAATTTCTATTCCTTTAAATTCAGTTTCTATTTTATTATGTTTTTATTTAAATTTATTTAATACGACCCGTGTTCTTGCAACTAGCATTGTTGCAATTACTTCATAAAAGGAACAGGTTATTAATTGGTGTACGAGATTCATTTCTAATTGAACATTCATATCTCTGAGGACTATATAATTATTGGCCTCCTACTATATAAGAGACCAAGCACTTATGTTTTAAAAGCAATGTAGCATAATTTTGCTTTAAATAGAAACTAATATGGGTTTGATTCATAATCCTTATTTATATAAATTCATAAATCCTGTTAGACTTCTCTTATTCAATATTCAATCAGAAAAATTCTTCGATTTTATTAAAACTTTTACTAGACACGGGAAAGATGTCTCACAACCATATTTTTGTTTCGTTAGTCATTTTTAAAGGTTTCAATTACTTCACTAAAAAATACTGCATAACCTTTTATATTTTATTTACGTTCATTATTTAGGTTTACTATTACATCATTACATAAGTTTTCACTACAATTTTTGTTTTGTTTAAAGTAGACTATAAAATTAGAGATAATATTTCTTTTAGGATAATAGAAAACATATATAAGAAAAATATAGAAAGAATCATAAAAATTAAAATAATATTAAATGCGCAATGTACATTTTTTTCATGAAAAATTCATTATTCATTAAACCACGCTTAATTATTAGGATATAATGACAATCTTAGTCTTTATTTTTTTATTTGTGAAATATTTTTCTTCTCCTCCTTGTTCTGTGCTTGTCCATATACAACTTACGTATACATATATGTATATACATATATATATATATATATATAATACAACCTTTAGTTTTTCATGGAAAGAAGAAGAAGAAGAAGAAGAATGACAAAACATTAAATCATATACTTACACACAAACTCGCATCCATCCATCCCTGACCCCGTTGGCTTATATATATTATCCACATAACAATTTCTCATACAACTGTCATAATCTCTCCAGCTTTTGCCAAATTGCACATGAAATGCAATCACAATTATCCAACACAATACCAACTTAGAGGCACAAAATAATTTATTACTGGTGCCGTTGCTGTAACCCATTCTCTCTTTTGTGTGTGTGTTTCTTTTTAAAAATTACATGGATCCATGAATGAGTTGGGTCCTTTTATATATGTCTTTCAGTCATATATCTAATTAAGTTTTTATTAACATCTACCTTCTAATTTATTTAATTAATTATTCAATCAATTAGCTTAACTGATATTCAATTAATTATTTAATTAGCAAACGCAACCATGTTGTGCATGCTTAATTAGGATTTATTGTTTAACTAAAGTTTGTGGTTACTTTATAAAAGAACAGGCTGTTAATTTGTTCACGAGATTCATTCCTAATTTAGAATTCATATCAATTAAACATAAAAATTAAATTTATAGTTACTACATTAAGTAGAACTAGTTCATTGATTATGTTTATTTGAAATTATATATTCATCTCCATGATGTTGGTTTTTGGCTTTAAAATATATCATTTTGTTTTCAAAAATAAAAGAGAGAAAAGATGGTTATATATATATATATATATATATATATATATATATATATGTATGTATGTATATATATAGGAAGAATCCCTGATTCCCCCTGATTTTTAAGCCAATACCCCATTACTTCCCTATTTTTTTTTAATACCCCATCACACCCTGAGTTTCGATTTTGCATTTCAGTAACTCAAATATATTTTTATTTTGCCATTTTGTAAACATGAACCAATTGAATAGAAGCAATGAGTTAAACCGATTTTTTTAAAATTACAAAATAAATTGACATTACATAGATTCAATACGAACCTGATCAAAATAAGTTAACTTTTGACATTTCATTAAATCTCTATTTTTGATAAGTTGTTCAATTTTTACATTTGTTTTTCCAAAAGTGTTTGAATTTTGTAAATTTTCAATGAACCATCAGATACATGCGCTCATTTTTTCTTGGAATGTTCAATGTGTTACTTCTTTTTCTTGAGGCATCAATTTATGTAGAGTTAAATCCTTATTTACTATTTTTTCAATTGTATTCAGAAATGGAATTTTAAAAGTATACTTACTATAAAAAATAAAGATACAAGATCACTAGATTATTGATGAATCATGAACACTAATGTAATAAAGAAAAAACAAGTAATCAGTTTATTAATTACTAACATCTATGGGTATATATGCCAGAATGTACAAACAAAATCAGTGATAGGACAACAAAGGTGACAATTTACATCTCAAAAATATAAAATGTTTTCAAAAATTTTCATTCCTTTAAAAAAAGAAGAGAAATTTTTATCACTATTGTTACTAATTTTTGGTGACAATTCCTTGTTACATATATTTTTTCTCATTTACGTTTGGTAGTGCTTGCTTTTTTATATTTTTGTTACCCACTATAGTTCAATCAATAACTGTCAATTATTGACTATTTCTTTCTGGCCTCTTTAAGAAAATATGTTTAAGTGATGGTAAAATTCTCATGTTTGGATTATCCTCCACAATATCTAGCCCCCATAATTCTAATAGCAATAAGTCATTTGTTCACTACTAGAAACATATTTCTTCTTTAACAAGTTTTGCTTGTATTTGCCACGTATATGTTCTACGAGTTCATAAATAGTGCTCGGTCCTCTTTTTTAGAGCATAAATAGCGTGAAGCCCAACAATTTTGGAGCATAAAAGTGCCAAGGTTAGTTTTTTGAGCATAAAAAGTCCTTAGCTTAGCTTTAGAGCATTAAGCTCAATTTCTTTTTCTTTCTTTTGAGCAAAACAATATATGTTCATAGTGCTTATGCATTCAAGGATTTTCATTTGTCCGTGCCATCTTATGTGGCATCTTCCTCATTATTTTCGGGGTCTTATTTTAAGTAGCAAAAGATGCAATTGTAGCTGCTTCTAAACTTTAATCTATTTGTGCTATTATTATAGACTCCTCCAAAATTGTTGTTGAGCAACAAAAGTATTAGCATAGCTTATAAAAATTGGCATAATTGAAATAGAAGTCTGGGTAGACATAGAACCAAGATCAAGAGTTTTTGCTGCACTATCAACAATTGTATTGCCCCTTCTTCATCTTCTTTAAAAGTATGGTAATTCGTTTTCTGGTGTGCCACTTGAAGAACGACCATAATCTGGCAACTATGCCTAACAGCCTTAGGGATGATTTGAAGGATAATTGGATTCTTGAAACTCTACTGCCATTATGGATTTTTTCACTTGCACTTGTAGTATAAACCATTGATATCATTATTGAAAAATTTTATCAAATAAACAACGGAAATTTAAGCTAGGAGAATTATAAAGTTTATATGAGTACACGGTTTTAATAAAAAAATCAAGATAGTATAGAAATATTACCTTTCAATACTGTTAGAAGATTTTTGCTGCAAGTTTTCTTTCACCAATGATTTCCAAACCAATCTTTTAGCAGTAGCTGTAAAAAGAAGAGTGGGCTTTTTTTCTAATATAATTGTCGTTTAGAGAAAAAGTTATTTTTCTCTGAAATACACGTTAAAAGAAAAAATATTTATTTTTCTCCTCTGCAAAGGTTTCCACCCTTTATGTTTCTTTTATATGACTTCTACTTTAATTAAAAATAATTTTAATTAAATCAAAATTAATTAATTAATAATATTTATTAATTAATTAAATTTGTAAAACAACTTTTAGTAGAAGTGAAACTCTAATTAATTCAAAATTAATATTTAAAAGAAACGATAAAGAGAATAAATATCTCTATAAGAATTTATCCATTTAATTTCTTAAATTAAATTATTTGGATATTAATGAAAGATATTTGTCTTAAAATATCTTATTAATTAATTCTTAATTAATTAATTTAATATCCAAATTAAAACACGTATTCTAAAAAATTATTTTCTGGACATAAAAATAATTAGTGTAATAATATTATCCATTGTATTATTTATAGTACCTACAATTTCAAGCTCCAATAAATTTAGATAATTAATTAAACTCTTTAATTAATTAATTCAATTTATTAATTCCAGTATTATTCCACTAAAAATTTAGAATTGAACTCTTGAAATTTTAGATATATTTTTTACTCATAAAACTTTGAGCAGTTCATTGATATAATCATTATATGTAGTTCAACCCTCCATAAACGGTTCATAATTAGAGCTAGGTTAATTTTCCATTTTACCTTCTCTAATTACATCTCTATCCTTAAGTTTTATTAATTCACCATTGAACAGTTAATTTATAAACCAGTTATAAATTGAGCGCTCCAACTGTTCAATTCCAGAATTAACACTTAAAAGAACCATCTTTCTGATTTCCAATAGGAAGGAATGGATTTCATATCTGTATGTCATATTCCTAGTTATTTATCCCATTAAATCTCCAAGAAACAAGTGTTGAGCTTGTTCTTAGAACAAACCTTAACAAGTAACTCAAAAGACTTAATAACATAAACAGAAGTTTATGACTACTCAGGATTAAGATTGATCTACATATGATCATCTATTGACATTGTTTGAATTCTCAGTTAGTAACGGAATTTATATAAGAATTCTAACTATGTCTGGTCCAGTCCTATATAATCATATTATGTAAAGTGCCTTTACCGTGATGTCACTACATTAACAGTCTGGATAAAACTATCACATTCTTAATGTTAGTAGACCGAACTAGTTATATTTAATTAAAGAACCAAACTTTAATTAATTTATTACGGACTATTTCGGTTTATTATCCATAATCTTAATCCTCTTGTATATATAACATTGATATATACTAAGATTATGGATACATAAATAAACTAGAATTTTTCTAATATTAAAATTAAGTATAATTAAGTATAAAAAAATGCTAATTTTATTTATTTCAAAAAAATAATGTAAAAATTACGTGCTTTTAGGGCATTATTCCTAACAATCTCCCACTTGCCCTAAAGCAGGTGAGACATGTCTCTTAGTCCTATGCCCTCTATGTGACCCTCAAACGTTTTGGCTAGTAACGTTTTAGTAAATGGGTTCGTAAGGTTGTGTTTGGAAGCTATCTTTATAACTGTCACGTCACCTCGATGCACGATCTCTCTGATCAGGTGATACTTCCTCTCAATATGCTTCCCTCTCTTGTGACTTCTTGGTTCTTTCGAATTTGCCACTGCCCCATTATTGTCACAATGTAGGGTCAAGGATTTATCCATATCTAGAACTATTTCCAGATCAGTAAAGAACTTCTTGGGCCATATTGCTTCTTTAGCTGCTTCACAAGCTGCTATATATTCAGCGTCCATGGTTGAATCAACAGTGCTAGATTGTTTTATACTTCTCCAGACTATAGCTTCACCACCAAGAGTGAACATTGACCCAGACGTCGATTTTCGAGTGTCCTTATCTGATTGAAAATTATAGTCAGTATAACCAATAGGGTTCAGGTCTCCACCTGATTAAACAAGCATATAGTTTCTCGTTCTCCTAAGATACTTGAGAGTATGCTTTACTACAATCCAATGACCCAATCCCGGGTTGGATTGGAAACGGCTGACTATTCCCACTGCATAGCAAATGTCAGGCCTAGTGCACAACACGGCATACATGAGGCTTTCCTACTGCTGATGCATAAGGAATCTTTCTCGTGTCCTCTTCCTCTTGATGTGTCTTAGGACATTGCTCCTTGGAAAGGACGACTCCATGTCAAGTCAGTAAATGACCCTTTTTAGAGTTTTGCATTGAGAATTGTATAAGCATCTTATCGATGTACGATGCCAAGAGTTTATTCTTGTGATCTCGAATAATCTGGATCCCAAGGACATAACTCGCTTCTCCCAAATCTTTTATTTGGAATTGCTTAGCTAGCCATTTCTTTATGTTAGATAATATATCCACATCATTCCCAATAAGTAGAATATTATCTACATAAAGTACCAAGAAGACCACCTTTTTTTCTTTGATGTACTTGTATACATAAGGCTCATCAATGTTTTGCTCGAAACCATAAGTTTTAAATGTCTCATAAAATCTTAAGTTCTAAGATCTTGAAGCTTGCTTAAGTCCATAAATAGACTTAAATAGCTTGCAACTTTTCTACTCTTGGCCTTTCACCACAAACCCTTCTGGTTGCACCATATAGATGCTCTCCTCAAGATAGTCATTCAAAAAAGCTGTCTTAACATCCATTTGCCATATGTCATAATTGAGACATGTAGCAATGGATAAGAGAATACAAGTGGATTTAAGGATGGTCACTAGCGAGAAAGTCTCCTTATAGTCGACTCCCTCCTTTTGGGTATAACCCTTTGCCACCAGCCTTGCTTTGAAAGTCTCCACTTCCCATCCACACCTCTTTTTCTCTTGAAGATCCATTTATACCCAATAAGTCTGACATCTTCAGGTGGATCTACAAGTTCCCTAGACTGAATTGAAGTACATAGACTCCATTTCTTGGTTCATGGCTTCTTGCCATTTTTCCTTATCAAACTCCTCCATTGCATGCTTGTATGTCAATGGATCATCTTGGTTTGTATCAGGATACAACAACTTGTGCTTCTCTGTCCTCTCTGTAGTGAGCAGGTAGTCTCACAACCCTCCCATTACATCGAGGCACCATGATGTTCTGATTAGGATCAGTGGCTTCTTGATTTTGCCGTTCATTAATTGTTAATGGTGATGGTCTAATTTGATCAGAGAGTAACTCCTCTAATACAACCTTACTACGAGGTTTGAAGTTTTTCATGTAATCATTCTTGAGAAAAGTAGCATTTGTCGATACAAATACCTTTTTCTCTTGAGGACAATAGAACAAACCTCCTCTAGTGCCTTTAGGGTAACCTAAAAATAGACACACTTCTGTTCGCGGTTCCAACTTCCCAGTCTTTCCTATCGACACATGTGCTGGGCACCCCTATATGCGAAAATGTCTTAAACTAGGTTTACGACCATTCCCATCTCTAGAGGTGTATGATGAACATACTTGGAAGGTACTACATTCAAAATGTAGACCGCAGCTTATAGTGCATATCCCCAAAACAAAAGTGGCAATAAAGAATAACACATCATAGATCTAACCATATCAAGCAGTGTTCTGTTTCTCTTTTCTACAACATCATTCTGTTGTGGTGTTCCAGGTGCTGTGAGTTGGGATGGAATGCCATGTTCCAGCAAATAATTCTTGAACTCTGAGTCAAGGTATTCACCTCCTCGATCTGATCGAAGAGTTTTAAGTGATTTACCTAATTGCTTTTCAGCTTCTGCTAAGAATTCCTTAAACTTTCCAAAAGTTTCGAATTTTCTTTGCATTAGGTATACGTAGCCATATCTAGAATAATCGTCAATAAAGCTAATAAAATATTCATAACTACCTTTAGCTTATACATTTAATGGGCCGCAGACATCACTATGTACAAGCTTAAGTGGTTCTTTCGCCCTTTGCCCTTTCGCCCTTTCGCCCTTTGCTGAGAAAGGTCTTTTAGTCATTTTTCCCTTTAGACAGGATTCACATACTGGTAGTGTACAAACATTTAGCTCTCCTAAAGGACCATCCTTTACGAGTCTATTAATTCTATCTAGATTAATATGACCTAACCTAAGGTGCCAAAGATATGTCTTGTCACTTTGAGAAACTTTCTGTCTTTTAAGTTTAGGATGTTCTACTATGAACAGTTCTGTATTAAGTCATGGTCTTTCATTTGGTCTTAAAACATAAAGCCCATTTTCTTCTTGTGCTGAACAAATATATAAACCATCTTTTGAAATAATAATCTGATTATTATTAAATGAAATGCTAAATAATTGTTCAACCAATTTAGAAACTAAAATCAAATTTCTTCTAAAACTAGGAATAAAATAAACATTGTTCAAAACAATAAATTTATTTTGAAAATATAAACAAACGACTCCCACTGCTAATGCAAAAACAATTGATCCATTGCCATTTTCATGGTGAAGTCTCCATCAGCAAGCTCCCTGGACGAACTAAGCATCTACAATGAAGAACAAACATGATTAGTGGCTCCTGAATCAACTATCCAAGGAGATAAATCATCTTCCACTAAACAAGCTTCTAGAGCTAGTAAATCGAATTTACCTTTCTTCTTGTCCTTCAGCTCAGAGAGATACTTTTTGCAGTTTCTTTTCCATTGCCCATCAACTCTGCAGTGGAAACATTTTCCTTTCGGTGTTTTGTTCTTACTGCCTTTGGAGCCTTTCTTGGCTTTCTTGGATTGTGCTCCAGAACCATTTTTTGAATTCTTCCTCTTTTTGCTCTTGTTAGAGGAAGTGGACTTATCTTCGGCAACATTTGCCTCACCTTCTTTGGGCTTCTCTTTGGAGATAGCCTCAAAGGTTTGCAGTTCATTGGGTAGTTGAGTCATGTTGTAATTTAGCTTATTCATAATATGGTTTGTCTTGAATTGGGTAAAAGCCAGGTGATAACGACTCAAGAATGATGCTGACTTGAGTACCTCATCAATGGTCGCACCATGGATCTCTGCCTCATTCATATAGTTCACCATGTTCAAAACATTCTCTCTAACTGAAACGCCCTTTTTCATCTTCGCATTCATGTAGTTACGAGTAGCTTCAGACGCGATTGATCCGAGGGTTGCCCAAACATGGCCTAGAGGGACTCCCATATCTCATATGCAGTCTCCATCCGTTCATGCTTCTGTCTAAGCACGTCATTCATACTAGCTAGCATGTAGCAGCGGGCCTTGTTATTGGCTTGAATCCAATTATCATATTGCTCTCGTACATTATGAGGTGCACTGGAGCAGGTTTTGGAGGACACTCCTCAAGGAGAACAAACTTTTTTGTTCTCACATATCAGCACTATATTCATGTTACTCTTCCATTTTATAAAAGTTTTACCGTTTAACTTTTCGTTTGCAAGTAAAGCGATAATGGGATTGGTTGCAGATATGATTGCTGAAATAAATAGATATAGCATTTAATATACGTAACATAATATCAAAATATTTTTTGGAATAGTAAACGTGATGCATGATGTATATGATAAATTACTAAACCACAATAATTTAATTTTACAATTAATGTGCAATCGTGGGGTAGGTCACACTAATATAATTGAATTGAGACTATCTCAATTAGTAAATGAAATTCAAAATATCTCATATTTTCATTCATTTATTAATTACCGTTATTTTTGTCAAGATACCTATTAACAATTTAATATATATCTTTATGAGTGTAACCCATTGTTTTGGATTCTAACAACTTAACTCAAAAATACTGTCGTAGGGTAGGTCAATTTTGAAATACATTATCTGAATCCTATCGCTAGGAAGCCAACCTTGATATTAATATAGACAGACACGCTCCGTAGGGAGGACGAAATCTAAGCGTCGCGAGGCGCTACTTATATCTATTGTGTTGTACTAACAATGGAGACTATGGGGTATATTGTCATATATCCCTCTCCCACTCATTATTTTTAAAAATTATGTGTTTCTTATTATAAAACATCTTATGTTTTATAACCCTAGTGAATTATTTATATCTCATATTAATAATTACTAAATAAATATAATTCTATTTTGGTTAATTATTTAGGTTAACATAGTCCAAACTAATTGGGTCTAACAAATTAGAATAATCTAATTCTATTAATGGATGCCTAAATAATTACCACTGAAAGTAATAAAATCACATTTTATTATTAAGAAAATTGAATATAGAATATAGGCTAACTTAAAAATTAACAATTATTTTAGATAAGCCCAAATTAAATAAATTAGATAATTACTAAGTTTAATTATAAAACTTAATTACCCATGATTTAATTTGTTATTCTATTCAATTAATCTAATTAATTATAATCATATTCATATTTAACTATTAAATAGAAATGATAATATGCATTGCATTCAATAATGACAATGAGTGGGTATTATGAATGGCATGTTATTATGATGGTCATGTTATCATATCACATATCTCATAACAAAAATAATTAACAATTAATTAACTTTGGCCGGGTCTCCTAGGATATTTAATTACAAACCCAAATAATCAATTAAAATTACAAAAGTATATAGGCTCGCAAGCACAATAAAATGATCTTCCAAAGTCCACAGCAAGCTCATCTTGACAAGTCATTAGAAATAAATGTTCATATGAGTTCAAAAACTTTTCTTAAGCCCAATGTTTAATTATTGCAAGACAATCCAACTTTTGGACCTTTTTTTATTTTTAAATAGCTTAATAAAGCCAAAAAATAATTAAAAAAATTTCAAAAATCCCGAAAATAAAATTTAATTAAAATTTAAATTCTGGTATAGGGGTTTTTATGAAAAATATCAAATGGACTCAATTGATATTTATTAAAAAATGATAATCAAATTTCACGTCCAGAGACTTTTTCTTGCACCCGGCCAGTTACTGACTTTTAGTTTCTGGCCTTGCATGCTACCTTGCGATTATGGCAGTAGGTACTTTACACACTATCTTGACATCTTCTCTTATATTTCTTCATTAATTCCAATTTTAAGATTCACCAATTAATTACATAACAAAAATAAATTACATTGAACCTATACCCTTTATACATCAAAACTAACGACCAAAGGATCCATACACAAAACGATAAAATATACCACTCATCAAAGCATATAAATAGAAAAAAGGAAATACCCACTCATGCATACATAAAAACTAAAACCATATACTCATATAATCTTGGCTCTGATACCAATTGTTAGAAAATTTTATCGAATAAACAGCAAAAATTTAAGCCAGAAGAATTATAAAATTTATACGAGTATATGATTTTAATAAAAAAATCAAGATAGTATAAAAAAATTACCTTTTAATACTGTTAGAAGTTTTTTGCTGCAGGTTTTCTTTCATCAATGGTTTCCAAACCAATCCTTTAGCAGTAGCCGTAAAGAGAAGAGTGGACTTCTTTTCTAATATAATGGTGGTTTAGAGGAAAGTTATTTTTCTCTTAAATACACAATAAAAGAAAATATATTTATTTTTCACCTCTGCAAAGGTTTCCACCCTTTATGTTTCTTTTATACGACTTCTACTTTAATTAAAAATAATTTTAATTAAAACAAAATTAATTAATTAAGAATATTTATTAATTAATTAAATTTGTAAAACAACTTTTAGTAGAAGTGAAACTCTAATTAATTCAAAATTATTATTGAAAAGAAACGATAAAGAGGATAAATATCTCTATGAGAATTTATCCATTTAATTTCTTAAATTAAATTGTTTGGATATTAATGAAAGATATTTGTCTTAAAATATCTTATTAATTAATTCTTAATCAATTAATTTAATATCCAAATTAAAACACGTACTCTAAAAAATTATTTTCTGGACATAAAAATAATTAGTGTAATAATATTATCCATTGTATTATTTACAGCACCTACAATTTCAAGCTCCAATAAATTTAGATAATTAATTAAACTCTTTAATTAATTAATTCAATTTATTATTTCCAGTATTATTCCACTAAAAATCTAGAATTGAACTCTTGAAATTTTAGATATATTTTTTACTCATAAAACTTTGAGCAGTCCATTGATATAATCATTATATGCAGTTCAACCCTCCATAAACGGTTCATAATTAGAGCTAGGTTAATTTTCCATTTTACCTCTCTAATTACATCTCTATCCTTAAGTTTCATTAATTCACCATTGAACAGTTAATTTATAAACCAGTTATAAATTGAGCGCTCCAACTGTTCAATTCAAGAATTAACACTTAAAAGAGCCATCTTTTTGACTTCCAATAGGAAGGAATGGATTCTATATCTGTATGTCACATTCCCAGCTATTTATCCCATTAAATCTTCAAGAAATAAGTGTTGAGCTTGTTCTTGGAACAAACCTTAACAAGTAACTCAAAAGACTTAATAACATAAACAGAAGTTTATGACTACTCAGGATTAAGATTGATCTACATATGATCATCTATTGACATTGTTTGAATTCTCAGTTAGTAACGGAATTTATATGAGAATTCTAACTATGTTTGGTCCAGTCCTATATAATCATATTATATAAAGTGCCTCTACTGTGATGTCGCTATATTGATAGTCCGGATAAAACTATCACATTCTTAATGTTAGTAGACCGCACTAGTAATATTTAATTAAAGAACCTAACTTTAATTAATTTATTACGGACTATTTCAGTTTATTATCCATAATCTTAATCCTCTTGTATATATACTAAGATTATGGTTACATAAATAAACTAGGATTTTTCTAATATTAAAATTAAGTATAATTAAGTATAAAGAAATGCTTAATTTTATTTATTCCAAAAAAAAAATGTACAAATTACATGATTTTAGGGCATTATTCCTAACAATCATAGTCATCAAAATTAAGTTCGACTGGTGTAATAGCATTCTAAGATGTTGTATTGAGTAAGTCAAAAAAGCTAAGAATTATGTTTCTTGTCGTAGTTTAGTATTTTTAAGTAACAAAGAGAAATCCATATTCTGCGGCTTTCCACGGCCTTTGTAACTGCCTCACCAACTAAAACACATTAGAACAGCGAACCATCCTATTCAATGTCCGAATATCAGCTGAGATATAACCCTTTGACCTCTGCAAGGACGATAAAGAAATGACCAATCATGTTTAGGTTCTCCAATGAACTAAATCAAATCATGAGTTGCAAGGCCAGAAAGGTAGTCATTCTTGTGACACTTTACATCATGCTTGCTCTCTCATATAGTAACACAATCAAGTATTGTCATGCCTCCTCATGATAATTCAGGGCATGTGCTTTTTTAACGTAATTACAGAACATCACGTATGATCAATAGAAGAAGATTAACCATTGTTGTGCCTTTCTTATTCTTCTCCAAAATAATATCAATGGGGTTTGTAGTAGGTGTAGCATTCTAAAGCTATCCACTTCTTGTATTTGTAAACCTTATGTAGGTATTAGTGCAAACAAACTCAACCACTGACTTGAAAGCTATCCTCCGCCTATTTCAAACTCCTTCATTTCTTGATACAATAGAAGTAGTGAAATATGTAATTACAACTACTCATAGCCAATGGAATAATGCACCAAATTTCTGTGCCAATGGAACAATACATTGTTTTAATAAATTTTTAAAAAATATAAATCCTGTTTGTTATTGCTAATCAGACCTACGACATATGAACCCCGTTCTTTACGGACTGTTGTGATATTACCTTCAATATATTCATCTTTTTTTTTTAACTTCAACATAGTACACAATATGAAATATGTTAATTAGTTACATGAAAGATATTATTATTTCTCAACCAATAGAATAAACCAACTTAATGTAGAAGTTAAAACTCGTTATCTTTTAGGATATTAACATCTTTCATATTATCGTTCAAGATTTTAACATCCTACACATTGTCTTTCACGATATTAACATCTTGAAATTTTTCCAAAATAATATCAATGAGATTTGTAGTAGGTGTAGCATTTTAGAGCTACCCACTTCCTGGATTTTTAAACCTTATGTAGGTATTAGTGAAAACAAACTCAATCACTGACTCGAAAGCTATCCTCCACCCATTTCAAACTCCTTCATTTATTGACAAAACTTTTTAGGAGTAATAATTTGCATTAAAAAGCTAAATTGAGATTTTTTTTTTGTAGGCTTACTCTCTATATTGGGGTTGCAGATTGTTCTTCGTTGTCAAATCATCTGTATTGTTTCACTTCTACTTACCCATATAGTCATTCATTGGATTCCAAGTTTCCAAAGCAGTTGAAGAAGAAATGTGCTCTAAGAGCAAGCATGACTCAAACGGGATAGTAGGGTGAGATAAAAGCACCTTGTCGAACATCGAGTCTTGTTTAGTTCTTTGACACAGTGGGTTACATAAATGTTCTAATGGACGATATTAAATGTTGTTTTAACCCTAACGGCTCAAACCACAAGTATCAAGGTAACAATCTCGTAATGGATCAAATAAAAGAGAAATATTTTATTGAATGAAAGATTGTTTCAAACAATAACATAGGCTTTCTATATATAATAGAGAAAATATAGTATTACAAGCTAACTCAAAAACGGAAATATAACTCATACCTAAATAAGAAAACTAGGAATTGAATAATAAATCGAATTGGCAAGAATAAATCCTAAACTAATTAAATTATAAAATTGTCCTACATTATATTCCCTCTCTTAAAGAAAACCCGTCCTCGAGTTTTATTTGGCAGATGAATACTAAGTGCAACATTATATCATCCAGTGCCTTATTAGTGACCCTTTGAAACCAAACCACTTTTACGCTTCTCATAACTCATTCGATGTACGTTCCGTTTTGTTTTTGATATGAATAGGTAGTTTCATGTCAATGATAGGTGGGTTATCTTCAACTTGAATTTCTTGCACATGTTCAATCATATTATCAATTTCTAAATTAAAATCGAATAAGACCTCTTCTTGCATAATCTTTGGCACGTCTACAGTCGTCATTTCAAGAACATCTTCATCACTACCTTAGAGTCAACTTCAGTCTTATTATCAAATATCTTGTTGACTAAGTTGTCAATATAAACATGTCTAATAACTCTATCCAGGTCAAACTTTAGTTGCCCTTCAATTCCTTTGATTAAAAGGATGGCATATAGTAATATATTCATAGTATATGACGGCATTCAATCTCTTATATCGACACAGAGTACCTCCAAAATCTCTCAACTAAAGATTCTTCACTTATAAAAAAATGAATGCCCATGAAATTCCTCAAAATCTATAGCATAAGAATGAACAGATCTCATACCTTGATATGTGAAACAATAATCAAGAGGAGTGAATCGTGACCTCATTAATCGTTCATCTAATGCCATAATCAAATTTTATCTTCTTGACTTGCAAGTCGTGACCATTGTAATATATTCCACCAATATGTTGCGCTTCCTTTTAACAAAAAAACAAATGACTAATTGTACACGTTTATCCATAGATATCCTCTCAACTTGAATGAATTATTTTACATCCTTCAACCAAAACAAAAATAGTTTAGGATTGCATTTTTCAACAAACAACAACTCATCATGCCTAACATAATAGAACACATTTCTCCTTTTTTTTTTTGGTTGTTTTGAGGAAACGATGTACTGATGGATATGGTTGTGTTTAGCGGCTCAGGAAAGCTCTATTTGGTACAGAGGTAGGCTCTGATACTAATTGATGCAAGCGAGATAGTTGGATAGGATAAAAGCACCTTGTCAAATGTCGAATCTTGTTTGGTTCTTTGCAGAGTGAGTTAGATAAACGTTCTAATGGACGAGATTAGATCTTGTTCTAACCATAACGGCTCAAAACACGAGTGTCAAGAAAACAATCCTATTAGGGATCAAATAAAAGGGGAATATTTTATTGAATGAAAGACCGTTTGAAACAATAACCTAGGCTCTTTATATATAAAAAAGAAAGTCTGGTGTTACAAGTTAACTCGAATCAGGAAATATAACTCCTACCTAAATAAGAAAACTAGGAATTAAATAACAAATAGAATTGGCAAGAATAAAAGACTTCCTAAACTAATTAAATTCTAAAATTGTCCTACATCAAAGCAACAACAATCCAATTATGGTACTTGATGTTTCGACACTGAATATGCTTGGTAAATTGTATCATGTAGCTTTGCAGAATCACTATGGACTATTCACTTAAGATAAACCTATGGACTTGATGCCCGGGAAAGGTAGCGAGATCAAATTTTAGGCTTTAATTAGTGAATCAAACTTGAAAACATTAATAACACTTGATTGGGATAAACGTGAGGATGAACTGATAAAATTAAGACACTAAAACTATTTTCATAGAAATTTCTATTCCTTTAAATTCAATTTCTATTTGATTATGCTTTTATTTAAATTTATTTAATACGACCCGTGTTTTTGCAGCTAGCATTGTTGCGATTACTTCATAAAAGGAACAGGTTATTAATTGGTGTACGAGATTCATTTCTAATTGAACATTCATTTCTCTCAGGACTATATAATTATTGGCCTCCTACTATATAAGAGACCAAGCACTTATGTTTTAAAAGCAATGTAGCATAATTTTGCTTTAAATAGAAACTAATATGGGTTTGATTCATAATCGTCATTTATATAAATTTGTAAATCTTGGTAGACTTCTCTTATTCAATACTCAATCAGAAAAATTCTTCGATTTTATTAAAACTTTTACTAGACACGGGAAAGATGGCTCACAACCATATTTTTTTTTCAGTTCGTCATTTTTAAAGGTTTCAATTACTTCACTAAAAAATACTGCATAACCTTTTATATTTTATTTATGTTCATTATTTAGGTTTGCTATTACATCATTACAAAAGTTTTCACTACAATTTTTGTTTTGTTTAAAGTAGACTATAAAATTAGAGATAATATTTCTTCTAGGATAATAGAAAACATATATAAGAGAAATATAGAAAGAATCATAAAAATTAAAAAATAATATTAAACGCGCAAAAATAGTGCTCGGTCCTCTTTTTAGAGCATAAATAGCGTGAAGCCCAACAATTTTGGAGCATAAAAGTGCCAAGGTTAGTTTTTTTAGCATAAAAAGTCCTTAGCTTAGCTTTAGAGCATTAAGCTCAATTTCTTTTTTTTTTTTTGAGCAAGACAATATAGGTTCATAATGCTTACGCATTCAAGGATTTTCATTTGTCAGTGCCATCTTATGTGGCATCTTCCTCATTGTTTTCGGGGATTTATTTCAAGTAGCAAAAGCTGCAATTGTAGCTACTTCTAAACTTTAATCTATTTGTGCTATTATTATAGACTCCTCCGAAATTGTTGTTGAGCAACAAAAGTATTGGCATAGCTTATAAAAAATGGCATAATTGAAACAGAAGTTTGGGTAGACATAGAACCAAGATGAAGAGTTTATGCTACACTATCAACAATTGTATTGCCCTTTTTCATCTTCTTTAAAAGTATGATAATTATTTTTCTGTTGTGCCACTTGAAGAACGTCCATAATCTGGCAACTATGCCTAACAACTTTCGGGACGATCTGAAGGATAACTGGATTCTTGAAACTCTACTGCCATTATAGATTTCTTCACTTGCACTTGTAGCACAAACCATTGATATCATAGTCATCAAAATAAAGTTCGGCAGGTGTAATAGCATTCTAAGATTATGTATTCAGTAAGTAAAAAAAAGCTAAGAATTAAGTTTCTTGTTGTAGTTTAGTATTTTAAGTAACACAGAGAAATCCATATTCTGTGGCTTTCCATGGCCTTTGTAACTGCCTCACAAACTAAAACACATGAGAACGGCAAACCATCATATTTCATGTCCGAAAATAAGCTAAGATATAACCCCTTGACCTCTGCAAGGATAATAAAGGCATGTGCTTTTTTAGGCTCTCCAATGAACTAAATCAAATCATTAGTTGCAAGGCCAAAAAGGTAGTCATTCTTGTGATACTTTACATCATGCTTGCTCTCTCTTATAATAACACAATCAAGTATTGTCATGCCTCTTCATGATAATTCAAGGCATGTGCTTTTTTAACATAATTACAGAACATCATGTATGATCATTACAAGAAGATTAACCATTGTTGTCCGATTGATAAGAACTGTGCCTTTCTCATTCTTCTTCAAAATAATATCAATAGGATTTGTAGTAGGTGCAGCATTCTAAAGCTATCCACTTCCTGTATTTGTAAACCTTATATAGGTATTAGTGCAAACAAACTCAACCACTAACTTGAAAGCTATCCTCCACCTATTTAAAACTCCTTCATTTCTTGACACAACATAAGTAGTGAAATATGTAATTACAACTACTCATAGCCAATGGAATAATGCACCAAATTTCAGTGCCATTGAAACAATACATTGTTTTAATAAATTTTTAATAAATATAAATCCTGTTTGTTACTACTAATCAGACCTATGACATATGAAGCCCATTCTTTACGGACTGTTGTGATATTACCTTCAATATATTCATTTTTTTTTAACTTCAACATAGTACACAATATGAAATATGTTAATTAGTTACATGAAAGATATTATTATTTCTCAACCAATAGAATAAACCAACTTAATGTAGAAGTTAAACCTCGTTATCTTTTAGGATATTAACATCTTTCATATTATCTTTCAAGATGTTAACATCCTACACATTGTCTTTCAAGATATTAACATCTTGAAATTTTTCCAAAATAATATCAATGAGATTTGTAGTAGGTGTAGCATTTTAAAGCTACCTATTTCCTGGATTTTTAAACCTTATGTAGGTATTAGTGAAAACAAACTCAGTCACTGACTTGAAAGCTATCCCCCACCCATTTCAAACTCTTTCATTTATTGACACAACTTTTTATGAGTAATAATTTGCATTAAAAAGCTAAATTGAGATTATTTTTTGTTTGTAGGCTTACTCTCTATGATATTTAGGATACTGTTAATGAAGGTTTGTTTTCCCACTAAGAGAAATGCTACTGGTGAGAGTTCATTCCTAAAAGTCAAAGATGAGTGGCCACTACAAAAAAACTGGGCTATCTTGATAAATGAATAGTGACACTTAATTTTTGTATCAAATTTACTTGATAATTATGTGGCACATTTTATTTTTTTTTCATAATTTGTGACACAAACTTTACACATAAAAAAGCGTGTCATTCATTTGTGATAGAAAATTTTCAATCATATTTTCATATTAATTTAAATAATTACACTTCTATAAATAATATTATATTTTATCGAATTTTAAAGAAAATAATTATATTATGCTATATATTATTAATAAGACATGATCATCATTCTGGTTTATAAAGTAGATTTTTATTAAAAATTTGAAAAATATTGAAATAGATTATCTCATTATATCAAACATTAGTATGTATGTGTATATATATATATATTATGAGCTTAAATGCTTTTTTTCAACAAAATAATAAAGATTTGTCAACGACTAAATCTTCGATCTTGCCCATGAATATAATAAAGTGAGAATAAATAAATAGTTTATTGTAGATATGGCAAATGAGCAAGTACGTACATCCACAAAAATTAAGCCCACAGTGACTTTCAGACAAAGCTAACAAAACTCGTACAGTAAAATAAATATATTCAACTTCATCTATTGTAGAGCGATGTTACTATTATTCTATATACCAGCCGGCTTGTTAGAAAGCACCTTAAACGCTACCCATAAGTCTATATAAGTTGCGCAAGGCTATGTATAGTAGACTCAAATAGTTCATAATCTTGATAATGAACGAATGACAGATGAATAATGACACTTAATTTTTGTGTCAAATTCACTTGATAATTATGTGACGTATTTTTTTTTCATAATTTGTGACAGAAATTTGACATATAAAAAAGTCAGTTATTTGCAATATATATTTATCAATCATGTTTTCATATTAATTGAACTAATTGTACTTCTATAAACAATATTATATTTTATCAAATTTTAAAGACTAATTATTTTATGCTAAATAAATATTGCTAATAAGACATGATCATCATTTTTAATAAATTAGATTTTTAAATATGGAAATAGATTATCATGTTTAATCGAACATTAATTATAAGCTTAAATACTTTTTTTAATCAAAATAATAAACATTTGTCATCAACTAAATGTCCTACTTTGATCTTACCTGTGAGTATAATAAAATGAAAATAAATAATTAGTTTATTGTAGATATGGTAAATGAGCATGTCCATCCACAAAAATTAAGCCCACTTGATTTTCAAAGCCAATAAAGCTCACACGGTAAAATAAATAAATCCAACTCATCTAGTATAACTCGATGTTACTATTGTTCTATATACCAGTCTGGCCTATTAGAAGGTAGTTTCAACACTACCAATAAGCCTATATAGGTTGTGCAAGGCCATGAATAATAGACTCAAACAATTCATAAACTTACTAATAAATAGTAAGTATCTTTCCTATTTATGAGTTGAACAATAAGCCCAAAAGTAGACAACACATTCCTACTCGTAAATTGTTTCTATTTCATGGAATTATCTATTCAGATCTTTGATCTATTATTGAAGCTTGCAATGCATATTCTAATCATTTTTCTATTTGACATGTAAAATTACAAAATACAACTGCATGCACTCTAACAACTTGCATCTATTTAGATGTCAAATGAGACCAATACTAATTATAATAAAGTACTAATAGATATTTACATATAAGAGATCATACTATATCAAATGTTTATTTGAAAATAAACTAAAACCAAAACAATCCTGTAAAAAGTTTGAACATAGCTATACAATGTAAAAAATATCTAAAGAAAAATCTTTTCTAAAAATTAATTGTTAATGGATGTAACACTAGATCCTTTTGATATATTGTAGGCCATCCACAAATATAAACTTACTATAGTCAAGCTTTGGTTGTAGGCTAATTAGACTTGAGACCAAAGTCGAACCAAAAGGTTGGATCATAATCTGTCACCAAGATTCATGGGCAATTGATCAACTCTTTTGAACCAAGTTCTAGAAAATTTTCTTGTGAATAGATAATCTCCAATAGAACATCTGCAACACCTTGTCCAATAATAGCAAAAATCTCCACAGATCCCTAACTAATACTAGGACCTGACCATTAGGGTTGGGTTAGGGGAATATTATTCATCTCCCAATTGAAAATGGATTGGGAATAGGGATATTAATTCTCTTTCCCCTTCCCACCCCCAATGACTGCAAAAATTGAAAATTTTATTTATTAAATTAAAATTATATTTATATCATTTAAGAAATAATTTAATAAGGTGTATTATTTTCATTTCAATCATCAAGTCCTTTAGAAACAAATTTAATTTTATTATTTAGTCAATTATGTCCTTATAATATAATTATATTTTCCTAAATTCTAAATGCTTAATTATATATAAAAAAATTATAGATCTAAAGAAAACCCTCGTTTATCTTACAATTTTCCTCAAAATATTGTTTTACAAAATTATCAAAAATTAAAATCTTTAAGATAGATTTAATATAATTTATTCAATTAATTTTATCAATTCTATTTAAAATTGTATTATAATCAATTACCACACTTTTTTGTTAACAGAAAAATTACAATAAATTATCAATTAAATTTAATATTTTATTTTAACAAAATTATTATTAGTTATAATATTTTATATAAATTGTCTCAATTAAGTTGATGATTATTGTTAATTATTTATTTGTATCAATTAATTTATGAAAAAATTATACATTTATTTTATTATATTTTTTTTATATGAAGTGATGAAAGTTTATTAACATACTCTTTATTACTGAGAATTTATAATATGTTACTAACATGACAATGAATAATACGAAGAAGAAGAGCATAAGTGATGATGGGAAAATCATTGTCAACTACAGCATGTCTGGAGTCCCTTATAGGGAATAAGCTAATGATTTGGTTAGCGCTTTGGGCGTTTTGGCTCAGACTACAGTTCCAATCATATATAAGGACTGGAGATATGTGGATATCAGTACAGGTAATTTAATAACATTTTTACCATTTTCTATATGTGTCTCTTATTTATGCGTTGTTTGGATTAGAATTGTTCCCAACCATGCTTAATTACTTGATTATTATTATTGTTATTATTTTCAACATTAGTTCTTAGATTTTAATAGTAATTTGTTTATTCTAATTAAAATGCACGCTTATTGATGATAACTAAGAATTAGTGTAGAAGAAATAAGAATGGAAGTTTTTAGAGTTTTAAACATTGCAATGCTATTATGGTTAATTGTATATTATATATTTCATTTTATTACATCTAAAAATTATTTTTTCTATAATCACTTATAATTTGTTTGTTACATTATTTAAGTTCCAATAATTATGTATCAACTTCAAATTATTAAATTATTGACCCTTATTTTTCTTTTCTTTTTAGATAATTGTTTGCATTAATGGAAAATGACTAGTTCAATCTTTTGTTGCTTATGTTTCTAACTTATTCGTGTATATGTTTTTTTTTATAGGATCGTTATGTACTAAGTATGAAAAGTAAAAACAAGTTTTCAAAACACTTGGTACGGCATTCAGAAATTTTAAGCACATGTTAACAATTGAGCACATACTTCCTCATAGAGAGAATTTGAAGATGCTAAAAAAGCCTCCCTTGCAATACAACTTTATCAAACAAGAACATTGGAATGCATTTGTTGCACATCGTCTTACCAATGACTTTGCGGTATGTGTCCAAAGAAAAACTTTTGTTTTTCGCATTTTCTATTGTTGGTATTAATTTTAACCCTAAATTCAAATGCTGCATGCAAAAAGTACAAATATCTGCAAGAGAAAAAAGGGCACAAAATATTTATAACCATTCATTAGGTAGAAGTGGTTATGTTGGTCTCAGGCAACAATTGGTAAGTTATAATTTATTAGTTGGACTTTATTAATTATAAAGATAAAATATAACATATCTATCATAATTCTCTTTCTTATCTAATTGAGAAGCTTTAATTTAGACAAATTTACAACAAACATTATTAGTTATACGATAAAAAGTCTTAAATCTTTACTTATCTTTTGTATGCATATATGTCTCATTTTCGTTGGATTAGGTATGGATTTCAAGAATATTAAATATGCCTTGCTTGAAAATAGGTCATTTTGTATAAGCCTAATAAGTTTTTATATTGATTGTTTACAGTGTATAGAATTGCATATTTCTGAAGACCAAATTAACAGGAATGTTGCTTGGAAAAGAGCACACCAGCTAAAAAATGAAGGCTTTCAACCAGTAGTTTTACCTGTAATAGAAAAAATTGTAAGTATAAATTTGCAACATGCTTCAAATTTTTTTATATAATTTATATATAATTTTTAGCTACAGTAATTAATCCATCATATTTTTAATCTTTGATTTAGGATGAGCTATTAGAAAAAAAGAAGAATGGCTTATTTATGAGTAATGGTGAGAATGATATATTGACACAATCGTTGGGAAAATGCGTGAATAAAAGCATTATGCTACAAGGGGCAGGGAAATTTATAACCTCTTCAATGTACTTCAACACCCCTCATGGTAATGAATTTCATGAGCGAGAAAGAAGACATTATGACCAAAAGCTTTATGAATTTAATGTGCAATTAGAAGAACTTCTAAAACTTTTAAATAAAATATCAAAACAGTCTTCAGTCACATATTCAAATGGATAAAAAAAAAATTTGTGAAAGAGACGAAAAAGGCAAAGGAAGAAGAAGCACAATTTGATGGAAGGGATGCTAAGAAGGTAGAGGTAAAAGAAGTACAACATGAGGAAGTTGATGATGAGAAGGTCGAGGAAGAAGAACATATGGTTGATTTAGAATCTTTGGTATATGAGAAATATTTTCTATGTTTTTCTTACTAATTGAATTTACTTTTGAATTCATTTAATATATAATTTTGGTTTGTATTATAGGGAAAAAGGCAACTGCAGGTAAAAGAAAAGTAACTTCAGAGGAGCAATAGAATATTACAAAAGGAGGGTTTTTGAAACTACTGTGAAACATATTGATGTTGCACATAAAACAATTGTGCAAACAAGCCTATCAAGCTTAGATACGACCTGCAAAAGTCCGATTAAAGTCAAAGAAAATATGAAACTGATGGCACCAACGTGGATAATAAGAAATTTGGGGATTATGAATATGAAAAGGAATCCTAATATGAAATTTTTGCCAAGTATTTCAATTGAATGTTACCAACTAATCAGATTGTTTCGTATGCATTAGATAATGAGATATATGGAGGATCTTGTACAACTTTTATTGGCAGAAATGAATGTGATGCTATAATTTATATGAAAGAAACAAATGCTAATAACATGCATTTATAACATGCGTAAGTAGATATTTTTATGATTTATGGTTAATTTGTTTTGTTATCTATTGTATAGAGACAACATGTAATTGTTAATATCATTTCTTTGTTCTTTTTTCTTTTTAACAAGTATTTGAATGAGAAAAGGAAGAATGAGCATAAGTCACAAGAGTTTGGATTTGTTAATCCTGGTAGTGTATCTATTGCAAATAAAATGCATGCCAGAAAAACATGTGATGATAGTTGTCATGCGATTGCAAGATTAGAGCAATTAAAGCAACGCCAACTAGTTTTCATGCCCTATAATCCAAGGTATGACTTTTTGTCAAGTTTTTAACATACGATTACACTTTTCTAATAAGTTTTTATTTGCAGATTACATTGGGTTTTAGTTGTTATTGATCCAACAACAAAAGCAGCATACTATTTAGATCCTATAAAGGAAGAACTAGGTATTGAAATTCGAGAATTGATAAACAGGTAAGCATAACCTAATTTTTCTTGAGGTATACATAGTTATAAATATTATTCTATATTGATTAATTAATTATGTATATATTTACAGGGGCATTATAATTTTCACTACACAACATAACAGAAAAAAAATAAATGTCCAGTTCACCATTATTAAGGTATTGAATAATCATGCTTTAATTGTGTTTGAATGTATGTAAATATATTTGAAAAGATGCACAAATATTGAATTATATGGAGTATAAACCAAAAGTATATTGATTGGTAAATTATCAAGCAACTTGATAAGTCCAAACTAAAGACATAAAGGATGCATATATGTTGAGAGCATTAATTTTCATGTCAACGGGCCCTAAGGCAACCAAGGTCAGTTGAATGCAGGTATTATGTCATGCAATATATTGAAGATATTATGGATGATAGAAGTTTACTTACCGTTGGTGTAAGTGTTTGTGATATATTAAATATGCTTACGATAATGTAATCATTATATTTATTTATTTCAACTTATGAAGAATTGATATGAATGGATAACATTTGTAGTTTGAAGATAAGGAGAGTTACATTGAAGAAGAGACAGATGACACTCAAATGGCATGGGCTAATTTTGTTTCTAACTTTATAGGTAAATATGAGTACTATTGTTTATTCTATTTTCGATTACATGGTATGGTTATGGATGTTTATTTATTGGATAGTTACTTTTATAATTGTTACATACGACTAGATTGTTTTATGTTTTATTTTCAATAACATGATGTGCTTATGGATGAACTTGATTTGATGTCTATATATTAGATGATTATTTTCATAAAATTGATAGGAATTATTACATATGATTAGATGTGTAATTTTGTTGATTTTATAATGGTAGTAACTACATATAATACTTTTTATTTGCTCCAACGAAGATGATTTCATATTTTAGGATTGTGGCTGAAATTAAGATGGTGTGGTCATGGATGGACCTGATTTGTCATTTACTCACTAGATGATTGCTTTCATGGAATTGCTAGAAATTATTACATATGATTGAATGTTATTGGGTTAATTTGACAGTTGTAATTGTAGATTGAATGTTATATTTTATTGTCTTAATATTTTAGGTTTATGATTGAAATTAGAATGAAGTTGATAAAGCTAGATATTTATATCATTTTTCATATTTAAAATGATATTATTTAAGGTTAGCCATTTAAGCTTGTGTGAAACAAGAAAAAAGATTACTTTAACAAAAAGAAAATATTTTTTAATTTGTATATCGTAATTTATTGATATTTATATGAAATATTTTACATTAAAATATTAAACAATTATTATTTGTGATAAGGGCAAGTAAAAGCTATTTGATGGTAATTTTGACTAAAATCTTTGTGTAATTTTAAGGTATTTTTGATGAAATTTATTTGTAGATTCTACAAAAGGATGCTAATTAATTTACTAGCAACTTCTGTTGTTAATGAGTTTCTTGAGGTCAATTTCATTTACATTTTTTAAATTTAAAGGGTCCATGAAATTTTATAATCTTTTCGTTTCGTTATGGATAATATAACAGGAATTTGACATTTGTGTTGTGTATGTTGATTTAAATACTAGCAATTTAGTTTATGGATTTAAATATTTTCTTTTTTTGCGTGAATAAAAAGGATTAAATGATAAAGAGATCTTGAATTTTAGTAGAATTATTATTTATAAAAATAAATTTAATATTTTTTGACATACCTATTTTTTTATTTTTATAATTTATTTTTTATTACAATTATATTTTGTATGTATTGATATTTGTTCATTATCACAACTTACTTTTTTTTTGTGGACGTATACAAAGATATGTTTTAATTTTTTATTTAAAATTTTATTAACTTTTATACATGATACATTGATTGAATTTATTGAAAGTTGGAGTAAGGCAAAGACTATCATTTCCTAATGGTAGGTAATAAATTAGTTATCTGTATGTGTGACTTTGAACCTTCTCAAAATTATAAATTGTACACATTTTAGATACTATATGGACAATTGTTTAGAATCTCATATTCTAAAATTGATTCTTGGTTTTGAATTGAAATTAAAAATTATTGTTTAGTGTTGTAAAATTTATTATATTTGTGAATGAAGTCATTACAATATATTTTATATTATTGTTAAGTAATGTTATGTATATATTTTAGATAATTTAATTGTGATAAATTTAACATTTTATATTATTGGTTTTGACATTTATTATTAATAAAAATTATATTTTGAATATTTATTTTAAGTGTGATATCAAGCTAACAATCAATTAATATAATAAATCCGAAATTATTGTTAAACAAACTAATAATAACCAATATAAAGAATTATAAATTCATGATAAATGTATTATGCATGTTTAAGCATTCTTGACACAAAAATAAAAGTTAAAATTATGACAAGTAAATGTCAAGAGATTTTGATTCAAATTACGAATCATCATTTGTGACATTAAACATATGTCAAGAGTATTGTGAAGAAAGATGAAATCATTCAACATCTCTTGACACATACTTTAAAATGTCAATACTTGTGAAATTATGTTGACACAAAATAAATGTCAAAAAAAGTTTGCCTTGACATAAATCTTGTGTAAAACGTTTGTCACATCTCTTGACACAAATTTCAAATGTCATCATTTGTGATAGTAGCTATATTGACACAAATGTAAGTGTCAAGTAAAGTTATTACTTGACATATGTTTTACGTCAAGATAATCCTTTTTTGAGGTAGTGATTTGACCCTTACTAATTTTCAGACACCGTTACTCTTATCTTTCAAATTTTCAGACAACACGGCTTCAAAATGTCATGTGGTAAGCACACACACTTATACAAAGTTGTGTGTGTATATCTGTGTACAAGGCCCTAAAAATATGATAACAATAAAAGAAATCGCGGTTGTTGCACTTATTATAGTCTAGTCTTGCGTGCATTTATATACTAATGGAAACAATTAGTTAAATCAATTTATTACACACATATGATACTAATAAACACATAATGAACAATGAATCAGGTGTGTTTAACAAATTTAAGGAGTCGGATGGAAAATTTAAGGACAATTTAACCAGCGACATAAGGGGGATGTTAAGTTTTTATGAAGCTACACAATTAAGGGTACATGAGGAAGATATTTTGGAGGAAGCCGTCACTTTCACAGCAACTTATCTGAAGAAGATATCCTTGGCTCCAAACACAAGTCCTCAACCAAGCAAAATATATAGCCAAAGGTAACAGCCCTTCCACACAAATGTGTCAATACTCGAAGCAATCAAATATATATCTTTCTATAAGCATGAAGAATCCAGAGATGACATGCTACTCAAGTTCGCAAAGTTAGATTTCAATCGTGTATAATTACTGCACAAACAAGAGTTGTACTACATCAAAAGGTAAATATTTAACAAATATATTTAGAGAGAGATGTTGGAGAATAAAATAGATTTCCTTGATGATTTACGGTAGATTTCACTCTCAAAATCAGTTGATACACTTTCCTTATTTACCTAGTTTCTTAATTCTGGGGATTGTACAGCCTTTCTTGTTGTATCTTTCTTTTATTAGCTTGTAGAAGTCAACTAGTATTTTGTATATAATCATGCCCTGTACGTTTGAGTTTCATATATGAAGATATATATAAAAAGAACTTTTCTTAAGACTCTTCATTCTTATCATGGTATCAGAGCAAGGCCAATGTCCTTAAATTAGGTAGTACCTATTATTCTTCCTTCTTCCTTCATATTAAATCTTGAATATCTGTTATTATGGCTGTTAAGATAGATATTGGAAAGGATAGAAAAATTGCTGCATTTACCTTGCACTCTTCAGACAATCCTGGAGCCATCTTGGTTTCTTTTTCTTTAAATGGAGAGAACTATACAATGTGGAGTAGAGCCATGATCAAGTTAGTGCAAAAAACAAGTATGGTTTCATTAATGCAACAATCACCAAGCCTAGACAGTTAGATCCAAACTATGAATTATGGAAACAATGTGATTACATGGTTGCCTCTTGGATCGTGAATGCAATCACTTCAAAGCTTGTATGAGACACAATTTATGCAGAAATGACACGAGACTTATGGGTAGACCTTGAAGAGAGATTTTTGCAAATCAACAGGGCCACGCATCTTTGAATTGCAAAGGAAAATTAGTTATATATCACAAGGTTAGGATTCCATCACAGTTTATTATTCTAAATTGAAAGGCTTATCAGATGAACTAAATGTACACTCTCTCATGCCCACTCGTACTATGCAATTTCTTATAGGGCTGAATGAAACTTATACATTCGTGACTAGGTCAGATTTTACTGATGAATCCAATTCTAGCAGAAAGTTTTCTCCTTGGTCCTTCAAGAAGAGCGACAACGGGGCATTCTTAGTACGCAATCTATACCAATGTTTGAATCAATAGCTTTAATGACTAAAAGGAATAACTTTTTTAGGTAAATCCTTGAGACAAAATGCCTCTAATAATACTAAGCCAGTATGTGATTTGTGGAAAGGTAAGACATATCAAATTAGCATTTTACAAGTTACATGGTTACCCTCCTAGTCACAAATTATATAAGAGTCAAAATCAACACACCGTCAACTAAACTACGGTAAATTCAGTTGCATCGCAAGCATTCTTTTTCACACAGGAATAATGTTAACAACTTTTGGCATTGATCAATGCTCGCCCAAGATTGAATTTGTGAGTAACGTTGTTTCAAAAAGTAATCTGAGAGGTATTGCCCTCAATGCTATTAATTTGCCTCATATCCCTTCTTAGATCATTGATTTTGGAGCTACTAATCATATGGTTAGTTCTCCTAAATCCTTTCAGACATCATGTCTCATTGTTCTAAAATTGTCAAATTGCCCAATGGAGTGGATACTCCAATCACTCATATTGACAGAGTTCAGTTAACATTATATATTATTTTAAACAATGTTCTTTGTGTTCCCATTTTTAATTCAATTTTCTTTCAGTTGGAAAACTTATTCGTGATGCTAATTGCCATGTACCTTTTCTTCCTAATTCTTGTCTCGTACAGGACCAATCCTCGAAAAAGACGATTGGAATGGGTAAATTACATGATGGTTTGTTCTTGTTTTGGTTACCTGTCACACATCCAAAATGTCTACAAGCCGTATCTGGCTTCAATCTGAGGCACCAATGCTTAGGACATCTTAACCATAAACGACTTAAATTGTTTTCCAAATATGTTTTTGATATAAATTTCTCTGATGAGAATAAAGTTTACAATGCTTGATCTCTTGCTAAACACACTCGTCTCCTTTTTTCTTTGAGTAATAAAATTTTTTTGGAACCTTTTGAGCTAAGTCATTGTGACATTTAGGGAAAATGTCATGCTACTTCTTTGACAGGTGCCCATTACTTTCTTACAATTGTTGAAGATTATACGAGGTGTACTTAGATCTTTCTTATGAAATGTAATAGTGAGACTGATTTACTTTTACTGTTTTTTTATTCTTATGTTGAAACCCAATTTAACAAGAAAATTGAAACCATTCGTTCTGATAATAGGTTAAAGTTTGATATGGTAAACGCCTATCGTGTTAATGGAATCATCCATGAAAAGAGTTATGTCAACACGCCCCAACAAAATGGGATTGTAGAGAGAAAACGTGGCCATTTGTTAAATGTAGCCTTTGCTTTGCATTTTCAGGCAGGTCTTCCTATACAGTTTTGGGAAGAGTGTGTATTAACAGCAGCCTATCTGATAAATCATACACCGACTCCTCTCTTTTCCAATAAAATACCTTATGAGATGCTTTTTGGGTCAGTTCCTTCTTACTCTCATTTGAAAGTCTTTGGTTTTTTATGTTACGCTACAAATACAAATTCTTTGAAGACAAAATTTGATGTTAGAGCAACTCGTTGTGTTTTTCTTGGTTATTCATATGCTCATAAAGGTTACAAAGTTTATGATTTGATCACCAAAAGAATTCTCATATCAAGAGATGTTCAATTCCATAGAAATGTGTTTCCTTACATTCAAGAGCCTGCTCCACTAACAACTAAACTTATCTTACCACAAATACTTGAAGACTACCATTATGATGACCTAAATTCTGAATCTCTCACTTAGTTGATGAAGGAATAAATCATAATAGTAGCCAGAGGGATCTAATTTGCTAATTTGCTCGAGAAACTTGTCCTCTATCCTATCTCTAGGACTATCATTGCAAGATGGCCATATGTAATTTATCAGCTCCAAAGTCTTCTTTAGATCTTGTAAGTACCTTTCTTATAACAAATTTTCCTCAGCTCATTGTTCTTTCTTAGCACCAATTTCGTCTACCACAAAATCGAAAAGTTTTAAACAGGCAATGCTTTAAGAAAAATGGAGGAATGCTATGTTAGAAGAAATCAATGCTTTAGAGGAAAATGAGACCTGAAAACTTACACCATTACTCTCTAATAAAAGGGTCATTGGTTGCAAATGAGTGTATAAAATCAAGTATGAAGTAGATAGAAGTTTAGTGTCAAGGGATATGATCAATAAAAAGGACTTGACTACCAAAAAACTTTTGCACTAGTAGCAAAACTCACAACTCTACGTTGTTTATTAGCAATTGTAGTAGTAACAAATTAGAGCCTTCACTAACTTGACATTAGTAATGCTTTTCTTTATGGTAACTTAGATGAAGAGGTCTATATGCAACTTCCTCCAAGTTACAAAGAAAAAGAAAACCAGAATGTAGTTTGTGAGCTTCAAATATCTCTTTATGGCCTTAAACAAGCCTCACGGCAATGGTTTGCAAAGCTTTCCAATAGGTTGATGAATGCTAGGTATCACCAATCAAAAGAAAATTATTCTTTGTTTATTAGACCCGTAAAAAACTCTCACTGTTATTCTTGTATATGTAGATGATATCATCATTGCAGGAGATGACCTTTTTGAAATTCAAGCAGTAAAGGAAAAATTGCAAGACCATTTTAAAGTGAAAGATCTTGGTGGATTGAAGTTCTTTCTTGGCATTGAAATTGCTCGTTCAAAGGCTAGAATATATTTGAGTCAACGCAAATATGTTCTAGAAGTAATTGAGGAGTTTGGTCTTCTTGGCTCACGACCATCAACAACACCTATGGAATAACATTGGAAGTTCAGTAAATTAGATGGGGAGCTTGTCACTGACCCTTCTACCTATAGGTGACTTATTGGGTGCTTACTTTGTCTTATTGTTACTAGGCCAGACATTGCCTTCTGCGTACAAGTTCTTAGCCAATTCCTTGATCAACCATGTCAACCACATCTTGCATTACTTAAAGGGTAGTCTAGGACAAGGAATATTGCTTTCATCATCCAGTGCACTCCAGTTACGTGCCTATTACGACTCATATTAGGCTAGTTGTCTAACTCTCAACGTTCTGTTACAAGATTTTGTATCCTTCTTGAAGACTCTCATATTTCATGGAAATCCAAGAAACAATATACAATTTCACATTCATTTGCCAAAGCAAAATATAGAGCAATAGGAACATGTTGTGAGATTACTTGGTTACGTTATTTACTTTCAGACTTGGAATTGATCATTCTCAACTTGCATCTCTTTATTGTGATAATAAAGTTGCCTTACACATTGACTGCCACCTAATCTATGAGAAAATTCAAAGGGGCCTTGTTTGCACAAAATATGTTAGTTTGCAACATTAAATAGCAGATCTTTTCACAAACTTTCTTGGCACAATTCCTTTCCAGCAACTACTTTCCAAGATGGGAGTTCAAAACCTTCACTTGCCATCTTAAGGAAGAAGTGTTGGAGAATAAAATAGATTGCCTTAATGATTTATGGTAGATTTCACTCTCAAAATCAGTTGATACACTTTCCTTATTTACCTAGTTTCTTAATTCTGGAGATTGTACAACATTTCTAGTTGTATATTTCTTTTATTAGTTTGCAGAAGTCAACTAGTAATTTGTATATAATCATGCCCTGTACGTTTGAGTTTCATACATGAAGATATATATAAAAAGAGCTTTTCTTAAAACTTTCCATTCTTATCAAGAGATTAAGAGTACAAAACAATGAATTTAACTAATGTGTATATTTTATTTTCTAGTAATACTATGCCTTCCCAACTTATATCCCAATATTACTATTTCAAGTGATGTGGTAATGACAGATAATTTTGTACCACTTGGGATAGAAATCTTAGGATATATGTTGGGAAGTGTATTATTACTTTCTTTTTTTTTTGGCACTTGCTGGAATGATTTAAACTTTGGATCAACGTATTCCTATATGAGAGACAAAGTTGTAGAAATTTACTTATGGACTATTGGTAAACAGTACGAGCCTTGTTATTCACATGCTCGGATGATATGGTCAAAGATTTTTATATTGTATACAGCTACAAATGATACGTACGATGCGTATAGTTTACTAAAAGAACTTCAATGTTTCACCAATGCAATACAATAGTTTGTGCACTTAATCAATTACTGGATTATTTAAAACCTTTATATAGAGCTCTTAGCACTCTTTTCAAAGAATTAAATATGAAATAGTAGAGGAAGGAAGATCATATAGCGTCTCATTTACAAAGGAAACGATATTAAATTTTGTTTGTCTAACTCACTTTGTTTCACTTCTAGTATGCATGCACTTACTCTTTGTTACAGTTACTACATTTTGATAACTTGGTATTTTGTTGACAAAATTATTAGATGAAAGAAGTTGTGAGAGCTTTTTTCACTGAGGCCCAATGGTTTTGAGAATGTTGTGTGCCATTATTTGAAGAAAACATGAGCAATGCGTTAATTTTAGGATGTTGTTTTCTCGATCCAACAATAACATTTATAGGCATGGGAGAAATTGCAGGAATCCATGCATTTGAGTGGCTCCAAAGTAAACAAAAAATTATGATATATGCATTTACACTAGATCCTCTTATAGTAGATTTGCCATCTCAGGAGGTATAGATATTAAATATCATATTGCTTACCCATATGAATAGTATATATACATATGAAGAAGGATTGGTAGCCCCTAAACCTTATAAATTTTTACGCCTATAGTAAACTGTTGAATTTACACTCTTCTAGTAGTAGAGATTAAATCTAACATATATAATAAATGCCTATTTAGATTCAATTTTAAACGTTCAAAGTACATGCATCCAATAGTCTATAAATGTATAAAAATTAAAATGTGTAAAGTTAAGGAATTATCGATCCCTCTCTCTCTCTCTCTCTCTCTCTATATATATATATATATATATATATAGATATATATATATATATATATATATAGATATATCTATATATATATATATATATATAGATATATGTAAGGGACAAATTAATAACCGCTTAATTTAACAACATTTCTTCCATCATAGTATATTATTGAAACATTTACTTTCAAAATAAAATAAAAGTGTACTAGTTTTAAAATAGAGTTAATGTAAAATATATTATTCTCATATTATAGGCTGAGCAAGCAAGGGGACATGTTGCCTCTGTGATGGAATCATACATGAAGGAATATGGAAACTCAAAAATTGAAACATAAAGAATTTTTGGAAGGACACAAATAAAGAATGCATAAGGCCAGCAATTGTTCCATGATAACTAAAAATGATGATTGTTAACGTCACACGCTTAATAGAAGTCTTTTATAAGGAGTTAGAATATATCAATAATCCACAGTACGTGAAAGATTATGTTAGAAAACTGTTCATTGATCCAATGCCTATTTAAGACGTACTAAAGAGAACAAGAAGAAGAAAATATAGAACCCACTTGATTATACATAAATTCTTTTCATTGTTGTACTATTGATGTAGAACAAGTCCTCTTTACGGATACTTAACTACTGGGGATCTTCAATTTCCGTTATCTTTCAATTGTTTTCTTTGAATAAAGAAAGCTAGATTTTAGGAATCTTGGTTGATTTGGGATTTTAAGCTATGAATTAGCTTATAACCCTATTTTCATTCATCTTTCAATTTCAATCGAAGTTATTATTCAATAAACTTTGTCATTCTTCATTTGTTATTTTGGCTTAGGTAATAATTGTTTCTTCTATTTAAAGCCTAAATATGGCTGAAATATGAATTTGATTGATATGTTTACTTTCTTTTCCTTGAAATGTCTTAATATAAATGTAAAATTATATGTTTTTTTTAAACAAATCTAAAACTAATATATTGATATGTATGCCCATAAATAATATGAAACTAATATATAAGTTGTTGATATATATAAATACTAACGCAATGCTTATTTTTTTTTGTCTAAAATCTGAACACGACTGAATTCTGAATCTGATTGATATGTTTACTTTTTTTACTTTAAATTTTTTGTTAAGTTGTTTGTTTTCTAAAAATAAAAAATCTAAAACTGATATGTTGACATATTTACTACAAAAACAATTCCTTTATTGAGCCGTAAATAATACAAATTTAGTTGCAAAAGATGTTTTTGTAGTTGAATTGTAGCCATTTGTGACTAAATTTCATTGGTTGCAATAAATTGCATAGTAAATAATTTTTTGCTATGTGCGGTTGATTTTAGCGGCCGCAAAAAGTATTTGCAACTAATTTTGCGACTAAATGTATCAATAGCAAAAAATAGTTTTATTATTTGCAGTGGATTTTAATAACCGTAAAAAGCATTTGTGACCAATTCGCATCCACCATGAATGGGGGCAAATAATTTGAAAAAAATTTGTATTTTTTTACTATGACCTTTAATTGCCAAATATTTGGCTGCAAAAAACATTAGCTATTTGTAATATCTTTATTAAATTAAATATTAGCTAATTTTTTATTGCCACCTTTTATTTCCATAAATTAAACTAGAGGTGAATTTTATAATTACATATGACACTAAAAATATTCATTAAAAGATTTTATCAGAAAATATAAATATTCATTAAATACAATTTTCACTTCACAAAGAGAGAATTAAGGACATGATTCATCACATCATGAAATAAAATGCAATATTTCTATTGAGTATCTATCTAGTAAATGCAATATAACTTTAAATTAATATTGTATACATGAAGTGAAATAGTAAAAGTATAGGTTGCTCTTTGGAATCCCAACTGGTGCATTTCTTGACTTGGAAAGAATAAAATTGAAAGAATATAACAAATTTTCGTATTATAATTTAATTATAATTTCTCACTTCAAACCTGAATACTGCAGTAGAAGAAATTGAAAGAAAATGACATTAAATATACCTCAGAAACAATTCCACCACCACACCCACATCAATAATATTTAGTCCTTCAAAAGGCCTGGCACAGTAAGGATCTTTTCTGAAACAAGGGCAACTAATCAGAATCCAAAGAATATGCATGATAAAGAAATTTTAGTTGTTATTATATAAGATAAAATTAATATAAAATAAATGCAAAATATAAGCCATATACAATGGAAGACATGGCATTCAAAGAGAATCCTTAAAACTAAAATGAGTGACCACTAACCATACACTAAAAGGTCTTCTTTCTTATTCTATTATGGATACCAAAAGAACAAAAAGATTCCAGAAATTAAAATATAAGCGGCACAACTAAAATGCATTTAAGTGCCATTGCGACTCCAATGCGTACATAGAAACACCTTATACATAAAAAAAGAGGTATACAAAGTAATACTCAATTATTTATTTTCTTGTCAAAACAAACTGGTAAATAAAGCATCAAATTTTAGAACGTATCATACGTATGTCATTGATGGTGACTCTTGAGTATGTAACTTCATTATGAAATTTTAAAGTAAAAAAACCATAATCAATTAGTTTCATTGTATTAATAAAGTAACAAACCTCAATATATCATAGACAGTTCTATTGTGATTGAGAATCAACTTGTGTATTTGCATTGAAAGCCATATGATGCACATCAGCGCGCGTATGTGTCACATTCACATATATTTAAGTAGCCTCTTCGATCAGCTTTTTGAAAAGATCAACTGTGACTTGCAAGCAAACTGATTAAGGTTTTAGGTTAAATTTGGAAGAACAATTTCAACTACTTACTCATCTACTCCATCTTTTAATTAACTAATTAAAAAAGATAGAGAAATTAAAAGAAAATAAACAAGAGAATCTCATTTAGAATAATTGAGTTATAGAATATGTTCACATTAAATTAAAGGAATAGAAACCCTTTCTAACATATTTTCACTAAGATAAGTCTAAATCTTTGTCCTGTTATCTTGCACACTCCAAAAACTCTCACCCACCAAAATTTTTTTAACATTGACACAATAATTTTTTCCTAACATGTTTCTCCTCATCCTGGTAAATACAGCAGTGACATTATACCACAGAATAATTCATAACCACAATGTTGCGTAAATTAAATGAGCGCAACTTCATGTGTCACAACCAAGTAATAAAGTGGTAAGAGGATGTTCGATCCCGTGAGAAATGTTAATCCTTTAATTACCGAAAGTGATTAATTTATGAATTTATCTAAAAGAATCGAAATAATTTGGATTGAGGAAATTAAAATAGACTCAAATTGACTATTAAGAAAAATAATTAAAGGATTCAACTAATGAAATTATCTAGGGCTAATAATTTTTATTGGATTTGGTCGCATCCATTTCTTCAATTGATACTGTTCTAATTTAAAATACGTGTTGCTAGTTAATTATTCTCAATTATTCAATAGTCTCTTTCTCAATCAACCAAACCTACTATGCACCTAAAAGTTCACTATATCTCTATGTGAAGTTAATTAAATGGAAATGCATTATGATTGGTGATAATTTCTAATTAAACTACGCAAACTATATTAGTATATCTCTATCTAATATGGAATTTATGGCATCTATCACAAGGTCTAGATATGATATTCACTTCTCAATTCCTATCAATCCACAATTCATTCAAATATTGGCCAATATTCAAAAGTATTAATTACCATAATAGATACTCAACACTAAATCTCAAATCAATTGAACAACACAATATTAGAAATTGGATGCCTCAAATAGATTAAATCATTGCCCTTAGAAAATGAATTTAACCACACATAGAGTACAGTTCAAATCCAATAATCAAGAATTTAACAATTACAAACATAATCTCAATAATCACAATATTGTTAAATTCAACACTAAATTAAAAAGGGAGGGAAAGAAAAACTAGATGAATAGAGTTTGAATCTACAAAGTTGGTGAAAATCCCTCAATCTCTTAATAAAATCTCCTCTTTTTATTGATTTTTCCCTTTCTCTCTCTAGTCTCCTTCTTTCCTCTCTTCTCCCTCTCTCTCTAAAAACCTAAAACAAATCAAAAGTCTCCATCTTCCTCCCCCTAAGGGTCTAAAAATTGTCCAATTAGGGGGAGGAAGCACCGTGCAGTCGCGCGCCAAGTTCTGCTAGGAAAATCAATTTGTCTGGTAAATATCAATTAGGTCACTTTACCTATATCTAATTATAAAAAAACCCTCATTTTGATATTTTATTATGTTTAAGTCCTATTTTGTTGCAATTTGGTCAACCTAAGCATAATGCAGTGCGCAGTCGCGCAACAAGGCGCGTGATCGCGCACTTCAATCTACCAAGGTAGAAAATACAGTAAGTATCAATTAGACCCCCTTTCTCTTACATATTTGAAATATGCCCCTATATTGTGAGAATTTTGTCTTGTAGTCCTTATTTTGTTACATTTTAGTCTATACATCTCTTGTGTTTTGGTCCCCAAACAACTTCCTTTTCGAGCCAAATCAATCCTTTTTTAGCCAAATTCACTTTAGATGGCCAAATCTATCATTTTATGTATAAAACAACCAAAATAAATCAAATTTAAATGAAACTTGAGGATTAAACTGTTGAATTATAAACTTAATCTAGAATATTTACTTGTCTAAATTGGTGTATTAGATTTAGTAAACAATGGTGTACTAGATTTGGTAAATATTGGTGTACTAGATTTGGTAAACAATGGTGTACTAGACAAAAGTAAAGATTGGTGTGCTAGACAAAGTCAACATTGGTGTTTTACATGAAGACTAAATCAATGGCTTAGAATGATTTGCTTCAACTATAAATACCCCTCCCCCCTTAAGGTTTTAGAATTAAGTTAGAAATAAAGCTTGAGTCCTTGTTCAAGTATTTAAGAGTGTTTACATATTTCTTGTAAATTTGTATGAGAAATAAATATATTTGTGTGTTTTGAGTCATTACGAAATTCTTATTTTTCAACAAAGTGGTATCAGAGCTTGGTTTTGTAACTTGGATGTTATATTTGTGTGATTACGTGCATATTTAGAAAATTCTATCAAAAAGGCCAAGATTGCCTAAGGAGTCTGGGTTTTAAGTGGGACCGTTGTGACCCCTCCAGTCTTTCCTGGGAATTTTCTTAGTGTATATTTTCACACCTATAAGCATTCATATTACTATTCAAAATACTGTTAGAATGCTATGGCAAATGGAGGTATGACACCATTCCAAGTTCCAATTCTCAATAGAAGCAATTATGATAATTGGAGCATAAAAATGAAGGCACTCCTTGGAGCACAAGACGTGTGGGAGGTCGTGGAGAAAGGTTATAATGAACCTAAAGATGATGTTACCATTTCTGTTTTGACTCAAGCACAAAGAGACACATTGAACGACTCGAGAAAAAGAGACAAAAAAGCTCTCTATGTCATTTATCAAGCATTAGATGATGATGCTTTTGAGAAGATATCAAATGCAACTTCCGCAAAGCAAAGCATGGGATAAACTTCAAACATCTTACAAAGGCGCTGAGCAAGTAAAAAAGGCACGTCTTCAAACATTGAGAGGAGAATTTGAAACTTTATATATGAAGGAAGGCGAGTCAATTGTTAATTACTTTTCTAGAATTGAAGCTATTTCTAATTAATTGAAAAGAAATGGTGAAAAATTAAGTAAAGTAAGGATACTGGAAAAGATACTACGATCTATGGATTCAAAATTTGATCACATAGTCACAACAATTGAAGAAACTAAAGATTTGGAAGAAATGACGATCGACCAACTACAAGGATCATTGCAAGCCTATGAAGAAAAAATAAAAAAGAAGCAAGGCATCTCCGAACAACTTCTCAAGATGCAATTCAAGGATAAAGAAGAAATTCAAAACTATGATAGAAACCAACGTGGTCGAGGTAGAGGTCGAGGTCAAGGACAAAGCAGAGGCTGTGGTCGTGGACGAGGTTGGGACTATAACTACAATAATTTCAACAACTATGAGAAAGGAGAAACCTCAACACGAGATCGTGAAAGGAACAATCCAAATACAAGGTACGATAAGTCTAAAGTCAGATGTTATAATTGTCAAAAGTTTGGCCATTATGCTTCTGCATGTAGAGCCTACAACAATGAAGTGGAAGAGAAGGTTAACTATGTAGAAGAAAAGAATCAAGGAGATGAAACTGTCTTGTTAGCATACAAAGACAATAGTGGAGGCCAAGAGAACACATGGTATCTTGACACTGGTGCGAGCAATCATATGTGTGGAAAAAGAAGTATGTTCGTGGAGTTAGACGAATCAACAAATGGAAATGTTTCTTTTGGTGATGATTCAAAAATAGCCGTGAAAGGAAGAGGTAACATTCTTATACAATTAAAAGATGGTGGACATCAATTTATTGGAAATGTCTACTATGTGCCTAATATGAAAAGCAATATTTTGAGTTTAGGTCAACTTTTAGAAAAAGGTTACGACATTCATATGAAAGATTATAGTCTTTTTATAAGAGATAACAAAGGCAACTTAATTACTAAAGTGAAAATGTCAAAAAATAGAATATTTTCTTTGAATATTCAAAACGATGTTGCGAAATGTTTGAAAGCTTGTTACAAAGATTCATCATGGCTATGGCATCTTCAATTTGGGCATCTCAACTTTGGAGGGTTAGAGCTATTGGCTAAGAAGGAGATGATAAGAGGTCTTCCTTACATCAATCATCCGAACCAACTTTGTGAAGGATATTTGCATGGGAAGTAATTCAGAAAAAGCTTTCCAAAAGAGTCTACCTTTAGAGCCAAGAAACCACTGGAGCTCGTTCATGCTGATGTATGCGGTCCATTCAAGCCAAGATCTCTTGGTAACAATAATTATTTCCTTTTCTTTATTGACGATTTTTCAAGAAAAACATGGATCTACCTTTTGAAGCAAAAGTCTGAGGTATTTGGAGCTTTCAAGAAATTTAAAGTTCCCGTTGAGAAAGAAAGTGGTCGTCAGATTAAGGCCATGAGAACTGATCGTGGAGGAGAATTCACTTCCAAGGAATTTCAAGAATTCTGTGAAGCAAATGGGATTCGACGATTCTTAACCGTTCCGAGATCCCCCCAACAAAATGGTGTTGCTGAAAGAAAGAATCGATCAATTCTCAACATAGCGAGGAGTATGTTGAAAAGTAAAAGACTACCCAAGGAGTTTTGGGCTGAAGCTGTATCAACTGCTGTATATCTATCCAACAGATCTCCAACAAGAAGCTTGTGGGGAAAAACACCACAAGAAGTATGGTGTGGAAGAAAGCCTGGTATTTCTCATCTTAGAGTTTTTGGAAGTGTAGCTCATGTTCATGTACCAGACGAGAGAAGAACAAAGCTGGATGATAAAAGCGAGAGTTTTATCTTCATTGGCTATGATTCAAGTTCAAAGGGTTACAAGTTGTATAATCCAAACAGCAAAAAGACTGTGATCAGCCGAGATGTAATATTTGACGAAGAAGGAGAATGGGATTTTGGTCCAGATGTCGATGACTTCAACTTCTTTCCTTTGTTTGAAGAAGAACCAATAATAGAGCAAGCAGGAGATGCAAGAGAAGAACCTACTACTCCGCATACTCCACCAACTTCACCAACAACAAATAATCAAGGAGATTCATCACCATCCTTTTTAAAGGAAAGAAATGAAGAACGTACAAGGAGTTTCCAAGATCTTTATGAGGTAACTGAGAGGTTAGATAATCTCACTCTTTTTTGCCTTTTTGCTGAGTGTGAACCAATGAGTTTTGGAGAAGCTATACAAGATGAAAAATGCAGAAATGCAATGGATGAAGAAATTAAAGCTATTGTGAAGAATGATATGTGGAAGCTTGTGTCATTTCCTAAAGGATACAAAGCTATTGGAGTCAAATGGGTGTACAAAGCAAAGCAGAATTCAAAAGGAGAGATTGAACGATACAAAGCGAGGCTAGTTGCAAAAGGCTACAGTCAAAGAGCCGGCATCGACTATAATGAGGTGTTTGCTCCGGCAGCACGCTTAGAAACTTGTAAGACTAATCATTTCCTTGGCAGCTCAAAACAAATGGAAGATCCATCAAATGGATGTAAAATCTGCATTCTTGAATGGAGTTCTTGAAGAAGAAGTCTACATACAACAACCTACAGGTTTCAAAGTCAAAGGGCAAGAGGACAAGGTGTTGAAATTGAGAAAGGCTCTCTATGGTTTGAAACAAGCACCAAGAGCATGGAATAGTCGAATCGACAAGTATTTCCAAAAGAATGGTTTCACTAAGTGCCCTTATGAACACGCACTTTATATCAAGATCAAAGATGAAGATATTTTGATCGTGTGCTTGTACGTAGATGATTTGATTTTTACTGGAAGTAATCCAAGCTTGTTCGATGATTTCAAGAAAATGATGACTAAGGAGTTTGAGATGACTGACATTGGGCTTATGGCGTATTACCTCAGTATCGAAGTAAGACAAGAGGAAGATGGAATTTTCATTTCACAACAACGCTATACAAAGGAGATCCTCAAGAAGTTCAAAATGGAAAATTGCAAGCCTATTAGTACGCCAATTGAGTGTGGAGTTAAGCTCTCGAAGCATGAAGAAAGAGAAAAAGTAGATTCAACTCTTTTCAAGAGTTTGGTTGGATGTTTACGATATTTAACATGTACAAGGCCCGATATTCTCTATGCAACAGGACTTGTAAGCCGCTACATGGAAACGCCAACAACCACACATTTCAAAGCTGCAAAGAGGATTCTTCGTTATCTAAAAGGTACAACAAACTTTGGTTTGTTCTATTCATGTTCAGATGATTTTGAACTTATTGGATATAGCGATAGTGATTGGCCTGGAGATATTGATGATCGAAAAAGTACAACTGGTTTTGTATTCTTTATGGGAGACACCGCTTTCACCTGGATGTCAAAGAAGCAACCAATTGTAACACTTTCCACATGTGAAGCTGAGTACGTAGCTGCCACGTCATGTGTTTGCCATGCAATTTGGCTTAGAAACCTACTAAAGGAGCTGAGGTGGTCACAAGAGAAGCCAACGAAGATTTATGTTGATAACAAGTCAGCTATGGCATTGGCAAAGAATCCGGTGTTTCATGATCGAAGCAAGCATATTGACACGCGTTACCACTACATAAGGGAATGCATCACAAGAAATGATGTACATATGGAGTACGTGAAGTCCCAGGATCAAATTGCTGACATTTTTACCAAGCCACTCAAACAAGAAGATTTTATAAGATTGAGAAATTCACTTGGTGTGATTAGATTAAGTTTAAGGGGGAGTGTTGAATTATAAACTTAATCTAGAATATTTACTTGTCTAAATTGGTGTACTAGATTTAGTAAACAATGGTATACTAGATTTGGTAAATATTGGTGTACTAGATTTGGTAAACAATGGTGTACTAGACAAAAGTAAATATTGGTGTACTAGACAAAGTCAACATTGGTGTTTTATATGAAGACTAAATCAATGGCTTAGAATGATTTGCTTCAACTATAAATACCCCTCCCCCCTTAAGGTTTTAGAATTAAGTTAGAAATAAAGCTTGAGTTCTTGTTCAAGTATTTGAGAGTGTTTACATATTTCTTGTAAATTTGTATGAGAAATAAATATATTTGTGTGTTTTGAGTTATTACGAAATTCTTATTTTTCAATATAAACAAACAATTAAAGTTTAAGAGTAAATGATTAGCACGTGTTTTACGCACTTATCACACAACATATTCTGGATCTTAACATACAAATAATTGCACCAAAAGAAACTTAAATGCTGATACATTTAGAACATATTATTATCTGGCATGTTTCTACTAAAATATTTCAAGAAAATGAGATCGATGTACCAGCAACTATTTTCTTTATTTTTCATTTGTAAAAGTTGAAGTTTGGTTATGCATTGTTTTCCTTTTGGGGGTGCAGAAAATTTTGCTTAGTCTCATAGGGAATCACTGTCCTAGAGCTCTACTAATGCTATATGGAGGGAGCAAAAGAATATCCTTATCTCTGCTATATTTTCTGAAGAATAAATATATGGTTCTACCAGTGGTTTTTCACAACTCATAAACTTAGGGGTATCTACTGTTTCCTCAAAAAACAAAGAGTTGTAAGCAATATCCCCTATTAAAAGTACTGTATCATTAAATATTGAAATTATTTGAAAATTGAATATCATAAATTTAAAATAAATGAAGGATGAAACACCATCTTTTTCTTAAAAAATTTTGTATATTGAAAATATTAAAATTATTGATATTTCAAAAATATGATTGTATTCAATCATTTATAAAATTTGGATTAATTTAGGTACTCAAAATATTAATGTACAATATCAATAAATGAAATATTAAAATTTTAATTTTTTTTAATATTTATATTTTACATGTTTCATTGTTTCATTGTTCCTTTTGCTAGAATATAACTCAGAGAAAACATTACCTAAATCTATTTTTTATTTTGAAAATATTAAATAAAGAATATTATCTTTTATTTTACGAGCCACTAAAGTTATCTATTTTTAAACACTCCCACAAATTATTGCCCTATGAATTCACCACGTTATCTTCCAAAATAAACTTTGTATTAAAAAAATCTCGTTTGCTTTAAAAAATAAATACAAAAGAAATAAAATCAGAGTTAACAATTGGAGATATTATATAAGAGAGTTGAAGCTTCCCAAGTTATATATATGACAATGCTTATCCTAAAACATGGTAATATAATTTTTATCAATTGAATAATGAGTGGAGTAATTAATTATTTTTAAAATAATAAAATTTACAATACAATGTATATGATTTAGGTCGATACTTGGCATAATTAATTGTTATGCTTACTGTTAATTGAATTATTTTTGTACTTTATAATATCTTTATGCTAACTAGAGGTAACATGTTAATAATAGCTTATTGATCACATGCTATAAAAAAATATATAGCTAACAAATTGCAACTAATTGTAACCAATTTTCAGTGGCTGCAATAAGTTTCAATTCAAAAAGTTTTTCATCATTTTGCCGCTATTTTTAACCGCTATTTTTAGCAACTAGCCAAAACCAGCAACAGCAGCAACAATTGGCTGTAGTTAAGTACTTCAGTGCTTCTGCATAACCATTGCATTTCTCAGCAGCCAACTAGCCGAAGCCAACAGCAGTAGCAACAACTGACTGCAGCAAAGTATATTTTGTGCTTCTGCCTAGCCTGCATGATACGTGCCTAATAAAAATTCGTACTTGCAGAATTCTTTATATCATATATATAACCTAATAAAAATAAATCAGCTTATGTTATTTCCCGAGGAACTCATGCTCAATGACAACAGGACATGGTAATAGGAAGTGCTACAACATTATTGAAAGTCTATAGATACTTCAGCCTGATCAAGCTATAGTTCCAATAATCAGCTTATTCAATTTACCAGAGGATGTATGACAAAAATCTAGAGGGAGCAAATATTGCTAAATTTATTCCGATTACCTGCTTAAATGAGATTAATCCATTCTTATCCACCTCAATGAATCCAAAAATTTGCAACCAGAATAATGCCCATGAAATGGAGGAATGAGAGAGAAGCCTTTGTAATACCACATAAAAAGAATATTTAAATTAGCATCTGCAATTTGTTTAATCACAGAAAAAATTATTAATTAAATTAGCAAAGTCTGCATAATTCTAAGTAATTTATCCGTATTTCCCCTGTTTATTTTCGCTACGTAATCATGTTAAACAACTCACAAGCTCACACCTGTGCAGAAACTAAAATCTACATGACCAAATGGCAAAACACTTGGGGATCATGCATGAGGCCTGTGTGGGTACAAGAAAAGAAGTGATGATGTTAAACTAAAAACAATGACTTTCCAATAGTGTCCTTCATTTAGAAGCCAAAATAGTATTTACTTTTCTCATTACCAGTATATTAAAAGCTGTGAGGGTACCTGGCATCGGGATTCATTGAAAGAAACTTATCCAGAAAGTCTACAGGAAGCTGCTTTTATGGAATAACTGAAAAAACAAAGATAAGATGTCCATATCACTATTTCTGAAAAGGAGAAAAAGCATAAGTTGGTTGCTTCAATAAGTAGACAGAAAAGTATCCATTTTTGGTGTAAACTTTGAGTAAAGAATCTGGCATAGCAAAAATTAAGACTGACTTGTATGTATGTATGTCTTGGAATTTGAAAAAAATCCACGAGTACAAAATAACCATTAGTAGAAAGTCAAAGATTCAATAAATCGAATTATTTTCTTAAAGTTAGAACAAACGGAAACATTACAACACAAGACATTTCAATATAAGTACTCACTGAATCAACACTTGCCAATGTTAACCATAAAATTTAAGGCGTTTCCCTGCAAAATTATGATTATGAAATGTTAGTGCCGAGTTGCTATGATCTTTGGGTAGCTATAACAAATCAAACTCTATATTCAATAAACATCTTCAGCAAAAACAAGAATGAACTCTATATTTAGAAACATACAAGTATTCTTGAAAGTACCGCATACCTGTTCTAACTCAGATGCTTTCACGAGAAGCATTAAGCCACAGTATTCATGTATGTTCTTGGTTGCTTCCACAGTGGAGTTCCACAAGCAAAACATATTTCTTCAAGGTGGGGTTACATTCCCTTTCATTCTGTGTCTTGTATCCATGTGCAGAGTACAACATAGAGCTACTCATCGGCAGCTTGCTTGTCTGCTCCGTGTTGAAGTTTTACTAGCATAAACAATTGAGGTAGAGTGACAAGACCTCCTTTGGAACCGGAGAATATTTCCATCTGCGGTAGTCTCATGTAATCATTACAATAGGAAGAAGGCTAATAAAAGGAGATATTATGTTTAGTACATTTATATGAGATCAATATCAAACTAACCAATCCAAAGATGAGATTGGGTTACTTTTGCATTGTTAGATATTTTCAATTAATATAAGGTTACTTTTTTTAAATTAGAGGCTGCTTGACTACTACATTGTTTAAGAACTACCAAAGTATCAAAGGATCATACTTCTCAAGCTATGTGAGTATAGGAAGACATGGTTAGTGGTATTGTAATTGTTGCCCTTTTTTAAGCATTGATAATGAATGCTTTGTCATCACAACATGTATAGTAACGGACAGTTATACATTAAAATACCCTATTAGTTAAAAATTATATTTAAATTCCTAACTAAAAATGAAAATAATGATAAAGTATTACTTTATAACAAATTAATAACTAAATATAAATTTATTTTATAATATATTAACAATTCAACATTAATGATGTGTTAAAAATAAATAAAGTATATTTATATATAGTTAATATGATATTTAATAATATAATATTTATTTTATTTTGTTAAATTTCAAAAATTTAATATTTATGATTGTTAAATTAACTATTATTAATAGGGGTATAATTATTAGTTTTTAATAAAATAAGATTTTAATAGATATTTTTATAATCATTGAGACTAATTATCAGTCTAGTAAATTAAATTTTAGTTATTATCGATGAGGGTACATGTTGTAGAATAAAAGTGCATGTTCAAGATAATTATTGTATTTGCCCGTACAAGAAGTGATGTAATTGATTCAATGCATCAAGTAAAGTGTGCCTGTCCTTTACATGCTCCAACGACACTATTAATTAGTTAATAAAGAAGATACACAAAAAAAGAAAAAGATGCTTCTGTCTAAAGGAAATCGAACCAATCATACGACAGGTTTTTGAAAAACTTTTGTCTTTTGGATTGTGGTTCCTCTTGCTTATCATCAGAACTGAAGCTTCCATCAGATTCTCCACAATCCTCTGCGTACAACAAACGAACTGCACACTTTGTCACCTGGCTATAATCTTTACCAAAACACTGAGTCATTCCATAAATATCATCAATATAGAACTTGATGGTAGTCAATGTGTTAGTTATAAAAAGAACCACGACACCCACCATTGTTAGACTACATATTAAAATCGTATCCTAAAAACACATGATTTAAACCAAAAAAATAAGGTCCACTATAACCATCGGCCGATCCAAGCAAAAATCCAAAAGCAATAAGAAGTGTTACAATAATACCGTCAGGAAATTTATATTTAGTTATCCTAAAAACACATCAAGTGTTACAGAGTCATTCCATAACTATTTGTGTCTTCTGATGATTTTAGTTCGCATTCGCAGAAAATTTGAAAAAAATAACAAGTGTTACAATAATACCGTCAGGAAACTACAATAGCTCGTAGAGCAAAGCTAACGAAGTTGTCATTAAACCAACCTGGCCGAAGCTTTAGGGTTATGGAAGATCCTAAACTCTTAAAAGTAAACCATCCTGGAATTGAAATTCTAGGAAAACGTAGAGAAGCATTTGGTGGCCTTTCATATGATTCATGTTCAACAAAAAGGGAAAAGAAAAAGTTTTGCTTGAAGAGATAGAGAAAAAGAAAGGAAAAAATAATAATTTCTAGAATTAATCTAATACAAAGGTATTACCATAAAATTAAAAATATCTCCGGTCCAGTAGATTAGCAAATGAAAATTTTTCTTGGTTGAGAGAAAACATGGAGAGAATATATGGTGATCATAAATTGTTGATATTGATTGTGAAATTAATATTTCTAGACAATCTTTGTTGTCTTGTTTTTATTTTCATCATAATATTTATCATCATTTAGCCAAAAGAAACTAGCTACTAATTTTTTTTTAGCAAAAACTACACCTACCACTGCAAGACGAAATAACTTTTACCTCACATGATATGAAACACAAAAATCAATTTTAACAAAACTTGTAGCTAGGGGAAAAAATTAAGTTTAAATAATTTCATATACAAACAGAGAGAGTAAAGGGAAAACCCTTGTCATTTTCTTTCCTCCATTTAGTTGCCATAACATGAATTTTTCTTAGAGGACACCCTTGAGAATTTTTTTTAGGGCGTTTCGATCCAATTTGAAGCAATTGTTGAAGTTAAATTTCTGTGAATTCCATGAAGTTGGTGTGAAAAAAATTGATAAACTTCCTAATGATTGCATTGACGTGCAATATTGTGCATGTTTATAACTTATATCACATAGAAGCTCTGGTAAGGATTGAAGCCTCTCACAATAACTTATGTCAAGCGAAAAAAAGTTAGAAAGATGTACGATGCTTTTGATAGAGAGAGATTTGAGACCACAATTTAGGCTTAATATTTGTGATTTGATTGTAATGAAATTATTTGAGTTTTTTTTTTATGTTTACTTGTCCATAATTCTTGGGTGTAAAGTCAATGATTTAATTTGTTGTACTATATACTTTCTACCATGTAATGGTCAAAGGCAGAGAACAACATTCATAAGAAACTTTCATGGTATCATAGCAACATTACTATCAAGCATAATCGATCCACAACCTTCATTCTTTTCTTTCACATTCAAAATGTCTACCACATCTTCTTCACCCTTAGCCTCTGAAACTATAGTTTTAATATCAACTGGCAACAACACCTCTCACTCCACTAGCCTCATCTCCATTAATGTTGCCTCCCAAATTCCCTTCAAACGTTCCAGAGGGGGGAATTATGCCTCTTGGAGGTCTCAATTCAGAAATTCCCAAATTCCCTTACTGTTTTGATATGATTTGTTAAGATATGTTGATGGGTCGCAGCCTTGTCCTTTAGAAACTATCATAAAATTAGGAGAAGCACCTAAAACTAATCCAAATCATAAACTTTTGTTACGCCAAGATCAATTTATATTGCAAGCCATCTAAGCCTCCGTGGCTAGTAATATTGCTCCTTTCATCTCCGCCTGTAAAACCTGGAGAGCACTTTTGCAAATCGATCTAACACTCGAATACTAACTTTGCTCTCTACCCTCATGAAAATGTCAAAGGAAGGCATTACCATTATTGAATACATGCAAAATATTGAAAGCATTGTTGATGATCTAGGCTTGAATGGTCATCCTGTTCATGATGCTGAAGTTGTTGCTCAGACTCTCTTATTGGTCTTGACAATGTGATGTAAGACAATTTTATAATTTAATTAGTTTATGAAGTTTTTTATTCTTACCAATTTAATTTGTTATTTAATTATTAGTTTTTTTATTTAAGGTATAAGTTATTTTTCCTTATTTGAGTTAACTTGTAACACTAAGTTTCCTTTATTATATGTAGAGAGTATATATTACTTATTTTAACAATTTTTTCATTCAATAAAATATTTTCCTTTGATTTTATCTCTTATAGAATTATTATCTTGACACTCGTGGTTCGAGCCATTAGGTTAGAACGATATCTAATCTTATCCGTTATAATGTTTATTTAACCCACTGAGTCAAAGAACCAAACGAGATTTGGCGTTCGACAAAGTATTTATATCACACCAGTTATCCCGTTTGCATTAGTTGATATTAGAGCCTATCTCTATACCAGATAAAGCTTTCCTAAACCACTAAGCACAATCACATCTATCAATATATCCTTTCACTATAAGAAAAAAAATTCAAAAAAAAATTATAATCATGGTCTATTATGGTAGGCATGATGCGTTGTTATTCGATGAAAAATATAGTTCTAAAGATGTTGAAGAACTCTTTAAAGTTAAGAGGATACTAAAAAAAAAAAGAGTGCATCATATTGGTGGAATCTGTTACAAAGGTCACGACTTGCAAGCCAAGAAGAGAAAGTTTGATCATGAGATTAGATGAAGCGATTAAAGAGGTCATGATACATTCCTCTTGATTATTGTTTGGCACGTCTAGTTATGAGGTCTCTTCATTCTTATGCTATAGAGTTTGATAATTTGTATGGCTATTCATTTTTTTATGAGAGTAAAGAGAGTTTAGTTGAGAAATTTTTAGAAGGGCTCAATGGTGATGTAAGAGTTCGAATGTCGTCATATACTATCCATACATTACCATTTGCTATCTTTTAAGCCAAAAGAATCGAAGGGCAACTAAACTTGACTTGGACAAAGTTTTTAGAGATATAGACAATGTAGTTAATAAGATATTTGATAATATGACTGAAAAAGACCTGAGATAGTGGCTAAAGATGTGCCTAAAAAGAAAATTGAAGACATACCAACGATTATACAAGAGATTTTTCATTTTATTTTAAAAATTGATAATGTGAATATTGAGCATATATAGGAACTCAAGTTAAAGATGACCCGCTTGTCATTGACATGGTTTTACCTATTCATATTGAAGACAAAAATATTATCCTTAAGGAAGATTTGGCTACAAAGACAAATTTAGTTGGCAAGTGTATCGAGCAATATTTGAAAAGAGTTAGAAAAAATTTGAAAGTAGTTTATTATTAAAAGTACACAAGTTTTGGAAGAACTACAAACACGTGAAAAAAGAAGATAAAATTTGGGTACTTTCAAGTTTCAAGAAAGTTTGCAGAAAGTGTTATTCCTTTTAAGTCATAAGGTGATTTAATGTTGCACTACAAATTTCATCCAACAACAAAACTCGAGGATGAGTTTTCTTTAAGAGAGGGGGAATATGGTGTATGTCAAATTATGTAAATTAATTTAGGAAAGTTTGATTTTTAGGAGATTCAGCTAGCTATAGATTTGGGTAGATCATTTCTAGATTTGTAGGAGATTTCATGCTAAAGTCTAGGCTATCATATTTTGTATATAAGTTTCCTATTGTAACCTAATTCATAAGTGAATTAATACAATAATTCTCCCATTCATTTGCCTCATAGCATCAGAGCCTAAAAAACCCCAAAATTTCTTCATCTTCTTCTCTTTCTATTCTGAATGAGTTCCTTCATCTTGTTCTCCCCAATAATTTTTTGTTTATTTTTCTCTCAAATTTCCTATCCTTCTTCTGTCCTTTCAAGAGAATATGTTAGAGTCCATCGGGTCTAACCGTGTCTCGAATGCTCCTACAACCAAGAATATTATCGCTGCCTCAATTGGAGATTTGCAAAATATCCAACTGGCGTATCGATTGAACAGAAAAAAATTATTTGAAGTGGTCATAACTAGTGCGCACATTGTTGAAGGGCAAAGGGAAATTGAGCCATTTGTTGGGTGCGGGTCCTCTGAAGGACGATATAAAATTTGTTGCTTGGGATGAACAAGATTCGGTAGTGATGTCGTGGTTGTGGAATTCGATGCTACCAGAAATTAGTGATACATGTATGTTTCTCAGATGCGCCAAGGAGATTTGGGAGGATGTCCAACAAACTTATTCCAAGGTTCATGCTGCTGCACAAATCTATGAAATTAAGAGAAAAATTTCACAACCAAGCAAGGAACTCGAACTGTCACGGAATATTCAAGTCTTTTGCAAGGCTTACTGTAGGATATGGACCACTACCAATGCATTTAATTGCGTTGCAGCGAGGATGTCACGATTCTGAAGCGATTTGTAGAGAAGGATCGCATTTATGATTTTCTTGCCAGTCTCAATGTTGAGTTTGATGTTGTTAGAGTGCAGATTTTTTGAAAAGAGGACCTGCCCTTTTTAAATGAGACTATTTCAATCATACATGTCGAAGAGGGACAACAGAGTGTTATGCTAGAGACAGATGAAGGAGATGGATCTGCCTTGGTGACCAAAGCTACTAAAGTTACTTAAGTGAAGGCAACTTGCCCTATTAAACCTTTTGTTCCAGCCAATCACCAAAAATCTATCAATAGGGACACTCTATTTTGCATGTACTGCAAAAAACATCGTCATACTAAGGACCACTATTGGAAGCTCCATGGGAGACCTGATCGAAATAGCAATGACAGAGGACAAGCACGCGTTGCAAGCACTCAATCACATGATGATGGGGGTTCTAATTCGTATAGTTCAGCATTAGGACTTCAGAAGGAAGAACTTGAAAAATTAAGGAGTTTGTTGGAGACACTTGAGAAACCTTCTTCAGCAGTAGGTCCTTCCTTGGGTGGTACTTGTTCACTGGCTTTCACAGGTACCTCTTCTTCTTCTTCCTTTTGTGCTATTAGTGTCTCAGAAAAAATTTCTCCATATACTAGGGTGATATATTCTGGATCCACCGACCACATTACTTATACCTCTAAGTTTTTCACATCATATGCACCATATTCCAGTCACAGAAAAATAATCATAGCTAATGGATCTGTTACCACAGTAGCCGGCCAAGGAGAAATTTATATAAATAATTTCCTCACTCTTAAAAATGTTCTCTATGTTCCAAGATTGTCTGCAATTTTAGTTTCCATTCAAAAACTTACCAAAGATTACAATTGCAGTGTGACTTTTTTTTCATCATATTGTGTGTTCCTAAAACTAGGTATAAAGAGGAAGAATAGACATACTAGTGAGAGGTATGGTCTTTACTATCTAGAAAATCAAAATGAAAGAGTTAAAATCGAAGATTCCCTATCTACGTCACTATTTTCTAAGTTTGCCATGCCAGACAACAATAAAATGTGGCTTTATAATCATTGTTTAGGTCATCCTTACTTCAGTATTCTTAAATTAATGTTTCCTTCATTGTTCCAAGGGTCTAATTTAGTCTTTTCACTGTAATAACAATGAACTTGCCAAACACAAACGTGCTTTTTTTCTAATAAGTAATACAAGAAATCTCAATCATTTTTCTCTTATTCATAGTGATATTTGGGTTCTCTCAATTGTTCCAAACATTTATGGTACTAAGTGGTTTGTTTCATTTATTGATGACTGTACTTGAGTAACGTGGATATATTTGTTGAAAAATAAATCTCATATTGGTACTATTTTTCCAAACTTTTACAACATGATAAAGACACAATTTGATGTAAGAATTAAAAGACTTCGTTCTGACAATTTCAAAGACTATTTCAATCAAATTCTCTCTCCATTTTTTCAAAAAGAAGGAATTATGCATGAGTCTTCTTGTGTCAATACCCTACAATTGGAATGGTGTGGCTGAATGCAAAAATGGTCATCTTTTGGATGTTATAAAAGCCTTGCTATTTCATAAACATGTTCCTAAAAGTCTTGTTCAGATCGGTTCTAATCGGTTCTTAAATAATCGGTTCGGTTCGGTTTCAATTTTAAGCCAAATTCGAACCGAAACTGATTGTGAAATTTCTTACAGCTCTACTAATTTTATAAATTATAAATAATTAATAATTTAATAATAATTTATAAAATATACCTAAAAATAAGATAAATATTAAACAATTTGTAATTATAATTATTTTTATTTTATAAAACAAAAATTCAAAATCGAATTGAAACTGAAGTACCGTTCAGAAACCAAAGCTAGGTCCGAATCAAATTGAACCGAACTTCTTTGGTTTTGGCCAGTTTAATTTTATTATTTGTATAAAAACCGAAATGAACTTGATTTTGCCCACCCCTAATACCTTCTTTCATTTTCTTTCTTTTTTCTAAACTTTTTTTTTTCACTTCTAGATGTAGTATATTATTTACCAAAAAGCATTTGCAAACTTTCTTTCTAACTTTCTAGATGTAATATGTTATTGACCAAAAAGCATATTAATGGTATGGGCAACAACTTGGCCAAATCTAAACAGACTTAAGTTTTAGGAGATAAATTTCACTTTTAGTACTTATTCTTTAAGAAAATTATAATTGGAAAATTCAAAATTTTATAACATTAATAAGCAACTGCGTCAAATTAATTGCAACAATGGTAAAATTATACAAAATAATATTGTTTTAATCAATATAAGTTAAACAAAATTCATTATTTAATATATTGTTAGATTGGTTGGACAAAATAGAATTTAATTTTAGGGACTAAAATAAAATAAAGAAAAAAATTAAAAGAAAATGAAAATAATAAATTTGTTAAAGTACAAATTCTGTAAAATTAGAGGGTAACGATACCTATTTGTTGGGCTACAGCTTGGCCACCTACAATTAAAGGTATAGGCCAACTTTTGAAAATATGGTGACATAACACGTGAGATTCTTGCAGATCGCATATTGAATTTTAGCCCTCTATTTTTACTTTCTATTTTATATTTTGAAATTGTTTTTAAGATAATTTTTACCTTTTATTGATTGTGATTTGCGAAATTGTTAATTAGAGTTAAAAGTTAAAAGTGATGTAATACAAATTTGATTCGCTTTCAATAATTCAAATTTTCCTACGGTGCATTAATTGTACCATACAATTTTTTTATTTTTTATATTTTTATTCTAAACAAAAATACATATTTAAGAATCAAAACAAATTATTTAAGAAATTTTATCTGGCATATTTTAAAATAAAGGTAAATATTAATAATATTTTAATTTTATTTACTTATTTTAATTACGATATAAATTAAGGATACTAATAAAATTTTATAAAACAAAAAAATGTGAAACGGAACTGAAACTGAAATTTGGCTCAAAAACCGAAGTTGAACATAAACCGAACCAAACTAAACTTTTTCGATTCAGCTTGATTTTATTATTAATACACTTCAGGTTCGGTTCGATTTTTATATTGTCCACCCCTATAATCTAATCAGATCGACATTAATGATAGAAAGGACTTCATTTTTTAATATATTATTGTCAATTACATTTAGATTTTTTGTTTATATTCATCATTTATCATTGTAAAAATTCTCCCATCAAATATTGAGGTGGAATACACCTTCCTCTCTTTTTCTTCTTTATTTTCTATGGCAAAAAAAAATGTTTTTTTTTTCTTTTACTATAAATGAAATGACAAAATAACATAAAGAAAGAGAATAATTGAGAATGCATGGGATAGAGGGTCAAGGTTGATAGAAGAAGAGTGGGGACACTTGTGTATCGTATGGTACATTTGTCAAAAGCCAATTTTTTCATATATTTAACTCTTTAACTTTTTGTATGTATGAACAATGGATGAATGAATATGGAACATGAAAGAAAATTAATTGAGTGCTATATTCATTAGACATTACGAAATGAGACATATTTTTGTGTTTTTTTCTTTATCATTATTAGGGGTGGGCAAAATCAGGGCTCGGTTCGGTTTCTATAAAAATCGAACCCAATCCGAAGTATATCAATAATAAAATCGAATCGAATCAAACCGAACCGAACTGAACCGAACCGAATTATGAATGATACTTTCGTTTGATTTTGATTTCAGATTTTTATTTTGTAAAATTTCATTAGTATCTCAAATATATATTTTAATTATAAAAAATAAGTAAAATTTCGAAATTATTGATATTTATCCTTATTTTTATGTATATTTACGTATATTTATAATTTATAAAATGAGTAAAAGTCTACAAGAAATTTCACAATCGGTTCGGTTCGGTTTCAATTTTAAACTAGAACCAAACTAAAATGATTATTTAAGAACTGACTAGAACCAAATTTATCTTTGAATCGAACTGAATCGAATTATTCGATTTAGTTCGATTCGGTTTGGTTGGACATTTTTGCTCATCCCTAATTATTATCATGCATGAACAAATAAATGAATGGATGTAGGTCATAGAGGAGAAAAATTAATCGAGTATTGTATGTAGAATTGCTTCCACTTTATTCAATAACCTACATTTTAGAAACTTAAGTTGATTACTATTCTATGCATTGACCTACCCTTATCCTTTTTTTTTTATAAAAATATGTATAATTATTAATTTATTGAAGAAAAAGGAGTTGTCGTCGTATTTCCTTACTAGGATTCTACTATTTTTTTTATCAAATACTTAAAAATCTTATTCTAATACTTAATTAAAAACAAAACACAAGATAAATATATGGAGATAAAACTTATTATAAGTCTTACTGATTTAAAAAATATCCTTAAAATTTTAATTTTAATTTAATTTTTTCTAATAACTCAGCTTTTATTTTTTTTATCTTTTATACTTTATATATAGATACTACAATTATCTAAAAAGAGAAATGAAAACAACAAAAAAAAATTAAAAGATTATCTAAAATAAATTCAGTAAATAAAAATAACATATTATCTAAAATAATTTTCATTCTACTTGTTGTTGTAGTGATGGGACATAATTAATTATCTCATCAAGGATTAATACTTTGTCCTTCTTAAAGATATTTTTATTTTTACATGTAGGAACCAAGTCTTGAAGAATTAGCATAATTTCTTTTACTTTTTCTCTCTTAACTTTTGCTATTATTAATTTGTGTCTATAAGTAGCTTGGCTCCTTCTCACTTGAACCTTTCTTGATTGTAGATAGAAGTGATCTTGTTTAGGTGGCTCTTGTGGCTGACTATGCTCCACAGACTTGTTTGAATCATTCTGTACAATCTTAAACATATAATATAATCAAAATTAGACATATAAAAAAAAAAGTAAACAAAACATTTGGATATATTTGTGATCGTGTTCTTGCTTGTAGATGAAAGTGACCTCATGAATCACGTGTTCAAGGATTATTTGGATAGATTTGTGTTCATGTTTATAAATGATATTTTGGTGTATTCTAAAAGTAAAGAAGAACATGACAACCATTTGAGGATGGTATTACATGTTTTAAGGGAAAAACAGCTTTATGCAAAATTCAAGAAGTGTGAATTTTGGCATCATCGAATTGCATTCTTGGGATATGTTGTTTCTTCTAAAGGCATCTCCGTGGATCCGAACAAAATAAAAGCAGTTGTGGATTGGCCAAAACCGACCAACATTGGAGAAGTTTGTAGTTTTCTTGGAATGGCTACTCCCTTAACGTAACTAACAAGGAAGAATGTCAAGTTTTAGTGGTCTGGTGACTGTGAGAAAAGTTTTCAAGAACTTAAGCATCGGTTGGTGACTACCCTAGTGTTGACAATTCCTACAAGATCTGGTGGATATGTAATTTATAGTGATGCTTCTCTAAAAGGTCTCGGTTGTGTGTTGATGCAAAATGGAAAAGTTGTAGCTTACGCCTCGCGACAATTAAAGAATTATGAGAAGCTACCCAACTTATGACTTAGAGTTAGCAGCTGTGGTATTTGCTCTTAAAATTTAGCGGCATTGTCTTTATAGAGAGAAGTGCGAGATTTATACCAACCATAAAAGCCTCAAATACTTCTTCACACAAAAGAAGCTAAATATGAGACAACGCTGATGGCTTGAGTTGGTGAAGGATTATGATTGCACGATCAATTACCATCCCAGAAAAGCTAATTTAGTTGCAGATGCTTTGAGTAGAAAATCTGTAGGAAGTCTGGCTACATTGGTGACTACTCAAAAGCAAATCCTACTAGATTTTGATAAGTTTGGCACCGAAGTTGTAAAGGGTGACATTAAGGTTTATGTTGCACAATTATCTATACAGTCTACTTTGATCGAGAGGATTAAAAGGCACAACAGTCTGATGAATTTTTGAAAATGATCATGGAAGAAGTTTTAACACGTGGAAGACCTAGATTCGTGGTATCTAATGACAGAGTATCACGCTTTGCAGTTAGGCTTTGTGTTCCTAACAACAAGGACATAAAGCCTAAAATTTTAATAAAGGCACATAATTCTTTGTATACCATTCATCCTGGTAACACAAAGATGTATCAAGACCTTCAAGCGATATATTGGTGGGTTAATATGAAGAAATAGATTGCACAATTTGTTGAGCAATGTTTGATATGTCAACAAATCAAGGCTGAACATCAAAGACCATCTGGGTTGTTGAAAGCTTTGTTAATACCTGAATGGAAATGGGAACATATAGCTATGGATTTTGTTGTAGGGTTACCGAAGACACAAAAAGCTTATAATGCAGTTTGGGTGATTGTCGACAGGCTGACAAAGTCCGCACATTTTATTCTAGTGAATATTAAATATTCTATGGATGAGATTGTGAGGTTGTATGGTGTACCAATTTCTATTATTTCTAATAGAGATCCATGATTCACCTCAATGTTTTGGAAGAACTTACACAAAGCCATAAGGACTAAGTTGAACTTCAGCACTGCATTCCACCCACAAGCTTTGTGTGATGGATTTCAATTGTAGTTGGGACAAACATTTACCGCTAGTAAAATTTGCATACAACAATAGTTATCAGTGCTGAAGTTGGTGAAAGGAAAATTTTGGGACTATAATGAAAGTGAAGTGAAGTGAAGGAAAATTTTGCCTACCCTGGGATGTAGGTCTCTTGTAGACAAACATGTGAAGTGATTGAACAGATAAAAGAAGGAATAAAAGTGCCGTAGAGTAGACAAAAGAGTTATGCCGATAATTGAAGAAAAAGCTTGGAGTTTATAGTGAGTGATAAAGTATTCCTAAAGGTTGCTCCGATGAAGGGAGTCATGAGATTTGGCAAGAAAGGAAAACTAAGTCCAAGGTTTATTGGCTTTTTTTAGATCCTTGAGAAGGTAGGAGACACGGCTTACCAGTTTGCTCTTCCTCCATCGTTATCTGGAGTTCATGATGTTTGTCATATGTCGATGCTACGAAAGTATATCCTTAACTCGAAACATGTGATAAGATACGAACCACTCCATCTGAGAGATGATCTTACTTACGAAGAGACGCATGTTCATACTGCGTACAAAGAAGATACCTTTTGTGAAAGTTCTATGGCGGAACCATTCTATTGAGGAGGCTACATGGGAATGAGAGGAAGAAATGAAAATAAAGTATCCTCACCTATTTGAGTGACAAGAAAGTGAATTTCGAGGAAGAAATTCTTTTAAGGAGGGGAGAAATTGTAACACCCCCCAAGTGGTACGTATTATGTATATATACATGTAATTTTATATTGGTTTGTACTTAAGTAACTTAGTATACTCAAGGTATTTTTTTTGAAGCATTATATGGGTGTATTAAGTAAGAGTTTACTTAAGAAAGGCCCAAATATAAAATTAGAGTATTAACGCATGAGTGTATTTAGTACTAAGTGTTGGTATACTTAGTAAGGCCTAAATTATAATTCTAACCCTAAGTATAAATACATCCTATTTCTTGTTTTAGAAAGAGAAATAGCATTTTGCAGAATTTAAGTGTCACGCCCTGATTTGCAAAAGTCAAAGAGTGATCTATCAAACACATAAAATATCAAGAAATACATTTCACTGTCTAAGAAACTTTATCAATATTCATTAATACAAAAATCTATTCAAATAGTCTTCACTGTCTAGTCTCCAAGCTATAATGTTTATTAAACTAAGAATAAAATACAAGCCAATATCCTAAACTTAGGGAATCAAAGGATAGCAGAAGCTTCGCCAAATCTACTACACACACGATCATTTATTTGGGAATCACGATAAACTATAATGAGTATAAACTCAGTAAGCATACTAGTTTTTCATAGACAAAAATACATACATATATATACATATATAAATAAATATATAATGTATGAGATGAATATGTAACGTGATAATAATCATGTTCGTTACAAAATACATGATACGAAATCACATCAAACTTGTTCTCAACAATCACTCACTTTTAAACTTTCATTTACATTTAATTAGGAATATCTTCATTCAATTACTACTTAGTAGGACTTCACATATAACATATCATATATTGAGCCTGAGTCACCTTATCGATGACTTTCCGTATATAGGGTATCAGCAAGTGGGGCACAAAATTTCACACACAATAAATACTCATGCCTGAAGGTAAGAGCCACACCCTTTCCCTGATCATCGGCGAGTCCTCCCACATGCACAAATCCGTCGACGCATAATTGCGAAGACTCACAAGTCCTAAGGGTACCCAAAGGTCTCTCCCATATCATACGGAACATATAACACATATCAAATATACCAAACCCGAAGGAATGGCCACATATATCAAAAGGCTCCAAACACTTATAATTGCCTACTAAGAAAGTAATAAATTCGGATACCCTTAAAAAAATACAAAGTCTTAACTTACACAAATATTTTTCTTACAAGACCACTTTCTCATTTCTCAAAATCATTTATACATGTGTACATGCTAATGTCAATGCTCAATGACTCATGCACAACACATAAACACAAAGTTGTAAACAAATGTTTTGGCATATAATCATAAGCAAATTGATACTTGCATATTAATTCATAATTTCAAAACATTTGTAACATAGTCACACATAAATATATATGTTTATCATGATCCTATTTAAAAAGTCTAGTATACTTACCTCTTGATGTTCCCAGCAAGATAACACAGTCAAATAAATCCTAAAATGAAAATTAATCTCATAAGTCATATTACATAAAATCAAACATATAACATTTCATCAAACAAACATCCTAATTCTGTCTTTAGGCCCATCAACAATTTTTCTTTTATCCTAAATGATATCATTTCCTTATGAAATCAGAATATAGTCATAATGAAACAGTATATAACCTCATATAAAAATATAGATCCTTAATTGAATTTGAAACTATTTTGTTTAGTCACTTACAACACTTAGCCACGTGGCCCCAAAAATAGAGTAGCACTGAGTATATCTAAGTCTCTAATTTTTAATAAATTAAAAAGTTATCCAATGGCTATGAAACTTTCCAGAAATCATATAGACACATATTTAGTAGCATTATAAAACTTAGAAGACATAATTCATGTCCAAACCAATTTAAAAAAGTTTTACTTTACACTCTGCAGATTCTGTAAACTGTACATTCTCAATGATATAAACTACTTTGAAAATTCATAACATATTATATACATAGAATTGGGACATGAAATTTTAATATGTTATAATAAACATAATTAAAAATAGGTTTGTAGAATTTCCTAATTTTTGAAGACCATTTGGTTAACCCAAAAAATTGTGCAATTCATATAATCTGCAGAAATCAACATTTTTCAGCATCTCAGGGTCAAATCGAAAAATTCATATAAAATCGAAAATTTAACATTTGCAAATGAAATAAAATTCATCATGACCCTTTTGATGCCTAATATTTCCAGTTAAATCAGATTTCCAAAATAAGATATATAAAAAGTTATAAAATTTTCGGATTAAGCTATTATCCAAGGTCTAAGTTCTGCAAAAGCTTCCTTTGACAACAATAATCATCTTCTACCAATTCCTTCATCAATTCCACCACAAAATCATATTCATAACTACAAATGATTCAAATCAATATATTCTCAATACTCATGTAATCTTTATACAAGATATACTTCCATAACACAATCAAATGATACATAACACCATAAATCTAAAAGAGAAGAGAAAATTACCTTAAATCTTCTTAATTTCTCATTGGAAACTAAATTTTCTCTTCAAATTCTTCTCTCTCTCTCTCTCTCTCTCTCTCTCTCTCTCTCTCTCTCTCTCTCTCTTAAAATCTGCAAAATGATGTTTCTCTTTCTAAAACAAGAAATAGGATGTATTTATACTTAGGGTTAGAATGGTAATTTGGGCCTTACTAAGTACACCAACACTTAGTACTAAATACACCCATGTATTATAATCTAATTTTATATTTGGGCCTTTCTTAAGTAAAATCTTACTTAATACTAAATACACCTATTTAATACATCAAAAGAAATACCTTAAATGTACTAAGCTATTTACATACAAACCAATAGAAAATGATGTGTATGTATACAAAATACGTACCACTTGGGGGGTTGTTACATTAAGAGAGAGGGAGAGAAGAATTTGAAGAGAAAATTTAGTTTTCAAGAAGAAATTAAGAAGATTTATGGTAATCTTCTCTTCTCCTTAAGATTTATTGTGTTATGTTTGATTGGATTGTGTTGTGGAAGTATATTTTGTGTAAAGATTACATAAATGTGTTGAGTATATATTAATTTGAATCATTTATGGTTATGAATATGATTTTTGTCGTGAAATTGGTGAAGAAATTGGTAGAAGATAATTATTGGTATCAAAGGAAGCTTTTGTAGAACTTAGACCTTGGATAGTAGCTTGATCCGAAAAGTTTATAAAATTTTATATGACTTATTTTGAAAAACAAATTTAACTAAAAATACTAAACATCAAATAAGTCATGATACAAAAGGTTGAATTTTCGATTTTATATGAATTTTTAGATTTGACCCTGAGATACTGAAAAATGTTGATTTTTGCAGAATACATGAATTACGCAATTTCTGGGATAATCAGATAGTCTCCAAAAATTATGAAATTTTACAAACGATTTCTACTTATGTTTATTATAGCATATTAAAATTTTATGTCCTGATTCTATGTATATAATTTGTTATGAAGTTTTGAAGTAGTCTATATCACTGAGAATGTGTAGTTTATAGACTCTGCAGAGTGCAAAGTAAAATTTGTTTAAATTGGCTTGGACACGAGTTATTTCTTTCAATTTTTATTATGCTACTGAATACGTGCTTATATGATTTCTGTAAAGTTTCATAGCCATTAGATAAGGAATTGATTTATTAAAAATCAAAGACTTAGATATACTCAGTATTGCTCTAATTTTTTGGGGCCAAGTGGCTAAGTGTTATAAGTGATAAAACAAATAGTTAAAAATTGAAGTAAAGATCAAATATGATGTTATATAATGATTCATTATGATTATATTCTGATTGTGTCAAAAAATGATATCATTTAAGATATAAGAAAAATTGTTGATTGGCCCAAGGACTGAATTAGGATGTTTGTTTGATGAAATGTTGTATGTTTGATTTTTTGTAATATGACTCATGAGATTCATTTTGATTTTATGATTAATGTGATTGTTTTATCTTGCTGGGAACATCAAGAGGTAAGTGTACTAGACTTTTTAAATGGGATGACAATGAACATATATATTTATGTGTGACTATGTTATAAAAGTTTTAGAATTATACATTAATATGCAAGTATCAATTTGCTTATGATTATATGTCAAAATATTTCTTTACAAATTTGTGTTTATGTGTTGTGCATGAGTCATTGAGCATTGACATTAGCATGTACAAATGTATAAATGATTTTGAGAAATGAGAAAGTGGTCTTGTAAGAAAATTATTTGTGAAAGTTAAGACTTTGTATTTTTAAGGGTATCCGAATTCATTACTTTATGAGTAGGCAATTATAAGTGTTTACAGTCTTTTGATATGTATGGCCATTCCTTTGAGTTTGGTAAATGTGATATGTGCTATATATTTCGTATAACATGGGAAAGACCTTATGGTACCCTTAGGAATTGTGAGTCTTCGCAATTATGCGTCAACAGATTTGTGTATGTGGGTGGACTCGCTAATAATCAAGGCGATGGTGTGGCTCTTACCTTTTGGCATAAGTGTTTCTTGTGTGTAAAATTTTATGCCTCACTTGCACTTACCCTATATATAGAAAGTCATCGACAGGTGACTCGGGCTCAATATGTGATATATGATAGTGAAGTCCTACTAAGTAGTAACTGAATGGAGATATTTGTAGCAAAATATGAATGAAAGTTTAAAAGTGAGTTAGTGACATGCACAAGTTTGATGTGACTTTGTATCATGCATTTTAGAATGAACATGGATATTGTCATGTTACATATTCATCTCATGCATTATATATAATTTATCTATATGTATGTATTTTCATCTACGAAAAACTAGTATGCTTATTGAGTTTATACTCATATAGTTTATTGTGATTCCCAAGTAAGAGATCATGTGTGTAGTGGATTTGGCGAAGCTTCTGTTGTCTCTTGGTTCCCTTAGTTTAGAATATTGGCTCGTATTTTATTTTTAGTTTAATAAACATTATGGCTTGAAGACTAAACACTAAAGACTATTTGAATAGATTTTTGTATTAATGAATATTGATGAATTTTCTTAGTGAAACGTATTTATTGATATATTATGTGTTTGATAGATCACTCTTTTCTTTTGCAAGTTGGGGGATGACAATTATACACGAATTGACTCCAATTATACTCAAATTGAATATCTCTTAGTCCTTACCCATCTCTGTATTCACAAAAAATTTCACTCTCATCAACTGGAAACTGCCAAATATTTGTAAAATTATATGAACCCTCGTTCATCATTACTAATGGATCCATCTCTAACACTCGTAATAACTGCACTCAATTTCTAAAGACAAAACATGAAAAAGTAAAGAGTGTTAAAGACAGATATTTATAAGAAACTAACTTAAAGTTTATCTTTACTACTTATAAGATATGTAAGAAATTTGGTAGGTTAAGTGACAACTATATTTGACATTTAATAGATTTTTTTTTAAATCTATTTTAGGCGGCTGGACAATGATATTTGTATATAATTTGTAGCCAAATTTTAAAAAAATATATATTAAATGTCAAATATAGTTGTCATTACAGTATTTGACAAGAAGGTAGAAAAATTAATAAAAATTATTTAAATGTAATTTTGATATAGATAAAAATTTAACTTTAATAAATACAATGAAGCATCTCACTTCAAGTATAACCTCATATAAAAAAATAACAAAAAAATAAAATTAAAGAAATTATTGCTCTATCACATACTTAAGTTGTTTGTAAGCTTAATCAAAGTAAGGTGAAACTATACATATAAATTTAATTAGAAACAATTACTTATGTTTACAATTGTACAAGATCATTGGTATTAAATCCATGGCAACTTAAAAAAGTAAAAACCTTAAAATAAAATGATGGCAAATGAATAGGGTGTTTGAGTGGGAGAGTGTTAATGGGCGTCCACATTGAAAATAACAAGTTTTGTTGTTAGGATTTGATGTATATGTGTTATTAATAATAAGATAGCGATGTTAAGAAATAATATATTTTATTAAATATTATATAAAATAGTAAGTAACCTTTATAAGATAGGATTTGATATATGCTCTCTGTAATACCCTGGATTTTAATATTAATGAATATATGTATATATGAATATATCTTCTTTATAATGTGTGAAGATATAGTATTTGGGAATTTATAAGATATATATTTATTTTTGGAGAAATTATTCAGTTATGATGAATAAGTTATAATTTTAAAAGAATGGAATTATTTAAAAATATAAATATCTTTGTAGGTGAAAAATATAATAAAAATAAATGAAGGGTTTAATTGAAATTAAGGAAGCAAAATCCAATTTGATTTTTGCTTCTTTACGTGTTAAAGGAGGCAGATAAGGAAAGGATAAGAAAAGAATAAAAAAATAAGAAAGGAAAGAGAAGGAAGGGAGGGAGGAGGAGACGATGAAGAAAATGGAGAGAGAGAGAGAGAGAGAGAGAGAGAGAGAGAGAAGATGATGAAGAGGAAGAAGAGAAGGAGAACGGAAAAAGAATTTTTATGTGAAAATTCGGTATGAATTTCTGAATTTTTATTTATTTTATTTTATTTTATATTTATTGCGTGAATAATATAATTATTATATCATTATTATTTATTAGGTTATGATTTAAAGAAATTGGAGCAAATAATAGAGGAGTAAAGATTATTATACGCTATTCAAGTAGGTATTTATAAGCATTTGGGAGATTTTAGTTTTAAAATTGAAAAGTATGGTGTTTTATTACATTTAATATTTTTGATAAATATTTATGAAAATTTTGAATTATTACTTGTTGATTAAATTGATTATTTTTTAATTGGATTAAATGGTAATTTTTATATGAATTGTATATTTACAAACACAGTAAAAAAAATTTATTAATACGTGTTATGATTTTATAAATGGTTGAATTGCATAGAAATATTGTGAAATAATTTGATAAGTGAAAATGTGATGGCCATGGTTGTTGATGTGATGTGACACCGATGTTTGGGGCGACGGTCCCTCGGAATAATGTCCGTAAAGTACGCAAGAATAAAATTAATGAAAAATTGTTTTAATAAACGTGTTTATGTTATTTTTTTTATGGATATTGATATAATTTGATATTTTATCAAATTTATGACCAAGAATCACAAAGTATTTTTAATGATAATAAATTATGAAGAGTGTTATGGGTGTTCTATGAACATTATTTTGGAATATCTTTAGGATATTTTGTCATTTGGAATAAAAAAAAAATTTATGTGAATATTTGTTTAAATTCTTAGAAACTGTCTTTGTATGTAAATATTTACTGGGCATTAGCTCACCCCTACTTTTCAGGTCCTATTAATACGGATGAAATTGAGATAGATAGAAGACTGAGTTTGCTCCAAGAAGAAGTTGTTATCTTTTCGGACTTGTGAGAGTACGTGTATGGATAAGTAATTATGTGATTGTTATGTGCACTTATACCTGTACTGTATAGTTTTAGTATGATTGCATAAATAGTATTAGAGCAGTAAAGAATCTGAAGTTGATTGTACATGGTGAAATATCTAAAGAAACGATTTATTGATTTTGAACTTCAATTGGGAGTATTTAGTGAAATTTTAGAATTTGAGGATTTTTTTAAGGATATGACCATGTAATAATCATTAAAGTAAGGTTTTAATCTTAATTACTTTTGAAGAATATTTCCTAACACCCTAATTCAGTATTACCTTAGCGTATGCTGGGTCAGGGTCGTTACACTCTCTAATCTTTTTCTTATATCATAATTTAATGATATATTTAACTTATGTCCATGATACAACTATTTTGAGTATATATGTCATTTTTATTCGTTTACATTTAATTAATTTATGTTGCTATTCTGTAAGCTTTTATTTGTTTGTCATATTCAAGAGAAAAAGGCTAACATATTATATGATTCTAAGCAATAAATGTTAGCCAAAAAAAAAAGAGAGAGAGAAGGTACCTTTACTAAATTCAAAAAGACCAAATCGTACCCACGAGGTACTTATATTATCTGTTCAAAAGGGCCACACGCATCCACGTGATGCCAAAGTTATTAAGTCTAGAAGGACCAAATCATACCCACGAGATACCTACATCTGCTCAAAAGAGCTACACATGTCCACGTGATGCCCAAATTATTAGGTTTAAAAGGACCAAATTGTACCCACGAGGTATCGACATCCGCTGCTCAAAAGAGCCACATGCATCTACGTGATACCAAAATTATTAAGTTCAGAAGGACTAAAATTGTACCCATGAGGTACTTACATTATCTACTCAAAAGAGTCACATGCATCTACGTGATGCCAAGATTATAAAGTCCAAAATGACTAAATCATACCCACGAGGTACCTACATTATCTGCTCATAAGTGCCACATGCATCCACGTGATGCCAAAATTATTAGGTCCAAAAGCACCAAATTGTACCCACGAGGTACCGACATCCTCTGCTCAGAAGATTCACATGCATCTAGGTGATGCCAAGATTATTAAGTCCAAAAGGACTGAAATTGTACCTATGAGATACCTACATTATTTCCTTCGAAAAGCCACAAGCATCCACGTTATGCCAAAATCATTAAGTCCAAAAGGATCAAATTGTATCTACGAGGTATCGACATCATCTGCTTAGAAGAGCTACACGCATTTATATGATATAAAAAATTATTATGTCTAAAAAAACCAGAAACTACCCTCGCGGTAAATAAAATAAAATCCCATTGGACTAATCAGAAATCCTCTTTGCGATAAATAAAATAAAGTCCCCTCAGACTAATTAGAAACCTTCCTCGCAATAAATAAAATAAAAGTCCTATTGGACTAACTGAAAATCGCCCTTGTGATAAATAAAGCAAAGTCTCATCGCAATACCAAAAATCGCTCTCACTGTTAATAAAACAGAGTTTTCTTAGACTACTAGAAACCACCATTATGGTAAATAAAGCAAAAGTCCCTTCGGACTACTACTAGAAAATAAAGTACGACTATAGTACTGATAAATTGGTCTCGCAGTAAATTAAACATAGTCCACTCGGACCATCAAAAATCGTTATTTCGGTAAATAAAATAATGTCGTGTCGGACCACTAAATATCGTTGTTCCTTTAGACTACCAAAAATAAAGTACCCAAATAAACTATCGACGCACCATCCTCATGGTAAACAAAACTAAGTCTCTTCATACCCCTCGATACCAAATTACAAAATCTAGATGGACACAAAAAATGTACCATTAAGTTATCTATTTTCTGCTCAAATAAGCTAAAGTTATACACCTTTGCAGTGACAAAATGCAAAGTCTAAAAGGACTAAAATAAGTTCTACACCTTTGCATTTTTTCTTTTGTGCTCTAAATAGAAAAAAAAATAGTAAACTAAGAAGGTCAAGGGTCATGAGTAAGCTATTAAAAATTCAAAATGTACTTATAATGTCATACTAATCAGGGCCTCATTAATTAAGACTTGTCCTTTTTCATTCCTTGGATAACAAAATGTCAACTACTCCATTGGAGATTCTCATATATCTAATTTCCATATAAAAAAGAGTAAAGGATTCTAGAGAATTCGGTATTAGGTTTCCATATTTTTTATTAGTTTCAAATAGAAACTACGTTACTTTTGAAACTGGGGGACTTACTGTTGGACCTTTCTTTCAACATCCAAAATCAAGTCAATTTTTCATTCGCATATTAATCTAACAAGATAGCTATCAGATCCATATTAAAGAATAGAGGCCCAAAAGATAAAAGTCTAAATCTATAAAACTTCAATTAATGTTCTTTATTGAGGGCAGACTTAATGAAAATTCTATTTGAAAAAGTTGTATCTCATCTTAATTATAAATAAGTTAAAATACTGAATTATTTTTTAATTATAATTTTACTAAATTGTAGACTATCTCTAATTAGAGTTCTATCTAAACTAGTCTTTGAAATAACCTAATGAATTAACGAGTATATAAAGAAAATAAATAAGAGAAAAAATGGGGTTTTCTCCCACAAAAAATAAATTCACTAGTTAATATCAAGTGACAAAATTTGGTATCAACAGGTAATAAATTAGTTATCTGTAAATGTGACTTTGAACCTTCTTAAAGTTATAAGAATAATTTTTAGTTTTAACTATTATTTTATTAACAATCTGCACAAATAACCTTAATTTAATAATACTTAGCAATATCGTTCATTTTTTGACAAATCATCAATAATACCCAAAATAGAATAAAATGACTCATTTACCCTTATTGTTATTAGTATTATGTACATAAAGATAAAATGATCTTGTATAGTTTTAAAAAATAAAGTTAGCTTGTACATAATTAATAAATTATATTTTATTAAAAAAATGAGTTACTTATATATTAAAATAAAGGTAAAATTTTCACTTAAATAATAAATAAATAAATTTAAATTAAATTATATACCAAAATAAATTGTATATATATTAATTAATAAATAAATTAATATTTATAAAGATATTAATTAATAATTTGATATTTGATACATGAAAAAAATAGTAAAAAATTTAAATATACACAATTAATTTATTTGTTATTTTTAATTAATTAGTGATTAATATATATAATTTATTTTTGTATATAATTTAATTAATTAATTTAATTTATTATTTAAGAGAATATTTTCCCTTAATTTTAACAACGGTATTATAGTCATTTAAATAAAAATTGAATTGTTGTTTTTGTTTGTAATTTGTGAGTCTTATGAGATCAAGACTTGGTTGTCTTGTGAAATCTTTGAACGAAACTTGAAGGGGTAGATATAGGCCAAGTATTTGTTGAACTACTATAAATCTTGTGTACATCTCTCTATACCTTAAAATATTCGTGTTCAATTTGAATTTGTAGGTAGTTAGATTTAATTTTGAATTTAGTGTTAATATTTGTTAGAAACCCAATTCACCCCCTCTCTTCTCTTGGGTTACACATTAGCATTTCAACGGGTTTAATAAATGCATACTTTTGCAAGCTAAAGTAGACGAGAATTATCCCAATGCAATTGTGAGACCTTAAAAGATAAATCAATGTTCCAAAATCAATGAAATTTTTTTAATCATGCAACATTTAGTCCACAAACAACCAACAAACTGTTAAATGCATTCCCAGTAGTACAAATCATGCAGATCGTACATAATCAATTTGTCAGTCAGTTTATAAATTTAGATTATGCACAATTAGCATGATTTGTATTGCTTAGGATAACTAAGTTTGCGAATTATCAAGTTTGCAATTAAAAGAAATTGAAATAAAATTTTTGTATTTCAATGAGAATTAAGAAAATTAGGGGGAAGAACAAGATTAAATGAGAAATGAAGGGGTGTAAAATAAAATTTGAAGTTGCAGAGAGAGCAGAGAGGTAGAGACGAGAGGTAGAGATGAACGAAATTAGGCTTAGGATTAATTTTTTTTCTTTATTTTATTAAAATATAGTCTTAGACCCTACGAAATACTATTATTTCCTTCAAAAAAGTTAAACAAACTTAAGTGAGTTGTTACTTTCTTTTTTTGTTTTCTTTTATAATTTTAATAATTATTATATTGATCCTACGCAATACTATTCTTTTTATAAAACAAATAAGTTATTATTTTATTTTATAATTTTAAATTATAATTTTTTGTTTTATTATTTTATTTTACTTTTAATTCCAATAATTAAAATTATTAGATTTAGTCCATATATTTATTTTTATTTTATTTAAAATATTTATTATATTATTTTCAACGAATCGGATCGAATTTTAGCAGATTAATAATATGAACTCGTAATCCAATCCACTGTAACGAATTTTAAATTTTAAATCCAACCAAATCTATTGATTCACCAAATCCATTAAAAATAAATCGGATCTGATTAAGCGGATTAGCAGATCATATTGGATTTTGAACACTCCTAATATGTAGTTTTCTTTCTATTTTTATAAATGTAGTGATGTTTATTGGTAAATTTTATGTAACTGAAAGTGTGAATATATCTCATACATGTCTCTAGGTTAGTTTTATGAGAATTAATTAATTTGTTGTATAATTTTCTAAAATGTGGGGAAAAAATGGAAATATAAATGGCAACAAGCTAATTTGATGTACTTAATAAATTTTGATTTAGAGACAATTTTTGTAAATAATAATAAAAAAGTCAATTTAATAAGGGAGATTGCTCGATAAACCCTGCTTTTAGGCCTAATATCTAATTACCTACCTAAACTTTGGCAAATACTCTATCACCCTTGTACATCTCTAATTCTATATAAAATGTAGTAGAATTTTCCCTATAATTTATAAACCTATAAATTTTAAGATTTTTTTCTAGACACAACTAAAATTCAGACACTAACAGCTTCATTTAATTTCTTAATAAAGTATGCTGACATTAACATCCATGAATCTCCATACTAACTACATAGTCATACTATAATATAATATATGTTTAGACAACTATAGTCACAAAGCTACAATATCTACTCATTGTCACAAGTTTTAAAAATACAAAATCGTCCTACTAGAGAAGCAACCATCTCTTATCTATCTCTAGCATTACCACAAACTTGGAAAGTAGAAATAAGCTAATGCTCAATAGATATTTATATACAAAGCAGTTTTAAGAATTTATAACAAACAAACTTTTTAATTTCCAACAATAAAATTAATAAACTATCAAGAAATTTTTTTTAAGACCAACATCCGCAAAAATAACATAAACATATTTACTCTTTCACTTTAAACAATTTTCATTAATTGATTCCATGCGCACTTTTAGGGCACGGTTCGCAAGGACTGCTACCTGAAAGATTGATCAAATATATTTTACGATCATTATTCCCAAGTATCGTCGCCCTAAGTCACTAATGCTTACAACAACCATGTCCATTACAATTTTATTTACCAAGTAATTTCATGTTCATATTTATGTTGTCACAATAGAATTTCAAATTGCAGGAAACATAATATTTTCATAAAAATCATCCATCTACGAAAACATAAAAACATGACATTTTTATAAAGATCATCAATCTATAGAAATATGACACATATCGTCTCTCTTTTCTCATTGTTTTTGCAAAGGTAATACTCATACCAAATTCAATGCATAAAATCAGTTAGAAAAATACTTAGTTGCCTCAACTTATGACATTCAGGAACTTAACCTATCTAAATAAAGTAAAAAAAGAAAAAACCCTACTTTTAAGTTTTTAAACCAACATCTACCAAATGTATGTAAATACCTACTTGATTATTGTACAACAATTCTTATTTTTTTGCTTCCTTCAAATCACTAACTAACATCAATTTAACAACAATAAATAATGATCCATAATTAATTATCTAAAAACATACTATTAACACAACAATATTCTAATCAAACAAGCTTTTAAAACTAAATCATATAACATAATCAACAAAAATTTAAATCAAAACATCACAAAACATAAATTTCTAACCAATATATTTATTCTCTATTCCTTTCTTTTTTTATCCTCTCTTCATTTTTTTTCTTTATCTTTTTTTTTTGGTTTTCTGATTGTTGATTCTAATTTGTAAATGAAAAGATTATATATATGTATATACATGATTCCGTTGCTAAAAAAACCTCCAATCTATATGTGAGAATGAAAATATAGTTAATCAAGGATGCACAATAATCAAACACTATACAAAATATAGTTAATCACAATAAAATATGAATGCACGCATCACCCCAAATGACTCAAAATCCAACAACTTCTTTCGACATAATAGATAAAACTTTAATCACAAAATCAAAAATTAAATTTAACTATTTAATAATATGAAAACACTTCCAATATTTCAAATTTCAGTTTCCAACACTACTCTACAATAAATAATTAAAATTCAAAAATTAAATCAAGGATAAATATTCTAATTGTGAAAATTAAATCAACATCCGCAACACAATATTTTGATCATCACGATCTAGGATAAAAACCTCGACAGGTGAATGAGTCCATGTGTAAACAAATAATTCACTATGAAAATACATAAGTTTATAATGAATTTGAAACACTTACAAAGCCTCATGTTACGAAGTATCTATCATGTAAATCCATGCAACAACCCTCAAGGTAATCTCCTCACGAGATCAAAAGCAATTAATAAATGTTGTAGGAGTAATCGGCTTACATTCAATAACTCCAGTTATAAAGAAATCATATCTAAGTGATTGATGAAATTAAGTCAAAGCGAAGAAATTAAAAATTCTCAGAGAAACATCGTAGGGTGTTTTAAATCTAACAATAAAAACCCAAATATATTTTCAAACGATTCCCCCTAAAACTCTTAAGATTAAGTTTCAAAATATGAGCACAGTGGATTACGTGGCTAAGGCTTAAAGAGAGCTTTCTATAAACCATGATCATTAAACTTGACCATTGGATCATCCAGAATCAATAGTCAAAGTTTCAGCTTCATGGACCATATCTGGCTGTCCAATAAAGTGAAGGTTACAAATCCATCCCTTTATAATTCTTGGTCAAAGATCAATAGTCAAACTTCAACAAATTAATAGTACACAGCCATTGATCAAAGGTCTAAAGTCAAAAGTAGCATGATGACATTGCTTCATATTAACTATCCGATCTTGATCATAAATGGTCTAGATTGACTGCAGTCAATATGCGGATTGGGTCAACCAATGGTACAAGGTGCGGATCCTATTCGGGTTGATCAAACCTCATTTGTATTAAGTGTAGTTGAGCCTACGATAAGTCAATGCATCCACCAATCATAGTCTAGTCAACAAAAAGGTCAATGGGCTCACAACAAAAAAGAGCATACTTGGCCAAATCGGATTTTAGAGTTTTCTTTAACCTATCTTCCAATTTCATCTTTGTTTTAAGCTCGATTTTGATCCTTCCTAAGGTTTTTTGCCCTCCGAAATCCAAAAATGGCACTTGTTTGACCATCAAAATATTCCAAAATATTGGATTGACTAATTGAACCTAGTGGAGATGATTTTTGACACAAGGTTTTGACAAACACAACTTGGACATTTTTATTGCTTCCAACACTTTTTTTCCCCTCCACTTCACCATTTAATGGATTAAAAGACACAAAATCCATTTTTTTATTCTTCTTTCTTCTTTTCCTTACACTTGGAATTAAATCTTTTATTTGGCAACATCTCATTTCCCTACTTCCACTATCAACAATCATGCATTATTTGCATAATACAATTTTTCTTCTCTTTCCCTTTCATCCACTTGTTTCAATAATATGCCTTCTTACAATCTACCCCCTTGGCCTTTTCTTTTACAGTTTTCACCCATAATCAAATAATTCTAATCTTTTAAAAGTATAGACATATTTATTCATAATCAATTAATCTCTGCCAAAATAAATATACCTACATTATGATTTTCAATCTTTTGTATCCTCATATAATATAATATCAATATATATGCATTCCAATTAATACTAAAATCTAGGTATTACAACTCCCCTTATATTGCACTTATTACTAATTTTTGTTATTTTTGTAGGACATTTGCAGATGTTATGCTTTTACTTATGCCAAGAATTGTTTACAAGTAATTTTGACAAAAATGATAGTTACATTATTACCCTTGATTGTTGAAAAGATTATGACTAAATTTAATTTCATTGGGTTGCAAGCATGTGTGCGCACATGCACACACAAAAAATAAAATAAAATCTTTATTACTCCATTGGTATATAAAAATTAATTTTTTGGAAATACTTGTGTTTGCACGAGAAATCTACCTAGTCCACACATTGAATCATGATTGGTTGTTTGTTTGCATAGGCCTAATATCGCTCTCGGTGGGCTTTGATACCGCTAATCCTTTGGGTCCAAATTATGCTTTTGCACCCCTTTCTGAGTTGTAAGGAATAATGCCTACCAAATAAACATTTCAATAGTCAAAGAAATTATATCTCAGTGTTAGTCTGTGGGAATGCAACACTTTATGATCTCTAGGTTGGATTATATTTTTGTATAGTTACTTGATCTTCTCATTGTACTTGTTCTTACTATTTGATATATGTTGGTATTTCATACAGAAGTTTATACTTATAGAAATTATCTTTATTATTGAATTACATATAATTCACTTAGAAACAATTTGAAAAAATGATGAAAATCTTCTTGTACATAATTATTTTCTTTCAAGAACATAAAAAATAGTTCCATGCATGCCTCTCTTTTATTTAAAGGAAAACACATGAAAGGAAGACTTTCTAGGTTTTTAGAAAAAATAACTACATATAAAAAGGTTTCCACCATTTTTCATAGTCCAGAAATTGAACAAAATAAGGGATCAGTTACAAACAATTGATTCCAAGTGAGATGATAAATAAATGCTTAACTTTTGCAAGCTAAAGTCAAAGAGAATTATTACAGGCAACAATTGTGGGACTGTAAAAAAATAATTTTCCAAAATAAACAAAGTCAACCATGCCAATATTTAGTCCAAATACAACCTAGAAAATTATTAAATATGATATCTTCATTTAATACATGATTATATTTTATTTATCTATACTAAGTAAAACACTTAGCATTGTTTAGTCCATTTTGAGTGTTTATTTTTCTTTTAAACATTTTTATTTCAATTTCGTAGGCGTTGAGGTGTTTCAATGAAAAGACGTGAAAGTGAGCACAAGTGCACATCCACGAGCCTCTCAATTGATCTTGGGCTAAAGGAGCAAAAATGGACATGTTGTGTTTGTAGTACTAAAACGATAATAACTTTGTCTATATAACTCAAAATCATGCTCTATTTGTTGTCTTAAAACTAAACATCCAGAGCTTCTAATTAATGTCATAAGATCATACTTTCTCTGCTCCTATGCATGAAAATGAGCAAGGAAACATCAAGTGTGAGGGGTGGCATGCCTGCTCTACCAAACCTACCACACTAGTGCCTCGTGCCATGACCATGCCCTTGTATGACCTGGTTTGTTAAATGATATTTCTACATGATTTTTTGACCATTGGATCACTGTTTGATGGCTACATTTTGGCCAAATCCTATGTTTTTATATTTTAGCATGCTGAGCCACCATTATCCAATTTTAGAATGTGGATTTTACAATAAGGAAAGAGAGAGAATGGGAAGATTTAGTGAGAGAAAAGTGGAAAATCATCAAATACTTGGAGAAAATCGGTAGATTACTCAAGAATAATCAATTGACCTAGTTTTATATCTTTATCTCTTAATTTCTCTTGAATTTCATGTGTTATTGTTATTGCATCCATTTTCAAGAACAATCAATTTCAAGTTTATTTTGATGTTGAATTTGGATATGTTAGGCTAAACTCTATGTTCTAGGGTCTTGATATAACCTAGTTAGATTATGTATTGATTGATTAGGATTTTTTTATTAAGATAAGTACGTCCATTCATTTATGTTTTCTAGTACTTAATGCTTCTAATTTGTTGGAAAATGAATTAGTTATGTATCATGAATGAATGAATTCTTGGGAGAGACTAAATTGTTTATTAGGATTGAAAGAACATAATTTACAAACAGTGAGAGTTCGGGAAGATATTAACGTCTAGACAATAAAATTAATACTAGAGATGTCAAGATGATTGAAGCATTAGTTATTAATATCTAGTAATGCTAAATGAACATGTGATTAATCAAATTAGATAGGGATATCTGTTAGGTTAGTTAGACACAAGACTTGATTTGACACTCGGGAGAGGTAATAAGATCAAATTATAACTAGTAATTAAGGATTGAACCAAAAAGCATTAGTAAGTCCTAATTAACATAAATATATTGACAATTAGGTGAAGTCAAGGCCTTAGAACTATTTCTATACCATTTTCACATGCTTGCTCTATTAATTTTGTTTCTTGTTATTTTCCCTGCTACTAAATTAGTAAATATAGTTTATTATATTTGTTAGTTACGTCTTTTAAATTAAAATTTACTTAGATAAAGTTGACTGGAGATCTACATTTTCTTCCATAAAGAGCTTCGTAAGGAGCCATACCAATGGTAGATTGATAACTATTGTTGTATACGAATTCTACTAGCGGCAAATGTTTGTCCCAACTACCACTAAAATCCATCACACAAGCTCGCAACATATCTTCAAGGATTTGGATGGTCCTTTCAGATTGTCCATCGGATTGTGGGTGGAATGCAGTGCTAAAGTTCAACTTAGTCCTCATGGCTTTGTGTAAACTCTTCCAAAATATTGAGGTGAATCGTGGATCTCTGTGGGAAACAGTAGATACTGGTACACCATGTTACCTCACAATCTCATCCATATATAGTTTTGCATACTTATCCATAGAATAAGTAGTATTCACCGGAATAAAATTGTGGACTTTGTCAGCCTGTCGACAATCACCCAAACTGCATTATAAGCTTTTTGTGTCTTTGGTAACCCTACAATAAAATCCATAGCTATACGTTCCCATTTTCATTATGGTACTAACAAAGGTTTCAATAACCTATATGGTCTTTGATGTTCAGCCTTGATTTGTTGACATGTCAGACATTGCCCAACAAATTGTGCAATCTCTTTCTTCATATTAACCCACCAATAAATCACTCGAAGGTCTTGATACATATTTGTGCTACCAGGATGAATGGTATACAAAGAATTATGTGTCTCTGTTAAAATTTCATACTTTATGTCCTTGTTGTTAGGAACACAAAGCCTACTTACAAAGCGCAATAGTCCATCATCAGATACCACGAATCCAGGTCTTCCACATGCTAAAACTTCTTCCATAATCTTTTTCAAGAATTCATCAGACTGTTGTGCCTTTTTAATCCTCTCGATCAAAGTCGATTGTATAGATAATTGTGCAACATAAGCCTTAATGTCACCTTTCACAACTTCGATACCAAACTTCTCGAAATATAGTAGGATTTGCTTCTGAGTGGTCAAAAGCGTAGCCAGACTTCCTACAGATTTTCTACTCAGAGCATCTGCCACTACATTAGCTTTTCTGGGATGGTAATTGATCTTGCAATCATAATTCTTCACCAACTCATGTCATTGGCGTTGTCTCATATTTAGCTCCTTTTGTGTGAAAAAGTATTTGAGGCTTTTATGGTCAGTATATATCTTATACTTCTCTCTATAAAGATAATGCCGCCAAATCTTAAGAGCAAATACCACAGCTGCTAACTCTAAGTCATGAGTTGGGTAGTTCTTCTCATAACTCTTTAATTATTGAAAGGCGTAAGCTACAACTTTTCCATTTTGCATCAAGACTGCAACCAAGACCTTTAAGAGAAACATCACTATAAATTACATATCCACCAGATCCTATAGGAATTGTCCAACATTGAGGCAGTCACCAACCGATGTTTATGTTCTTGAAAGCTTTTCTCACACTTATTAGACCATTGGAATTTGACATTCTTCCTTATTAGTTGCGCTTAAAGGAGTAGCAATCCTAGAAAATCCCTTGACAAATCGCCTATAATATCCAGCCAATCCAAGAAAGCTACGAACTTCTCCAATGTTGGTCGGTTAATGCCAATCCATAACTGCTTTTATTTTGCTTGGATCCATAGAGATACCTTAAGAAGAAACAACATGTCCCAATAATGCAATTCGATGAAGCCAAAATTCACACTTCTTGAATTTTGCATAAAGTTGTTTTTCCCTCAAAACTTGTAATACCATCCTCAAATGGTCTTCATGTTCTTTTTTACTCTTAAAATACACCAAAATATCATCTAGGAACACTATCACAAATTTATCCAAATAGTCCTTGAACACACGGTTCATGAGGTCCATAAAAGCAGCATGAGCATTTGTTAATCCAAATGGCATTACCACGAACTCATAATGTCCATCCCTCATTTAGAAAGTAGTTTTAGGAATGTCTTATGTCTTGATCTTCAACTGATGATAGCCAAAACGAAGATCAATCTTTGAGAAAACTGAAGACCCTTGTAGCTGATCAAACAAATCATCGATTCTTGAAAGTGGATACTTATTCTTTACGGTTATTCGATTCAGCTCCCGATAATCAATACATAATCTCATTGTCCCATCCTTCTTTTTGAAAAATATCACAAGAGCACCCTACAATGAAACACTTGGGCGAATGAAACCGTTCTCGAGTAGTTCTTCCAGTTGCTTCTTGAGTTCCTTAAGTTCTGACGGTGCCATACAATATGGTGCCTTGGATATTGGTGTTGTTCCAAGGAAAAGCTCTATGTTGAACTCGATCTCATGATCAGGAGGGGTACTAGGTAAGTCCTCAAGAAAAACATCAATAAACTCACTTACAACAGGAACATCTTGCAACTTCACTTCTGCCTTCTCAGTATCAATTACGTTGGCCAAGAAACCCACACAACGTTTCTTTAAACTTTTCGAAGCCTATAAAGCTGAAATTACCCTTTGGCATCACAAACAATTTAGTACCCACAAATTTGAATTTCATCTCGCTAGGTGGTCGAAACATCACCTCTTTCTCGTAGCATTTTACACTAGCGTTGTAGGTAGATAACCAATCCATACCCAAAATAACAGCAAAGTCATGCATAGGCAAAAGTATTAAGTTTGCTACTAAAATCCTTTCGCCTATTTCGATCTTACATTATCGCAACACTTCTTTAACATACAATAAACTCCCTGAAGGGGTTCCCACACATAACTCATCATCCAACAAAGTAGGTGCAATACATAATCTTCTAGCAAATGCATGCGACACAAATGAATGCGTAGAACCCGAATAAAAAAGGGCTAATGCACTATGTTCGGATATACAAATTGTACCTATCACAACAGAGGGAGAATCTTCTACTTCTTGCCTGGTAAGAGCATACACCCTTGCTTGAACTCTTTGATCTTTCTTTGGACCTCCTTGCACATTTTTCATCTCTGGACATTTCTGAATATAATGCCCAGGCTTTTTACACTTGAAGCAAGGTCCATTTTTCCTATAGCACGTTCCACCATGATATCTTTCACAAGTATCACAAAGTGGCAAGTCACGCTTATCTGTCTTATCATCTCTTTGCCTTTTCTTTCCCTTCCATTTGTCAGATTTCTTCATGTGAGGCTTAATCCATGTCTTTTTATTGTGGGAGTTTTGGCCTACATCTTTAGGTTCTTATGCTGTAGCTTCCCCTTCTTAATTTGCCAAAATAAGAGCCTTTTGAAGCACCGCACGATAAGTCTTCAATTCAAGTATAGAGATCAATTTTCTCAAATATGATTTAAGTCCCCTCTCAAAGCGTTTGGCCTTACGTGCCTCAGTGTCTACTAAATGTGGAGCAAACCTTGATAATTCTTCAAACTTTCTTGGAACCCTAGGTGAGTTGGATAAACTCTGCCTCTTTGTCATCTCTCAAAGATTGAAGGAAGTAATTTTCATCAAACAGCTCTTTAAACCTGTCCCATGTGACATTATCTCCACCTATATCGTAAGCCTTGCTAGTCATCTCCCATCCATGGCTAGCACTTCCTTTACGCATTTAAGTAGCACATGTGACTTTCCTGCTGATTTGTGCAATCTATCAAGTGAAAAATCTTTTCCAATTCTCAAACCCATTCTTTAGCAACCAACGGATTAATTGAGCCTTCAAAGAATGGTGGTTGAAGCTTCCTGAATTGTTCTACCACGTGCATGGTGTTAGAAGTAGCACTCCCAATGGATCTTTGCGTTCTTTGCTCCGTGGCATTTGTAATGGCTTGCACAAAATTTTGAATAATGGTATTAGAGTTAACTTGGCCCACTCCTGCATTCTGAGTCACTGGCGGATCTTGATCTCCAACCATATTTCTTACATTTGCATTTGAGACACTTGTGGTTCTTGAGTTTCTCGCCATTTCACTAATCAAACTCAAAAAATGGTTAGTAACATGTACTAAGTACGTACACACAAAAATATAAACATACAAAACCCTAAGGATTTGGTGTTCTACTTGGTTCCCTTGATTACTATAACTAAATGTCTACAGAATCCTAAACCTCGCTCTGATACCAAACTGTCACACCCCGACTTGCAAAAATCAAAGAGTGATCAAGCACATAACATATAAAAAAAAAAAAACATTTCACTAAGAAAATTCATCAATATTTATTAATACAAAATCTATTCAAATACTCTTGAATGTCTAGTCTCCAAGCCATAATGTTTATTAAACTAAGAATAAAATACAAGCCAATATCGTAAACTTAGGGAACCAAGGGACAACGAAGCTTTGCCCTAATCCACTATGCACACGATCACTCATCTAGGAATCACAATAAACTATAATGAGTATAAACTTAGTAAGCATACTAGTTTTTCATAGACGAAAATACATACATATATATAAATAAATATATAATGGATGAGATGAATATGTAGCATGGTAATAACCATGTTCATTCCAAAATACATGATACAAAATCACATCAGACTTGTGTATGTCACTAGCTCACTTCTAAACTTTCATTCACATTTAGCTAGAAATATCTTCATTCAATTACTACTTAGTAGGGTTTCACATATAACATATCATATATTGAGCCCGAGTCACCTGTCGACGACTTTCTGTATATGGGATAACAGCAAGTGGGGGCACAAAATTTCACACATAATAAACACTCATGCTCGAAGGTAAGAGCCATACCCTCGTCCTAATCATCGGCGAGTCCTCCCACATATTTTTAATAAATCAAACACTTATCGAATGGCTATGAAACTTTCCAGAAATCATATAGACACATATTTAGTAGCATGATAAAACTTGGAAGGTATAATTCGTATCCAAACCAATTTAAACAAGTTTTGCTTTACACTCTGTAGATTCTGTAAATTTCACATTCTCAGTGATATAGACTATTTCAAAAATTCATAACATATTATATGCATAGAATCAGGACATGCAATTTTAATATGTTATAATAAACATAAGTGGAAATAGTTTTGTAAACTTTCGTAATTTTTGGAGACCATTTGATTAACACAGAAATTATGCATTATCAATTTATTTGTTGTTTGTGAACTAAATACTATAATGATTAAACTCATTTATCGATAATTTTCCTCTATTTTAGCTTACAGAATATGTATTTATTGAACATATTACTTGGAAACAATTTCTTTGCCAGTAGTTCCTTGTTTTCCTTAAGTAGTGGACCATGAAAAATGATGGAAACCTTTTATATGCAATTATTTTTTTTTAGAACCTGGAAAGTGATTCCTTGCACATACTTTTCTTTTAATAAAAAAGATATGCACTGGAATGACTTTCCAGGTTCTTCAAAAAATGCATATAAAATTGGTTTGCATCATTTTTGTTGTCCATTAACCTAGCAAAATGAGGGATCATTGGTATGCAATTTATTTTCCAATGACAAGGTCAATAAATGCATACCTTTTGCAATCTAAAATAATAAGTACATAATTTGTGGTTGTGAATTGAACAATATTGTGATTTTTTTTAATAAGCAATTAATTATTGAATTTATAATTTGTAGATTTAAACTCTACTCTATGTGTGACTAAACTTATTTTCTAAAGTAATGATTTAATCTATTTGAAGCATCTGATAAGTGCGTAAAATATGCGTTAATAATTTATTTTTAAACTTGAATTGTTTGTTAAATCTTCAAGTTTCATTTGGATTTGATGTATTTTAATTATTTTGTACAAAAAATGATAGATTTGGCTATTCAAGATGAATTTGATTCGAAAAGCATAAATTTGGCATGAAAAGGAAGATATTGAGGACCTAAAGTGAAAGATATTTATGTATCAAAATGTAAAAGTACCACAATAAGGGAACAAAGCAAAATAATAAAAATTAAGGGGGTCTAATCAATATTTTCTAGATTTTGAAACCTTTTGCCAAGAAGTAAAGGGAGCCAATTGAAATTTACCACCTAAATTGAACTTTTTGGCAGAATTGGGTGTGTGACGCGAGACGAAGTCATGCGACTATGCGGTGCTTCCTTCCCCTACCCAAATTGGATGAGTTTTAAAGCCCTTGGAGAGAGAAAGAAGGGAACTTTTGTAGACTTTTAGTTTTGGGTTTAGTTTTTAGAGAGAGATGGAGAAGATTGCTAGAGAGAGAAGGAGAAAAATCAACCAAAAAAGAGAGGGGGATTTCATCAAGAGATTGGGGGATTCTCATCAACCTTGTGGATTCAAGCTTTCCTCATCTAGTTTTTTTCTTTCTCTTCTCTTTTAATTTAGTCTTGAATTTAACAATATTGTGATTAATTGAAATTATGTTATTAATTGTTAAATTATTAATTGTGGGATTTGAATTATATATTATGTGTGGCTAAACCCAATTTTCTAGGATAATGATTTAATCTATTTGAAACATTCATTTCTAATTTTGTGTTGTTCAATTAATTTGAGATTAGGTGTTGAGTATTTATCATGATAATTAATGCTTTTGAATATTTGACCAATATTTGAATGAATTGTGGATTGATAGGAATTGAGAAATGAATATCATATATAGACGTGTGATAAATGTCGTAAATTGCATATTAAATAGAGATATATTAATATGGTTTGCGTAGTTCAATTAGAAATTATCATCAATTGTAATACACTTCTATTTAATTAATTTCACATAGAGATATAGTGAAATTTTATGTGCGAAGTAGACTCAATTCATTTTGAGAGAGAGACAATCGAATAAATTAGGATAATTAGCTTGCAACATGTGTTTTAAATTAGAACAACTTCAATTAAAGAATTGGATGTGACAAAATACGATAGATCATTAGCCCCATAACTTTTCATTAGTTGAATCTTTTAATTAATTTGCATAATAGTAAATTTTAGTCTATTTTAATTTTCTCAATCAAAATTATTTCGATTTCTTTAGATAAATTCGTACATTAATCACCTTCGGTAATTATAGGATTAACATTCCTTGTGGGATCGATATCCTCTTATCACTTTATTACTTGATTGTGATACATGCACTTGCATTCGTTAATTTACATGCAACAAGTTTTTTGGCGCCGTTGCCGGGGAATGTTAAGTTACTTTAATATCGACTTGGATTAATATTGGATGTAATATAAAGTTTATTTTTGTTGTTTATTCTTTTAGATTTTTTTTTTGTGCATGAGAAGCGAGAAGCATCAACACAATCGCAAACTTGAATCATGGAACCAAATCTTGGAAATAATGTTGGGGCCAAAAATCAGCGAGCTCTAAGAGATTATGCCATTAAAACAGCTAATGAAGTGTCAACTAACATTAAAAGACCGGCTATTCAAGTTAACAAGTTTGAAATCAAGCCAGCCATCATCCAAATGATTCAGACCTCGGTTCAATTCAATGAGTTAGCACATGAGGATCCGAATGCCCACATAGCGAATTTTTTGGAGATTTGAATTACTTTCAGATATAACGATGTGTTGGATGATGCTATTAAATTGAGGCTTTTTTCATTCTCACTGAGGGATAAGGCAAAGAGTTGGTTGAGTTCACTTCCTCCTGGAACTAACTCTACTTGGGATCACTTGGCACAAAAGTTCTTGGCTAAATTATTCCCTCCAGTGAAGACAACGAAGCTAAGGAATGATATAACCACCTTTTACCAATATGATGGGGAATCATTGTATGAAGCTTGGGAAAGATACAAGGATATAATGAGAAGATTCCCACACCATGGCTTACCTAAGTGGCTTCAAGTTCAAACATTTTATAATGGATTGGGAGCTTCAACAAGAACATTGGTAGATGTAGCAAGTAGAGGTGCTATAATGGGTAAGACAACTGATGATGCTTATGATTTATTAGAGGAAATGGCTACCAATGCTTATCAATGGCCCACTATGCATTTGACATAAAAAAAAAAAAAAGCTTTTTGATTCCATAAAGTGGAAAAAATTTCTGCACTTACTACTTAACTCACTATCTTAACCAAGCAACTTGGAGCTTTGACAACAAACTCTATTCATATCCCGCAATTGGCTTGTGAGTTGTGTGGCGGCAATCATCCTAGCACCGATTGTCAAGTTGGAAATCCATTTGCTTTATCATCTTCTGAACAAGTTTTGTATGTTAGAAACTACAACCAGCAGAACAATTCTTATTCCAACACCTATAATTAAGGATGGCGGAATAATCCCAATTTCTCTTGGAGGGGAAATCAAAATGCTAGAAGGCCACCACCTGAATTCCAACCTCAAGAGAAAAATGTCAACCTAGAAGAGGCCATTGCTCAATTGACCATGAACACTTCCAAGTTCATGACAAAAACTAAAACAACCTTTCAAAATCAAACGGCTTCCATTAGGAATCTTGAAGTGCAAGTGGGTCAAATTGCAAGTATGATAACGGAAAGACAGGAAGGATCATTGCCAAGTAATACTGAAACCAACCTAAGAGAACATGTGAATGCTATTACACTTCAAAGTGGGAAGAAACTAGAAGAACCAAAAGACAAGATGAAAGAACAAAAGGGGGAACAACATGCTTCTTCATCATCTAATCAAGCAAAAATAGAGGAAAAATATAATTAAAATTATTTTAATTAAAGTAGAAGTCGTATAAAAGAATCAAAAAGGGTGGAAACCTATAAAAGAGGTGAAAAAAAATAGTTTTTCTTTTAATGTGTATTACAAGGAAAAACCAGTTTTTCTTTAAAACACCATTATTTTAGAAAAGAAGCCCACTCTTCTCAGTATGGTTACTGCTGAAGGATTGATTTGGAAACTATTGATGAAATAAAACCTTAATAAAAAATATTTTAAAAGTATCGAGAGGTATCTTTCTTATACTTAATATTTTTGTTGAAACTGTATACTAATATTTTTCCGCTGTTTATTTGATAAATTTCCAACATCGCCAAATACGTTCATATTGTACATGTTATTCGTCATACATTTTCGTTTTTGTTGCTACTACTATTATGTATTTATCTAGAGAATATGATGTTAATTTGTGTTGTTTCAGCTAGGATTATATAAATACTAGCAATGCATGCTTAGGATTAACCACCATTGTAGCTTGAGAGGAAGGCTACCATAAAATCTTATTTTACATCTTGATTATTTATTGATTTTAGTATTATTCTTTGCATCATCAAATTATGAAAAATCTCCAACATTTTTCATATTTGAATTACATCAATCAGCTTTCTAAACTCCTTAAGAACTACAAAGAGTATTTTATTGTGTAGTTTCACTTGCTTTAAAGCATCTTCCAAACAGGAATGATGCTTCCTCAAGTGCTTTCAAGGCAAAAACCTGTGTTTCACATGAAAATTTTCCTGAAAATCAATGATGGTATTCATATAGTTATTATTAATTTCTTTCATCATATATTTCATGAATCTCCACCCAAAGTTTCTGGTGTTTGTCAAACTTTTGGTTGATTTTGATGTGCAGTAAATATTTTTGGGACTGTTTACGTGACTATCCACGGTGTATTATTTACTAAGAAAAATATAATTTATCTTGTATTTTATTAGTATTTTAACATGGTTACACTCTACCAATGAATGAAAAATACATGTAGGTCTCTTGTTGAAAAAATATAAGGTGTATATATGGTGAAAAAACTTTTAAGTGTTCAAATCAATCTAGAAAAATTCTTTGAATGCGGCTGTCCAAAAATTTTTCTTTTGCTCTATTTTAGGTTCTAAATTTTTTGTTTTCTGCATTTTTTTGGTTGCTAGAACTTCTCCTTATTTAATTGGCTCAAAACATTAGTGTCAAGATAACAATTCCGTAAGGGATCAAATAAAAGGGGAATATTTTATTGAATGGCAGACTATTTGAAACAATAACATAGGCTTTTTATATATAATAAAGAAAGTCCGGTGTTGCAAGTTAACTCGAATAAGGAAATAAAACTCTTACCCAAATAAGAAAATTAAGAATTAAATAACAAATAGAATTGGCAAGAATAAAAGACTTCCTAAACTAATTAAATTCTAAAATTGTCCTATATCAAAGCAGTAACGATCCAACTGTGGTACTTGATGTTTCAACACCGAATATGCTTGATAAATTGTATCATGTAGACTTGCAGAATCACTATGGACTATTAACTTAAGATAAACCTATGGACTTGATGCTCGGGAAAGGTAGTGAGATCAAATTTTAGCCTTTAATTACTAAATTAAGCTTAAAAACATTAATAACACTTGATTTTAGTCATTTTAAAGGTTTCAATTACTTCACTAAAAAATACTGCATAACCTTGTATATTTTATTTATGTTCACTATTTAGGTTTGCTATTACATCATCGGATAAGTTTTCACTACAATTTTTGTTTTGTTTAAAATGGATTATAGAATTAGAGATAATATTTCTTCTAGGATAATAGAAAACATATATAAGAAAAATATAGAAAGAATCATAAAAATTAAAAAATAATATTAAACGCGCAATATACATTTTTTTCCATGAAAAATTCATTATTCATTAAACCACACTTAATTATTAGGATATAATGACAAACTTAGTCTTTATTTGATTTCTGAAATATTTTGCTTCTCCTCCTTGTTCTGTGCTTGTCCATATACAACTTACGTATACATATATGTATATACATACATACATACATACATATGTATATATATATATATATAATACAACCTTTATTATTTCATGGTAAGAAGAAGAAGAACAACAACAAAACATTAAATCATATACTTACACACAAACTCGCATCCGTCCATCCCTGACCCCGTTGGCTTATATATATTATCCACATAACAATTTCTCATACAACTGTCATAGTCTCTCCAGCTTTTGCCAAATTGCACATGAAATGCAATCACAATTATCCAACACAATACCAACTTAGAGGCACAAAGTAAGTTATTACTGTTGCCGTTGCTGTAACCCATTCTCTCTTATGTGTGTGTTTCTTTTTAAAAATTATATGGATTGATGAATGAGGTGGGGCCTTTTCTATATGTCTTTCAGTCATATATCTAATTAAGTTGTATTAACGTTTGCCTTCTAATTTATTTAATTAATTATTCAATCAATTTGCTTAACTGATATGCAATTAATTAATTAATTAGCAAACGCAACCATGTTGTGGATGCTTAATTAGGCATTATTGTTTAATTAAAGTTTGTGGTTACTTTATTAAAGAACAGGTTATTAATTGGTTCACAAGATTCATTCCTAATTTAAAATTCATATTAACTAAACGTAATAATTAAATTTACAGTTACTACATTAAGTAGAATTAGTTCATTGATTACGTTTATTTGAAATTATATATTCATCTCCATGATGTTGATTTTTGGCTTTAAAATATATCATTTTGTTTTCAAAAATAAAAGAGAGAAAAGGTGGTTATATATATATATATATATATATATATATATATATGTATGTATATGCATGTATATATATAAGAAGAATGCCCGATTTCCCCCTGATTTTTAAGCCAATACCCCTGAGTTTCGATTTTGCCCTTTAGGAACTCAAATATTTTTTATTTTGTCATTTTGTAAAAACGAACCAATTAAACAAAACCAATGAGTGAAACCGATTTTTTAAAAATTGCAAAATAAATTGACATTGCATAGATTCAAATACGAACCTGATAAAAATAAGTTAAAACTTTTGACATTTCACCGAATCTATATTTTTGATAAGTTGTTCAATTTTTACATTTGTTTTCCAAAAGTGTTTGAATTTTGCAAATTTTCAATGAACCATCACATACATGTGCTCATTTTTTCTTGAAATGTTCAATGTGTGACTTTTTTTTCTTCAGGCATCAATTTATGCAGAGTTAAAGCCTTATTCACTATTTTTTCAATCATATTCAAAAATGGAATTTTAAAAGTATACTTACTATCAAAAACAGAGATACAAGATCACTAGATTGTTGATGAAGCATGAACACTGATGCAATAAAGAAAAAACAAGTAATCAGTTTATTAATTGCTAACATCTATGGGTATATATGCCAGAATGTATAAACAAAATCATTGATAGGACAACAAAGGCGACAATTTACATCTCAAAAATATAAAATGTTTTCAAAAAGTTTGATTCCTTTAAAAAAAGAAGAGAAATTTTTATCACTATTGTTACTAATATTTTGTGACAATTCCATTTGTTGCATATATTTTGTCTTACTTAGGTTTGGTAGTGCTTGCTTTTTTATATTTTTGTTACCCACTGTAGTTCAATCAATAACTGTCAATTATTGACTATTTCTTTCTAACCTCTTTAAGAAAATATGGTCAGATGATGGCAAAATTCTCATAGTCTGGATTATCCTCGACAATATCTAGCCCCTAAAATTCGAACAGCGATAAGTCATTTGTTCATTGCTAGAAACATATTTTTTCTTTAATAACTTTTGCTTGTATTTACCAGGTATATGTTATATGAGTTCAGAAATAGTGCTCAGTCGGCGTTTTAGAGCATAAAAGTGCCAAGGTTAGTTTTTTTAGCATAAAATGTCCTTAACGTAGCTTTAGAGCATTAAGCTCAGTTTTGTTTTTGAGCAAGACAATATAGGTTCATAATGCTTACGCATTCAAGGATTTTCATTTGTCAGTGCCATCTTGTGTGGCATTTTCCTAATTGTTTTTGGGGTTTTATTTCAAGTAGCAAAAGCTACAATTATAGCTACATCTAAACTTTAATCTATTTTTACTGTTATTATAGACTCCTCTGAAATTGTTGTTGAGCAACAAAAGTATTGGCATAGCTTATAGAAACTTGCATAATTGAAACAGAAGTCTTGGTAGACATAGAACCAAGATGAAGAGTTTGTGCTGCATTATCAACAATTGTATTGCCCTTTCTTAATCTTCTTTAAAAGTATGGTAATTCTTTTTTCTGTTGTGCTACTTGAAGAACGACCACAATCTGGCAGCTTTGCCTAACAGCCTTAGGGACGATTTGAAGGATAGCTGGATTATTGAAACTCTACTGCCATTATGGATTTCTTCACTTGCGCTTGTAGCACAAACCATTGATATCATAGTCATCAAAATTAAGTTCGGCATGTGTAATAGCATTCTAAGATTCTGTATTGAGTAAGTCAAAAAAGCTAAGAATTACTTTTCTTGTCGTAGTTTAGCATTTTTAACTAACAAAGAGAAATACATATTTTACGGCTTTCCATGGCCTCTGTAACTGCCTCACCGACTAAAACACATTAGAACGGCGAACCATCCTATTCAATGTCCAAAAATCATCTGGGATATAACCCCTTGACCTCTGCAAGGATAATAACGGAATGACCAATCATGTTTAGGTTCTCGAATGAACTAAATCAAATCATGAGTTGCAAGGCCATAAAGGTAGTCATTCTTGTGACACTTTACATCATGCTTGCTCTCTGATATAGTAACGCAATCAAGTATTGTCATGCCTCCTCATGATAATTCAGGGCATGTGCTTTTTTAACGAAATTACAGAACATCACGTATGATCATTAGAAGAAGATTAACCATTGTTGTCCGATTGAAAAGAGTTGTGCCTTTCTCAATCCTCTCCAAAATAATATCAATGGGATTTGTAGTAGGTGTAGCATTCTAAAACTATCCACTTCCTGTATTTGTAAACCTTATGTAGGTATTAGTGCAAACAAACTCAACCACTAACTTGAAAGCTATCCTCCACCTATTTAAAACTCCTTCATTTCTTGACACAATAGAAGTAGTGAAATATGTAACTTACAACTACTCATAGCCAATGGAATAATGCACCAAATTTCAGTGCCAATGGAACAATACATTGTTTTAATAAATTTTAAACAAATATAAATCTTGTTTGTTACTACTAATCAGACCTACGACATATGAAGCCCATTCTTTACGGACTGTTGTGATATTACCTTCAATATATACATTTTTCTTTTAAACTTCAACATAGTACACAATATCAAATATGTTAACTAGTTACATGAAAGATATTATTTTTTCTCAACGAATAGAATAAACCAACGTAATGTAGAAGTTAAAACTCGTTATCTTTTAGGATATTAACATCTTTCATATTTTCTTTCAAGATGTTAACATCCTACACATTGTCTTTCACGATATTAACATCTTGAAATGTTTCCAAAATAATATCAAAGAGATTTGTAGTAGGTGTAACATTTTAGAGCTACCCACTTCTTGGATTTTTAAACCCTCTTTAGGTATTAGTGAAAACAAACTCAATCATTGACTTGAAAGCTATCCTCCACCGATTTCAAACTCCTTCATTTATTGACACAACTTTTTAGGACTAATAATTTGCATTAAAAAGCTAAATTGAGATTTTTTTTTTTTTGTAGGCTTACTCTTTATGATATTTGGGATACTGTTAATGAAGGTTTATTTTCCCACTAAGAGAAATGCTACCAGTGGGAGTTCATTCCTAAAAGTCACAGATGAGTGGCCACTACAAAAAAACTGGGCTATCTTGATAAATGAATAGTGACACTTAATTTATGTATCAAAGTTACTTGATAATTATGTGACACATTTTATTTTTTTCATAGTTTGTGACAAACTTTACACATAAAAAAATGTGTCATTCATTTGTGATAGAAAATTTTCAATCATATTTTCTTATTAATTTAAATAATTATACTTCTATAAACAATATTATATTTTATTGAATTTTAAAGAAAATAATTATATTATGCTATATATTATTAATAACACATGATCATCATTCTTGTTTATAAATTAGATTTTTATTAAAAATTTGAAAAATATTGAAATAGATTATCTCATTATATCAAACATTAGTATGTATGTATATATACATACATATATATATATATATATATATATATATATATTATGAGCTTAAATGCTTTTTTTCAACAAAATAATAAAGATTTGTCATCAACTAAATATCCGATCTTGCCCATGAATATAATAAAGTGAGAATAAATAAATAGTTTATTGTAGATATGGCAAATGAGCAAGTACGTACATCCACAAAAATTAAGCCCACATGACTTTCAAACAAAGCCAACAAAACTCGTACAGTAAAATAAATATATTCAACTTCATCTATTGTAGAGCGATGTTACTATTATTCTATATACTAGCCGACCCGTTAGAAAGCAACTTAAATGCTACCCATAAGTCTATATAAGTTGTGCAAAGCCATGTATAGTAGACTCAAATAGTTCATAATCTTGGTAATGAATGAATGACAGATGAGTAATGACACTTAATTTTTGTGTCAAATTCACTTGATAATTATGTGACATATTTTATTTTTCATAATTTGTGACACAAATTTGACATATAAAAAAGTCAGTTATTTGCAATATATATTTATCAATCATGTTTTCATATTAATTGAAATAATTGTACTTCTATAAAAAAATACTATATTTTATCATATTTTAAGACTAATTATTTTATGCTAAATAAATATTGCTAATAAGACATGATCATCATTTTTAATAAATTAGATTTTATGAAAAAAATTTAAATATTGAAATAGATTACTATGTTTAATAGAACATTAATTATAAATTTAAATACTTTTTTTTTAATTAAAACAATAAACATTTGTCATCAACTAAATGTCCTACTTTGATCTTACCTATGAGTATAATAAAATGAAAATAAATAAGTATTTTATTGTAGATATGGTAAATGAGCATGTCCATCGACAAAAATTAAGCCCACTTGACTTTCGGAGAAAGCCAATAAAGCTCACACGGTAAAATAAATAAATCCAACTCATATAGTATAACTCGATGTTACTATTGTTCTATATACCAGTCTGGACTGTTAGAAGGTAGTTTCAACACTACTAATAAGCCTATATAGGTTGTGCAAGGCCATGAATAATAGACTCAAACAATTCATAAACTTACTAATAAATAGTAATTATCTTTCCTATTTATGAGCTGAACAATAAGCCCAAAAGTAGACAACACAATCCTACTCGTAAATTGTTTCAATTTCATGGAATTAGCTATTCAATTCTTTGATACCCCCTAGTATTGAAGCTTGAAATGCATATTCTAATCATTTTTCTATTTGACGTGTAAAATTACAAAATACAACCTCATGCACTCTAAAAACTTGCATCTATTTAGATGTCAAATGAGACCAATACTAATTATAATACAGTACTAATAGATATTTACATATAAGAGATTATAGTATATCATATGTTTATTTCAAAATAAACTAAAACCAAAACAATACCGTAAAAAGTTTGAACATAGCTATATAATGTAAAAAATATCTAAAGAAAAATCTTTTCTAAAAAATTAATTGTTAATGGATGTAACACTAGATCCTTTTGATATATTTTAGTCCATCCACAAATATAAACTTACCATAGTCAAGCTTTGGCGGTAGGCTAATTAGACTTGAGACCAAAGTCGAACCAAAAGATTGGATCATAATCTGTCACCAAGATTCATGGGCAATTGATCAACTCTTTTGAACCAAGTTCTAGAAAACTTTCTTGTGAATAGATAATCTCCAATAGAACATCCGCAACACCTTGTCCAGTAATAGCAAAAATCTCCACGGATCCTTGACTAATACTAGGACCTGACCATTAGGGATGGGTTAGGGGAATATTATTCATCTCCCAATTGAAAACAGGGTCGGGAATAGGGATATTAATTCTCCTTCCCCTTCCCGCCCCCAATGACTTTTAACACCCCTTATAGTAGTGAATTTCATGAGCAAGAAAGAAGACATTATGCCAAAGGCTTTCTGAATTTGAATGTCCAATTGGAAGAACTTCGAAAAATTTTAAATAAAATATCGAAACAGTTATCAGTCATAGATTCAAATGGACAAAAATTGTAACACCTCCCAAGTGGTACGTATTTTGTATATATACAGGTCAGTTTCTATTGGTTTGTACGTAAGTATCTTAATACACTTAAGGTATTTCTTTTGAAATATTATATGAGTGTATTTAGTATTAAATAAGAGTTTACTTAGAAAGGCCCAAATATAAAATTAGAGTATCAATACATGGGTGTACTTAGTAAGGCCCAAATTACCATTCTAACCCTAAGTATAAATACATCCTATTTCTTGTTTTAGAAAGAGAAAAACCATTTTGCAGATTTTAAGAGAGAGAGAGAGAGAGAGAGAGAAGAATTTGAAGAGAAAATTTAGTTTTCAAGGAGAAATTAAGAAGATTTAAGGTAATTTTCTCTCCTCTTTAAGATTTATTGTGTTATATATGATTGGATTGTAGTTTTGGAAGTATATTTTGTATGAAGATTACATGAATATATTGAGTATATATTGATTTGAATTATTTGTGGTTATAAATATGATTTGGTGGTGGAATTGGTGAAGAAGTTGGTAGAAGATGATTATTGTTGTCAAAGGAAGCTTTTGTAGAACTTAGACCTTGGATAGTAGCTTCGATCCGAAAATTTTATAAATTTTTATATGTCTTATTTTGGAAAACGGATTTAACTAGAAATATTAGGCAATCAAAAGGGTCATGATCAAATTTTATTTCATTTGAAAATGTTGAATTTTTTATTTTATATGATTTTTCCGATCTGACCCTGAGATGCTGAAACATGTTGATTTCTGCATAATATATGAATTACGTGATTTTCTGGGTTAAACAAATGGTCTCTAAAAATTATGAAATTTTATAAACCTATTTCTAATTATGTTTAGTATAACATATTAAAATTTCATGCCCTGATTCTATGTATATAATATGTTATGAATTTTCAAAGTAGTTTATATCACTGAGAATGTGCAGTTTACAGAATCTGCAGAGTGTAAAGTAAAGCTTGTTTAAATTGGTTTGGACATGAATTATGTCTTCTAAATTTTATCGTGCTACTAAATATGTGTCTATATGATTTCTGGAAAGTTTCATAGTCATTGAATAAGTGTTCGATTTATTAAAAATCAGATACTTAGATATACTCAGTGGTGCTCTGTTTTTGGGGCCTAGTGGCTAAGTGTTAAAAGTGACAAAACAAATAGTTACAAATTGAATTAAGGATTTATATTTTTATATGAGGTTATATAATGTTTCATTATGACTATATTCTGATTTCATGAGGAAATGATATCATTTAGGATATAAGAAAAATTGTTGATGGGCCTAAGGACAAAATTAGGATGTTTGTTTGATGAAATGTTATATGTTGGATTTTGTGTAATATGGCTTATGAGATTAATTTTGATTTTAGGATTTATGTGATTGTGTTATCTTGCTGGGAACATCAAGAGGTAAGTATACTAGACTTTTTAAATGGGATCACAGTGCATATATATATTTATGTGTGACTATGTTACAAAAGTTTTGGAATTATGTATTATGCAAGCATTAATTTGCTTTATGATTATATGCCAAAATATTGTTTACAACTTTGTGTTTATGTGCTGTGCATGAGTCATTAAGTATTAACATTGGCATGTACACATACATAGATGATTTTTTAGAAATGAGAAAGTGGTCTTGTAAGAAAAATATTTGTGAAAGTTAAGACTTTGTATTTTGTTTAAAGGTATCCGAATTCATTACTTTCTTAGTAGGCAATTATAAGTGTTTGGAAGCCTTTTGATATGTGTGGCCATTCCTTCGGGTTTGGTATATTTGATATATGTTATGTGTTCCGTACGACATGGGAGAGATCTTTGGGTACCCTTAGGACTTGTGAGTCTTCGCAATTGTGCATTGACGGATTTATGCATGTGGGAGGACTCGTCGATGATTAGGGCGAGGGTGTGGCTCTTACCTTCGGGCATGAGTGTTTATTGTGTTTGAAATTTTGTGCCCCACTTGCTGATACCCCATATACGGAAAGTCATCGACGGGTGACTCATGCTCAATATGTGATATATTATATGTGAAGTCCTACTAAGTAGTAATTGAATGAAGATATTCCTAGCTAAATGTGAATGAAAGTTTAAAAGTGAGTTAGCGACATGTACAAGTTTAATGTGATTTTGTATCATGTATTTTGGAATAAACATGGTTATTATCATGTTACATATTCATCTCATGCATCATATATTTATTTTATATATATGTATGTATTTTTGTCTATGAAAAACTAGTATGCTTACTGAGTTTATAGTCATTATAGTTTATTGTGATTCCCAAATAAATAATCGTATGCGTAGTGGATTTGGCGAAGCTTCTGATGTCCCTTGGTTCCCTAAGTTTAGGATATTGCCTTGTATTCTATTCTTAGTTTAATATACATTATGGCTTGGAGACTAGATAATGAAGACTTTTTGAATAGATTTTATATTAATAAATATTGATAAATTTTCCTAGTGAAATGTATTTCTTGATATGTTATGTGTTTGATAGATCGCTCTTTGACTTTTGTAAGTCGGGGCGTGACAAAAACATTTTTGTGAAAGAGATGAAAAGGCAGAGGAAGAAAAAGCACGATTTGATGGAAGGGATGCTAAGAAAGTAGAGGTAAAAGAAGTACAACATGAGGAAGGAGATTATGAGAAGCTCGAGGAAAAAGAACATATGGTTGATTTAGAATCTTCGGTATATGAGATATATTTTCTTTTTTTTTCTTACTAATTGAATTTACTTTTGAATTCATTTAATATATATTTTTGGTTTGTATTACAGGTAAAAAAGTCAATTGCAGGTAAAAGAAAAGTAACTTTAGAGGAGCAACTGAATATTACAAAAAGGAGGGCTTTTGAAACTGCTGTGAAACATATTGATGCTGCACATAAAACAATTGCTCAAACAAGCCTATCAAGCTTAGATACGACCTACAAAAGTCCGATTAAAGTCAAAGAAAATATGAAACCGATGGCACCAACGCGGATAACAAGAAATTTGGGGATTATGAATATGAAAAGGAATCCTAATACGGAAATTTTTGCCAAGTATTTCAATTGAATGTTACCAACTGATCAGATTGTTTCATATGCATTAGACAATAAGATATATGGAGGATCTTGTACAACTTTTATTGGCAGAGATGAATGTGATGCTATAATTTATATGAAAGACACAAATGCTAATAACATGCATTTATGGCTTGCGTAAGTAGATATTTTTATGATTTATGGTTAATTTGTTTTGTTATCTACTGTATAGAGACAACATGTAATTGTTAATGTCATTTCTTTGTTCTTTTTTCCTTTTTAATAGGTATTTGAATGAGAAAAGGAAGAATGAGCATAAGTCACAAGAGTTTGGTTTTGTTAATCTTGGTAGTGTATCTATTGCAAATAAAACACATGCCAGAAAAATGCGTGATGATAGGTGCAATGCAGTTGCAAGGAGATTAGAGCAATTGAAGCAACGCCAACTAGTTTTCATGCCCTATAATCCAAGGTATGACTTTTTGTTAAGTTTTTAACATACGATTACACTTTTCTAATAAGTTTTTATTTGCATATTCCATTGGGTTTTAGTTGTTATTGATCCAACAATGAAAGCAGCATACTATTTAGATCCTATAAAGGAAGAACCAGGTATTGATATTCGAGAATTGATAAACAAGTAAGCATAACCTAATTTTTCTTGAGGTATACATAGTTATAAATATTATTCTGTATTGATTAATTAATTATGTATATATTTACAGGGGCATCACAATTTTCGCTATGCAACATAATAGAAAAAAAATAAATGTGCAGTTCACCACTGTTAAGGTATTGAATAATCATGCTTTAATTGTGTTTGAATATATGTAAATATATTTGAAAAGATGCACAAATATTGAATTATATGAAGTATAAACCAAAAGTATCTTGATTGGTAAATTATCAAGCAACTTGATAAGTCCAAACTAAAGACATAAAGGATGCATATATGTTGAGAGCATTAATTTTCGTGTCAACAGGCCCTAGGCAAACCAAGGTCAGTTGAATGCGGTTATTATGTCATGCGATATATTGAAGATATTATGGATGATAGAAGTTTACTTACCGTTGGTGTAAGCGTTTGTGATATATTAAATATGCTTACGATATGTAATCATTATATTTATTTATTTCAACTTATGAAGAATTGATATGAATGGATAACATTTGTAGTTTGAAGATAAGGAGAGTTACAATGAAGAAGAGATAGATGACACTCGAATGGCATGGGCTAATTTTGTTTCTTACTTTATAGGTAAATATGAGTACTATTGTTTATTCTATTTTCGATTACATGGTATGGTTATGGATGTTTATTTATTGGATAGTTACTTTTATAATTGTTACATACGATTAGATTGTTTTATGTTTTATTTTCAATAACATGATGTGTTTATGGATGAACTTGATTTCATGTTTATATATTAGATGATTATTTTCATAAAATTGATAGGAATTATTACATATGATTAGATGTTTAATTTTGCTGATTTTATAATGGTAGTAACTAAATATAATACTTTTTATTTGTTCCAATGAAGATGATTTCATATTTTAGGATTATGGCTGAAATTAAGATGGTGTGGCCATGGATGGACTTGATTTGTTATTTACTCACTAGATGATTGCTTTCATGGAATTGCTAGGAATTATTACATATGATTGAATGTTACTGAGTTAATTTGACAGTTGTAATTGTTGATTGAATGTGATATTTTATATTTTAGGGTTATGATTGAAATTAGCATGAAGTTGATAAAGCTAGATATTTATATCATTTTTTAAATTTAAATGACATTATTTAAGCTTAGCCATTTAAGCTTGTGTGAAACAAGAAAAAAGATTACTTTAACAAAAAGAAAATGTTTTTTAATTTGTATATCGTAATTTATTGATATTTATATGAAATATTTTACATTAAATTATTAAACAATTATTATTCGTGCTAAAGGCAAGTAAACGTTCTTGGGTGGTAATTTTTGACTAAAATCTCCGTGTAATTGTAAGGTACTTTTGATGAAATTTATTTGCAGATTCTGCGAAAGGATGCTAATTAATTTGCTAGCAACTTCTGTTGTTAATGAGTTTCTTGAGGTCAGTTTCATTTACATTTTTAATATTTAAAGGGTCAATGAAATTTTATAATCTTTTCGTTTCACTATAGACAATATAACAGGAATTTGACATTTGTGTTGTGCACGTTGATTTAAATACTAGCAATTTAATTTATGGATTTAAATATTTTCTATTTTGCGTGAATAAAAAGGATTAAATGATAAAGAGATCTTGAATTTTAGTAGAATTATTATTTATAAAAATAAATTTAATATTTTTTGACATGCCTTTTTTTTATTTTTATAATTTATTTTTTATTACAATTATATTTTGCATGTACTGATATTTGTTCATTATCACAACTTACTTTTTTTTGTAGACGTATACAAAGATATGTTTTAATTTTTTATTTAAAATTTTATTAACTTTTATACAGGATACATTGATTGAATTTATTGAAAGTTGGAGCAAGGGAAAGACTATCATTTCCTAATAGTAGGTAATAAATTAGCTATTTGTATGTGTGACTTTGAACCTTCTTAAAGTTATAAATTGTACACATTTTAGATACTATATGGACAATTGTTTAGGATCTCATATTCTAAAATTGATTCTTGGTTTTGAATTGAAATTGAAAATTATTGTGTAGTGTTGTAAAATTTATTATATTTGTGAATGAAGTCATTACAATACATTTTATATTATTGTTAAGTAATGTTATGTATATATTTTAGATAATTTAATTGTGATAAATTTCAATGTGATCCAATGATCAATTGGCATTTACTATTAATTAAAAGGATTATTTTTTATTGTACCCCATCTTTATTGACATATATCAAATATATACCAATTTTTGTGAAAGTCATCACTCAACCCCCAAATAACAGTAAAATGACTATTTTACCCTTACCTTAATTAAAAATAAATAAGGATAATAACATTTTAGTCTCTCAGGTTTGATCAAATAATAAATTAAGACACCTTTAACTAATTTAAACATTTTAGTCCACATTGAGTTGTTTTATTTGTCACCATTCATTAGAATTTTGAAGAATATAATTAACTTTTTATTTAAAACAGGACAAACTCCTAATTACACTACAGTAAAAAGCTCTAGATTATTGAAAGTACGAATTAAACTCACGACATATGATTTTTATTCACGATTTTTGAAAATAAATAATAACAAAAATTGTAGAAATTTTCTTGAATGAGTTATTGTAGTTTTCATTGGTAGATTTTTTTATATAAGTTGAAAAAAATATTATGTTAAAAAAAGATGAAAGAAGAGTGGCAAATGATAATAAGGACTAAAATATTAAAATTAACTAATATATACTTTAATTTGTTATTTTATCAAAGTTTAGGGACTAAAATATTATTATTCTATTTTATTATTAATTAAGATAAGGGTAAAATAGTCATTTCATCGTTATTTGGGGGTAGATTGATGATTTTCACAAAAGTTGGTCTATATATGATATATGTCAATAAATATAGGGTAGGACCGAAAATAACCCAAAATTATTGTTAAACAAACTAATAATAACCAATATAAAGAATTATAAATTCATGATAAATGTATTATTCGTGTTTAAGCATTCTTGACACAAAAATAAAAGTTAAAATTATGACAAGTAAATGTCAAGAGATTTTGATTCAAATTACAAATCATCATTTGTGACATTAAACTATGTCAAGAGTAATTGTGAAGAAAGATGAAATCATGCAACATCTCTTGACACATATTTTAAAATGTCAATACTTGTGAAATTATGTTGACACAAAATAAATGTCAAAAAAATTTTGCCTTGACATAAATCTTGTGTCAAACGTTTGTCACATCTCTTGACACAAATTTCAAATGTCATCGTTTGTTATAGTAGCTATATTGACACAAATATAAGTGTCAAGTAAGATTATTACTTGACCCATATTTTACGTTCAGTATTAAAAATGCATTATATTTCTTTTAAACCATATTGAATGGTAAAGTGTTCTTGAATGTAAAAATTATAAATGCATTATGTTGCACTATAGCTAAGAAAGTGTTTTATAAAATCTCCTCTTATAAAAATGCTTGTGACATAGGGTATGGTTTGAAAGTTGTTTATGATGAAACCATCCAAGTTAAAAAAACTAAAATTAGGTAACTCATAACACAACACGAATTGCCCAAAATGAGACCACTTGAAATTATTCATCGCATGTCTATAAGATTTGCTGACATTTTAATTTTTTTATATATCCTAGTAAGTTTATTAGTAATAGTGAATAAGCAAAGAAAATTCTTATATTTTTCCCCGATGATTAGAGAGTAAGAGTTATAGTAACAAAAGAAGTCAAAAATCTTCACACACTTTCTCTCAGTGACGACAAGATGTGTAACAATACGGATGAGGTCCAAACGAAGATGGAAGATACTCCCCTAGGCTTTAATATCATCTTAATTTGACTATTTTACCGTTCAGTATTAAAAATATCTAAAATAATTATATTTTCTTTATTTTTTTATTTTAAAATAATTCATATAATCTTTTTCTGATATTTAAATTAAAAAGTTACAATAATATTTTAGCCTCTAATTGTTTGCTTCTTCCAAATATATTATCAAGTTTATTTTGTATTTAATTATATATTTTCTAAAATATATCATATTGTTAAAATAATTTAATTGAAGAATTATGTATAATTAATATTGTCTATATAATTGTGTAAACATTTAAGAAATTTTGACATAAATTTTATGTTAACAAAAATTCTACAATTAATTATACATTATTTTTTAAATTAAATATTTTAATAATATGATATATTTTTTAAATTATATATAGTTGTATATTATAAATATTTGATTATAAATTTTGAAGAAAATAAATAAATAAAGGTAAATATTATTATAGTTTTTAAATTTAAATGTTACAATAAGATTATATTAATTATTATAATAACCTCAAGGAGTATCTTACCTTTTCCAAAACCTAAAGGGGTATATTGACTTCCCCTAAAACCTAGGGTGTAGAGTACAACAGCCCAATTTAATTTTTAAGTTTAATTAATATGAATTTTCAATTAGAAATGAATCTCGTACACTAATTAATAACCTGTTCCTTTTATGAAGTATTGCGACAATGCTAACTGTAAGAACACGAGTCGTTTCAAACAATAAAGTGATAAGTAAGAGTATTATTTGACGGGGATTGAATTTTTGAATTAAACCTAAGTATTGTAGTTATGGTAACTTGATTTTATCTAGGTATCCTAATTTTACTAAATAAATTTAAAATAAAAACATAATCAAATAGTAAATTGAATTAAAAGGAATAGACATTTCTATGGAAATAGTTTTAGTGTCTTAATTTTATCAATTCATCCTCACGTTTATCCTAATCAGGTGTTATTAATGTTTTCAAGTTTAATTCACTAATCAAAGGCTAAAATTTGATCTCACTACCTCTCCTGAGTGTCAACTGCGATCGTATGCCTAATCTACTTGAGTCGATATTCCTATCTAACTCGTTTAATTAAACATGCATTGAAAACGACTTGTTATTAACTATTACAAACTCATCTATCCTCCAATATATTGTAATCTTAAATGTCAATATGATTCTCCGGGTTCTAAATTCCTTCCAAAATTGTATTTTCCTATTATGATGAATAAATTAAACTCTTCCGAGTATTAACCATTCACACAAATCAATCAACCCATTCAACTACAAATTGAAATATGTCAAAACATGATTTCAATAGATTAGTCAATACTCTAGAATAATGAAATTAGCCCAACATAGAAAACTCCATAACAATTATCAACAAAAAATTCATAAATGTAAATGTCATCTAAACATCATTACAAAATATGAATTTCAAGAGATAAAACGAAGGAAAAAAGATGTCCCAAGCCCTCAATCCTTCAAGAATCCACTAAGAAACTTCCAAAAATTGTTGACCTCTAAGCTTCTCTCTACAAAATGGTTGCCCCAATAAGCAAAACATAAGGCCCTTGGTTTGCTTTAAATTTGTTCGTCAAAATTTGATCCAACGGCCAAAAATGGTTTAGGGATGCCATTTGAGTGGTAAGAGGCGCAGGTGCTAGGAAATGGCGCAAGAGCGATGCAAACGAAAGTCGGGGGAGGTGGGGTTGGCCTGTGCGCTAAGCTTGGCGCAGGCCGTGCCCGTACTTGTACCTTGAAAAAATCCTTATAGCGTGGGTGTGCAATGCTTCAAATTCACCCAATTTGAGTTGAATCCCTATTTTTTAATTAAGCCCTTAAAGTCTTATATATTCAATTCATCCCTCTAGTTCATCATTTCTTGCCTTTAAGTCCTATAATATTTGCATTTTAGTCCCCAAAGCCATGTTTTTTTTCCTTCCTACACATGAACACAAACGTTCATCAAATAACAGCACGCCTTACAAAATTAAGCAAACATTCTACTTTAAAAGCATTTATTCGTGAGTAAAATACTCACTTATTATGAAGTAATCACAAACTTTAATTTAACAATAGTGCGTAATTTAGCATGAACAAGATGTTGTCTTTGCAGAATTAATTAATTACTAATTAATTAATTGAATATCGGTTAAGCTGATTCATTGATTAATTAATTACATAAATGAGCATGTAGTTGTTAATAACTTAATTAGATATATGATTGAAAGACATATATAAAAGGCCTCATCTCATTCATGAATCCAGGTAATTTTTAAGGAGAAACACAACACACATAAGAGAAAATGGGTTACAGCAACAAATTACTCTGCGCTGGTAAGTAGGTATTGTGTTGTGTAATTATGATTGCATTTCATGTGCAATTTGGCAAAAGCAAGAGCGACTATGAAAATTGTATCAGCAATCGTTATGTGCATAATATATGTAAGCTGTTGGGGTCAGAGGTGAACAGATGAGAGTTTGTGTATAAGTATATGATTTAATGTTTTCTTTTTCTTCTTTCCGTGAAATAAGAAAGACTATATTAATCGCTTTATATATATGTAAGTTCTATATGGATAAGAACAAAACAAGAAGAAGAAGCAAGATTTTTTATAAATTAAATAAAGACTAATTTTGTCATTATATCCTAATAATTAATTTCTCTACAGCATCTAAATATTGCTTCAGGGGCATAATCACCACTCTTCTTCCGTCTTGCATGTCGCAAAGTTTCACTAAAATTAATTCGACTTTCCAAAAAAAACTCCAAGTTAGTTTTTCTGAAAACAATACACAACATTAAACAAATAGATTAACTCAAACCCCATATTTAACTACAGACATGTGAATCATTTACTAGATTTTCCATCATGCTGCCAGAAATTGTACTGCCTAAATGATTATTATATTTTAAGATTGCTTGCTTCGTTTTTTCATCCTCACTTTGTTTTCTAAAACATATGAAATTTGATAGAGTAATTATACTAAATTAATCAAACGATTTGAGTTAAACTTCAGGGCAATAGATAACGCACCTCAAATTCTGAAGACATCACTATCTTCATCAATGCTTGCCAGTGCACTTTTCTAATGTATGGGTAATCAGTGGGAGGTAGTTTCGGATTCTTCCAATTGTCCTTGTAATGAAAAATGAAGTCATGTGTCAAGGTGCATGTGAAATTCCTTACAGAAACTCCTATCGAATGCAATATTTAAGCTTTACTTTTCAAGTCAACTGTGAAGTTTTTCTACAACCAACAAAACAAACTAGAAATCAATTATGTCACAAGAAAATAATAACTACAAGTTTAACATTTCACTTAAAAAACTAACCTAAATATGCATCCACAAAGTTTCCTTTAATGCAAGAAGTACGCATTTCCAATTTTCATAAATGACAAGTATATAATCTCTTACCAAAACGCCAATAAAATTCTCAAATCACTAGCACCAAAACCCAACTGAACAGCAAAATAATTTTAGTGCACAAAAATTTTCTTGTCCACTATGAGTTTGTGAAGTTCTTTCTTTGTTGTCTTTCTTCTTTTAAGTCTATCATCTAAGTTTAATTTAAAGTGTTCGGTTTCTACCATCTTCTCAAAATTGCATTCAATCCATTGAAACAACTCAAAATTTGAAAACACTTATACTATTTTAGCATGATAAAATTAATATCCACATGCACTGAAAAAAAAAAAAAAGCAAACAAAAATTTAGTATCCAACCACAACTACCTCATATTACTTTATTTTGTGTTTGCTAATCACAAACAAACTCATCAACATCAGCATCAAAATATATCTTCCAAATGATAAATTCACAACGAACAAAATCATAAACATATTTGTTAGAATTCTTGATTGACCTTATCTAGGAACTTGGCGAAGAAGTCCTACAAAATTGAAAATGTGTGAAAACTTGGAATCTTTGTATAGTTAGGATTCTGTTCTATCAAGAATTGAAATTTACCTAGGTGTATTAACAGAATATAATATGAATAAAAAATAAAAACATCGAAGAATGTATACCATAATTCGCAAAAGAGCACATGGACCCCAACAAAATCGGACCCATCAACTAAAGTAACATGCATTGTGCAAATTCAAGCAACATACACAAAAAACCAATCAATAAAGTAATATGCATTGTGCAAATATGCAACCATGAATTGACTCTTGAGTCAAAGCTCAAAATGAAAACGTACAAATGATTGAAAATTGAATCCATCTCAAAGTTAGGTACAGGAAAAACAAAAATACTCCAAATTCCTAAACCATAGAAATTGAAAAAAATAAACAAACTAATAAAATAATACACAATGAAGACAAACATGAAATAAAAACAAAGAATATTTCCAAGATTTCAAGATACGATGACCTAAGAAACGTCAATAGGTCGCTGTGGGTCACTTTGACTTTGATGTTGATTGATTGACTAATGATCTAGACTTAAACTTCTTGTTTTATCAACAACCCCAGCACATTAAATTAGTTGTTATATGTTGAAAAATTAGGAAAAAAAAACCCCACCATAGTTACACACTTTCTGGCGTGCATTCAATTGGGGTTTCAAATTGTTCTTTGTTGTCAAATCATCTGTACTATTTCACTTCTACTTAACCATATGACCACTCATTGAATTCCGAGTTTCCAAAGCAGTTGAAGAAGAAATGTGCTCTAAGAGCAAGCATGACTCAAACAGGATAGCAGAGTAGGATAAAAGCACCTTGTCGAACGTCAAGTCCTGTTTAGTTTTTTGACGCAGTGGGTTACATAAATGTTCTAATGGAAGATATTATATGTTGTTCTAACCCTAATGGCTCAAACCACAAGTATCAAAGTGGCAATCCCGTAATGGATCAAATAAATGAGGAATATTTTATTGAATGAAAGACTGTTTCGAACAATAACATAGGCTCTCTATATATAATAGAGAAAATCTAGTATTATAAGCTAACTCAAAAACAGAAATATAAGTCCTACCTAAATAAGAAAACTAGGAATTAAATAACAAATCAAATTGGCAAGAATAAAAGGCTTTTTAAACTAATTAAATTATAAAATTGTCCTAGATCAAATTCCCCCTCTTAAAGAAAACTCGTCCTCGAGTTTTATCTGGCGGATGAATATTGTAGTGCAACATTATATCATTCGGTGCCTTATTAATGACCATTTTAAACAATGTGCATTTGTAATACCAAACCACTTTTACGCTTCTCATAACTCTTCTCATAACTCATTCGATGTACGCATTGTTTTGTTTTTTATATGAATAGGTAGTTTCATGTCAATGATAGGTGGGTTATCTTCAACTTGAATTTCTTGCACATGTTCAATCATATTATCAATTTCTAAATTAAAATCGAACAAGACCTCTTCTTGCATAATCTTTGGCACGTCTACAGTCGTCATTTCAAGAACATCTTCATCACTACCTTAGAGTCAACTTCAGTCTTATTATCAAATATCTTGTTGACTAAGTTGTTAATATAAACATGTCTAATAACTCTATCCAAGTCAAACTTTAGTTGCCCTTCAATTCATTTGGCTAAAAGGATGGCATATGGTAATGTATTCATAATATATGACGACATTCGATCTCTTATATCGACACAGAGTCCGGCCAAAAATCTCTCAACTAAAGATTCTTCACTCATAAAAAAACGATTACCCATAAAATTCCTCAAACTCTACAGCATAAGAACAAATAGATCTCATACATTGACGTGTGAAACAATAATCAAGAGGAATAAATCGTGACCTCATTAATCGTTCATCTAATGCCATGATCGAATTTTATCTTCTCGACTTGTAAGTCGTGACCTTTGTAATATATTCCACCAATATATGCACTTCCTTTTAACATAAAATCAAATGACTAATTGTACACGTTTATCCTTAGATATCTTCTCAACTTGAAAGAATTATTTTACATCCTCCAACCAAAACAAAAATAGTTTACGATCGCATTTTCCATCAAACAACGACGCATCATGCCTAACATAACAGAACATAGTTCTCAATTTTTTTTTTTAATTTTTTGTTGTTTTGAGGAAACGATATATTGATGGATATGGTTGTGTTTAGCGGCTCAGGAAAGCTCTATTTGGTATAGAGTAGGCTCTGATACCAGTTGATGCAGGTAGGATAGTTGGGTGGGATAAAAGCACCTTGTCGAACATCGAATCTCGTTCGATTCTTTGTAGAGTGAGTTAGATAAAAGTGCTAATGGACAAGATTAAATCTTGTTCTAACCCGAACGGCTCAAAACACGAGTGTCAAGATAACAATCCCGTTAGGGATCAAATAAAAAGGGAATATTTTATTGAATGAAAGACCATTTGAAACAATAACATAGGCTCTTTATATATAATAAAGAAAGTTTGGTGTTACAAGTTAACTCGAATAAGGAAATATAACTCCTACCTAAATAATAAAACTAGGAATTGAATAACAAATAGAATTGGCAAGAATAAAAGACTTCCTAAACTAATTAAATTCTAAAATTGTCCTACATCAAAGCTGCAACGATCCAACTGTGGTACTTGATGTTTCGACACCGAATATGCTTGATAAATTGTATCATGTAGACTTGCAGAATCACTATGGACTATTAACTTAAGATAAACCTATGGACTTGATGCTTGGGAAAGGTAGTGAGATCAAATTTTAGCCTTTAATTAGTGAATTAAATTTGAAAATATTAATAACACTTGATTGGGATAAACGTGAGGGTGAATTGATAAAATTAAGACATTAAAACTATTTTCATAGAAATTTCTATTCCTTTAAATTCAGTTTTCTATTTCATTATGTTTTTATTTAAATTTATTTATTACGACCCATGTCCTTGCAACTAGCATTGTTGCGATTACTTCATAAAAGGAACAAGTTATTAATTGGTGTACGATATTCATTTCTAATTGAACATTCATATCTCTGAGGATTATTTAATTATTGGCCTCCTACTATATAAGAGACCAAGCACTTCTGTTTTAAAAGCAATGTAGCATAATAGAAACTAATATGGGTTTGATTCGTAATCCTTATTTATACAAATTCTTAAATCCTGGTAGACTTCTCTTATTCAATACTCAATCAGAAAAATTCTTCGATTTTATTAAAACTTTTACTAGACGGAAAGATGTCTCACAACCACATCTTTGTTTCGTTAGTCACTTTTAAAGGTTTCAATTACTTCACTAAAAAATACTGCATAACCTTTTACATTTTATTTATGTTCACTATTTAGGTTTGCTATTACATCATCAGAGAAGTTTTCACTACAATTTTTGTTTTGTTTAAAGTGGACTTAGAATTAGAGATAATATTTCGTCTAGGATAATAGAAAACATATATAAGAAAAATATAGAAAGAATCATAAAACTTAAAAAATAATATTACACACGCAACGTACATTTTTTTCCATGAAAAATTCATTATTCATTAAACCACACTTAATTATTAGGATATAATGACAAACTTAGTCTTTATTTGATTTCTGAAATATTTTGCTTCTCCTCCTTGTTCTGTGCTTGTCCATATACAACTTACGTATACATATATGTATATACATACATACATACATACATATGTATATATATATATATATATATATATATATATAATACAACCTTTATTATTTCATGGAAAGAAGAAGAAGAACAACAACAAAACATTAAATCATATACTTACACACAAACTCGCATCCGTCCATCCCTGACCCCGTTGGCTTATATATATTATCCACATAACAATTTCTCATACAACTGTCATAGTCTCTCCAGCTTTTGCCAAATTTCACATGAAATGCAATCATAATTATCCAACACAATACCAACTTAGAGGCACAAAGTAGTTTATTACTGCAGCCGTTTCTGTAACCCATTCTCTCTTATGTGTATGTTTCTTTTTAAAAATTATATGGATCCATGAATGAGGTGGGGCCTTTTATATATGTCTTTCAGTCATATATCTAATTAAGTTTTATTAACATCTGCCTTCTAATTTATTTAATTAATTATTCAATCAATTTGCTTAACTGATATTCAATTAATTAATTAATTAGCAAACGCAACCAATGTTGTGCATGCTTAATTAGGCATTATTGTTTAATTAAAGTTTATGGTTACTTTATAAAAGAACATGTTATTAATTGGTTCACGAGATTCATTCCTAATTTAAAATTCATATCAATTAAACACAATTAAATTTACAGTTACTACATTAAGTAGAATTAGTTCATTGATTACGTTTATTTGAAATTATATATTCACCTCCATGTTGTTGATTTTTTGTTTTAAAATATATCATTTTTTTTCAAAACTAAAAGAGAGAATGCCCGATTCCTTCCCTGATTTTTAAGCCAATACCCCATTACTTCCCTATATATTTTTTATAAGCCCATCACACTCCTGAGTTTCAATTTTGCCCTTTAGTAACTCAAATATTTTTTATTTTTCCATTTTGTAAACATGAACCAAATGAACACAACCAATGAGTTAAACCGATTTTTTAAAAATTGCAACATAAATTGACATTACATAGATTCGAATACGAACCTGATCAAAATAAGTTAAAACTTTTGACATTTCACCGAATCTATATTTTTGATAAATTGTTCAATTTTTACATTTGTTTTCCAAAAGTGTTTGAATTTTTGCAAATTTTCAATGAACCATCACATACATGTGCTCATGTTTTCTTGAAATGTTCAATGTGTGACTTCTTTTTCTTGAAGCATCAATTTATGCAAAGTTAAAGCCCTATTCACTATTTTTTCAATCATATTCAGAAATGGAATTTTGAAAGTATACTTACTATCAAAAATAGAGATACAAGATCACCAGATTGTTGATGAAGCATAAACACTAATGTAATAAAGAAGAAACAAGTAATTAGTTTATTAATTGCTAACATCTATGGGTATATATACCAGAATGTATAAACAAAATCATTGATAGGACAACGTATGCGACAATTAATATCTCAAAAAAATAAAATGTTTTCAAAAAGTTTGATTCCTTTAAAAAAAGAAGAGAAATTTGTATCACTATTGTTACTAATTTTTGTGACAATTCCATTTGTTGCATATATTTTGTCTTATTTAGGTTTGGTAGTGCTTGTCAATGCCATCTTGTGTGGCATTTTCATCATTGATTTTGGGGTTTTATTTCAAGTAGCAAAAGTTGCAATTGTAGCTGCTTCTAAACTTTAATCTATTTCTGTTGTTATTATAGACTCCTCCGAAATTGTTGTTGAGCAACAAAAGTATTGGCATAGCTTATAAAAACTGGCATAATTGAAACAAAAGTCTTGGTAGACATAGAACCAAGACGAAGAGTTTGTGCTGCACTATCAACAATTGTATTGCCCCTTCTTCATCTTCTTTAAATGTATAGTAATTCTTTTTCTGTTGTGCTACTTGAAGAACGACCATAATCTGGCAGCTTTGCCTAACAGCGTTAGGGACGATCTGAAGGATAGCTGGATTCTTGAAACTCTACTGCCATTATGGATTTCTTCACTTGCACTTGTAGCATAAACCATTGATATCATAGTCATCAAAATTAAGTTTGACAGGTGTAATAGCATTCTCAGATTCTGTATTGAGTAAGTCAAGAAAGCTAAGAATTACGTTTCTTGTCGTAGTTTAGTATTTTTAAGTAACAAAGAGAAATCCATATTCTGCGGCTTTCCATGGCCTTTGTAACTGCCTCACTGACTAAAACACATTAGAACGGCAAACCATCCTATTCAATGTCCACAAATCAGCTGAGATATAACCCCTTGACCTTTGTAAGGATAATAACGGAACGACCAATCATGTTTAGGTTCTCTAATGAACTAAATCAAATCATGAGTTGCAAGGCCATAAAGGTAGTCATTCTTGTGACACTTTACATCATGCTTGCTCTCTCATATAGTAACGCAATCAAGTATTGTCATGCCTCCTCATGATAATTCAGGGCATTTTTAACGTAATTACAGAACATCACGTATGATCATTAGAAGAAGATTAACCATTGTTGTCCGATTGATAAGAACTGTGCCTTTCTCATTCTTCTCCAAAATAATATCAATGGGATTTGTAGTAGGTGTAGCATTCTAAAGCTATCCACTTCCTGTATTTGTAAACTTTATGTAGGTATTAGTGCAAACAAACTCAACCACTAACTTGAAAGCTATCCTCCACCTATTTCAAACTCCTTCATTTCTTGACACAATAGAAGTAGTGAAATATGTAATTACAACTACTCATAGCCAATGGAAGAATGCACCAAATTTTAGTGACGACAACATGTGTAACAATGCGGATAAGGTCCAAAGGAAGATGGAAGATACTCCTCTGGGCTTTAATGAAAGTCAATCTACCCTTCAAGGTTAATATTTACATCTTAATTTGACTATTTTACGGTTCAGTATTAAAAATATCTAAAATAATTATATTTTCTTTATTTTTTTATTTTGTAATAATTCATATAATCTTTTTTTGACATTTAAATTAAAAAGTTACAATAATATTTTAGCCCTTAATTATTTGCTTCTTCCAAATCTATTATCAAGTTTATTTTATATTTCATTGTATATTTTCTAAAATATAACATATTGTTAAAATAATTTAATTGAAGAATTATATATAATTAATATTGTCTAAACAATTGTGTAAACATTTAAGAAATTTTGACAACAAATTTTATGTTAACAAAAATTCTACAATTAATTATACATTATTTTTTGAATTAACTATTTTAATAATATGATATATTTTTGAAATTATATATAGTTATATATTATAAAAATTTGACTATAACTTTTGAAGGAAATAAACAATTAAAGGTTAAAATATTATTATAGTTTTTTAAATGTAAATGTTACAATAAGATTATATTAATTATTATAATAACCTCAAGGAGTATCTTACCTTTTTCAAAACCTAAAGGGGTATATTGACTTCCCCTAAAACCTAGGGTGTAGAGTACAACATCCCAATTTAATTTTTAAGTTTAATTAATATGAATTTTCAATTAGAAATGAATCTCGTACACTAATTAATAACCTGTTCCTTTTATGAAGTATTGCGACAATGCTAACTGTAAGAACACGAGTCGTTTCAAACAATAAAGTGATAAGTAAGAGTATTATTTGACGAGGATTCAATTTTTTAATTAAACCTAAGTATTGTAGTTATGGTAACTTGAATTTTATCTAGGTATCCTAATTTCACTAAATAAATTTAAAATAAAAACATAATCAAATAGTAAATTGAATTAAAAGGAATAGAAATTTCTATGGAAATAGTTTGTGTCTTAATTTTATTAATTCATCCTCACGTTTATCCTAATCAGGTGTTATTAATATTTTCAAGTTTAATTCGCTAATCAAAGGCTAAAATTTGATCTCACTACCTCTCCTGAGTGTCAACTGCGATCGTATGCCTAATCTACTTGAGTCGATATTCCTATCTAACTCGTTTAATTAAACATGCATTGAAAACGACTTGTTATTAACTATTACAAACTCATCTATCCTCCGATATATCGTAATCTTAATTGTCAATATGATTCTCCAGGTTCTAAATTCCTTCCGAAATTGTATTTTCCTATTATGATGAATAAATTAAACTCTTCCAAATATTAACCATTCACACAAATCAATCAACCCATTCAACTACAAATTGAAATATGTCAAAACATGATTTCAATAGATTGGTCAAGACACTAGAATAATGAAATTAGCCCAACATAGAAAACTCCATAACAATTATTAACAAAAAATTCATAAATGTAAATGTCATCTAAACATCATTACAAAATATGAATTTCAAGAGATGAAAGGAAGGAAAAAAGATGTCCCAAGCCCTCAATCCTTCAAGAATCCACTAAGAAACTTCAAGAAATTGTTGACCTCCAAGCTTCTCTCTATAAAATGGTTGCCCAAATAAGCAAAACATAAGGCCCTTTGTTTGCTTTAAATTTGTTCGTCAAAATTTGATCCAACGGCCAAAAGTTGTTTAGGGATGCTTGCCAGTGCACTTTTCTAATGTTTGGGTAATCAGTGGGAGGTAGTTTCGGATTCTTCCAATTGTCCTTGTAATGAAAAATGAAGTCATGTGTCAAGGTGCATGTGAAATTCCTTACAAAAACTCCCATCAAATGCAATATTTAAGCTTTACTTTTCAAGTCAATTGTGAAGTTTTTCTACAACAAAGAAAACAAACTAGAAATCAATTCTGCCACAAGTTTAACATTTAACTTAAAAAACTAACCTAAATATGCATCCACAAAGTTTCCTTTAATGCAAGATGTATGCATATCCAGTTGTCATAAATGACAGGTATATAATCTGTAACACCTCCCAAGTGGTACGTATTTTGTATATATACACGTCGGTTCCTTTTAGTTTGTACGTAAGTAGCTTAATACACTTAAGGTATTTCTTTTGAAATATTTTATGAGTGTATTTAGTATTAGATAAGAGTTTACTTAGAAAGGCCCAAATATAAAATTAGAGTATCAATACATGGGTGTATTTAGTAGTAAGTGTTGGTGTACTTAGTAAGGCCCAAATTACCATTTTAACCCTAACTATAAATACATCCTATTTATTGTTTTAGAAAGAGAAACACCATTTTGCAGATTTTAAGAGAGAGAGAGAGAGAGAGAGAGAGAGAGAGAGAGAGAGGGAGGGAGGAGAATTTGAAGAGAAAATTTAGTTTCCAAGGGGAAGTTAAGAAGATTTAAGGTAATTTTCTCTTCTCTTTAATATTTATTATGTTATATATGGTTGGATTGTATTTTGGAAGTATATTTTGTATGAAGATTACATGAATATGCTGAGCATATATTGATTTGAATTATTTGTGGTTATGAATATGATTTGGTGGTGGAATTGGTGAAGAAGTTGGTAGAAGATGATTGTTGTTGTCAAAGGAAACTTTTGCAGAACTTAGACCTTGAACAGTAGCTTGATTCGAGAATTTTATAAACTTTTATATGTCTTATTTTGGAAAACTGATTTAACTGGAAATATTAGGCATCAAAAGGGTCATGATAAAGTTTATTTCATTTCAAAATGTTGAATATTCGATTTTATATGAATTTTTCGATCTGACCCTGGAATGCTGAAAAATGTTGATTTCTGCAGATTATATGAATTGTACAATTTTCTGCGTTAACCAAATGGTCTCCAAAAATTACGAAAGTTTACAAACCTATTTCTACTTATGTTTATTATACCATATTAAAATTTCATGCCCTGATTCTATGTATATAATATGTTATGAATTTTCAAAGTAGTTTCTATCACGGAGAATGTGCAGTTTACAGAATCTGCAGAGTGTAAAGTGAAGCTTGTTTGAATTGGTTTGGACATGAAATATGTCTTCTAAATTTTATCATGCTACTGAATATGTGTCTATATGATTTCTGGAAAGTTTCATGGCCATTGGATAAGTGTTCCATTTATTAAAAATCAGATGCTTAGATATACTCAGTGATGCTCTGTTTTTGGGGCCTAGTGGTTAAGTGTTATAAATGACAAAACAAATACTTTACAAATTGAATTAAGGATCTATATTTTTGCTATGAGGTTATATAACGTTTCATTATGACTATATTCTGATTTCATGAGGAAATGATATCATTTAGGATATAAGAAAAATCGTTGACGGGTCTAAGGACAGAATTAGTATGTTTGTTTGATGAAATGTTATATGTTTGATTTTTGTGTAATATGGCTTATGAGATCAATTTTGATTTTAGGATTTATGTGATTGTGTGATCTTGGTGGGAACATCAAGAGGTAAGTATACTAGACTTTTCAAATGGGATCACAATAAATATATACAGTTATGTGTGACTATGTTACAAAAGTTTTGGAATTGTGTATTAATATGCAAGCATCAACTTGCTTATGATTATATGCCAAAATATTTGTTTATAACTTTGCGTTTATGTGCTGTGCATGAGTCATTAAGCATTGACATTGCCATGCACACATGCATAAATGATTTTGAGACATGAGAAAGTGGTTTTGTAAGAAAAATATTTGTGAAAGTTAAGACTTTCGTATTTTTTTAGGGTATCCGAATTCATTACTTCTTAGTAGGCAATTATAAGTGTTTGGAGCCTTTTGATATGTGTGGCCATTCCTTCGGGTTTGGTATATTTGATATGTGTTATGTGTTCCGTATGACATGGGAGAGACCTTTGGGTACCCTTAGGACTTGTGAGTCTTCGCAATTGTGCGTCGACGGATTTGTGCATGTGGGAGGACTCGCTGATGATCAGGGCAAGGGTGTGGCTCTTACCTTCGGGCATGAGTGTTTATTGTGTTTGAAATTTTGTGCCCCACTTGCTGATACCCCATATACGGATAGTCATCGACGGGTGACTCAGGCTCAATATGTGATATGTGAAGTCCTACTAAGTAGTAATTGAATTAAGATATTCCTAGTTAAATGTAAATGAAAGTTTAAAAGTGAGTGATTGTTGAAAATAAGTTTGATGTGATTTTGTATCACGTATTTTGGAATGAATATGGTTATTATCATGTTACATATTCATCTCATGCATTATATATTTATTATTATATATAAATATGTATGTATTTTTGTCTATGAAAACTAGTATGCTTACTGAGTTTATACTTATTATAGTTTATTGTGATTCCCAGATAAATGATCGTGTGCATAATGGATTTGGCGAAGCTTCTGCTGTCCTTTGGTTCCCTAAGTTTAGGACATTGGCTTGTATTTTATTCTTAGTTATTAAATATGATGGCTTGGAGACTAGACAATGAAGACTTTTTGAATAGATTTTGTGTTAATAAATATTGATGAATTTTCCTAGTGAAATGTATTTCTTGATATGTGTTTGATAGATCACTCTTTGACTTTTGCAAGTCGGGGTGTGACATAATCTCTTACCAAAATGCCAAGATAATTCTCAAATCACTAGCACCAAAACCCAACTGAACAGCAAAATAATTCTTATCCACTATGAGTTTGTGAAGTTCTTTCTTTGTTGTCTTTCTTCTTTTAGGTCTATCATCTAAGTTTAATTTAAAGTGTTCGGTTTCTACCATCTTCTCAAAATTGCATGCAATCCATTGAAACAACTCAAAATTTGAAAACACTTATACTATTTTAGCATGATAAAATTAATATCCACATGCACTGAAAAAAAAAAAAAGCAAACAAAAATTTAGTATCCAACCACAACTACCTCATATTACTTTATTTTGTGTTTGCTAATCACAAGCAAACTCATCAACATCAGCATCAAAATATATCTTCCTAATGATAAATTCACAACGAACAAAATCATAAACATATTTGTTAGAATTCTTGATTGACCTTATCTCGGAACTTGGGGAAGAAGTCCTACAAAAATAAAAATGTGTGAAAACTTGGAATCTTTGTATAGTTAGGATTCTTTTCTATCAAGAATTGAAATTTACCTAGGTGTATTAGCAGAATATAATATGAATAAAAAATAAAAACATCAAAAAGTGTATACCATAATTCGCAAAATAGCACATGGACCCCAACAAAATCGGACCCATCAACTAAAGTAACATGCATTGTGCAAATTCAAGCAACATACACGAAAAATAAATCAATAAAGTAACATGCATTGTGCAAATATGCAATCATGAATTGACTCCTAAGTTAAAGCTCAAAATGTAAACATACAAATGATTGAAAATTTAATCCATCTCAAGGCCAGATACAGGAAAAACAAAATTACTCCAAATTCCTAAACCATAGAAATTGAAAAAACTAAACAAACTAATAAAATAATACACAATGAAGACAAACATGAAATAAAAACAAAGAATATTTCTAAGATTTCAAGATACGATGACCTAAGAAACGTCAATAGGTCGCTGTGGGTCACTTTGACTTTGATGTTGATTGACTTCTTGTTTTATCAAAAACTGCAGCACAATAAATTAGTTGTTGCCATATGAGTTCTTGTTGTTGTATATTGAAATATTAAGAAAAAAAAACCCCACCACAGTTACACACTTTTTGGCACGCATTCGATTGGGGTTGCGGCTTGTTCTTCGTTGTCAAATCATTTGTAATGTTTCACTTCTACTTATCCATATGACTACTCATTGGATTCCAAGTTTCCAAAGCAGTTGAAGAAGAAATGTGCTCTAAGAGCAAGCATGACTTAAACGGGATAGCAGGGTGGTATAAAAGCACCTTGTCGAACGTCGAGTCTTGTTTATTTCTTTGACACTGTGGGTTATAGAAATGTTCTAACGGACGATATTAGATGTCATTCTAACCCTAACGGCTCAAACCACAATTATCTAGATGGCAATCCCGTAATGGATCAAATAAATGAGGAATTATTTTATTGAATGAAAGACTCTTTCAAACAATAACATAGGCTCTCTATAACTCTTCTCATAACTCATTCGATCTACTCACCGTTTTGTTTTTGATATGAATATGTAGTTTCATGTCAATGATAGGTGGGTTATCTTCAACTTGAATTTCTTGCACATTAATCATATTATCAATTTCTAAATTAAAATCGAACAAGACCTCTTCTTGTATAATCTTTGGCACGTCTACAGTCGTCATTTCAAGAACATCTTCATCACTACCTTAGAGTCAACTTCAATCTTATTATCAAATATCTTGTTGACTAAGTTGTTAATATAAACATGTCTAATAACTCTATCCAGGTCAAACTTTCAGTTGCCCTTCAATTTCTTTGGCTAAAAGGATGGCACATGGTAATGTATTCATAGTATATGACGACATTCAATATCTTATATCGACACAGAGTCCGGCCAAAAATCTCTCAACTAAAGATTCTTCACTCATAAAAATACGAATGCCCATAAAATTCCTCAAACTCTACAGCATAAGAACGAACAGATCTCATACCTTGACGTGTGAAACAATAATAAAGAGGAATGAATCGTGACCTCATTAATCGTTCATCTAATGCCATGATCGAATTTTATCTTCTCGACTTGCAAGTCGTGACCTTTTTAATATATTCCACCAACATATGCACTTCCTTTTAACATAAAAACAAATGACTAATTGTACACGTTTATCCTTAGATATGCTCTGAACTTGAAAGAATTATTTTACATCCTCCAACCAAAACAAAAATAGTTTAGGATTGCATTTTCCATCAAACAACGACATATCATGCCTAACATAACAGAACATAGTTCTCATTTTTTTTTTAATTTTTTGTTGTTTTGAGGAAACGATGTGTTGATGGAGTGGTTGTGTTTAGCGGCTCAGGAAAGCTCTATTTGGTATAGAGTAGGCTCTGATACTGTTGCGTGTAAAATTAACGAACGCAAGTGCACGTGTCGCAAGCAAGTAATATAATGATGAGAGGATGTCGATCCCACGAGGAATGTTAATCCTATAATTACCGAAGATGATTAATATACGAATTTATCTAAAGAAATCGAAATAATTTTGATTGAGAAAATAAAAATAGACTGAAACTACTACTATGCAAATTAATTACAAGATTCAACTAATAAAAATGTCTAGGGCTAATTGTAACACCTCCGAAGTGGTACGTATTTTGTATATATACACGTTAGTTTCTATTAGTTTGTACGTAAGTAACTTAATACACTTAAGGTATTTCTTTTGAAATATTTTATGAGTGTATTTAGTATTAGATAAGAGTTTACTTAGAAAGGCCCAAAAATAAAATTAGAGTATCAATACATGGGTGTATTTAGTGGTAAGTGTTGGTGTACTTAGTAAGGCCCAAATTACCATTTTAACCCTAAGTATAAATACATCCTATTTCTTGTTTTAGAAAGAGAAACACCATTTTGCAGATTTTAAGAGAGAGAGAGGAGAAGAATTTGAAGAGAAAATTTAGTTTCCAAGGGGAAATTAAGAAGATTTAAGGTAATTTTCTCTTCTCTTTAAGATTTATTATGTTATATATGGTTGGATTGTGTTTTGGAAGTATATTTTGTATAAATATTACATGAATATGTTAAGGATATATTGATTTGAATTATTTGTGGTTGTGAATATGATTTTGTGGTGGAATTGGTGAAGAAGTTGGTAGAAGATGATTATTGTTGTCAAAGAAAGCTTTTGCAGAACTTAGACCTTGAACAGTAGCTTGATCCGAAAATTTTATAAACTTTTATATGTCTTATTTTGGAAAACTGATTTAACTGGAAATATTAGGCATCAAAGGGTGATGATAAATTTTATTTCATTTGAAAATATGGAATATTCGATTTTATATGAATTTTCCGATCTGACCCTAAGATGCTGAAAAATGTTGATTTCTGCGGATTATATGAATTGTATAATTTTCTGGGTTAACCAAATGGTCTCCAAAAATTACGAAAGTTTACAAATCTATTTCTACTTATGTTTATTATAACATATTAAAATTTTATGCCCTGATTCTACGCATATAATATGTTATGAATTTTCAAAGTAGTTTCTATCACTGAGAATGTGCAGTTTACAGAATCTGCAGAGTGTAAAGTAAAGCTTGTTTAAATTGGTTTGGACATGAATTATGTCTTCTAAATTTTATCATGCTACTGAATATGTGTCTATATGATTTCTGGAAGTTTCGTGGCCATTGGATAAGTGTTCGATTTATTAAAAATCAGATACTTAGATATACTCAGTGATGCTCTGTTTTTGGGGCCTAGTGGCTAAGTGTTATAAATGACAAAACAAATACTTACAAATTGAATTAAGGATCTATATTTTTGCATGAGGTTATATAACGTTTCATTATGACTATATTCTGATTTCATGAGGAAATGATATCATTTAGGATATAAGAAAAATCATTGACGGGTCTAAGGACAGAATTAGTATGTTTGTTTGATGAAATGTTATATGTTTGATTTTGTGTAATATGGCTTATGAGATCAATTTTGATTTTAGGATTTATGTGATTGTGTGATCTTGGTGGGAACATCAAGAGGTAAGTATACTAGACTTTTCAAATGGGATCACAATGAATATATACATTTATGTGTGACTATGTTACAAAAGTTTTGGAATTGTGTATTAATATGCAAGCATCAATTTGCTTATGATTATATGCCAAAATATTTGTTTACAACTTTGTGTTTATGTGCTGTGCATGAGTCATTAAGCATTGACATTGCTATGCACACATGCATAAATGATTTTGAGAAATGAGGAAGTGGTTTTGTAAGAAAAATATTTGTGAAAGTTAAGACTTCGTATTTTTTTAGGGTATCCGAATTCATTACTTTCTTAGTAGGCAATTATAAGTTTTTGGAGCCTTTTGATATGTGTGGTCATTCCTTCGGGTTTGGTATATTTGATATGTGTTATGTGTTTCGTATGACATGAGAGAGACCTTTGGGTACCCTTAGGACTTGTGAGTCTTCGCAATTGTGCGTTGACGGATTTGTGCATGTGGGAGGACTCGCCGATGATCAGGGCGAGGGTGTAGCTCTTACCTTCGGGCATGAGTGTTTATTGTGTTTGAAATTTTGTGCCCCACTTGCTGATACCCCATACACGGAAAGTCATCGACGGGTGACTCAGGCTCAATATGTGATATGTGAAGTCCTACTAAGTAGTAATTGAATGAAGATATTCCTAGTTAAATGTAAATGAAAGTTTAAAAGTGAGTCATTGTTGAGAACAAGTTTGATGTGATTTTGTATCACGTATTTTGGAATGAACATGGTTATTATCATGTTACATATTCATCTCATGCATTATATATTTATTATTATATATATATGTATATATCTTTGTCTATGAAAAACTAGTATGCTTACTGAGTTTATACTCATTATAGTTTATTGTGATTCCCAGATAAATGATCGTGTACGTAGTGGATTTGGCTGAAGCTTCTGCTGTCCCTTGGTTCCCTAAGTTTAAGATATTGGCTTGTATTTTATTCTTAGTTATTAAATATGATGGCTTGGAGACTAGACAATGAAGACTTTTTGAATAGATTTTGTGTTAATAAATATTGATGAATTTTCCTAGTGAAATGTATTTCTTGATATGTGTTTGATAGATCACTCTTTGACTTTTGCAAGTCGGGGTGTGACACTAATGATTTATCTTATTTGGTCGCATCCACTTCTTCAATTGATGTTGTTCTAATTTAAAACATGCGTTGCTAGTTAATTATCCTAATTTATTCGATTGTCTCTCTCGAGATCACTCGAGTCTATTTCGCATCTAAAACTTCACTATATCTCTATGTGAAATTAATTAAACGGAAATGCATTACAAATGGTGATAATTTCTAATCAAACTACACAAACCATATTAGTATATCTCTATCTAACATGCAATTTACGGTGTTTATCACATGGTCTAGATATGATGTTCATTTCTCAAATCCCATCAATCCACAATTCATCCAAATATTGGCCAAATATCCAAAAGCATTAATTATCATAATAAACACTCAACACACAATCTCAATCTTAAAAATAGATGCTTCAAATAGATTAAATCATTGCCCTAGCAAAATGGGTTTGGCCACACATTGGGTAGAGTTCAAATTCACAGATCATAAATTCAACAATTGATAGCATGAATTCAAAATTCACAAAATTGTTTAATTCAAAATAATAAATTGAAATAAAGGGAAAGAGATAAACTAGAATAGGAGAGCTTTTCATCCAAATTCGAACTTGATGTTTCCACAAATTCTTCTTCCAATTCTCTTCTTCTTCTCCTCTTCTTTCTCTATCTTTTCCTTCCCAAATCTATCCCAAGAAATGACCAACCCTCATTTCCTTCCCTTCTCTCTCTTTTTAAATCCAAAATTCGATCATTGTTGTAGGGCCTAAGGCGCCGCGCAGTCACACGCCTTAATGGCGCGGCCGCACACATGATTCTGCCAAAAAATGCCCAGAAATTCAATTTGACAGGCAAATATCAATTGAGTCCCTGTACTTGTGATTAACCAGACATTAAACTACAGTTGGAGATTTTATTTCACTTCAGTCCTAATTTTATTGCAATTTAGTCCACTTGGGCAAAACGCAGTGCGCGGTCGCGCAGCAAGACGTGCGATCGCGCACCTACTTCTGCCAACGAAGCAAGAAAATCTGGCAAATATCGATTGGATCCCTTTTCTCTCGTGTATTTGATATCTATCCTTCTACTGTGATAGTGCTTCATTTTAGCCATGATTTTGTTGCATTTTGGTCCACTCTGCTCTTATGCCCCGGTCTCTTCCTTTTCGAGCCGAATTAATCCTTTTTTAGCTCAATTAACTTTCAAAAATTAAATTTATCATTTTCTGTACAAAACAACCAAAATACATCAAATTCAAAAGAAACTCGAGGATTAAACAAACAATTGAAGTTTAACAGTAAATGATTAGTGCGTGCTGTTACGCACTTATCAGATACCAATTGATGCAGGCAGGATAGTTGGGTGGGATAAAAGCACCTTGTCAAAAGCCGAATCTTATTTGGTTCTTTGCAGAGTAAGTTAGATAAACATTCTAATGGATGAGATTATATCTCGTTCTAACCCTAACGGCTCAAAACACGAGTGTCAAGATAACAATTCTATTAGGGATCGAATAAAAGAGGAATATTTTATTGAATGAAAGACTGTTTAAAACAATAACATAAGCTCTTATTATAAAAAAGAAGTCTACTGTTACAAGTTAACTTGAATAAGGAATATAACTCCTATCCAAAATAAGAAAACTAGGAATTAAATAACAAATAAAATTGGCAAGAATAAAAAACTTTCTAAACTAATTAAATTCTAAAATTGTCTTACATCAAAGTAGCAACGATCCAACTGTGGTACTTGATCTTTCGACACCAAATATGCTTGGTAAATTGTATCATCTAGACTGCAGAATCACTATGGACTATTAACTTAAGATAAACCTATAGACTTGATGCTCGGGAAAGGTAGCGAGATCAAATTTTAGCCTTTAATTACTGAATTAAACTTGAAAACATTAATAACACTTGATTGGGATAAATGTGAGGATGAATTGATAAAATTAAGACACTAAAACTATTTTCCTAGAAATTTCTATTCCTTTAATTTCAGTTTGCTATTTGACTATGTTTTAATTTAAATTTATTTAATACGACCCGTGTCCTTGCAGCTAGCATTGTCACGATTACTTCCTAAAAGGAACAAGTTATTAATTGGTGTATAAGATTCATTTATAAATGAACATTCATATCTCTGAGGATTATTTAATTATTGGCCTCCTACTATATAAGAGACCAAGCACTTCTGTTTTAAAAGCAATGTACCATAATTTTGCTTTAAATAGAAAATAATATGGGTTTGATTCGTAATCCTCATTTATATAAATTCTTAAATCCTGGTAGACTTCTCTTATTCAATACTCAATCAGAAAAATTCTTCGATTTTATTAAAACTTTTACTAAACACGGGAAAGATGTCTCACAACCACATCTTTGTTTCGTTAGTCATTTTTAAAGGTTTCAATTACTTCACTAAAAAATACTGCATAACCTTTTATATTTTATTTATGTTCACTATTTAGGTTTGCTATTACATCATCAGAGAAGTTTTCACTACAATTTTTGTTTTGTTTAAAGTGGACTATAGAATTACAGATAATATTTCTTGTAGGATAATAGAAAACATATATAAGAAAAATATAGAAAGAATCATAAAAATTAAAAAAATATATTAAATGCGCAACATACATTTTTTTCCATGAAAAATTCGTTATTCATTAAACTACACTTAATTATTAGGATATAATGACAAACTTAGTCTTTATTTGATTTGTGAAATATTTTGCTTCTCCTCCTTGTTTTGTGCTTGTCCACATACAACTTATGTATACATATATGTATATGCATGCATACATACATACATATATATATATATAATACAACCTTTATTATTTCATGGAAAGAAGAAGAAGAAAAAGAACAAAACATTAAATCATATACTTACACACAAACTCGCATCCGTCCATCCCTGACCCCGTTGGCTTATATATATTATCCACATAACAATTTCTCATACAACTGTCATAGTCTCTCCAGCTTTTGCCAAATTTCACATGAAATGCAATCACAATTATCCAACACAATACCAACTTAGAGGCACAAAGTAGTTTATTACTGCTGCCGTTTCTGTAACCCATTCTCTCTTATGTGTGTGTTTCTTTCTAAAAATTATATGGATTGATGAATGAGGTGGGGCCTTTTATATATGTCTTTCAGTCATATATCTAATTAAGTTTTATTAACATCTGCCTTCTAATTTATTTAATTAATTATTCAATCAATTTGCTTAACTGATATTCAATTAATTAATTAATTAGCGAACGCAACCATGTTGTGCATGCTTAATTAGGCATTATTGTTTAATTAAAGTTTATGGTTACTTTATAAAAGAACAGGTTATTAATTGGTTCACGAGATTCATTCCTAATTTAAAATTCATATCAACTAAACATAATAATTAAATTTATAGTTACTACATTAAGTAGAATTAGTTCATTGATTACGTTTATTTGAAATTATACATTCATCTCCATGATGTTGATTTTTGGCTTTAAAATATATCATTTTGTTTCAAAAATAAAAGAGAGAAAAGGTGGTTATATATATATATATATATATGTATGTATATATATAAGAATAATGCCCGATTCCTCCCTGATTTTTAAGCCAATACCCCATTACTTCCCTATATTTTTTTAATACCCTTTCACACCCCTGAGTTTAGATTTTGCCCTTTAGTAACTCAAATATTTTTTATTTTGCCATTTTGTTAACACGAACCAATTGAATAGAACCAATGAGTAAACCGATTTTTTTAAAATTGCAAAATAAATTGACATTACGTAGATTCGAATATGAACCTAATCAAAATAAGTTAAAACTTTTGACATTTCACCGAATCTATATTTTTGATAAGTTGTTCAATTTTTACATTTGTTTTCCAAAAGTGTTTGAATTTTGCAAATTTTCAATGAACCATCTCATACATGTGCTCATTTTTTCTTGAAATATTCAATGTGTGACTTTTTTTTCTTGAGGCATCAATTTATGCAGAGTTAAAGCCTTATTCACTATTTTTTCAATCATATTCAGAAATGAAATTTTAAAAGTATACTTACTATCAAAAACAGGGATACAAGATCACCAGAATGTTGATGAAACATGAACACGAATGTAATAAAGAAAAAACAAGTAATCGGTTTATTAATTACTAACATCTATGGGTATATATGCCAGAATGTATAAACAAAATCATTGATAGGACAACAAAGGTGACAATTTACATCTCAAAAATATAAAATGTTTTCAAAAAGTTTGATTCCTTTAAAAAAAGAAGAGAAATTTTTATCACTATTGTTACGAATTTTTTGTGACAATTCCATTTGTTGCACATATTTTGTCTTATTTAGGTTTGGTAGTGCTTGCTTTTTTATATTTTTGTTACCCACTATAGTTCAATCAATAACTGTCAATTATTGACTATTTCTTTCTAACCTCTTTTAGAAATTATGGTCAGATGATGGTAAAATTCTCATGTCTGGATTATCCTCGACAATATCTAGCCCCTAAAATTCTAATAGCGATAAGTCATTTGTTCACTTGCTAGAAACACATTTCTTCTTTAATAACTTTTGCTTGTATTTACCAGGTATATGTTATATGAGTTCAGAAATAGTGCTCCGTCGGCTTTTTTAGAGCATAAAAGTGCCAATGTTAGTTTTTTTAGCATAAAATGTCCTTAACTTAGCTTTAGAGCATTAAGCTCAGTTTTGTTTTTGAGCAAGACAATATAGGTTCATAATGCTTACGCATTCAAGGATTTTCATTTGTCTGTGCCATCTTGTGTGGCATTTTCATCATTGATTTTGGGGTTTTATTTCAAGTAGCAAAAGTTGCAATTGTAGCTGCTTCTAAACTTTAATCTATTTCTGTTGTTATTATAGACTCCTTCGAAATTGTTGTTGAGCAACAAAAGTATTGGCATAGCTTATAAAAACTGGCATAATTGAAACAAAAGTCTTGGTAGACATAGAACCAAGACGAAGAGTTTGTGCTGCACTATCAACAATTGTATTACCCCTTCTTCATCTTCTTTAAAAGTACAGTAATTCTTTTTCTGTTGTGCTACTTGAAGAACGACCATAGTCTGGCAGCTTTGCCTAACAGCCTTAGGGACGATATGAAAGATAGCTGGATTATTGAAACTCTACTGCCATTATGGATTTCTTCACTTGCACTTATAGCACGAACCATTGATATAATAGTCCTCAAAATTATGTTCGGCATGTGTAATAGCATTCTAAGATTTTGTATTGAGTAAGTCAAAAAAGCTAAGAATTACTTTTCTTGTCGTAGTTTAGCATTTTTAACTAACAAAGAAAAATACATATTCTGCGGCTTTCCGTGGCCTTTGTAACTGCCTCACCGACTAAAACACATTAGAACAACAAACCGTCCTATTCAATGTCCAAAAATCAGCTGAGATATAACCGCTTGACCTCTGCAAGGATAATAATGGAATGACCAATCATGTTTAGGTTTTCCAATGAACTAAATCAAATCATGAGTTGCAAGGCCAGAAAGGTAGTCATTCTTGTGACACTTTACATCATGCTTGCTCTCTCATATAGTAACACAATCAAGTATTGTCATGCCTCCTCATGATAATTCAGGGCATGTGCTTTTTTAATGTAATTACAGAACATCACGTATGATCATTAGAAGAAGATTAACCATTGTTGTCTGATTGATAAGAACTGTGCCTTTCTCATTCTTCTCCAAAATAATGTCAATGGGATTTGTAGTAGGTGTAGCATTCTAAAGCTATCCACTTCCTGTATTTGTAAACCTTATTTAGGTATTAGTGCAAACAAACTCAACCACTAACTTGAAAGCTACCCTCCACCTATTTCAAACTTCTTCATTTCTTGACACAACAGAAGTAGTGAAATATGTAATTACAACTACTCATAGCCAATGGAATAACTGCACCAAATTTCAGTGCCAATGGAACAATACATTGTTTTAATAAATTTTTAACAAATATAAATCTTGTTCGTTACTGCTAATCAGACCTACGACAAATATAAAAAAAGGGGACTTTTGGTAGATTTTGACTTTGGGTTTTAGTTTTTAGAGAGAGAAGAAGAGGATTGCTAGAGAGAGAAAGAGAAAAATCAACAAGAACAGGGGGAATTTCATCAAGAGATTGGAGGATTCGCATCAATCTTGTAGATTTAATCTCATCATCTAGTTTTTCTTTCTCTCCTCTTTTAATTTAATTTTGAATTTGACAATATTGGGATTAGTTGAAATTATGTTATCAATTGTTGAATTCTTGATTGTAGGATTTGAATTATATATTATCTGTGGCTAAACCCATTTTCTAAGGTAATGATTTAATCTATTTAGAGCATACAATTTCTAATATTGTGTTGTTCATTTGATTTAAAATTGGGTGTTGAGTATTTATCTTGATAATTAATGCTTTTTTAATATTTGGCCAATATTTGAATGAATTGTGGATTGATAGGAATTGAGAAATGAAATCATATCTAGACCGTGTGATAAATACCGTAAATTGCATATTAGATAGAGATATACTAATATGATTTACATAGTTTAATTAGAAATTATCACCAATTAGAATGCACTTCTAGTTAATTAATTTCACATAGAGATATAGTTAAGTTTTAGATGCGAAGTAGACTCGAGTGATCTCGAGAGAGACAATCGAATAAATTAGGATAATTAACTAGCAACACGTGTTTTAAATTAGAACAACGTCAATTGAAGAATTGGATGCGACCAAATACGATAAATCATTAGCCTTAGAACTTTCTATTAGTTACATCTTTTAATTAATTTGTACATTAGTAAATTTTAGTCTCTTTCAATTTCTTTAGATAAATTCATAAATTAATCACCTTCGGTAATTATAGGATTAACATTCCTCTTGGGATTCGACATCTTCTTATCACTTTATTGCTTGTTTGCGACACATGCACTTGCGTTCGTTAAATTTACACGCAACAAGTTTTTGGCGCCATTGCCTGGGGAATGTTAAGTTTCTTTAATATCGATTTGGATTAATATTGGATTTAATCTAAAGTTTATTTTTGTTGTTTGTTCTTATAGGTTTTTCTTTTGGTGCAAGAGAAGAGAGAAGCATCAATGCAACGACAAACTTGCTCGATAGAACCAGATATTGGGAATGACATTAAGGCAGAAAATCAGCGAGCTTTAAAAGATTATGCCATTCCAACGGTTAATGGAGCCTCATGCGAAGACGGCAAAGATGCAGAATGATATCACATCGTTTTCTCAATTTGACATGAAATCTCTATACGAAGCATGGGAAAGGTATAAGGATATGCTAAGGAGGTGTCCACATCATGGGTTGCCAACATGGTTACAAGTTCAAACTTTTTACAATGGATTAAGTTGAACAACTAGAATAATGATTGATGCTGCAGCGAGTCGTGTATTGATGAGCAAAACACATGACAAAGCATATGCGTTGCTAGAAGAAATGGCTTCTAATAATTATCAATGGCCCTCATATCGTTCAACACAAAAAAGAGTTGCTAGAGTGCACGAAATTGATGCCATCATCTCCTTGACAGCCCAAGTTGCTACTTTGTCAAGACAACTAGGTACTTTGAATGTTAATGCTTATCCGATCTCATGTTCATGTGTGCGAATTATGTGGAGGAAACCATGCAAGTGTTAATTGTCAAGTTGGCAGTCCATTCGCTTCTTCATCTTTTGAGCAATGCAAACTTTGTGTCGAATTTCCAAAGGCTCCAACAAAATGCTTACTCAAACACCTACAATCCAGCTTGGAAACATCATCCAAATTTTTCGTGGAGCAACGATCATAATTTTATGAAACCACCTCCCAGTTTTCAGCCACAAGAAAAGAAAGTGAATTTGGAAGACACACTTGCTCAACTCATTATGATACGTCTAAGTTCATGACAAAAATCGAGATGACATTGCAAAATCAAGCATCTTTATACAAAACCTTGAGGCTCAATGGGTCAAATTATAAATTTGTTAGCAGAGAGGCAGCAAGGGTCTTTGCTAAGTAATACCAAAACCAACCCAAGAGAACATGTGAATGCCATTACACTTTGAAGTGGGAAAAAACTTGAAAAACCAAAAGATAAGATGAAAGAACGAAAAAGGGAACAACATGAATCTTCATCATCTAATCCAAAAACAGAGGAAGAAAATGAGGAAGAGCAAACTATAAGCACTAGCCACACCCTTGAGGAAATAAGTCTTTCAAGACCACCACTGGAAGAACCTAGCTCCTCCAAAGAAAGCTATATCGCCTCTACCATACGTACCACCAATTCCATTCTCTCAACGTCTGCGGAAGAATAAGCTAGATAAGCAATTTTTTAAATTTCTTGATGTTTTCAAAAAAAGTACATATTAATATTCCTTTTGTAGATGCACTTGAGCAAATGTCGATCTATGCAAAGTTCATGAAGGAAATATTATCTAATAAAAGGAAGATGGAAGAAAATGAGACTGTGATGCTTACAGAAGAATGTAGCGCAATTTTACAAAATAAACTGCCTCTGAAATTGAAGGATCCTAGGGAGTTTCACTATACCTTGTACCATTGGGGAGTTTCATATTGAAAAAGTTTTATGTGATCTAGGTGCAAGTATCAATCTAATGCCCTTTTTTGTTTTCAGGAAATTGGGACTTGGTGAAGCTAAAGCAACAACTATGTTACTTCAATTAGCGGATAGATCAATAAAGCATCCAAGAGGAATTGTGGAAGATTTATTGGTCAAAGTTGACAAGTTTATATTCTAGCAGATTTTGTAGCGTTGGATATGGAAGAAGACCATGAGATTTCTCTTATTCTTGGTAGGCCTTTCTTAGCTACTAGTGGAGCTTTGATTGATGTTAAATGTGGCAAGTTGGCACTAAGGGTGAATGAGGAAGAAGTTAAGTTCAACATCTTTCATGGCATGAAATCCCAAAAGTAAACCAAGTACTTCCAATAGGATAGATGTCATTGACAAGTGTGTAGTGAATGCTCATGAAGATAAGATGGAGAGGTTTTAGAATGAGATATACAAAATTGCCAAAATTTGTAAGGAGACAAAGGAGTGGCATAATAGAAAGGCTCTTAGGAAACATTTTGCACCAGGTCATCGTGTTTTCTTGTTTAATTGGAGATCAAGGTTATTTTTGGGTAAACTAAAGACAAAATGGTCAGGCTCATTTATAGTGGCTCGTGTGTTTCCTCATGGTGGAGTTGAAGTTCAGCATGAAACCAAAAGAAAGTTTAAAGTAAATGGACAACAACTAAAGCATTATGTGGAGAATGAGTTCGAGCAATCCAAGATGATCATCACATTGAATAGTGTTTGAGTTTTTCTTTTTTATGAAAGATGTTGGTCTGGCTGAAGACGTTAAACTTAGCGCTTATTGGGAGGCAACCCAAGTTTCATTGTGTTTTGTGTGAATTTTTCTTTAATAAGATTTATTTTGTTTGTTAACATTAATGAAATTATTTTTGTGTGTATTTTTGTAGGTGGATAAATTTAGGAAGCTCATACTCAACATTGAGAAATGGAGAAGTTTCGGTGCACAAGTGCAAGTCTAGGAGCTTTTATTTGATTTTGAGTGAAAACTGCAGAATTTGACATTCTGCGTATGGTGTACTAAACCTGTCATAACTTTGTGTACACAATTCGGAATTGTAACTCGTTGCTGGTATTAGAAACTAAACATCCGCAGCTTCAAGTGGATATATTATATGGTAGTATTGAGTGCGCTACCGCCCAATCTGGGCTCGAAGAAATTCTGCACTTGTGGCAAAAGCAGGTGCGCGACCGCGCCATCTGGGAGCGCAACCGTACCCTTCTTTTGTCCATAACTTGCCTGTATAGCCCCCTCCCCACGGTTTATTAGCTTCCTTTTCATTCTTATCTTTCCTTTTCTTCCAAAAACATAAACAAAACCCCTCCTCAACAGTTTCTACCTCTTTGGCTTCAAATCAAAGCATATAAACATCAATTCAACTCCAATTATGGGACTCCAAATCAACTTCAAGTAAGTATCTATATTTTAACAACTTAAGTTTTCATTTTATACATGAATTTTGAAGTTGAGAAGGTTGTGATTGTGATGAACAAATTGAAGTTTTGGGTGACGATTTTGGTTGAAGGTGTGGTGGAAGTGATTGGTAGAATGATATTTTAGAAGTGTTTATGAATGAATTGTGTTTTTGTGACAAAACAATTTGGTGAAAATGAAGGGTTTTGTTGTTGTGTTGGGTGTTTTTCACAATTGCACACCAAGTGTTCGACGAATTGCTTGAGAGAGGTTTAATATAGTAATCCTAAGTTTGATAATTGGAAAACATTTGGAGAGTGTTTAAAGAGTGAAAGGAACCTAATACAATTATTAGAGTGCAATAAAAAGCTGTAGTGCAAGTGTACATTCTAAGTGTTCGATGAATTGCTTCGAAAGATATTTTCAAGTAAAAATGACAATAACAAATGGCATTACTTTTCCAAGCTTCCTTCATTTCCACAATTTTTGCCTCCGCAAGGGGATGAGAGTGACAATACACAACGAGAGGCAAGATTTTCACATCTTGTCTCCTAGGTATGATCTATTTACTTCAGCCTTTGATAATTTTATGCTTAAACATTGGGGGCAATGTTTAGATTAAGTGTGGGGGAAGGAATATTATTGTGGAAGTGTTTTACATAATGTATTGAGAATCAATTGATCATGCCACCAATTGCACACAATTATTTTTTTTCTTCAATTTAAGTGTTAATTGTCATATTTTAGTAGTGTTTATGGCTTATTTGTTAGTTTTAAAATTTATTTATTTTCTTTCAAGCATTTTTTTTTCATGGCCTTTATTAGTGTTCTTTCCTCTCCTTTTTGAGATTAGACTTATGTTTGTTGAGCATGCTTTTGATTGAGTTGAATGAAAAGCCAGTGATATAATTGTGATGATGAATGCTTAATTTGTGGAAAATGATGAATATTGTCATATTCCTTAAGTTTGACTTGTTGGCAAATTTATTTTACTTGATAGTTCCTCAAGAAATTTTAGCACTTAGTCACAAATGCTTGGGTGTGTGAGAATTTAGAGAAGGTTTATGTAAGATTTCTAAGGATATTAAGTCCTAATGAACTCTAGAACTTAATTGATTGTCACTTGAGGTGAAATCCTAGAGAAGATTCCATTAAAGAAATGAATTAGGCATTTTTTTTTGGTACATTTGAGCCTTCCAAGCCAACCTAGAATTAATCAATCTTTAGTTTATCCCTTTGAGCCAAAAATTTCTTTTTTTGTTTTATCACTCACACAATAGCTAGCATGAAATAAAAATACCTTCCTTTTGAGTAGCACCCTAGATATTCCAACCATGCTAAAGCTTTGAAAATAAGGGAGGTCGAAGGAGTGTTGAAATAAGCCGAACTCTTATTGAATAATAGGGTCTCATGCCTAGGCAAGCATAGAGAACTCGCGTCAAAAGATAAGAGCAAGGCCAATTATAAGCGAAAGCATAAAAAATAAGCCAAACTCTTACCGAATAACCGAGTCTCATGCCATGGTAAGCATAAAGAACTTGTGTCAAAAGGTAGAGCGAGGTTTAAAAAAAAAAGAAAAGAAAAAAAATGATGAACGTTTGCAATTAAATAAATTTGGGGGTACACATATTCTTTGTATAAATTTAAGTTCAAATCATCATTTGAGGGGTGAATGAAGAAGTAAGTGTTGAAATTAGGTGATGATCAAAGGATGGAAGAAAGAGTTCTAGGATGGCTGGCATAGTTAGGGTGCTTGAACCTTACTTAAAGATCCATTTTCCCCACCTTAACTTTAGCCTATCATTACAAGCTTAATGAAGTCCTAAAGACCCTTGATGTGGTTTTCTTCTATATTAGTGGAGAGTGACATGAAAATTAAGCTCATGGACTTCCCTAAAATTTCAAAATGAGTTTAAATTATGCATAAACGTATTCGAATTGAATGAAAACCCAATGTTTGTGGTATTTCACACATACACGAGGAACGTTTGAGTAAAATGACATTTGTTCTTCAAGTTAAATTTTGGGACAAAATGAAAGCATTTTGCAGTTTTCTTTAATTTGATTATGTAACTTAACCTTTGAGGCTTTATTTTGTTATAACTAAAAATATGTTCAAATATTTTTCATTTGATCTCGAATGTGGATAATTTTGATTAATGTCTTTTACTTCTCTTCTCTTTGGTTTGATTTGTTTGAGAAAAAGCAAACATTTAAGTTTGGGGGTATTTGATAAGTGCGTAAAATACGTGCTAATCATATATTCATAGACTTGAATTGTTTGTTTAATCTTCAAGTTTCATTTGGATTTGATGTATTTTGGTTATTTTGTACAAAAAATGATAAATTTGGTTATCTGAGATGAATTTGATTCGAAAAAAGATAAATTTGGCATGAAAAGGAAGATGTTTGGGGACCAAAGTGCAGTAGATTTACGAATCAAAATGCAGAAAACTCACAATAAGAGGCAAAAGTCAAATTAATAAAAATCATGGGGGTCCAATCATTATTTGCCAGATTTTCCAACCTTTTTGGCAGAACCGCGCCAAGGTACACCCCGTTCTGCCTAGGTGGATCAAATTGCAACAAAATTAGGACTGAAAGGCAGTAAATGCTCAACCTACGGCTGTATATATGATTAATGATAAGTATAGGGACTCAATTGATATTTGCCACTAGACAGAATTGCGTGCACAGGCACACGACCAAGGTGCGCGACTGCACGGCGCTTTCTTCCCCCTAATTTAGCCGATTTTTAAAGCCCTAGGAGAGGAAGAAAAGGGGACTTTTGGTAGACTTTGGTTTTGGGTTTTAGTTTTTAGAGAGAGAGGAAGATGATTGCTAAAGAGAGAAGGAGAAAAATCAACAAGAAGAGGGGGAATTTCATCAAGAGGTTGGAGGATTCTCATCAACCTTGTGGATTCAATCTCATCATCTAGTTTTTCTTTCTCTCCGCTTTTAATTTAATTTTGAATTTGACAATATTGTGATTAATTGAAATTATGTTATCAATTGTTGAATTCTTGATTGTAAGATTTGAATTATATATTATGTGTTGCTAAACCCATTTTCTAGGGTAATGATTTAATCTATTTGGAGCATCCAATTTCTAATATTGTGTTGTTCATTTGATTTGAGATTGGGTGTTGAGTATTTATCATGATAATTAATGCTTTTGAATATTTGGTCAATATTTGAATGAATTATAGATTGATAGGAATCGAAAAATGAATATCATATATAAATCGTGTGATAAATACTGTAAATTGCATATTAGATATAGATATACTAATATGGTTTGCGTATTTTAATTAGAAATTATCACCAATTGTAATGCACTTCCATTTAATTAATTTCACATAGAGATATAGTGAAATTTTAGATGCGAAGTAGACTCGAGTGATCTCGAGAAAGACAATCGAATAAATTAGGATAATTAACTAGCAACACGTGTTTTAAATTAGAACAACGTCAATTAAAGAATTGGATGCGATCAAATACGATAAATTATTAGCCTTAGAACTTTTCATTAGTTAAATCTTTTAATTAATTTGCATATTAGTAAATTTTAGTCTCTTTCAATTTTCTCAACCAAAATTATTTCGATTCCTTTAGATAAATTCACAAACTAATCACCTTCGGTAATTGTAGGATTAACATTTCTCGTGGGATTGACATCCTTTTATCACTTTATTGCTTGCTTACGCACGTGCAATTGCGTTCATTAAATTTACACTCAACAAACTCCTTTATTTATTGACACGACTTTTTATGACTAATAATTTGCATTAAAAAGTTAAATTGAGATTTTTTTTTTTAGGCATACTCTATGATATTTAGGATACTGTTAAAGAAGGTTTATTTTCTCACTAAGAGAAATGTTACCGGTGGGAGTTCATTCCTAAAAGTCAAAGATGAGTGGGGTGATGCTACTAAGAGAAAAGTGTTCTTAAATGTAAAAATTATAAATCCAATGTGTTGCACTATAGCTAATAATGTGTTTTATAAAATCTCCTCTTATAAAAATGCCTGTGATATAGGGTATGGTTTAAAAGTTGTTTACGATGAAACCAACCAAGTTAAAAAAACTAAAATTAGGTAACTCATAACACAACATGAATTGCCCAAAATGAGACCACTTGAAATTATTCATCGCATGTATATAAGATTTGCCGACATTTTAATTTTTTATATATATCCTAGTAAGTCTATTAGTAATTCTTATAAGCAAAGAAAATTTTTATATTTTCCCCCCATGATTAGAGAGTAAAAGTTATAGTAACAAAAGAAGCCAAAAATCTTCACACTTTCTCTCAGTGATGGCAAGATGTGTAACCACACGGATGAGGTCCAAACGAAGATGGAAGATACTCCCCTGGGCTTTAATGAAAGTCAAGCTACCTTTCAAGGTTAACATTTACATCTTAATTTGACTATTTTACCCTTCACTATTAAAAATATCTAAAATAATTATATTTTTTATTTTGTAATAATTCATATAATCTTTTTCTGACATTTAAATTAAAATGTTACAATAATATTTTAGCCCTTAATTATTTGCTTCTTCCAAATCTATTATCAAGTTTATTTTATATTTAATTATATATTTTCTAAAATATATCATATTGTTAAAATAATTTAATTGAAGAATTATGTATAATTAATATTGTCTATATAATTGTGTAAACACTTAAGAAATTTTGACACGAATTTTAAGTTAACAAAATTCTACAATTAATTATACATTATTTTTTAAATTAAATATTTTAATAATATGATATATTTTTTAAATTATATATAGTTGTATATTATAAATATTTGATTATAAATTTTGAAGAAAATAAATAATTAAAGGTTAAAATATTATTATAATTTTTAAATTTAAATGTTACAATAAGATTATATTAATTATTATAATAAACTCAAGGAGTATCTTACCTTTTTCAAAACCTAGAGGGGTATATTGACTTCCCCCAAAACCTAAGGTATAGAGTACAATATCCCAATTTAATTTTTAAGTTTAATTAATATGAATTTTCAATTAAAAATGAATCTCGTACACCAATTAATAACGTGTTCCTTTTATGAAGTAATCGCGACAATGCTAGCTGCAAGAACACGGGTCGTATCAAACAATAAAGTGATAAGTAAGAGTCTCGTTCCACGATGATTGAATTTTTTGGATTAAAGCTAAGTATTGTAGTTATGGTAACTTGATTTTATCTAGGTAACCCAATTTTATTAAATAAATTTAAAATAAAAACATAATCAAATAGCAAACTGAATTAAAAGGAATAGAAATAGTTTTCAGTGTCTTAGTTTTATCAATTCATCCTCTTGTTTATCCTAATTAGGTATTATTAATGTTTTCAAGTTTAATTCACTAATCAAAGGCTAAAATTTGATTTCACTACCTCTCCCGAGCGTCAAGTACGATCGTATTCCTAATCTACTTGAGTGGATATTCTTATCTAACTCATTTAATTAAACATGCATTGAAAATGACTTGTTATTAACTATTCAAAACTCATCTATCCTCTAATATATTGTAATCTTCAATGTTAATATGATTATCTAGGTTCTGAATTCCTTCCGAAATTGTATTTTCCTATCATGATGAATAAATTAAACTCTTTTGAGTATTAACCATTTACACAAACAAATCAACCCATTCAACAACAAATTGAAATATGTCAAAATATGATTTCAATAGATTGGTCAAGACTCTAGAATAATGAAATTAGCCCAACATAGAAAACTCCATAACAATTATCAACAAGAAATTCATAAATGTAAATGTCGTCTAAACAACATTAGAAAATATGAATTTCAAGAGATAAAACGAAGGAAAAAAGATGCCTCAAGCCCTCAATCCTTCAAAAATCCACTAAGAAACTTCAAGAAATTGTTGAACTCTAAGCCCCTCTCTACAAAATGGTTGCCCAAATAAGCAAAACATAAGGCCCTTGGTTTGGTTTAAATTTGTTCGTCAAAATTGGATCGAACGGCCAAAAACGCTTTAGGGATGCCATTTGAGTGGTAAGAGGCGCAGGTGCCAGGAAATGGCATAGGAGTGACATAAACGAAAGTCGAGGGAGGCAGGGTTGGCCCGTGCGCTAAGCTTGGCGCGGTTGTGCCTGTACTTGTACCTGAAAAAATCCTCATGGCGCGGGTGTGCAATGCATCAAATTTGCCTAATTTGAGTTGAATCCCTATTTTTTAATTAAGCCCCTAAAGTCTTATATATTCAATTCATCCCTCTAGTTCATCATTTCTTGCCTTTAAGTCCTATAATTTTTTCATTTTAGTCCCTAAAGCCATGTTTTTTTGCCTCCTACACATGAACACAAAAGTTCATCAAATAACAACACGCCTTACTAAATTAAGTAAATATTCTACTTTAAAAGCATTGACTCATGAGTAAAATACTCACTTATTATGAAGTAATCACAAACTTTAATTTAACAATATTGCGTAATTTAGCATGAACAAGATGTTGTCTTTGCAAAATTAATTAATTAATTAATTAATTGAATATCAGTTAAGCTAATTTATTGATTAATTAATTAAATAAATGAGCATGTAGTTGTTAATAAAAACTTAATTAGATATATGATTGAAAGACATATATAAAAGGCCTCATCTCATTCATGAATCCATGTAATTTTAAAAAAAAAACACAACACACATAAGAGAAAATGGGTTACAGCAACAAATTACTCTGTGCTGGTAAGTTGGTATTGTGTTGTGTAATTGTGATTTCATTTCATGTGCAATTTAGCAAAAGCAAGAGCGACTATGAAAATTGTATGAGCAATCGTTATGTGGATAATATATGTAAGCCGTCGGGGTCAGGGGTAGACAGATGCGAGTTTGTGTGTAAGTATATGATTTAATGTTTTCTTCTTCTTTTTTCCATGAAATAAGAAAGACTATATTAATTGCTTTATATATATATATATATAAGTTCTATATGGACAAGAACAAAACAAGAAGGAGAAGCAAGAATTTTTATAAATTAAATAAAGACTAATTTTGTCATTATATCATAATAATTAATTTCTCTATAACATCAAAATATTGCTTCATGGGCATAATCACCATTCTTCTTCTGTCTCACATGTCATAAAGTTTCACTAAAATTAATTTGACTTTCCAAAAAAAACTCCAAGTTAGTTTTTCTAAAAACAGTACACAACATTAAACAAATAAATTAACTCAAACCCTATATTTAACTACAGACATCTGAATCATTTACCAGATTTTCCATCATGCTGCCAAAACCTGTACTGCCTAAATGATGATTATATTTTAAGATTGCTTGCTTCATTTTTCCATCCCCACTTTGTTTTCTAAAACATATGAAATTCGATAAAGTAATTATACTAAATTAATCAAAGGATTTGAATTAAACTTCAGGGCAATAGATAACGCACCTCAAATTCTGAAGACATCACTTTCTTCATTAATGCTTGCTAGTGCACTTTTCTAATGTTTGGGTAATCAATGGGAGGTAGTTTCAAATGCTTCCAATTTTCCTTGTAATGAAAAATGAAGTCATGTGTCAAGGTGCATGCGAAATTCCTTAAAGAAACTCCCATCGAATGTAGTATTTAAGCTGTACTTTTGAAGTCAACTGTGAAGTTTTTCTACAACAAAGAAAACAAACTAGAAATCAATTTTGCCACAAGAAAATAATAACTACAAGTTTAACATTTAACTTAAAAAAACTAAACTAAATATGCATCCACAAAGTTTCCTTTAATGCAAGAAGTGCGCATTTCCAGTTGTCATAAATGACAGGTATATAATCTCTTACCAAAACGCCAAGATAATTCTCAAATCACTAGCACCAAAACCCAACTGAACAACAAAATAATTTTAGTGCACACAAATTTTCTTGTCCGCTATGAGTCTGTGAAGTTCTTTCTTTGTTGTCTTTCTTCTTTTAGGTCTATCATCTAGGCTTAATTTAAAGTGTTCGGTTTCTAACCGTCTTCTCAAAATTGCATGCAATCTATTGAAACAAATCAAAATTTGAAAACACTTATACTATTTTAGCATGATAAAATTAATATCCACATGCACTGAAAAAAAAAAGAAGCAAACAAAAATTTAGTATCCAACCACAACTACCTCATATTACTTTCTTTTGTGTTTGCTAATCACAAAAAAAACTCATCAACATCAGCATCAAAATATATCTTCCAAATGATAAATTCACAATGAACAAAATCATAAACATATTTGTTAGAATTCTTGATTGACCTTATCTGGGAACTTGGTGAAGAAGTCCTACAAAAATGAAAATGTGTGAAAACTTGGAATCTTTGTATAGTTAGGATTCTTTTCTATCAACAATTGAAATTTACCTAGGTGTATTAGCATAATATAATATGAATAAAAAATAAAAACATCGAAAAGTGTATACCATAATTCGCAAAAGAGCACATGGACACCAACAAAATCGGACCCATCAACTAAAGTAACATTCATTGTGCAAATTCAAGCAACATACATGAAAAACCAATCAATAAAGTAACATGCATTGCATTGTGCAAATATGCAATCATGAATGGACTATTGAGTCAAAGCTCAAAATGAAAACATACAAATGATTGAAAATTGAATCCATCTCACGGCCAAATATAGGAAAAACATAATTACTCCAAATTCCTAAACCATAGAAATTAAAAAAAATAAACAAACTAATAAAATAATACACAATTAAGACAAACATGAAATAAAAACAAATAATATTTTCAAGATTTCAAGATACGATGACCTAAGAAACGTCAATATGGTTACTTTGGGTCACTTTGACTTTGATGTTGATTGATTGACTAATGATCTAGACTTAAACTTCTTGAACAAAGTTAGTCAATCCTACCCAAGTAGATTCTTATACATATTAGCTAATGAGTGAACTCTAGACTTTCAAAACATGTTTTATCAACAACCCCAACACAATAAATTAGTTGTTGTATGTTGAAATATTAAGGAAAAAAAACCCCACCATAGTTACACACTTTCTGGAAGCACTTTCGATTGGGGTTGCGGTTTGTTCTTCGTTGTCAAATCATCTGTACTGTTTCACTTCTACTTATCCATATGACCATTCATTGGATTCCAAGTTTCCAAAGTAGTTGAAGAAGAAATGTGCTCTAAGAGCAAGCATGACTCAAATGGGATAGCGGGGGGAGATAAAAGCACCTTGTCGAACATCGAGTCTTGTTTAGTTCTTTGACGTAGTGGGTTACATAAATGTTCTAATGGACGATATTAAATGTTGTTTTAACCCTAACGGCTCGAACCACAAGTATCAAGGTAACAATCTCGTAATGGATCAAATAAAAGAGAAATATTTTATTGAATGAAAGACTGTTTCAAACAATAACATAGGCTTTCTATATATAATAGAGAAAATATAGTATTACAAGCTAACTCGAAAACGGAAATATAACTCATACCTAAATAAGAAAACTAGGAATTAAATAATAAATCGAATTGGCAAGAATAAAAGACTTCCTAAACTAATTAAATTATAAAATTGTCCTACATTATATTCCCTCTCTTAAAGAAAACCCGTCCTCGAGTTTTATTTGGCAGATGAATACTGAGTGCAACATTATATCATCCAGTGCCTTATTAGTGACCCTTTGAAACAATGTGCATTTGTAATACCAAACCACTTTTATGCTTCTCATAACTCATTCGATGTACGTACCGTTTTGTTTTTTATATGAATAGGTAGTATCATGTCAATGATAGGTGGGTTATCTTCAACTTGAATTTCTTGCACATGTTCAATCATATTATCAATTTCTAAATTAAAATCGAACAAGACCTCTTCTTGCATAATCTTTGGCACGTCTACAGTCGTCATTTCAAGAACATCTTCATCACTACCTTATAGTCAACTTCAGTCTTATTATCAAATATCTTGTTGACTAAGTTATTAATATAAACATGTCTAATAACTCTATCCAAGTCAAACTTTAGTTGCCCTTCAATTCCTTTGGCTAAAAGGATGGCATATGGTAATGTATTCATAATATATGACGACATTTGATCTCTTATATCGACACAGAGTCCGGCCAAAAATCTCTCAACTAAAGATTCTTTACTCATAAAAAAATGAATGCCCATAAAATTCCTCAAACTCTACAACATAAGAACGAACAGATCTCATACCTTGACGTGTGAAATAATAATCAAGAGGAATAAATCGTGACCTCATTAATCGTTCATCTAATGTCATGATCGAATTTTATCTTCTCGACTTATAAGTTGTGACCTTTGTAATATATTCCACCAATATATGCACTTCCTTTTAACATAAAATCAAATGACTAATTGTACACGTTTATCCTTAGATATCTTCTCAACTTGAAAGAATTATTTTACATCCTCCAACCAAAACAAAAATAGTTTAGGATTGCATTTTCCATCAAACAACGACGCATCATGCCTAACATAACATAACATAGTTCTCATTTTTTTTTTGGTTGTTTTGAGGAAATGATGTATTGATAGATGTGGTTGTGTTTAGCGGCTCATGAAAGCTCTATTTGGTATAGAGTAAGCTCTGATACCAATTGATGTAGGCGGGATAGCTGGGTAGGATAAAAGCACCTTGTCGAATGCCGAATCTCGTTCGGTTCTTTACAGAGTGAGTTAGATAAATGTTCTAATGGATGAGATTAGATCTCGTTCTAACCCCAACGACTCAAAACACGAGTGTCAAGATAACAATCCTATTAGGGATCAAATAAAAAGGGAATATTTTATTGAATGAAAGACCGTTTGAAACAATAACATAAGCTCTTTATATATAATAAAGAAAGTCTGGTGTTACAAGTTAACTCGAATAAGGAAATATAACTCCTACCTAAATAAGAAAATTAGGAATTAAATAATAAATAGAGTTGGCAAGAACAAAAGACTTCCTAAACTAATTAAATTCTAAAATTGTCCTACATCGAAGCAGTAACGATCCAATTGTGGTACTTGATGTTTTGACACCGAATATGCTTGGTAAATTGTATCATGTAGACTTGCAAAATCACTATGGACTATTAACTTAAGATAAACCTATGGACTTGATGCCCAGGAAAGGTAGTGAGATCAAATTTTAGCCTTTAATTATTGAATTAAACTTAAAAACATTAATAACACTTGATTGGGATAAACGTGAGGATGAATTGATAAAATTAAGACACTAAACTATTTTCATAGAAATTTCTATTCCTTTAAATTCAGTTTGCTATTTGATTATGTTTTTATTTAAATTTATTTAATACGACCCGTGTCCTTACAGCTAGCATTGTTGCAATTACTTCATAAAAGGAATAGGTTATTAATTGGTGTACGAGATTCATTTTTAATTGAACATTCATATCTCTGAGGATTATTTAATTATTAGCCTCCTACTATATAAGAGACCAAGCACTTCTGTTTTAAAAGCAATGTACCATAATTTTGCTTTAAATAGAAACTAATATGGGTTTGATTCGTAATCTTCATTTCTATAAATTCTTAAATCCTGGTAGACTTCTCTTATTCAATACTCAATCAGAAAATTCTTCGATTTTATTGAAGTTTTTACTAGACACGGGAAAGATGTCTCACAACCACATCTTTGTTTTGTTAATCATTTTTAAAGGTTTCAATTACTTCACTAAAAAACACTGCATAACCTTTTATATTTTATTTATGTTCACTATTTAGGTTTGCTATTACATCATCAGAGAAGTTTTCACTACAATTTTTGTTTTGTTTAAAGTGGACTATAGAATTAGCAGATAATATTTTTTCTAGGATAATAAAAAACGTATATAAGAAAAATATAGAAAGAATCATAAAAATTAAAAAACTAATATTACACACGCAACGTACATTTTTTTCCATGAAAAATTAATTATTCATTAAACCACACTTAATTAATAGGATATAATGACAAACTTAGTCTTTATTTGATTTGTGAAATATTTTGCTTCTCCTCCTTGTTCTGTGCTTGTCCATATACAACTTATATATACATATATGTATATACATACATATATATATATATAATACAACCTTTATTATTTCATGGGAAGAAGAAGAAGAAGAACAAAACATTAAATCATATACTTACACACAAACTCGCATCCGTCCATCCCTGACCCTGTTGGCTTATATATATTATCCACATAACAATTTCTCATACAACTGTCATAGTCTCTCCAGCTTTTGCCAAATTTCACATGAAATGTAATCACAATTATCCAACACAATACCAACTTAGACACACAAAGTAGTTTATTACTGCTGCCGTTTCTGTAACCCATTCTCTCTTATGTGTGTGTTTTTCTCTTTAAAAATTACATGGATTCATGAATGAGGTGGGGCCTTTTATATATGTCTTTCAGTCATATATCTAATTAAGTTTTTATTAACATTTGCCTTCTAATTTATTTAATTAATTATTCAATCAATTAGTTTAACTGATATTCAATTAATTAATTAATTAGCAAACGCAACCATGTTGTGCATGCTTAATTAGGCATTATTGTTTAATTAAAGTTTGTGGTTACTTTATAAAAGAACAAGTTATTAATTGGTTCACGAGATTTATTTCTAATTTAAAATTCATATCAATTAAACATAAAAATTAGATTTATAGTTATTACATTAAGTAGAATTAGTTCATTGATTATGTTTATTTGAAATTATATAATCATCTCCATGATGTTGATTTTTGGCTTTAAAATATATCATTTTTTTTCAAAAATAAAAGAGAGAAAAGGTGGTTATATATATATATATATATATATATATATATGTATGTATGTATGTATGTATGTATATATGTATATATATAGGAAGAATGCCCGATTCCCCCTTGATTTTTAAGCTAATATCCCATTACTTCCCTATATTTTTTTTAATACCCCATCACACCCCTAAGTTTCGACTTTGCCCTTTAGTAACTCAAATATTTTTAATTTTACCATTTTGTAAACATGAACCAATTGAACAGAACCAATGAGTTAAACCAATTTTTTTAAAATTGCAAGATAAATTGACATTGCATAGATCAAAATAAGTTAAAACTTTTGACATTTCGCCAAATCTATATTTTTGATAAGTTGTTCAATTTTTTTATTTGTTTTCCAAAAGTGTATGAATTTTGCAAATTTTCAATGAACCATCTCATACATGTGCTCATTTTTTCTTGAAATATTCAATGTGTGACTTTTTTTTCTTGAGGCATCAATTTATGCAAAGTTAAAGCCTTATTCACTATTTTTTCAATCATATTCAGAAATGAAATTTTAAAAGTATACTTACTATCAAAAACAGAGATACAAGATCACCAGATTGTTGATGAAACATGAACACGAATGTAATAAAGAAAAAACAAGTAATTGGTTTATTAATTACTAACATCTATGGGTATATATGCCAGAATGTATAAACAAAATCATTGATAGGACAACAAAGGTGACAATTTACATCTCAAAAATATAAAATGTTTTCAAAAATTTTGATTCCTTTAAAAAAAGAAAAGAATTTTTTATCACTATTGTTACTAATTTTTTGTGACAATTCCATTTGTTACATATATTTTGTCTTACTAGGGTTTGGTAGTGCTTGCTCTTTTATATTTTTGTTACCCCCTGTAGTTCAATCAATAACTGTCAATTATTGACTATTTCTTTCTAACCTCTTTAAGAAAATATGGTCAGGTGATGGTAAAATTCTCATGTCTGGATTATCCTCCACAATATCTAGCCCCCATAATTCTAACAGCGATAAGTCATTTGTTAACTGCTAGAAACATATTTCTTCTTTAATGAGTTTTACCTGTATTTACCACGTATATGTTATAGAAGTTCAGAAATAGTGCTCGGTCCTCTTTTTTAGAGTATAAATAGCGTGAGGCCCAACAATTTTGGAGCATAAAAGTGCCAAGGTTAGTTTTTTTAGCATAAAAAGTCCTTAGCTTAGCTTTAGAGCATTAAGCTCAATTTCTTTTTTTTTTCTTTTTTTTGAGCAAGACAATATAGGTTCATAATGCTTACGCATTCAAGGATTTTCATTTGACAGTGCCATCTTGTGTGGCATCTTCCTCATTGTTTTCGGGGTTTTATTTCAAGTAGCAAAAGCTACAATTGTAGTTGCTTCTAAACTTTAATCTATTTGTGCTGTTATTATAGACTCCTCCTAAATTGTTGTTGAGCAACAAAAGTATTGGCATAGCTTATAAAAATTGGCATAATTGAAACAGAAGTCTAGGTAGACATAGAACCAAGATTAAGAGTTTGTGCTGCACTATCAACAATTGTATTGCCCCTTCTTCATCTTCTTTAAAAGTATGGTAATTCTTTTTCTGTTGTGCTACTTGAAGAACGACTATGCCTAACAACCTTAGGGACGATCTGAAGGATAGCTGGATTCCATTATGGATTTCTTCACTTGCATTGGTAGCATAAACCATTGATAACATAGTCATCAAAATTAAGTTCGGCAGGTGTAATAGCATTCTAAGATTCTTTATTGAGTAAGTCATAAAAGCTAAGAATTACTTTTCTTGTTGTAGTTTAGCATTTTTAAGTAACAAAGAGAAATCCATATTATGCAGGCTTTCCATGGCCTTTGTAACTGTCTCACTAACTAAAACACATTAGAACGGCGAACCATCCTATTCAATGTCCAAAAATCAGCTGAGATATAACCCCTTGACCTTTGCAAGGATAATAAAGAAATGACCAATCATGTTTAGGTTCTCCAATGAACTAAATCAAATCATGAGTTGCAAGGATAGAAAGGTAGTCATTCTTGTGACACTTTACATCATGCTTGCTCTCTCATATAGTAACACAATCAAGTATTGTCATGCCTCTTCATGATAATTCAGGGCATGTGCTTTTTTAACGTAATTACAGAACATCGCGTATGATCATTAGAAGAAGATTAACCATTGTTGTCCTATTGAAAAGAGTTGTGCCTTTCTCAATCCTCTCCAAAATAATATCAATGGGATTTGTAGTAGGTGTAGCATTCTAAAGCTATCCACTTCTTGTATTTGTAAACCTTATGTAGGTATTAGTGCAAACAAACTCAATCACTGACTTGAAAGCTATCCTCCGCCTATTTCAAACTCCTTCATTTCTTGACTACAATAGAAGTAGTGAAATATGTAATTACAACTACTCATAGCCAATGGAATAATGCACTAAATTTCAGTGCCAATGGAACAATACATTGTTGTAATAAATTTTTAACAAATATAAATCCTGTTTGTTACTGCTAATCAGACCTACTGACATATGAACCCCGTTCTTTACGGACTGTTGTGATATTACCTTCAATATATTCATCTTTTTCTTTAACTTTAACATAGTACACAATATCAAATATGTTAATTAGTTACATGAAAGATATTATTATTTCTCAACCAATAGAATAAACCAACTTAATGTAGAAGTTAAAACTCGTTATCTTTTAGGATATTAACATCTTTCATATTATCTTTCAAGATGTTAACATCCTACACATTGTCTTTCACGATATTAACATCTCAAAATTTTTCCAAAATAATATCAATGAGATTTGTAGTAGGTGTAGCATTTTAGAGCTGTCGACTTCCTGGATTTTTAAACCTTATGTAGGTATTAGTGAAAACAAACTCAATCACTGACTTGAAAGCTATCCTCTACCCATTTCAAACTCCATTTATTGACACAACTTTTTAGGACTAATAATTTGCATTAAAAAGTTAAATTGAGATTTTTTTTTTGTAGGCTTACTCTCTATGATATTTAGGATACTGTTAATGAAGGTTTATTTTCCCACTAAGAGAAATGTTACCGGTGGGAGTTCATTCCTAAAAGTCAAAGATGAGTGGGGTGATGCTACTAAGAGAAAAGTGTTCTTCAATGTAAAAATTATAAATCCATTGTGTTGCACTATAGCTAAGAACGTGTTTTGTAAAATCTCCTCTTATAAAAATGCTTGTGACATAGGGTACGGTTTAAAAGTTGTTTACAATGAAACCAACTGTAACACGCCCATGTGGTACGTATTATGTATATATACACGTTATTTTCTGTTGGTTTGTACATAAGTAGTTTAGTACACTTAAGGTATTTTTTTTGAAATATTATATGAGTGTATTTAGTATTAAATAAGAGTTTACTTAAGAAAGGCCCAAATATAAAATTAGAGTATCAATACATGGGTATATTTAGTACTAAGTGTTGATGTATTTAGTAAGGCTCAAATTACCAATCTAACCCTAAGTATAAATACATCCTATTTCTTGTTTTAGAAAGAGAAATATCATTTTGTAGATTTTAAGAGAGAGAGAAGAATTTGAAGAGAAAATTTAATTGTCAAGGAGAAATTAAGAAGATTTAAGGTAATTTTCTCTTTTCTTTAAGATTTATTGTGTTATGGAAGTATATTTTGTATAAAGATTATATAAATATGCTGAGTATATATTGATTTGAATCATTTGTGGTTATGAATATGATTTTGTGATGGAATTGGTGAAGGAATTGGTAGAAGATAATTATTGTTGTCAAAGGAAGCTTTTGCAGAACTTAGACCTTGGACAGTAGCTTGATCCGAAAATTATATTAATTTGTATATGTCTTATTTTGGAAAATTGATTTAACTGAAAATATTAGACATAAAATGGGTCATGATAAATTTTATTTCATTTGAAAATGTTGAATTTTTTATTTTATATGAATTTTCCGATTTGACGCTGAGAAGCTGAAAAATATTAATTTCTGCAGAATATATGAATTTCGCAATTTTTTGGCTCCAAAAATTACGAAATTTTACAAAATTATTTCTACTTATGTTTATTATAATATATTAAAATTTCATGTCCTGATTCTATGTATATAATATGTTATGAATTTTCGAAATGCCTATAGAATTTGGCTAGTTTTTCCAATTCTTCTTTTGCTGTTTATTTTATTTTGAAGAAGAATTGTCGTTTCTGTGAGAAGATTACATAACAACCTCAGTAACCGGTTCAGCCCTTCTTGCTTGTCTTTGTTCACAAGCATGGAGGGAACCAATTACTTCTGCTACAGTAAGTTCATCAAAATTTCTTGATTCACCATAGGATCAAAATTTCTTTTGAATGATCTTTTTGATCTGTTATATTTCACCATATGCGTTTATTTGATTTACTACTTCAATTACTCTAGCAAAGTAACTTTTTATGCTTTCACCTTCTCTCATCCTTTAATTTTCAAAATCTCTCCTGAAAGTTTGGAGTTTCATGGCTTTTACCTCGGCTGTGCCCTAAAACTTATTTTTTAATATCTCTCAAGCTTCTTTGGCTATTACAGCATTCATGATTCTTGGAAAAATTGGATTTGCTACAGCTTGATGAATTTTTGCTAAAGCATCTGCATCTTTCTTAAGCCATTCCTTCATTTGATCAGTTGAGAGAGAAGTGGTAGGTTACGTAGTGGTGCTTGTTGCAAATGCTGCTGCTAGTGTTGATTTTGCAGCAGCTTGGACATGGGTCGTTGCTACTAGTGTTGCTGGGAAGACTTTAAGTCTGATGCTCCAATAATCATAATTTTCTTCATCAAGAATCGGAAGTAATTGTTGTTGAGAGCTGTTGGATGATGACATGCTTCCAGAATTTTGGAAATGAAGAATAGTGCTGGAGTAGTACTAAAATGGTGCCAAACTAGTGCCTAGGAAAGAATCGACTTATGCTCTGATACCAAATGTTAGTGTTTTTATGTGTGTTATTGCTAATGGTGCAAAGATATTATGTAAGGAAGAGAGAAGATAATGCTAGAAATTGGAATTCATTCATATAACAATCATAATGTTTACATATATTTATAGTAGAAGCTGAATATCCTTAATCTAGATTTATCTAGTTTGACTATCTTAATCTACTTATGAATAAAATTATCCAGAAAGAGTTCCTGAATTAATGTAAAAACTTAGTTCAACAATTCTGAACTTCTCTTAGTCGAACAATTATGCACTTCTCTAATATTCTGGTCTTTTCTAACATGTGCTAGAAGAGACTCAACTTTAACACTTCTCTTATTCATAGTCTTGTTGTGCAGTTGCTGCATCACGATACATTGATTACCAAATAGTAGCAAGACAACTGAAATGATATAGGGAAGAAAGATTTCTGCTAAAGCATCTGAAGAAGGTCTAAGATCTTTGCAACTCTTTTATTTATTGTATCTTGTGTTCTGCCATCACCTTTTATGCGTCCTTTCCTTTGTGAGTTGTACTTCGGCAGCGTATTCCACTTTCTGAGTTTTATCAACTGATGAGAAATAGTATATAGAACTTTGTAGTAGAAACAATATCTAGAAGAATTCAAAATTACTATAAAAAAATATTAGAAACATACATTCATGATGATAATTTGGCCAAGGCATGGGCATTTGAGTCTCAGAATCTTGGGGCTTTTACTGCAACAATCTTTGATACATCTCTAAGCTTGTTTACAACAAGACATCAACTGTTTTCCTTAAGCTATAATTCCGTTATTGCTCCCTCCTAAATATACAATCCAAATATTCGCAGAATAAGAGTTGCAAATGAAAGTTCATTAATTAGATAAGGAATTATTTGAATTACAGCAGCATACATCACTTAAAAGTTCCGCAATCCTTTCACATTATGCTTGTCATTTTCATAGTCCTTTTCTTCTCGCTCGTTGATTAGCAGAGTGGTTAATAAGAAGAATGCAGCAGCATGAACATTACCTTGTTTCTGGACAAGGTAAAAGAAAATTAGTAAACAAACTATTGAGTAAAGCTCATATATACTAGTCATCATATGAGTAGGATTTTTTCTTTCACTCAACAGCTTCCCTATTATATTTCGGATAAAATTATCATTTTCTCTTAACATCTCATTAATTCAAATTGACCATGCATCAATCATTTCCAAAACTTGTCACTAAGTAAGGAAGTCACTCAAAAAGTAAAAGCAAACACGAAAAGAAAATAAAACAAAAACGAGAAAGAAAAAAATTACCACAAAAATCTACTTAAAGCAACTCCACTCTCAAACTTAAATCTAACGTTGTCCTTAATGTTCGTAATTAAAGATCATGAAATGAATAGGCTAACTAAAGTTGGACTATGCATTAAATATGCATTAAAAAAGACCTATTATTAACTATTTAATTACCTCCCAATATATTGTAATCTTAAATATTAATATGATTATCTGGGTTCAAAGATCCTCTCAAACTCTCAAAAATCTAAATTGTGTTTTCTTATTTTGGAGAATAAATTAAACTTTCCTGAGTATTAAGTCACTCACACAAATTAATCAACTCATCAAATTAACAAATTGAAGGCATTACAAACAAGTATAAATATAAATCAATGAACCATAAATATTAACATTGAAATATATCAAAGCATGGTTTGAATATATTGATCAAGACTTTATGGTAAAGGTCCTACGGCCTTGATTTCATTTATTTATTCTTCTATATCTCCTAATTGGCCCTTACTAATATGTTTTGGTCTGATTCACTAATCACAATATGAAGACCTACCCTAATACTTCTCCCAAACATCAACTAGGGTCTTACGTATAATTAAAAAGTCAATATCTCTCTCTCTCTCAATTAATTATATGCTCATTAAGCATTGTCTGTTATTCAATATTTAGAACTCAATTACCTCCTGGTTTCCTAAAATCCTAAGCATTGATTAAATTATCTAGGTGTTGATCTCCTCTTAATCTCAAAACTACCTAAATTGTGTTTATTTAATCTAATAAATAAATAAATAAATCTTTCCTAAGAGTCAATTTGTTCATCTTCAAATCCTTAATTCATCAAATAACAAATTAGAAACATTAGGCAAAGTAAATTTTCTATTTTACCCTTTTCAACCCATGAGGGGAAGAATTGGATTGTAGTCTTCATTATGAAGGACTCATCCCAGTAAGCTTGGAACACAAGTCAAGCTTATGCTGAGGAATCACCTTCGTTAATATATCTGCAGCATTCTGGTTGGTGCGAATTTTCTGTACTTAGAATACCTTATTCTCAAGAGCTTCATGAATTCAATGATATCTTATGTCGATATGCTTTGTTTGATAGTGCTAGATGTAGTTCTTGCTCAAATCAATGGCACTTTACTATCACAATAAACCACGTATTCATCTTGCTTCTATCCCAATTTTTGGAGGAACATTTTTAGCCACAACATCTCTCTTATAGCTTCTATAACAGTAGCATAGTCAGCTTCTATTATGGATAAAGTAATACATTTTTGTAATTTGGACTACCACCCTACGACTCCCCCTACAAATGTAAATAAGCACCCAAATGTAGATTTTCAGCCATCAAGATCATCTACCATTTTTGCATTTGCATAGCCTCCCAAGATTGTTTTTCTATTTTTGAAGCATAAGCATAGTTTGGACGTGCCCTTCAGATATATGAAAATCTACTTAACAGCTTCCCAATATTCCTTTCCTAGTTTAGTCAAGAATCTACTCATAACTCCAACTACATGAGCAATATTTGGCCTTATGCAAACAATTGCATACATTAAACTCCCAACAGTTGAAGAGTAAAGAGTGGTTGACATCTTTTGTTCTTCTTTAAGAGATGGATTTGACTTCTTGGAGAGTTTGAATTGTGCTCCAAAAGGTGAAATTACTGACTTAACATTCTTGATGTTGAATAGTTCAAATATCTGCTCAACATATTTTTTTTTGTGATAACCATAACCTTTGGGATCTTCTATCTTGGATAATCTTCATTCCTAAAATCTGTCTGGCTAGTCCCAAGACTTTCATATTAAAGACTTTTGATAATTCTTTCTTCAACTGCTTGATCATTTGTGCATCTTGACTAACTATCAACATATCATCACTATATAACAACAAAATAATGAATTTTTCACCTTATGTAATGTAAACACATGAATCTACTGTAGTTCTCTAGTACTCATAATGCATCATGGAGTAAAAGTCTCCAGCTTTGTAACTGGTAAATATTCTTGCATTTGGAGTGACGTAGAAAGAAGATACTGAATCAATCACCCATTCAACCATAGGATCACTGACGTGTAAGTATTCATTAGCAAGCAACAAAACATCCTCGTTCTTTATGGTTGTTGCAGCTACATTGTTATCATCTTTTTTCTTCTTATCACCATTATGCTACTCTTATTTTAATTCTTCTTTATATGGCCCGATTTTCTACAATAATAGCAAATGAAATTCTTGCCTCTTGATTTTGATCTCCCCCGAACTTGTCATTATGATTTCTTTCACCTCGATTTTTGGTTCTCCCTCTATTGTCAGCAACAAGTGCTTGTGATTCTCCACTGTGCACTCTATTTTATTTTTTAAATAAAATCAAGGCTACAGAGGCAACTTCAAACTGTAGAATGTCTTTTCCATAAGTGAGAGTTGTAATAAGATGATCATAAAACGAAGGAAGTGTGGCCATCAATAATACAAAATTTTGTTCTTTAGTGAAATTTGTAAACTGTGAAAGCGTAGAGATCATAACATTGAAGTTGCTCAAGTGTTGCAACATATCTACGTTTTCAGGCTTTCTCATCTAGGCTTTCTCCAACAAGTAGAATTTTTTGGAGAGGTTCTTCCACATATACAATCTTTCTAAAGTCTCCCAAGTTTCTTTAGCTATTTTGCACTTCTTAGAATTGATATTTTGCAAGACACTATCTCACATATTTAGGTGAATTGTACTTACTACAATCTCGTCCATATCTTCCCACTGCTCATTAGCGATTTTATTAGGTTTTTTTCTCCTTAGCCAATTTAACTTTATGCACCTTTTGTTGGATGAGAAGATCTTTCATTCTCCTCTGCCATAACGGCCCTATAAAACAGCAATGTCGTTCAAACAATAATAGCCCTTAGGTACAATTGATTGCCTTAACAACAATAACATCGCTATATAGTATTGTCTTACACAACAGTTCTACCATATGCAATAGTACCTATCCTTAATGTCGGCAGCTACAGTACATTGACCAGTGATGCTATAGTGAATCAACTATAGCAAAATCTTAAGGAATAATCTCAAAATAATACAAAATTATTTTGGAACTCTCTCTTTTTTTCTCTTACCCTCACTCGGTCTATTTTTCTCCCTCTTCTGACTTACCTTCTGAGGTTTCAAACGCCTCCAATTAATAGGAGTGAGAGAGGGTTCCTTAGTCAATGAAAACTGCACCAAATCATCAAACGAAGGAAGAGTATTTTGTCCACTAATTTTATATACATATATTATATTTACAAAGTGAGGTTCAAAAGATACAGTACTTTATATATTTTCTAAAAATATATAATCTCCCAGAAAGACTCTTGGAGAGAGATTATATTTATAGAAAATAACAGGATAACATTTAAGAACAACTCAACAAGATAGCTAAACACAAAATAATTCTATTTTATAATAACAGTACAGACTCTAATTGATTTATCCAATTTGATTTCTGTTTTTTCCATTAGTAGTTAACATTAAAATCTGTGGTCAATAATTAGCTGCAAATCCCTTCCAAATGCAAATTACCTGGGGTATTGAGAAAGCCACTAGATTACTCTGATCATTAAGTTGTCTTCTCGTCAATCATTAATCACATTTCTTGATAAATTGGAAATTATTTGTTTAAAATTAATAAAAATAAATAATGTACATAAAAATAATTATATCATAATAATTAATATTTTCGTATCACGGCGGCTGTTTAAAGAATTTTTGGAAAGAATTAGTATTCTTACGATGGATTTTATATCTATATAATTATTTTTATGAAATATTATTTATTTGTGAAAGTATAGCTTGACTCGATCAATGTATCTAATTTTGCAAGGTAAGATAAGAGATTTCTTGGGTAATCCGCTGATTGATTGACGACAACATTTTGTGTCTTTTGAATATATCAAATTTAGAAATACTTGATGATTATTATATATATGTTGGAGTATATAACACACCAAATTCTTTATCTATTTGTTTTAATTGTCGATGCAATTCAACAATTAAATTTCTTCCTCATTGGTCGATGTATGCAATTCAACAATTCAATTTCTTCTCCATTGGTCGATGCATGCAATTCAATAATTGAATTAAATTCACCTAAAATATTATTGTAATTTAATTAATATCAATTTGATCCTTTTTTATTTATTCTCTTGTCACGTTTCGCCCACAATAAAATTCATATTATCCAATAATTTTATTTTTTTAAAATCGTAAACATATTCATCCCAATCAAATATATCTTGAAAAATAAATACATCTACTTTATAAATTCATAACTTCTATATTCTCACATAGTATAAGGTTGATGTATTTATATATATGCATTCCTATTAATATAAAATCTTGGATATTACAAATTATTATTTCAATAAATTAAAACTTTAATGAATAGTTTGGAAAATTTTAAAACTAATGATTCTACTAAACTAAATTTAAAAAACCTGTAAGCACTTTATTTCAAACAATATACTTCAGTAAACGAGTTCTAGCTAGCAATATATCATTAATTTGAAAAATATAAAATAAAAATTAGTTAATTGATTGATTGATTGATTGATTAATTATATTACCCCTCTAATTGGAAGCACTCTCAATTATATGCATTTAACTAATTCCTTTAATATTTATTTTTTTCTTTATTTATTAAAGCAAATTAATCAAACCTCAACTAAGAAGGAAATGCATATTCAAAATACAATTAATTTGTTGCACCATTGCGTTATACATACATACATATATAAATATATATATATATATATATATATAATTCAGAGGTAGCATCAATAAATTAAATTTCTAATATTTAATTAATATTAGATGGTAAATATATTGTAAAATAAATAAATTTATATTTTTATTATAATATATTAATAAATATTCTATTGTCAATTTATTACAAAATAAATATTTATTATTATTATATTTAATTTTAATTAAGATTTTTAAATAAAATTTTCTTATTATTATTAGAATCATTATTGGAATTATTGTGGATTTTAAAATAATATAATTTATTGTGTTGTAGAAATAATTAGCTTTAAAAAGAATTAATTTAATATTTAGTAAATTTTAATTATTAACATGCTGTACATTTGGAAACCAATTTTATGTATTTGATAAATTTATTTAAAATGTATATAGTAAATAGTGGTGAATAAAAAAATATTTTAAATATTTAATATATACGTAAGTACCATACTTCAAGTGGGCAATAACATCGCTCTTATTTGTAGTCATGATGAAGTAATGACATGTAAATTATATAATATAAAATAATATAAGATAATATAATATGATATAAATAATATATGTTTATCAAAATAGTTTATAGAGAAAGTATAAATTAAAAGTAAAAGTAAAAAGTAATAAAAAAAAAAATTTATTTTCAATAATTTTATTTCAAAATTTAAATTGAAATTTAGAAATGATTTAACTCATTATTTAAATTTTTTTAATAATTATATATATTAATTTTATTATTAAAATAATAAATTAAAAAATTTATTTAATATTAAATATATCGTACAAAATATTAAATAAGGATGAAATTGTTAAGAAATATTTTAACTAGCGTAAGATTGTAAGATTGAATAACAAAGACAAAAGAATATGCGTCAAATAATTACGACATGTCAGATATTGAGTTTAAATTATATTATTCATATGATTTTTCTATTTCAACTTTATCCTAATATAATTATATCCTAATACTTATGAAAACTTTTAAGTCATAGACAAAAAAACAGTATTCATAAATTTTAAAATTCTACATGTAATTTTTACTTCTGTTCACTCCCTCTTCCAAGGTTGCCTCCTGTAGACTTGCTAGCAATATCCGCTGCCATTTTCATTGCAGCCTCTACCAACATCTTTCGGCTTGAAAAAGGCAGCGCCTGGGGCTTTTTCGTCATTACCTTCTTCCTCCACCCGCTCTCTACTTCCCACAAAATGTTTTCAAGCCGTGACAAGATGTTAGGGTAACGGCCTTTTTCAAGGATGATCGTCATTAAATGGCCTTTTATGTATTCCTCCACGAAGGCTGTGCAATTTGCAGCAGCGAAGTCCACAGCCATGCTTTGAAGAGCGGTTTTCTCCCACACGGCTTGATCCAATAATCTGTTGGATTTAGCGACTTGGGTCTCGAACTCCTCAATCCGAAGATGAGCATTGTGGAGCTTTTCTTTATATGTTTCCAATTCAATTTTAACTTGATCGGGTTCTCCTTCTATGTTTGAAGCCCTCACTCCTACATCAATGCCGGCGTAAATGTGACTCTGGTGCTTTGTCAAGATGTAGTTTAACTACAAAAAGGGGGCGAAAAGAAGTCTATGTAAAGTACAAGCAAGTTTGTGTGAATCAGATTGTGTGATGTGAACATTAAGTTAGAAAATGTCACCTTAGCCAGATCAGAAGAGTGAGAAACTAAAAATGTAAAGCAAGGTGGTGTTTGACAACCAAGAAAATAACAGAAACTTTATGAAGAAAGTTTAATGAATATTAAGCTTTTACTTCTTATTATCTCAGTTAATCAAAACAAAGAACCAAGGCTGAGTATTTATATATAATACAATTTGGAAAACAGAGAAAGAATCTGTAACAAACTTTGAGCAGGAAAAATAACAAACTCCAGCTGATATTTCCAGCTCAGCAACCGTTTCCAATTTGGCATCTTTCCAACTCAGCATCAGTCTGTAGTCTATCATCCTCCCTCAAGCTGAGATGTCTGGGAAAGACTCAAAGCTTGGTTCGAAAGGTTGAAAACTAAGGAAATGAAACAGGTTTGATTAAGATATCAGCCAACTGAGCAGAACTAGGAATATAGCGGATCTCAAGCAGCTTAGCAGCAATTTTGTCACGAATAAAATACACATCAATCTCGATATGCTTCGTACGAGAGTGAAAAATAGGATTTTGGGCAAGGGAAGCTACACTAACATTATCACACCTGATAATTAGAATAGAGGAAGGTGAGAAATGCAATTCACCGAGAAGAGATTAAAGCCAAACTAACTCAGCAGAGGTAGAAGCTAAAGCTTTGTATTCAAACTCTACACTGCTGCGAGAAACCACTTGCTGGTTCTTGGATGACCAAGATACTAGATTATCACCCAAAAAATACACAATATGCCCTGACGGACCGTCTATCATCTAGATCACAGGCTCAATCAGCATCGAAAAAGCATTAAGTTCTAGTCTTCCTGTGGAAACAAATTCTAAACCATAACAAGAGGTAGCTTGCAAATATCGTAAAATCCTTTTGCAAGCTTGCCAATGAACAAAAGCAGGAGAAGACACAAATTGGCTGAGTTTATTAACAACAAAGGAGATATCAAGTCTAGTAAGTGTAACATATTGTAAACCCCCAAATATACTTCGATAGAAGAAAGGATCAGGTAAAAGAGTACCAGCAGCCTTAGTGAGTTTCTGACCAGTCACCATAGGAGTGTCACAACTATTACAATCTATCATACCAACCCTAGTAAGAAGATCAAGGACATATTTGGTTTGAGAAAAGTGAAGACCAGAGGTAGAAGGTGTTACTTCAATGCCCAGAAAATAATGCAAATGGCCAAGATCTTTAAGAGCAAACACACTACTTAAACAAGTGATGAAAGCACTTGTAAGAAGCTCATTTGGACTAGTTATCAAGATATCATCAACATAAATGAGAACTATCAATAAGGAAGATGTAGTATATTGTATAAATAAAGAGGTATCAGTTTTAGAATTGACAAAACCCCAATGAATCAGCTGGGATTTAAACCGATCATACTAAGCCCTGGAGCTTGCTTCAAATCGTAAAGAGCTTTTTGAAGTTTACAAACATGATTTGGGTATTGGGAACTAACAAGACCCTTAGGTTGGAGCATAAAAACATCTTCAAATAAGTCACCAATAAAAAAGGCATTATTGATGTCTATTTGCCATATTTGCCAATGCTTCATCACAGCAAGACTAAGAACTACTCTGATGGTAGATGCTTTGACAACAAGACTAAAAGTTTCATAGAAGTCAACCCTAGCCGTTTGATGGAAACCTTTAGCCACAAGCCTAGCCTTATACTTGGAGATACTGCCATCAGAGTTATATTTGATCTTGAAAACCCATTTGTTACCAACTAATTTCTGAGTTGAAGAGGCAGGAACTAAAACCCAAGTACTATTCTTTATGAGAGCAGTAAACTCATCTACCATGGCAGATTTCCATTGAGGAATAGTGAAAGCCTTCTTTGCAGAAGCTAGTTCAATTGGAGCTAAGGCATTTAAATAGAGTTTAGGCTTAAAAATACCAGCTTTGGATCTAGTAATCATTGGATGTATATTCTGAACTACAGGAGATGATTCTGTTACAGGATTTTGATGGAAGCAGCACCAACACCATTAGAATTAGAATCTCTTACATCAAGTGCTCGAGAATCAGAACATGAAGTGTTTGATCTATCTGGTGGTGTGCTGATGTTAGGTTCAAGAAGAGTACGAGAAGAGGACACTAAAGGAATTTGAAGTAATGAAGTACTAGAGGCTGATGAAGAAGATTTAATAGAGGAAGGAAAAAGTTCAGAATATGGAAAAAAAATTTCAATGAAAACTACATGTCGAGCTATAAACATTCTTCCAGAAGAATGCAAACATTTGTAACCTTTATGAAGAGGACTATATCCTAGGAACACACACATAGACATATGAAAATCAAACTTAAATCTATTATAAAACCTCAAATATGGAAAGCAAGCACAGCTAAAAACCTACAAGAAAGAGTAATCTGGTTTATACTTGTAGAGTCTTTCAAATGGAGAACAATATTAAAAAATGATTGTAGGCAGCCTATTGATAAGAAAAACTTAAGTATGAAAGGCATCCCACCAAAATTTAAGAGGTAAAGAAGCCTGAGCTAGTAAGGTTAATCCCATCTCAACTATGTGTCTATATTTCTTTTCAACAACTCCATTTTGATGATGTGTGTAAGGGCAACTATATCTATAAAATATGCCATGATTTTGAAGAAATGGAATAAAGGCTGTAAATTCTCCTCCAACATCAAATTGAAGAATCTTAATAGGCTTGTTAAATTGCTTTTCCACTTGCAATTTAAAGTAACAAAATGTAGCAAGTGCATCTGATTTAACCTTCAATGGAAATATCCATGTATACCTAGAGAAATCATCCACAAAACTTATGTAGTATCTAAAACCTACAACTAAACACTCAGAAGATGGACCCCAAAGATTTGTGTGTATTAACTCAAGTGGTGTTGCAGATTTAATATTAGAGATGGGAAAATGCAGCTTATGAATTTTGCCATATTGGCATGAGTCACAAAAATCTAGAACTTCGCTTTTATTGATAGAAGAAAACTCTTTACAATTTCTCAACACTTGCTTTAAAATTTGAAAGCTTGGATGACCAAGTCTTTGATGAATAACATTGAGTTTAATATGCTTAGAAACAGAACCAACACAAGATATGAACCTAAAGACAACATTATTTGAAGAATCAGAATTACAAGGATGATAGAGTTGATTGGATGATGAACCATCAGATACTTTGTTGAAAGGAATAGAGTGTACAAATGAACAATGAGAAAGCATAGAACTAGGCTTGGGAAATTCACTTGAAGCTTGATTAGTTTAAGATGAACCAAGCAGTAGCTTATACAAACCATTTTCAGCCACACCCACCAGTAGCACAATTCCTTTCTTCTTGTCCTTGATAAAGCAACATAATTCAGAAAATTCAATTGATAAGTTATTGTCAGAGGTAAGTTTAGAAACACTTATTAGATTCTTAGTAATGTGAGGAACACATAATATGTCTTTTAATGCCACAGTTTGTGTGGCAAGATTATGTGAACTATTTTTGAAGTATAAAGTTGTACTACCAACATGAGTAATGGGTAAGCCCTGTCCATTTCTAATAATTAAGCTTTCATTACCTCTGAATTCAACTTGAGTATTGAGATTGTTGATATCATTTGTCAGATGATGAGTTGCGCCACTATCTATATACCACCCTTCATCAGCAGGTCCTTCAGTATTAGCAATGAAAGCAGTTCTGGTTCCTTGCACTTGACCTTGACTTCGTTGGAAATTTGGTTGATAATCTTACTGTTGATAAGATTGCTTCAAGTTGCCTTGTTGCTATTGATTAATGTTTGACTTAGGAACATATTCCTTGTTGTACCTGTGAAAACATGTTACAACTATGTGATTGAACTTAAAACAGATTTGACACTGAGGCTTATTATTTCCTTTGCCTCCAAAGCCATTCCAACTCTAACTTCCCTGATTATTTCCTCTGCCTCCACCATGAAAATCATAACTAACTCTTATTCCTCTGCCTCCACCATGGAAACCAGAATTAACACCTTGATGATTATAACTAACACCATTATTCCCTACAGTTTTCCTCTAAAAATAATTTTCCTGTGCGTAATTTGCAGCATAGCTACCTTGCATATTAGTTGCACCAACTGAGTTTTGCTACTCTAACCTACACTCATGAGTTAAAAGACTTGCATAAACATCATGTAAGGCTAGATTGCCTCTTTTTTCTGTAATATTGACAGCAACTGAATTATATTCAGCATCCAGGCCTCTAAGTAGGTAAAGAATCAGATCATCATCAGAAATTGGAGCTCCAACAGCAGCTAAGTTATCAGCAATTGTCTTTACTTTCAAAAAATAATTAGCAATTGAGAGAGATTCTTTCCTTGTTGTCTGCAGTTGAAATTGAAGTTGAAGAATCTTTGCCTTTGATTGATATCCAAACTGCCTCTCAAGAGCTTTCCAAACATCGAATGAACTTTTGCATTGAAGCACAAGACTCAAAATTGTATCAGTCATTGAAGACATGAGCCATCCTAAAGGCAGTTGATCTTGCCTTCGCCAAGCACCAAATTCAGGATTTTCAATCATCTGACCATCAAAACTATTGTAAATGAAACGATCTGGTATAGTTCTTTCACCATTGATGAAACTCTTCAAGCCATTGCCATAAATTGAAGGAAATACTTGAGATTTCCAAACAAGATAATTGTTTTCATCTAATTTGGTTGGAACAACGAAAGAAAAGGAAGTGCTAGACGGTATATTAGTATAAGACAAATTAGAAGTAGCCATTGTGGCTCTAATACCAAGTGAGAAACTAAAAATGAAAAGCAAGGTGGTGTTTGGCAACCAAGAAAATAACATAAACTTTATGAAGAAAGTTTAATGAATATTAAGCTTTTACTTCTTATTATCTCAATTAATCAAAACAAAGAACCAAGGCTGAGGATTTATATATAATACAATCTGGAAAACAGAGAAAGAATCTGTAACAAACTTTGAGTGGGAAAAATAACAAACTCCAGCTGATATTTCCAGCTCAGCAACCGTTTCCAATTTGGCATCTTTCCAGCTCAGCATCAGTCTGTATTCTATCAAGAAGTAGTGATATAAAGGTCCTTAGCGGTTAGTTTGTCGACTTTATTAGCTTTGATTATTGGCAACATATGCTCATAACCAGATTCTTTTGCAGAACTAGTATCTACGGACACCCCTGCTTTCCTTTTACCTTTGTGAGGTTTCACCTGATCAGCAGCCATGGCTTCTTGAGAAGGGATATTAATTGTCTTGGGTAGTTCACCAATAAAGACATCATCAGAAGCAATTATAACAGGAGCAGACGTGTTTTTTACAACAGATTTTTCTGAGAACAAAGCTTTCTCTAATTCATTTGCTTCTCTGGAGAAATGAAGATTAGAATTTGCCCAGTACAATGTACGAAGAAATGAAAAAGGTGCAAACAATTATTAACACTTAAAACGTTAAACTGTAGATATCCCTAAACTTTAAACCCTAAAAATAATTTCTTTTGGAAAGTGTTTTGGTGAAGGGTTTTTTGTTTTTTCCCCCTCTCGTTGCTATTTAAATGTTATTGAATAAAACATATAAAAAGGAAAATCTAATATTAATTTATATAAAATACAATGAAGAAAACCAGAAGATACTTAAATTAAAGTCAAAACAAAAAATCAAAAACCCATCAAACCCCCAAAACCTAAAACCCATCATACCAAAATCTTCAACTCATCAACCAATAAAACTGACTCATAAAACACCCAGAAACTCATCAGTTCAATGATCATAAACGTGCCAGATACAAAGATGCGTAGGACAGAACTTACCTGGACCTGGAACGCGAAACCGTAGAGGAATGATGAAGGCCTCAGATAACAATTGTTCTTTGTCTCTAGAAAATCCGATTAGAGGCAACACAAAATGATGAGGAATGAATAGTGAATCCACAGAGTGTTTGAGTGTCTTTTAAGATAGATCAAGTTTGAGACGGTTTAGCTTAAGCAAAGTCATAGCAATTCATTCTTTCTCAGGTAGGCATGACGGTTGATTGGATAGCAAAAATCTAGGTGTCAGAACAATTAAATGCAGCGGCTACTTTTCGTAATTTCCATTTTCGGCGGCGATTCTTTGGAATAATGCCTGTAAAGTATGCAAGAATAAAATTAATGGAAATTATATTTTTTTATGGTGGAATAAATATATTTTTGTCATTTTGGTGAATGTTAAAATTGAAATATTATTTTGATGATCTTTGTTCGAAATCGAAAAGTGTTGTACATATGCAAATTGTTTATTGCAAAACTTTTAAAAGTTGCCTTTGAACATAAATATCTACTGGACATTAGCTCACCCCTACTTTTTAGGTTTAAGCATTGCTGAAGATTTTATATATAGAAAAAAAATGATACTCCAAGACAAGGATTTACTACTCTTGAAACTATGTGTATATACGAGAGTTCGTAAAGTGTGATTTTTATGTATTTTCTATGTTTGTATATGAATTTTAGAAACTTGAAATTGATTATGTTTGTTAAGTAATGAAATGACGCAGTGGGGTTGGATCGTATTGGGAGTGTTTAGAATGAAATTTTAAAATTTGCGGGTTTATATATATTTGTTAATGAGTAAATTCTATCATAATTTTTCTAAAATTAGGAATGTTTCAGAATGAATTTAGAGTATTAATTTTTTAAAGAAAGAGTTTGTTTTGGAAGTTTGAATACTTTTCGTAGCACCCTAGTTTGACATCACTTTCGTAACGCCAGACTCGGAGTGTTATAATTAAAAACTGAAATTGTCAAGTTATAAAAGCAGTCATTTTGCATATTAGAATTTAGAATTTGAATAAATATGGTACATGAATAAAAATTAAATTATCATTAATTAAATTCTTAATTTTAACAAATAATAAATAAATATAAATTAAAATGGTCAAATTAAAATATAATTAAGTAAATTTAAATAAATATAAAATTAAAATTGTTAATTAAATTTTAATTATTTTAATCTTTTAAATATTATATAAATTAAAATTATTTTTTTAAAAATTTAACTTTAAAATAATCAAGGGTATTATAATTATTTAAGTGTAAATAGATGGTCAACTAAAGGTCCAGGGGAGGTAAATGTGTCTTTCTTCAAAGCTTCCATTTAAGTGTTAAAGTCTCAAATCTCAGGGGATGTATGTGTTAGAACCTCTATTCTTTTATAACATATTAATAATTAAATATATTTTAGTATATTATAACTATAAAATAAATTTATTTATTTTAAATAGATTAATAATTCGATATTAATTAAATATAAAAGAATAATAAAATATATCATAAATAAATATTAATCTAGAAATAAAATATATCGTAATATAATACTTATAAGTATATATAATTATAAATATCGTACTATAATATAGTTATAACAATCTAATTTTAGAAAATAAATAAATATTAATTTATAAATAAGATATCACAATATAATATTTATAATTATTTATAATCATAAATATTGTACTATAATATAGTTATAATAATTCAATATTAATTTAATTTTAGAGAAATAAATATTAATTTATAAAGAAAATATATTACAATATAGTTCTTATAATGTTATATTTTATTTATATTATACTAATACATAATTAATTATTAATATGTTATAAAAGAGTATTTATTTTAATAATTATTTTTGTTAAGAGTTAAAATAAGTTTTTTAGTCAATTACTATTAAATAAAGGGTATAATTATCATTTTACAGTAAATTGAGACTTTTAAGAATATTTCTAAAACTAGTCAGACTAATCAACCTAATACGTCAAACTTTAAGGACCTAGATGACATTAATCCATAATATATATATATATTAAATAACAATTGTAAAATAAAAAATGTCAATATAGATAATTCAATAAAGGGGTAATTTTAGTTTAATCACATATTAGATAAAAAAGTCCTTAACTTTTTAAAAAATATCACTTTTAGTCTAACATTTTGGTCAATGTCACTTAATTTCCTTAACCAAAGTTCCATCTATTTAGCCGTTAGATAATTTTCAATGTACCTTTTATAATATAATAATATTTAGTTTAACTGTACATTTTATGAAAATAATCATATTACTCCTCTATATTAATTTTTTTTAATTTTTAACAACTAAAAAAGTAAAATTATATTTTTGTAAACTTAAATTAATAAAAATAATTCTTTATTATTTTTTCTTCCTTGCTTTTCTTTTCTATTTCTTTTTTTTTATCAAAGAGAAATTATAATGAATTTAAAATAAATTAAAATTAGTTATTTAATTTTTTTATTCAAACAAAGAAAAAACTAATATATAAATAAATACATTTATTCAAATCATATAATCTTACTAATAAAATTAATTAATTTAATTTATACAAAAACTAAAATCCACAAAATTTCTCCTTGAAATCTATTCTAAAAATAATTTATTTATTACTGGACAATTTATTTACTTACTTTCTCACTAACAATATTAATTGGAGTTAAATTAAATATTACTATACTAAAAAATTATTTTTATTAATTTAAATTTATAAAAATATTATTTTTTTTAGTTGTTAAAAATAAAAAAAAATTAACATAGAGGAGTAATACGATTATTTTAATAAAATGTAGAGCTAAATTAAATATTATTATATTATGAGGGGTATATTAAAAATTATTTAACGGTTAAAATGGATGAAAGTTTGGTTAAGGGACTTAAGTGACATCGACCGAAATATTAAGGACTAAAGTGATGAAACATAGCAACCTAAGTGACATTACCTAAAATGTTAGAGATTAAACTAACATTACCCCTTCAATAAAAGAATATACTCAATGTGATATGATAACGGTATGTGTTCGTCAATTTGCTCATATCTCATGGCTACATTGTTTTGCATTATATTAACAAGGTTAAATGCGAAATTTTAATATTTTGAATTGCATGCAAGCTTGTTCCTAATCTCAATCAAGGAGTAAAGTCAAATAATAATTCGATATGCTTTTTTTTATAATTAAAATAATATATTATTGAAAAATGAAGAAAAATGGAATACAAGAGGAACCAAAGGTTTAGCAACAATTAAGGGCTAGAAATAGCCATAGACAGCACAAAACGGCAAGAAGAAATAGCAGTAAACAACTCTTTTTGCTGCAAAATACCAAATTTGATCGCTACCGTTTAGAATTTAGTCCTCAGAGTTGTAAAGCGGCTGGTAAAATTTTAGTCCAATCGGACCACAAATCAACCTCCGATCGACCAGTTGATCACAGCTGTCCGGGATTTTCAGTTCAAATGTCAGTTTAAAATTGGAAGTACCTCTAAGATATCTCATAATCTACTTCACTGCATTCCAATGCTCTCTTCCTGGATTGGATACAAATCTACTAACAACACCAACTGCATGAGCTATATCCGGTCTTATGTATACCATCGCATACATCAAACTTCCAACCGCTGAAGCATAAGGAACTTTTTCCATGTCTTCCTTCTCTTTGTCTGTTGTAGGGGACTGCTTGGTACTTAACCTAAAGTGTGTAGCAAGAGGAGTGCTAACCACTTTAGCGTTGCTCATATTAAACCTTTCAAGTACCTTTTCGATGCAGTGCTCTAGTGATGTACACAACTTCTTGGCTGCTCTATCTCGATGAATTCGGATGCCAAGGATTTGTTTTGCTGGCCCTAAATCCTTCATAGCAAAGGATTTACTTAACTACTTCTTTAACCAGTCAATTCTAGAAGCATTCCTGCCAACAATCAACATGTCATCAACATAAAGCAACAATATAAGAAAACCATCATAAAAGAATTTCTGTACAAAAACACAATGGTCAGAAGAAGTTTTTCAATAGCCTTGCTCCCCCATAACTGATTCAAACTTCTTATACCACTGTCTTGGTGCCTGTTTCAAGCCATAGAGGCTTTTCTTCAGCTTGCACACATAATCTTCTTTTCCTTTTATTTTGAAACCCTCTGGTTGCTCCATGTAAATTTTTTTGTCTAAGTCCCCATGTAGAAAAGCAGTCTTCACATCCATCTGCTCAATCTCCAAATCAAGACTAGTTACTATGCCCAACACCACACAAATAGATGACATCTTGACAACTGGAGAAAAAATTTCATCAAAGTCAACACCTTTCCTTTAGCTAAATCCTTTGACAACTAATCTGGCTTTATATCATGCTGTGAGATATATTCTTCCTGTTTTATTCTGTACACCCATTTGTTCTTTAGAGCTCGTTTATCCTTAGGTAACTTTACCAATTCAAATGTGTGATTTTCATATAATAACTTCATCTCGTCTTGCATAGCATCAATCCACTCTTTTCTTTTCTCTATTCACTTTCTACCGCTTTTGCATAACATTCAGGCTCTCCCCCATCAGTCAATAACACATACTCACTCGTAGGATAACGTGTGGTAGACTGTCGGATTCTAGTAGATCTTCTAAGTGAAATATATGATGAAACCTCTGATGTTGGAAACTGATGGACATCATCATCAATCTCAACCTATGTATGAGTGTCAATATCACCTGTACCATGCTGGCCATCCTGGACTTCATCTGTAGGCTGTGTTGGAACATGTGTTGGAGGAACTGGATCCAAGTCTATCAGGGCATCACTATATTGAGGCATTTCTTCTTTTAACTTCTCAATATCCTGTATAGTTTGGTCTTCTATGAATATAGCATCTTGACTTCTTACAAGTTTCTTCTGCACTGGATCATAAAACCTGTAGCCAAACTCATCTTGACCATAGCCGAGAAATACACATTGTCTTGTCTTGACATCAAGTTTAGACCTCTCATCTTTGGGAATATACACAAATGGTTTACATCCAAAGACACGCAAATGATCATAAGAAACATCCTTTTCTGTCCAAACTTTATCTGGAACTTGAAAGTCTAAAGGAACACATAGTGTGAGATTTAATACATGTACAACTGTATTCAAAGCCTCCCCCCAAAAAGATATTGGCAATTGTGCTTGTGAAAGCAAGCATGTCACTCTTTCAACTAGTGTTCGATTCATCCTTTCAGCTAGCCCATTTAACTAAGGAGTCTTTGGAGGTGTCTTTTGATGACGAATTCCCAACTGTCTGCAATACTCATCAAATGGTCCAGAATACTCACCCTCATTATCAGTTTTGATGCATTACAGCTTCTTCCCAATTTGTCTCTCAACTGAAGCCTGAAACTGTTTGAACACATCTAGTACTTGATCCTTTGTCTTCAATGTATAAACCCACAACTTCCTTGAGTGATTATTTATAAAAGTCATAAAATAGAAAGCACCACCAAGTTTTTTTTGTTTTCATGGGGCCACAAACATCAGAGTGTACTAGTTCACGTATACCTGATTTTCTTGAAGGAGGAGATGTCTTGGAGGTAGCCCTGGTTTGTTTCCCTACCAAGCAATGAATACACTTCTTCAAAGATTCATTTTTCATCACGGAAAGGAGAATTTTCTTAGCCAAAACAATTAAACCCTTCTCACTCATGTGACCAAGTCTTCTATGCCATAATTCAATTGTATCTTCATTCTTCATTGTATTGATACTGTTGCCTGCAATCTTTGCTTGCATAAAATACAATGAAGAATATTTCTTTCCTCGAGCCGCAGTCATAGAACCTTTACTGAGCTTTCATTGACCACCACTAAAGTTGCTGGAGAATCCTTCATCATCAAGCTTATATATAGAAATCAAATTCAAACGAATATTAGGAATATGCCTGACATTTTTCAGAAGTAACATTGTGCCATTATTGATCTCCAAGCGCACATCTCCCATGCCTATGGCCTTAGCTAAGCCATTGTTTCTCATCTTAACGTCTCCAAAGTCACCGGATGTATAAGATATAAAGAATTTCTTTCGTGATGTAGCATGAATAGAGGCACCACTATCAATTACCCAGCTAGTCTCATGGCACATAAGATTGACAACATCATCATCATACATAATAAGAAAGTCATCTGTAACAATAGCAACTCTATCATCATCACTGCTGTCATCATTTTTCTTTTCCTTTCCTTTATCCTTCTTGTAGTCTCGCTTGAGCTGTCGACAATACCTCTTTATATGTCCCTTAAGACCACAATAATAACATTCAACATTGGCAAACTTGTTGGTCTTACTTTTACTTTTACCTCTATTTTTCGGACCTCTACTCTTACTCCTCCCTCTCTTTATGTGACTAAGATATCTGATTGTGAAAAACTTTGTGACTTTCTTCTATCCTCTTCATTCAGACACTATTCTTAGCCAATTCCATGGTGATAATACCATCTAGAGCTGAGTTAGATAATGACATTCTAAATGTCTCCCATGAGTCCGGTAATGTGCCTAAAAGCCATAACCCTTGTACTTCATCTTCAAACTTGATGTTCATTTCTACTAGCTGATTAATGATTCCCTGAAATGCATTTAAGTGATCTGTCATAGGTTTCCCATCCCGATATTTCAAGCTCATCATTTGTTTTATCAGAAAAAGTTTATTATTCCCAATTTTTCTGGCGTACAACTCCTCAAGCTTATTCCACAAAGAACTTGCATCTTTCTCTCCACTGATGTGATTCAAAACATTGTCATCTACCCATTGTCTAATATACCCACACACTTGCTGATAAAGCAACTTCCATTGTGCTTCTGTTTGATTATCGGGCTTTTGTTTTTAAAACACGGGTAAGTAGTAATCTTTCACATATAAAAGATCTTCCATCTTTTCTTTCCATAAATGATAATTTGCACCGTTCAAATTAACCATTCTACTTGTATTAGCTTCCATCGTTCAACACAAGGCACTAGACACATATAACCAATGCTCTGATACCACTTTGTTGGGATAACCTAACATAGATAATTCAGAAGCACAACAATTACCTTATCCCCTCTTGCCTGAACCTAATAAAAAACAAACAAATGGAGCAACAATTTTGGGCACAAATTTAATTCCTGGACAGCAATAAAATCACCACAACACAACCACACCACAATCAGTTTTTAATGTAGAAAACCTCCCTAATGTGAGGAGGAAAAACTATGGGACCGTAGTCCACCCAAAAAATCTCCATTATAATCAAACAATGGGAATACACAAGTTCTCTCTAGTTAAAACTAGAGGTATACATTATAACAATCTCAAGATCACACAATTTTGGCAAACATTCAAGTTCTACAAAGAAATTAGAAAGAGTTCACACCAAGTTGGTGGCTTAACTACCAGTCACGAAATCTGGAGAAAGAGTGCTCCAAATTTAATCTCCTTTGTTCAAAATTTAGTCCTCTGAGTTGTGAAGCTGCTGGTAAAATTTCAGTACAATTGGTCCATAAATCGACCTCCGATCGACCAGTTGATCACAGTTGTTCAGGATTTACTATTCCGCCCCTCTCTCGTGAACAGTACCCGCTCTCCTCTCCTTTATATACTTCAATAAAAATAAGAAACTAAACCATACTTGAGAAAGGATTAAAAATATCCTTGGGTTAATTGGGCTTAGTCATTATTTTAGGCCATCTCCACAAGGAGGAAACCCAACCTAATAAATCTTCCCATTTCCTACTGTGTGGAGGGGCTTGCCAACCTGGCAATTGAACAACAAACTTCAAGCTTTTCTCTCGGAAGAGTTTTGGTTAACATATCAGAGGCATTGTGATCAGTGTGAATCTTTTCAAGCTCAAACATATTATCATTAAAAGCATCTCTCAACAAACACTAGAACACTACAATAGCAAAGTCCCAACAGTGGTACTTGCATCAGTAGCAGCAAGCTTGAAGAATAAGCCAAAAAACAATAAGCAGAAGCATAGCAGAGCAGTAGACAAAAAAAAAAAAAAGTCCATGTTAATACACGAATTTTGCGAACCCCGTACCCACAAAGAAAGAGAGAATATATGTACTTGAGGTTGAGCTAGGTGTGCTTGAAGTGGTCAGATAGCTCGAACCAGGTCCTCCTCCCAGCTCAAATGGGAAGTGCAATCCGAAGCTATTTTGAAAGGTGGAACCACCAAGAACTATAAAAAACACAGACTTTTAACACTTTGCATCACCTGCACAATTTTTTCGTTCTACATACCCTGTTTTCGACAACCCACAATATAGGACATATAGCCAAACACTCACCGAATTTCAATACAACTTAAAAATGATGACTCCCTTGCTATTCGTTCTCCAATCGACTATTTCGCTCAGCTCCTTTAACCCCCAAACACTCTTGACTTTGTAATTTCGTCGAACTGGTTCGCAGACTTTTTGCAAAATACATCCTGCCCTAGACAGATCCACAATACAAGACACCTCAATGCTAACTCGAAGAATCTTAAAGAAACCTAAGAATGATATAATATATATTGCCCGTTTTTCACACAACCACTTCACCCACCGCAATTCGCCCCTGAACCCTCTCGACGTCCAATACCAGTGAGCTGGTCTGTGAGCTCCTTACAAGATAGATCCCAGCTCGTCTACCCTCGACAAATTCCCAACACAAAACACTTCAATGTTAACTCATAGAAACTACCCGAAACCTCAATGCCCGAACACTTATTAAAATTTGTAGAATTTTCTACAAATTTTAATAGTATCAATTATTAAAAATAGTTTTAACCAAATACATATCCTCATTTTTATTTTTCTTCAAAAATTATATCAAACATATTTTTTTATTTTTTAATTTAAGTAATAGTATTTAAATATTATATAAGATATATATTTCAAATATTAAAAATACTAAGAATACAACTCATATTTTTAAATGTTATTCAAATTTCTAAAAACAGTTTTAAAATCAAGAATCAAATGGGCTCTAAAATTATTTGTAAAGGAGTTAAATGTTCATCTTTTTGTAATTCTTTATTGAAAAATTTAGGAGAGGTCTTTGAATGTTTCTTAAATTTTTTTGAAATTGAATATTATTATTAATTTAAGTTACATCAATTAATAATAAGTTTTTACAATTTTTTAAAAAAAATAATTATTATGATATTTCATTAAATATGACATTATTTAAAATAATTATTTTAAAATTTATATCTTAAGAATATAAACAATTAGCAGAAATAAAAATCTAATTATTACAATAAGAAAAATGTTTCTTACATACAATGTATATACACCTACCTAATGGAGTAATGATGAGCAATTTCTTTTACTTGTGTACATGTGGTATGAATACATGAATACAAAATAATTGAAAGATTTTCTCAACTACTAATCATAGATCTTGATAAAAGAATCTAGTTTCAATATTATTAGGAGTACAAAAATCTTAAATAAATTTTTTTCATATTTGTCATCATCAATATTGCAATTTGTCTCTTTTTTTCCCCTAATTTTAAGAGTTGCTACATGGTTTAAAAGAATACAAAGACATTCAAGTTTATTTTCATTATATAAGATGATTAATTTTTCTAGATTCACTAGTTGATTCACATGGTAAGATATCGAAATAATAATATACCATAATTGATAAAATATCGTATGAAAAATATACCGTATAATAAAGGCTTGCAATATTTGTTAAATTATTAGCGAAAGGCAATTTTAGATGCCTTTATGAGGTGTGAGAAATTGCAAAAAAATTTGGGAAAAAACTCATTTAATTATCCCTTTAATGTCATAAGTGAAAAGAGTTAGTTGACCTAATAATGAGATGATATTTTAGTAAAATAGAAGAATTAACACATACCTCCTAAAATGCTTGGGAAGCATAAATAAAAATAACCCGTAAATAAAAATTTTAAAAAAATAAGTATACATTTCTTGAATTGTTAGTTGACTAACATTGATTATTGTTTGACCATTAATTTTATAGGCAATTTAATAAAATACAACTCTCCTCTTTCATGTTGATTTTTTAAAGATTATTTTAATTATATTTTATTTTTTTAATTTTTTATATACTTAAAATTAAATATAGATAAATATTAAATAAATATAAATTGATTTTCTATTAATTAAATTTAAATAAAAATTTTCATTAACTAAATTTAAAGTTTTAATTCTTTAAGTCAAAATTTTTATTTCTTTAAATTTGTAAAAAAAAAATTATAACTTTTTCAAATATTAAATAAATTTAAATTTTTATTTTTTATTAAAAAATTTAAGTATTTTAAATTATTTTAGTTATTTTAATTAATAATAGTCAATTAACAGTTTGAAAGACGTATATCTAAATATTTTTAAATATAATCATTTTAATTAAATAAGTTAGTCAACTACCCTTCTGCGAAGAACAAGACACCATTTCAAAACCATAACCTATTCATTCTATGACCTAAAAGGTGGCCACTACTCATGCTGCCGGTCTCAGTATTAAATTTTACATGTTGACCTGGTTGTAATCACGTCTCTTTCAGATTATATTGCTAACTGAACCCTTGGGTTTGGGCCATAATCATGGCAAATAGAAATCCTCCTTCTATTTTGCATTTCTTGTAAATCTGAGTGGAAGTTGGAGTCATTGGTTTATTCTTAATGTTGATTTGTTCATTGATGTGTAAACTTCTCTCCCTCTAGCTTAAGAAGCACCATAATAGTAGGATGTAATGTCGACTAGAAACTTATCTTCATCAGATTTTGGAGAATTCATTAATCATTGCAAGTGATTTAGAAGTGTTATGGTATTTGAATTTTTATCTACCTTTTGCTGAATTTCATTACCCAATTTTTATATCCCAGGTTATGATGAAGGACCAATATGCAAATTATGACGTTCAGAAGATTCTTGAAAGATGCCATGATACACAATATGAAGCATTGATCAATCGCATCAAAGTTCATAGTAATGCCTTGAAGAAATACACATAGTCACTCGATTCGAGCAGCTCTATGGTGAAGGTATGTAAATGGGTGCATGAAAATATTTATGAGCATGTATTTTATGATGTTTTGTTCTATTTGTATGATATAAAATATTTATTTTTTATGTACCATGTAGACACATATCAGATATAACTGAAATATCTTATTCTTCTAGCGAAAATGTCTAGATGGGATAAGATTACATTCGGATAATATTCTGCCAGAGGCTTTGAGGGTGTTTTCTAAGCTATTAATGTTGTTCTTTATCAAAATTAATCAATTGTACAAATCACGATCATCAATGCTTTTCATCTCTGTGGAATCATCACTGACACCTTCATATGTATTCTGTTATAACCAGCTTGATATAGCATCTATTATAGCGATTCACAAATGTTCATCATCCAATCAATAAATTGCTCAATATGAAGCCTGTCCTTCATAGTACAGCCAACATCACCATCTTTGTGATATGTAGTCACTACACATGCATATGAAGCCTGACTTGTTTATAGCATGCTAAAATATTTTGGGAGTATAATATACTTCAGCTTCTGTTTATATATTTGAAAATAGTGTTTCTTAGTACAGGGATTGTCTTGTTGCTTGTACTTATGCAATACAAGATTAATGAAAGAAAGTCTTGGGGGAACACAAAAGCATTCATTCTTTGCAAGAAAGAATATGAAACTCTGATGGTTTGATTATGATAGAGTTACCAAATTGATAGTTTAATAATAAATTATAGTATACATATTATATATGATATATGTATTCATGTCTATAAATAATCTTTAAATTGTGTTTATGTAATACCTGTGTATAGATATAATTTATGGTGAGTGACTGATCTATATTTAGTAAATGGCATTGCTTCGGCTTGCTTTCCTGAATTTGTGGGATCCTGAGATTATTTGTTTCTTTTTGCAGTTCTTATATATAGAAATTGGGATATTGAGATTATTGAAAAGAATTTATGAAATAAAAAATAATGTTTTATATTTTTAACTACACAATAAAAGTAAGTTTTCATTATAAAATAAAACAATAAGTTATATATGATAAATAAGTTTAGAATTTCTTATTATTTTCATTTAATTAATAAAAAAATATCATTACATATATTAGAGTTTGAATAAAAATAGTATAAATGGAAGATAATATTGAGGATAATATTAGTAGAATACTTGGCGTCTCATAATGTTTATATTTTCTTTTATTCGGTATATTTGAAAATCTTTAAATTAAGATATTTTTAAGATGATAAATGTAATTAATAATTTAGTAATGTGACAGGTCAATGGTCTTTGAATTTGTTATTTATAAATAATTGGAGATAGTTATTTTTAATCGATGAAATTAAATTTAACAAATATAATTGATTCATAATTAACATTTAATGTAATACAATTAATTTAGATGTTATTTTAGGTGTTAAAAAGTACTTGTTTATATATGATATAAAAAAAGGATCATCATCATTTCCATCTAAAAATTTAGATTAATTAAACTAATATATCTTAAAATTTATTAATTATCATATAACATTAGGAATTTCATTATTATTATTATTATTATTATTTATTGGCATTTGAGTTGGGTTTAGGTTTACAGCACAACACATAAATTTTCATGATATATTATTTGAATCATCGTGTTAGTAAACTCTTATGATATATAATAAAGACTACGGTTGGAATAGCACATTTATACTTGAAAGTATTATTGGAGATTCATTATATTTTATTTCATTATTTTTTATGACATCATTGAATTAACTACATGAAATACAATAGATTAACAGTCGTATGATTAATTAATAACTCTTATGAACACATCAAACCCTTGCTAGATATATAAAGGAGAGACAAAAATAATTAAAAAGATTTTTTTAAAAAACATAAAAACTAATAGGAGTTTGAATAATAATAAAATAAATATTTGAACAATATATTAAATTAATTTGCTTAATCCATTTAATAACTACATTAAATTAGTACATTCGATTTTCAAGATAATTAAAATAGGTTGTATCAACTTAAAATATTATTATATTTTTCTTGGATACACATGAACTTGACACACGAATATGAATTTCTACAATTAAAAGAATTTAAGTAAATAAAGATATACAATTATTCCTCATTCAAATATTAAAGACATCAATGGGATCATATCCTTACTTCTATTAAGGGTACAAGAATCTACTTTACTTTTCTCTATTTATTATTTGCATTACTCTCTTCCATACTTTGCTTGTTAAATATGCAATGAATTTGTTAAAAGTAGTAACAAATTTATTTATTGTATATAGTTGGCCTAAATGATACACCATTTAACGAATCAAACCATGGAAATAGCATGGAGAAAAAGAAAGAGATATACATAAACTAACATTAAAGCAAAGGATTACTTTGCTTATTAGATAAAATATTCCTTGCCTATTGTTTCATATATTATATATAAAGATTTCAAAGGTTATCAGCATTATCACAACATAAAACACGTTCATTACTTAGTTTTTATCAAATTCTGTCATTCAATTACCCTACAATATGGCTGATGCAATTGTTTCTACTGTCTTGGAGCAACTCATTTCAATCGTCAATGAAGAGTTAAAACAAGAGGTGAGGCTTGTTGTGGGTGTCAAAAAAGAAGTGAAGAAGCTTACCAACAATCTTAGTGCAATTCAAGACCTGTTGGTTGATGCAGAGCAAAGACAATTGAAGGACGCACGGGTAAGACATTGGTTAGATTAGTTGAAAGACACATCCTACGACATGGAAGATGTGTTGGATGAGTGGAAAACTGCAATGATAAAATTGCAAATGAGGAGAGATGAAAATCTTGTAATTCCTAAAAAGAAGGTATGCTTCCCTTTTCCTACCTCTTGTTTTTGTTTCAAACAAGTTGGTTTCTACTGTCTTGGAGCAACTCATTTCAATCATCAGTGAAGAGTTAAAACAAGAGGTGAGGCTTGTTATGGGTGTCAAAAAAGAAGTGAAGAAGCTTACCAACAATCTTAGTGCAATTCAAGACCTGTTGGTTGATGTAGAGCAAAGACAATTGAAGGACGCACGGGTAAGACATTGGTTAGATCAGTTGAAAGACACATCCTACGACATGGAAGATGTGTTGGATGAGTGGAAAACTGCAATGATAAAATTGCAAATGAGGAGAGATGAAAATCTTGTAATTCCTAAAAAGAAGGTATGCTTCCCTTTTCCCACCTCTTGTTTTTGTTTCAAACAAGTTGGTTTGCATCATGATATCGTGTTGGAGAAAAATGTTTTAAGACTATTTAATTTTATGAGTTATACTTTATAAATTGTTATTATTATATGGTGGTTACAAAATTTATTTTACACCATTAATCCGATCAATTATTTAGATTTAATATATGAGTTACAAAAGGTATTAATGTGTTTTAATATTTTCTTTAATTCTTAAAATATTTTATTAGTATATAAAGGGTATTTTGTATACATTTTGTGTAACAAAAAACAAAAAGGAAGGAAAGACAAAATTATATGTCTATATATTTAAACAAATTATATTAGCAATCGTAATATCGAAGACTTGACGTTTAGCTTTCGGTGGTCGTGTTCATCGAAGAGATTGGCTGCAAGCATTAGGTTGAATCTTGGAACCATAGAGAACTATCACTACCCACACGAGATGAGGACTCTTTGATTTTAGGACAATGCTTTTTAGCGTACCTCACTGTGCTCATGCCAGAATTTCTTTACCCTTTTATTTAATTTATTATTTATTTATTTTAATTATTTTTGCTATAATTTATATTTATAATTGTGATTGTGATATTTATATATTTAATAGAATTTTAACAAAAATTCCCAACATATCGCACTAAAGATAAAAGAAATAAATGAAAATCTATATGATATTGTCAAATCCAAAGACATGTTTAATTTTAGTGTGGTTAAGAGTCCAATTGAAGAACCTCAACGAGTATAAAGTGTTTCCATTGTTAATGTAAGTGAGACATATGGTCGAGCTGAGGAGAAGAGAGCTTTAATAAGCAAGTTGTGTGAGAGAAGGGAACTACAACAAGGCCCTTATGTCATCTCAATCGTTGGCATGGGAGGCATCGGGAAGACTACTCTTGCACAACTTGCTTATAATGATAATGAGGTGATAAAACATTTTGAGAAAAGAATTTGGGTTTGCGTATCAGATCCTTTTGATGAGTTTAGAATTGCAAAAGCAATCATTGAATCTTTAGAAGGATCTAAACCTAATTTAGGTCAATTTCAATCACTTGTAGAACACATTAATGCATCTATTGCAAGAAAAAAATTTCTTCTCGTCTTAGATGATGTGTGGACAGAAGATCACCATAAATGGGAACCATTCAAAAATTGTCTGACGAATGGTTCACATGGAAGTAAGATTTTGGTTACTACTCGTAAGGAGACAGTTGCCAAAATAATGAATTCAGTTGATATTATCAATATTCAAGAATTGTCTTTTACTGAATGTTGGTTGTTATTTAAACAATTAGCCTTTTTTGGCATGTCTCCTTCAGAGCGTGAAAACTTAGAAGAAATTGGTAAAAAAATTGTACGCAAGTATAAGGGGTTGCCCCTTGCTCCAAAAGCTATTGGCGGTCTTTTATGCTTTAAAAAAAATAGAGAAGAGTGGCAAAGTATTTTAGATAGTGAGTTGTGGAAGTTAGAAGAGTTTGAGAAAGACATTTCCCCACCTTTACTATTGAGTTATAATGATTTGCCATCTAAAATAAAATCATGTTTTTCATATTGTGCTGTCTTCGTATAAGATACAATTATAATCAAAGATGAATTAATAAGATTATGGATGGCTCAAGGTTATCTTGTGGGTGAAGGAAATATAGAGATGGAGATAGTTGGTGATAGATACTTTGATTATTTAGCAGCGCGATCTTTCTTTTAAGAGTTTAATACGGATCCTGATGATGATGTCAGTTGTTGTAAGATGCATGACATAGTACATTACCTTGCCCAATTTGTCAGTAGGAATGAATGTGCTTCAATAGAAATTAGTGATCCTGAACCATCACTGATGACCACTTTTTTCGGAAAAGTTCGTCACTTAACATTAGAGCTTAATTACTCTGGTTCTCTTCCAGACTCTGTATTCAGTGCCCATAAGTTGCGTAGTCTCTTCTTAGTTAATGATCTCTCTAAAGCATGTCAACCGTTCCTGGGAAATGTGTTTGATTCATTGACATGTTTAAGAGCATTGACGATTATTGGAAATAATAGTTTCCGTGAGATTCCAAAAGGGATAAAAAAGTTGATACATTTAAGATATCTTTGTCTGACTAACCTCAAAATAGAATCACTGCCAAAAGCTTGTTGTGATTTGTATAATTTACAACCTTAAACATTCGCTTATGCAGTCAATTGAAAAAATTACCAGAGAGGGTATACAAGTTAGTCGGTCTGAGGCATTTATTACTTGACAGTATTGAACTGCATTACATGCCAAAAGGAATTGAGAGATTAACATGTCTTCGGTCACTTCACGAGTTCATAGTAAGTAGTGATGGCCAATACGGTGGTAAAGGATGCGACATTGGAAGTTTGAAACACTTAAACCACCTTCGCGGGTCTCTTACGATTCAAGGGTTGGGAAATGTAACAGACGTGGAAGAGGCAAGAAAAGCAGAGCTTGAGAAGAAGAAAAACTTCTCTGATTTGCAATTCAGTTTTGACAAGAATGAAGATTCAACTTGGGAGTCAGAAGTTGAAGTGGACAATGAAGCAATTATCGAAGCATTACGACCAACTCCAAATTTAGAGAAATTACGAATAGACGCTACAGAGGCAACGTGCTCCCCAATTGGTTAACGTCATTAACCAATATTAAGGATTTATCATTAGCACGTTTTTATAACGGTAAGAATGTGCCTTTTTTAGGAAAATTGCAATCCCTTGAAAGCATCTTCATTAACGGAATGAAGAGTGTGAAGAGAGTGAGTTATAAGTTTTTTGGAATAAAAAGTGATCCAGCTGCATCATCATCTTTATCTTCACCAGTTATTGCCTTTCCCAAATTAAAATATCTCGAATTTTCGTCGATGGATGAATGGGAAGAGTGGGATTTTGGGATAACAAGTAGTGGAAAAGAAGATATTATGATCATGCGACATCTTAATCACCTGGAAATTTATCGGTGCCCCAAATTAAAGGCGCTGCCAGACCAGCTTCTTCAGAGCACAGCACTTTAGAATTTAGGGATTTGTAGCTGTCCTATTTTAAAAGAACGTTTTGGAAAGGAAACCGGCGAGAACTGGCAAAGATCTCTCACATTCCTAACATCATGTTTGATTACAGTTATGTTCACTGAAGCCCTCAGTAGGACACCGGCGGCGATTCCAATTGACTCATTGGTATTTTATTGTCTTTCTTTCTTAATTATTAATTAGTATATATATGATTACTTTTAGTAAATTAACAAGTTCAAAATTTAGATTTTGAATCAATTTCTACTGCTGATAATCTAAAATTATTTTGGCGTATATGTAAAGGGTGGCACTGGTCGTTTATGGTTTGGATTTCTTCCTCGGCTCTCTGCGTTCTGTTGACAAGATTACTGTTTTCTTCATTATTTAATTGCCTGTTGTACAATAACATTGTAAGATTTCTTATGCCCAAAACCAAAAGTTCAAATTGGTCGGTTACTCATTGTTAACATATATATGCAGTCTGATTCGCAATTGATCATGCGAGATATGTTATTGATGATCAACAAAGGGCCACTAATGAACAAACAACACAACTTAATATGCACTTGTTTCTTGTCTAATTTATACGTGTTTAAACTCTCTGTTTTTATTCTTACAAAATCATGCAATAAGATATGAAGCAAATTTATATTTTTTTGTCATTGCAGTGTTCAATTTATATAGACGAAAGAGACAAAATCACATCAATATTGCGCTATTAACTAATTAACTTATTAATTTTGTACATTGTGTTTCTTAATTAATTAATTTTGCCTTGTTAATATACAATGTTTAAACTACATATTTTGAATCAAATTCTACTTTTTATGATATATTCTGAAATTACTTTGGTATATATATAAAGGATGGCAATTTGTTCAGACGAAAACAATCCAGAAATTAAAGGTTTCAGTTTGTCATACTTCTGCTTGAAATTGAAAGGTATTTTCTTCCTTCCTGTTGTTTTTGATCTTTGACTGTTATATGTAATATGATATAGATGTAGGAAATATTTTAAATCAAATTATGCTATGCATGTTAAATGTAGTGCAGAACATGCCACAGTTGTACATTTAAAATATAAGATAACTAGTTAGGAATATCTTGATTACATAGTAGATATGATCTTTCTCCCAATAGTTTAGAATGGATTATAATGATAAATTATTATAGATGGAAGATGGCGCAATATCGTACATGATTGTTTCCAATTTGTTAGTAAGAATGAATGTCTTTCGAAAGAAATTGATACATGGTCCTAAACAATGGTAAACACTCTTCTTGTGAAAGTTTACCATGCAATATTAGTGCTTGGTAGGTCTAAATATATACAGTAAAAAACATGCCAAGTTGTGTATCATTTCAAATTTCGAGATTATTGATTGTGAAAGCATTTGATATATATATTTCTGTTTTTGTTCTTTGCATGCATGGATTTACAAATTTTACACAAAAGTACTGAATCAGAATAAGTCAGTTATGGTTATTGATTTACAACCACATCTTATAACTGACTGGCTCTGTTGTATTTCTTATTTCAATTTTTTTTAATGCAGTGAAGCAAGTTTAAAGTACATCTCAAGGATTTTAACAAAAGATTACCTGTTGGGCAATGAAATATAGCATCCTGTTTCCAGAGCATTGTTCCTTTCTTTGGAATTTTTCCAGAGCTTTGTTTGGGTTAAAGGGAGAAGCTCCTTTTGTTTCTTCCTTTGATCTGCCTGTGGTTTAGCTTTTGTTGGACTTGTTAGCTTGTCATTGCTACTTACGGCTGGTTTGTTGCTGCTCCTTGAAAGGGTAGCCTTGCTTGTGCAGCTCTTTTGTTGCTGCTGCCTGTTCTCTACAGCTTCTTTTGGAACCATTGATGAAACCAGAGGTCCTGGGAATTTTATGATGGTGTTGTTTTGCCAAAATACAGATTCTAGTTCTTTTTGCTGTTGTCTATTCAAACTGCTGTTATGCTGCCTGCTTGTTTTTCACTGCATCCGTTGGGGATGCTGGCTGCTGTTGTTAGCTGCTGGTTTATTGCTGCAACTTACTGCCAGCTTGATCTGTGTTTTTCTGCTGATTGCTTAACCTGCTGTTGTTCTCTGTAATGTATATGTTGTGGGATTGTTTTATTTGTTGCTACTCTGTTCCAATGGCCTGCTGCATGTCTTCCTGCAACTGTTTATCTGCCTGCTGCTACTTACTGCTGTCTGGATTATGCTATTGTGTTGTGGCTGTTCAAGGAGATTTACTGCTGTCCTATTTTAAAAAGATATTTACTGTTCAAGGAGGATTTCAGTGGTAGAAGGATCGGTGGCAGCAATTCCAACTGACGAACTGGTATTTTATCGTCTTCCTTTCTTATTAATTAACATATAGTTAGTTATAGTAATAGTAATTTAACAAGTTAAAACGTTAGATTCTGAATCAAATTCCTAATACTTGTGACATATATACATATATATATATATATGGTGCCACCTCCTTCAGACAACGACAATCCAGAGATTAAAGATTTTAATTTGTCCTATCTGTGCTTGAAATTGGAAAGGTATTGTATTCCTTTTGCTTCTTTTCCAACTTTAGTTGTTATATGTAATCTGATTGAGATGTACAATATTATTTGTGTTAAACATAGTCAAGAACATGTCACAGTTGTGCATCATTTCAAGTTTAGTAGCTAAATTATCATGAATTAATCTTATGCAGGACCGTCAGCTTGTGTTGTGCTATGGTGAATGTAGTGGTTTGTGGCATCCATGGGAGAGTTCGCAATTTAAACCCAGATTGAGGCGGGAAGAGAAGCTTTTGATTTGTTACTCAGAAGCAGAGTTTGTGGTTTGGCTTTCTTCCTTGGCATTCTGCTCTCTGATATAAGGTTTTGTGGGAAGTTTGATTGCTTAGTTGCTTGACGTTCAATAAAAGGCACATCACAACAATATTGTATATCACTATTTCTTATGTTGTTATGCTGAATTAATTAAGCAGAACTTGCTTTTCTATTCATGCCAGAGGAATAACTTAACTATTTTGGTTACTCTACATCTACCTTTTTAGAGAAAGCCTTAAACGGGATAAGTGCTTACATCTTACTTTAGTTGTCTCCCTTGTTATAATTATCATAATATAAGGTTATTGATTTTGAAAGCATATAATGTATATATGTACATAATTTTCCCGTTTTGAGTCTCAGCATCTCCTAGGTTTCGGGCTTGGTAATTGCATGGGTTTCCAAATTCTGCCGCAGATTTACATATCAAAATTATGGGCCTTACTACAGGAGACAGACCGTGTAATGACCAAAACAAGTCAATGATTAATGGTTATATAACCACATATTTGATTCTGTTGTGTTTCTTATTTTGATTTTTATTTGTTTTCTTTAATGCAGTGAAGTAAGTTTAACATCTCATGGATTTTGACAGAAGGCACTCACATAGAGCATGTTGTTTACTGTAAGTATATATGCCTTCTTCAATTTCCTTTTCTTTGCATTATGCCCTATTTTTTGTGCATATATTTTTTGCTATAAAGAAGAGTACTGGATCAGATGATGATTATTTTTTTGTTGACGAAGAGAAAACGCAAAGATAAAACGTAACAAAAGTTTCACAAGTTTCTAAATAAAATTTTATTGAATAAAAGATAACTAAACAATACTATAGGTTCCCTATTTATAATAAAGAAAACCTAAGCCAACCCTAATAAGGAAAACAAACTCCTACTAAACTAAGAAAACTAAGAAATTAAAAAAAACATATTAAATAAAAATAAAAGATTAATTTGTCCTACATCAGCTCCCCGCCACTTAGAAATGAACTTGTCCTCAAGTTCTCTGGATATAACACTTCATCTTCATAATACTCAAACAAGTCTGCTACATTAAAAGTGTTTGAGATATTCCACTCATTCGGTAGCTGTAACACATAAGCATTATCATTAATCTTCTTTGCAACTCGAAATGGACCATACTTTCTGTTTTGCAACTTGCTTTGAATCCCAATTATTTCATTACTTAATGTTACCAGTAAAGTAGCTCGCTTACTCAAAGCATCAGTTACCTTATTCTGCTGCCCAGACTTGTGCTTCAATACAAACATAAATTTCTGCATAAATGATACCTACCTAGCATGCAATTTATTCAAATGATGTTGACTATTGATATAATTCAATGTTTGGTGATCACTATAAAGCACAAACTCCCTCTGAATCAAGTAATGCTCCCAATGCATCAATGCTCCTAATGCTTCAATGCTCTGAATACTGCATAAAATTCTTGGTCATATATAGACCACTTCTGTCTAGCATCACACAATTTTTCACTAAAATACTCTATAGGTCTACCCTCCTGAATGAGAACAACACCAATACCTATCCTTGAGGCATCATACTCCACCTCAAATACCTTATCAAAGTTAGTTAGTGCCAATACAGGAGCTATACAAAGTTTTTCCTTCAAGATGATAAAACTTTTATTTTGTTCATCACCCCAACTAAATTTTTCCTTCTTCATGCACTTAGTAATAAGTGTTGCGATGGTGCTAAAATTACGATTAAATCGGCGATAAAATGTTGTTAATCCATGAAAACTCCTCACTTCACTGACATTCTTTAGTGTAGGCCAATCTCGGATTGCCATAACCTTGGACTCATCAACCGTAATGCCATCAGCACCAACGACAAACCCTAAAAATACCAAATTGCGCTGCATAAAATTATATTTCTTCAAGTTGACAAACAACTTATTCTCCTTAAAGGCTTTGAACACGTTCCTCAAATGTACTAAATGACTCTCCTCATTATTACTATAAATTAAGATGTCATCAAAATATACCACAACAAACTTGAAAGCAAAAGGCTTTAATACCTAATTCATAAGCCGCATAAAAGTGCTTGGTACATTTGACAAACCGAAAGGCATAACCATCCATTCATATAAGCTCTCTTTAGTCTTGAATGCTGTCTTCCACTCATCTGAAGGTTTGATGCGAATTTGATGGTAACCGCTACACAAGTTAAGTTTGGAAAACACCTTTGCTTCCCCAAGCTGGTCTAGCATATCTTGTAACCGCGGGATCGAAAACCAATACCTAATGGTTATTTTGTTGATTTCTCTATTATCCATGCACATCTGCCAATTGCCATCCTTTTTAGGGACTAGAAGCGCAGGAACTGCATAAGGGTTTTTGCTCTCTCAAATAAACCCCTTCTTTAGTAGTTTATCCACCTGTTTCTGCAAGATCTCATGCTCCTTTGGACTCATTCTATAATGTGGCAAGTTAGGATAAGTAGCTCCAGGGATAAAATCAATGCTATGTTGTATATCCCGCATAGGTGGTAAACCGTTTGGCATCTCCTCTGGAATTATGTCAGAAAATTCAGACAATAATGGCTGTACAACCATCGGCTTCAATTCCTCATCTTTTGCAACCATCATACAACCCTCACAATCTTCTTTCATATGCCCCTTAATTACAATTAAAAAGTTTGTTCCCTTTACTTCAGGAACTCTTTGTACCTCCTCGGTTTCACTTGTCGACACTAATACTATCTTCTTCCCATTCCACCAAAACTCATAAATATTTCGTCGTCCCCTATGGATCGCATCAACATCATATTGCCATGGCCTTCCCAATAACACATGGCATGCATCCATATCCATAACATCACACAACACATCAGTTTTATGAAACTTACCAATTGAGAAAGGAAGTTTACACACTTCAGTTACACGTGTTTCAGTTCTCTTTTTGATCCAACCAATTTTGTAGGGTGACAGGTGTTTTTTTGTGGGTAGCTTCAAGGTATTCACTAATGCTTTTGACACTATATTCTCACTGCTGCCGCTGTCAATTATCACCTTATAAACCTTATTTTTAATTGTTCCCTTCGTACGAAAAATCTTATTTCGTTGCGTCTCTTCCTCCCTTTTTGGTGCCAATAATAGCTTCTGTACGATACAAGAAACAGCTTCTCCTTCATCACCATCAACCACATCAACCTCTTCCCTGTCGTTATAATCGTCATCTTCATCTTCTTTCGCAGCTTCTACATAATGCGTCACACCTTTATTTTTCCCCCATTCTGGGCATTCATTGGATCTATGTCCAGGCTGTTGACATCTGTAACATTTGCTTGGCATTGGCTTCATATACGGGTTACTAGTTTGTTGTTGAGCAGTTCGTAGGTTACCCCTTTGCCTGGTTTCTCCTCCACCCATATTTGGTGGTACACCCCTATTTGGTGGTACTTGGTTTGGCAAAGTCGAAAATTGACGTGTTACAGCCTGTGATTTAATAATAGGTCGCTTTAATTGCCTCTCCAACTTCCTTGCCTTACTCATAGCTTCCGAAATATCCCAGATCGTATACATGTCAAGCTAATCTTGTATGTCAGTTCGCAACCCTCCACTGAATCTGGCAATCAATTGCGATTTTGACTCTTTCAAATTGTTTTTAGAACATAAACTATGAAATTCTTCTGCATAATCGTCGACCGAATGACTCCCTTGTCGACAATTATTTAATTGCTTAAATAAGTCCTGCTCATAATTAGAGGGCAAATATTGGGCCTTCATCTTTTATTTCATGCTCTCCCAAGACCTAATTATCTCTTTTTCTTCACATCGTCGTTTATTTTGAACCTGCTGCCACCAAGCAGATGCACCCCCTTTCAACTTCATAGCTATCAATTTTACTTTCCTCTCATCTAGGATATCCATATAATCGAAATAATTCTCTACATCTGCCAACCAATCAAGGAAGTCTTCTACGTGCAAACTCCCTTTAAATACAAGAAGGTCTAGGTTTACCTTATAATTACTATAATTTCCACTTCTACGTGTTCTAACAGAATCTCGGTCAATTATGTCTTCATCTAAATCTTCATCTCTCTGAGTTCTATCTTGAATAATGCCAAGTGGTTGTGGTGCTGGCGTCAAACCACGGGGCGGGATCCCGTCTGTCCCTCTATGCTCATGTTCAACCATCTTGTTGCCGCTTAGTTTCAGCCTCTCTAACTTTCGATCAAAATCTGTCAATTCTTGATGAAAAGTTTGAGCGAATTCTCTAGCGGCTGCCCTTCCGGCTTCCATGGCTATCGCACGAATAGCCTCCACTGTTAGTGCCTGCACCCCCTGAACATCGTCAGTAGGATGGTTGCTTCCCGTATGGCTGTTACGCACCATTGTAACCTAGCTCTGATACTAATTGACGAAGTTGAAATGCAAAGATAAAATGAAACAAAAGTTTCACAAGTTTTTGAATAATATTTTATTGAATAAAAGATAACTAAACAATACTATAAGCTCCCTATTTATAATAAAGAAAACCTAAGCCAAGCCTAATAAGGAAAACAAACTCCTACCAAATTAAGAAAACTAAGAAATTAAAAATAACATATTAAATAAAAATAAAAGATTAATTTGTCCTACATCATCTGTCACCGAAAAATTCTGGATGAAGCAGCTTTGTAAAATTGTTGTACTAAAAGTCTGTTCCAAATGATCACAGGAGAGAACCCAAATCGTTAATATGCATGCTTTCTCCTTATTCCCATTCCTTATTCATTCTTTGATATTAAAAATCAATGCAAAACATTGTATTGTATATAATATAACCCGTTATTTTTTTCTCAATGTTAGAATATGCCTTGAATCAGTTATTCTGGGCTAGGGTTATCTGTTTGGGCCTATTTTTCTGGGCTTTTCCGTATCTGTCTAGGGAGTACTATATAAACTCTCTAGGTCATAACCTAGCCGCAATCTGTAATCTTTACTCCTCAAGATCAATAAAACTTTTCTCTCCTCTGTCTGTGGACGTAGCTAACACATCGTTAGTGAACCACGTTAAATCTCTGTGTTCTTTATTTGCGTTCTTAATTATTTTTCTTGCTTTCGTTATAACAAACTGGTATCAGAGCTAGATCTGTCTAGGGTTTGAAATTCGGTGAGAAAGATGTCTGGTATGAACGTGAAGATCGACAAATTCACGGGGAGGAATAGTTTCAGTTTATGGCAGATCAAGATGCGAGCCTTGTTGAAACAACAAGGGCTGTGGGCGCCGCTTGCGAGGAAGCTGGCGGATCCAATCACCGCTGAGATGGCCGTTTTGGGGGAGAAGGCACACTCGACGATTATGCTGTGTCTTGCAGACGATATCATTACCGAGGTCGCGGAGGAGGAAACCGCGCAAGGTCTGTGGGTTAAGCTCGAGGGTCTCTATATGACAAAGTCCTTAACCAATAAGTTGCTTCTAAAGCAACGTCTGTTCAGTCTGCGAATGCAGGAAGGTATGCCTCTTCGAGATCACTTAGATCAATTAAACACAATTTTATTAGAATTGCGTAATATTGATGTTAAAGTTGAAGATGAGGATGCTGCTTTAATTCTGTTAGTATCTTTACCATTGTCGTATGAGAATTTTGTGCAATCGTTTATTGTTGGGAAAGATACTGTGTCTCTGGAGGAGGTTAGATCGTCCCTCCATACTAGAGAGCTGCGCCACAAGGCGACTGGTACAGGTGCAGATAATTAGGCTGCTGGGTTAGTAGCCAGTGGGAGTTATGGACATGGAAATTCAGGGAAGAAGAAATTCAAGAAGCCAGTTTCTAAGGGTCCAAAACCCAATGATGTCTGTAACTACTGTAAAGAGAAGGGACATTGGAAATCTGATTGTCCCAAGAAGAAGAGGCAGCAGGATAAACCTACAGGTACTGCTGCTGTAGCAGATACCAATTCTGAAGAAGATATTGCTCTAGTTGCTGATGAGCACACGGATCACAATGATGTGTGGATTCTGGATTCTGGAGCGTCTTACCATATATGTCCGCGCAGGGAGTGGTTTACAACCTACGAGCAGGTAGATGGAGGCAATATTTCTATGGCTAACAGTTCTATTTGTAAGGCGGTTGGAATAGGCTCGATTAAAATACGAACACATGATGGTAAATTCTGCACATTGAATAATGTTAGGCATGTTCCACTTATGACAAAGAATCTGATATCGTTGAGTATGTTGGATAACAAGGGTTTCAGTTTTCAAGGTGAAGGTGGAGTCTTACATGTCTGCAAGGGTTCGAATGTGGTTTTGAAAGGTGTAAAGCGTGGTACCTTATATTTTCTTCAAGGTTCTACGCTGTCAAGTTCTGTTGCTGTTGCATCCTCGGAGATTGATAAGGACAACATGACCAAGTTATGGCATATGAGGATTGGTCACATGAGTGCAAGAGGGATGCAAATTCTGTCAAAAGGGGATCTTCTTTGTGGCCACAAGATCAAGGATCTTGAATTTTGTGAACATTGTATTTTCGGGAAGTTACATCGCAGCAAGTTTCCTAAAGCAATACATAGAACAAAAGGCACACTTGATTACATCCATTCTGATTGTTGGGGTCCTTCTCGGGTGGAGTCTTTAGGGGGTCACAGATATTTTGTGTCGATGATTGACGATTTCTCAAGGATGACTTGGGTGTTCATTATGAAGCATAAAAGTGAAGCCTTTAAGAACTTCAGGCAGTGGAAGGCATTAGTGGAGAATCAAACAGGGAAGAAGATCAAAAGGCTGCGAACTGATAATGGTTTGGAATTTTGCTAGTCTGAGTTTGATGAGTTCTGTAAGAATGAAGGGATTGCTAGGCATCATACAGTCAGGGATACACCACAATAGAATGGTGTAGCAGAACGTATGAATCAGACACTTTTGGAGAGAGCTAGGTGCATGCTTTCTAATGCTGAACTAACTAGAAGGTTCTGGGCAGAAGCGGTTAGTACAGCGTGTTATCCGATAAATCGTGGACCTCACACAGGTATAAATCTCAAAACTCCTTTTGAGGTGTGGTCTGGTAAGCCTGCTGATTACTCTAATTTAAGAGCTTTTGGTTGTACTGTTTATTATCATGTAAATGAGGGTAAATTAGAGCCATGAGCTAAAAAGGGAGTATTTGTAGGTTATGGGATGGGGTTAAAGGGTATAGAATCTGGTCCCCGTCTGAAAAGAGGGTTATACTTAGTAGAAATGTAGTTTTTGATGAAAATTCTATGTTTAACCCTACTGTGAAGTCTATTGTTGTGTCAGAAAATGGTAGTGTTGAGAAACAGGTGGAGCAGCAAGTCACTCTAGATGAGAGTGAACCACAACATAAAGATCAACACCCACAGTCAGAATCAGAACCATCAGGTTCTTCATTACCAGTAGCAAGTCAGCACAGTTTGGCTCTTAATCGATCAAAGAGAGCTAACTATGGGATACCTCCCAAGAGATACAGTTTTGAAGATATGGTGGCCTATGCACTACAGGTTGTTGAAGAAGTAGATACTAACTCTAATGAGCCATCCACCTATAAAGAAGCGGTTACATGGCTTGCTACAATGGGAGATGAGATGGAGTCACTTCATAAGAATCAGACTTGGGAATTAACCAAGCGACCTCGAGACAGAAAGATTGTCACGTGTAAATGGGTCTATAAGAAGAAGGAAGGAGAAACATCTGTTAAGGGTATCAAGTATAAAGCTCGAGTAGTAGCTAGAGGATTCACTCAGAGAGAGGGAGTAGACTACAATGAGATTTTTTCGCCAGTGGTCAGACACACTTCCATCAGGGTGCTACTAGCAATAGTTGCACATCAGGATTTGGAGCTTGAACAACTAGATGTGAAGACAGCTTTTCTACATGGAGAGTTGGAAGAGGAGATATACATGACCCAGCCAGATGGATTTCAGGTTCCTGATAAGGAAGACTATGTTTGCAAGTTGAAGAAGTCCTTGTATAGACTAAAGCAGTCTCCGAGGCAGTGGTATAAGAGATTCGACAGCTATATGATAGAGATTGGCTACACCAGGAGTCCGTATGATTGTTGTGTTTATTACAGCAAAGCAACAAATGGTTCTTTGATTTATCTGGTCCTGTATGTAGATGATATGTTGATAGCTGCAGAGAACAAGTCTGATGTTCAGAAGTTGAAGGATCTTCTTAGTGTTGAGTTTGAGATGAAAGATTTGGGTGCAGCTCGAAAAATTCTGGGAATGGAGATTTATAGGGATAGAAGCAAAAAGAAGCTCTTCTTGTCACAGAAGGGATATATTCAGAAGATTTTGTCAAGATTTGGCATGTCTACCGCAAAGCCCATAGATACTCCTAGTGCTGCAAATGCACATCTGTCCGTTGCTTTTGCACCTAAATCTGTTGAGGAGAAGGAGTACATGTCTCGAGTTCCCTATGCTAGTGCAGTAGGAAGCTTGATGTATGCGATGGTCTGCAGCAGACCTGATCTTGCACAGTCTGTTAGTGTTGTTAGTAGGTTTATGGGTGAACCTGGCAAGGAGCATTGGCAAGCTGTGAAGAGGATTTTTCGGTATCTCAAAGGTACATTTGATGTTGGTCTCATTTACGGAGGTGATACACAGTGTTTGGTGACAGGGTTTTCAGACTCTGATTATGCTGGAGATGTTGACAGTAGAAGATCTATGACTGGTTATGTTTTCACTCTTGGTAGTTCAGTTGTCAGTTGGAAAGCTACTTTGCAGCCTACAGTGACTTTGTCTACTACAGAAGCAGAGTACATGGCATTGACAGAAGCAGCCAAAGAGGGAATCTGGTTGAAAGGATTGGTCAGTGATTTGGGTCTACATCATGATCAAGCTATAGTGTATTGTGACAGTCTCAGTGCAATTTGTTTAGCTAAGGACCAAGTTCATCATGAGAGGACTAAGCACATTGATGTAAGGTATTATTTTCTAAGAAGTGAGAAGAGAATTAAGGTGAACAAAGTGGGTACTGCTGATAACCCAGCTGATATGTTCACCAAACCGGTTTCGCATAGCAAGTTCCAACATTGTTTGGACTTGCTAAATGTTAGGAGTTGTTGATTGCCCTTTAGAGGGCAAAATCTGAGGTAGAGGAGGTTTTTTTTTGGTACATCTGGCATTGTGTATGGTGCATCTGGTACATCTGTTATTTGTGAGAGGATTCAAGTCAAGGTGGAGATTTGTTAGAATATGCCTTGAATCAGTTATTCTGGGCTAGGGTTATCTGTTTTGGCCTATTTTTCTGGGTTTTTCCGTATCTGTCTAGGGAGTACTATATAAACTCTCTAGGTCATAACCTAGCCGCAATCTGTAATCTTTACTCCTCAAGATCAATAAAACTTTTCTCTCCTCTGCCTGTGGACGTAGCTAACACATCGTTAGTGAACCACGTTAAATCTCTGTGTTCTTTATTTGCATTCTTAATTATTTCTCTTGCTTTCGTTATAACACTCAATATTTGCAGAATTGATAGATTTGCAACTTGTCCTACCTATATATGTTGTGAATTAAATATCTTAACAGAAATAATTAACTTGAGGCCAATTGCGATGGAATTATTTATCATAACCAAAAACAAAGGTTGAATAGCTTAATCTGTATTTACTTTTTTGTGTGATAATTCTATCTTTCATAAGCTCTCTGCTTCAATTCATCTCGATTTTCTGAAGATATATATAGGTCTGTAGATTAGAGATTATAGTTGTCCTGTTTTAAGGAGATGTTTACTGTTCAAGGAGGCGCTCAGTAGTACAAGGATCGATGGCGGCAATTTCAGTTGACCAACTAGTATATTATCCTCTTCTTTTCTTATTAGTTAATATATAGTTAGTTATAGTAATTTTTGAATTTAAAATGTTAGATTTTGAGTGAAGTCCCTAGTAGTTGTGAAATTACTTTGACATATATGTAAGGGGTGGCACCTCCTTCAGACTGTTATAACGAAAGCAAGAAAGGTAATTAAGAACGCAAATAAGAAACACAGAGATTTAACGTGGTTCACTAACGATGTGTTAGCTACGTCCACAGGTAGAGGAGAAAGGATAGTTTTATTGATCTTGAGGAGTAAAGATTACAGATTACAGCTAGGTTATGACTTAAAGAGTTTATATAGTACTCCCTAAACAGATACGGAAAAGCTCAAAAAATTAGGCCTAAACAGATAACCCTAGCCCAGAATAACAGATCCCTGTGATGGGTCATCTGAACAAGACTAACTGATTCAAGGCATATTCTAACAAATCTCCACCTTGACTTGAATCCTCTCACAAATAACAGATGTACTAGATGCACCATACACAATGCTAGATGTACCAAAAAAAAACCTCCTCTGCCTCAGATTTTGCCCTCTAAAGGGCAATCAACAACTCCTAACATTTAGCAAGTCCAAACAATGTTGGAACTTGCTATGCGGAACCGGCTTGGTGAACATATCAGCTGGGTTATCAGCAGTACCCACTTTGTTCACCTTAATTCTCTTCTCACTTCTTAGAAAATGATACCTTACATCAATGTGCTTAGTCCTCTCATGATGAACTTGATCCTTAGCTAAACAAATTGCACTGAGACTGTCACAGTAAACTATAGCCTGATCATGATGTAGACCTAAATCACTGACCAATCCTTTCAACCAGATTCCCTCTTTGGCTGCTTCTGTAGTAGACAAAGTCACTGTAGGCTGCAAAGTAGCTTTCCAACTGAAAATTGAACTACCAAGAGTGAAAACATAACCAGTCATAGATCTTCTACTGTCAACATCTCCAGCATAATCAGAGTCTGAAAACCCTGTTACCAAACACTGTGTATCACCTCCATAAATGAGACCAACATCAAACGTACCTTTGAGGTACCGAAAAATCCTCTTCACAGCTTGCCAATGCTCCTTGCCTGGTTCACCTATAAATCTACTAACAACACTAACAGACTGTGCAAGATCAGGTCTAATGCAGACCATCGCATACATCAAGCTTCCTACTGCACTAGCATAGGGAACTCAAGATATGTACTCCTTCTCCTCAGCAGATTTAGGTGCAAAAGCAACGGACAGATGTGCATTTGCAACACTAGGAGTATCTATGGGCTTTGCGGTAGACATGCCAAATCTTGACAAAATCTTCTGAATATATCCCTTCTGTGACAAGAAGAGCTTCTTTTTGCTTCTATCATTATAAATCTCCATTCCCAGAATTTTTCGAGCTGCACCCAAATCTTTCATCTCAAATTCAACACTAAGAAATCCTTCAACTTCTGAACATTAGACTTGTTCTCTGCAACTATCAACATATCATCTACATATAGGACCAGATAAATCAAAGAACCATTTGTTGTCTTACTGTAATAAACACAACAATCATACGGACTCCTGGTGTAGCTAATCTCTATCATATAGCTGTCGAATCTCTTATACCACTGCCTCGAAGACTACTTTAGTCCATATAAGGACTTCTTCAACTTGCAAACATAGTTTCCTTACCAGGAACCTGAAAACCATATGGCTGAGTCATGTATATCTTCTCTTCTAACTCTCCATGTAGAAAAGCTGTCTTCACATCTAGTTGTTCAAGCTCCAGATCTTGATGTGCAACTATTGCTAGTAGCACCCTGATGGAAGTGTGTCTGACCACTGGCGAAAAAATCTCATTGTAGTCTACTCCCTCTCTCTAGGTGAACCCTCTAGCTACTACTCGAACTTTATACTTGATACCCTCAACAGATGTTTCTCCTTCCTTCTTCTTATAGACCCATTTACCAGTGACGATCTTTCTGTCTCGAGGTCGCTTGGTTAATTCCCAAGTCTGATTCTTATGAAGTGACTTCATCTCATCTCCTATTGCAGTAAGTCATTGGGTAGACTCAGTACATGTAACTACTCGCTCATTAGAGTCAAGATCCACCTCTTCAACAACCTGTAGTGCATAGGCCACCATATCTTCAAAACCGTATCTCTTGGGAGGTATCCCATAGTTAGCTCTCTTTGATTGATTAAGAGCCAAACTGTGCTGACTTGCTACTGGTAATGAAGAACCTGATGGTTCTGATTCTGACTGTGGGTGTTGATCTTCATGTTATGGTTCACTCTCATCTAGAGTGACTTGATGCTCCACCTGTTTCTCAACGCTACCATTTTCTGACACAACAATAGACTTCACAGTAAGGTTAAACATAGAATTTTCATCAAAAACTACATTTCTACTAAGTATAACCCTCTTTCAGACGGGGACCAGATCCCATACCCTTTAACCCTATTCCCATAACCTACAAATACTCCCTTTTTAGCTTGTGGCTCTAATTTACCCTCATTTACATGATAATAAACAGTACAACCAAAAGCTCTCAAGCTAGAGTAATCAGCAGGCTTACCAGACCACACCTCAAAAGGAGTTTTGCGATGTATATCTGTGTGAGGTCCACAATTTATCAGATAACATGCTGTACTAACAGCTTTTGCCTAGAACCTTCTAGTTAGTCCAGCATTAGAAAGCATGCACCTAGCTCTCTCCAGAAGTGTTTGATTCATACGTTCTACTACACCATTCTACTATGGTCTTAATCTTGCAAAGAAGATAAAAACGAACATTTACCAATTTTTAAATTCTAACAATACATAATCCAATGAAAAGGGAATGAGCAGGAAAATTATACAAAATAAAATGCATGTAACTGAAAATTTTGGTAGAAAAAGCCAAAAAAAAAATCAATTTAAGATAATTAAAGGTACTGCTTATTATCAACTTGGAAATGAGTTGTAAACATGAATCAAGTTGGCAAGTTATCAATTTGACAACTTGATCCATGAAAGCAAGTTGTTAAATTGACAACTTGTTAGAAGCCATTTCTTCTCTTATAAATAGAGGTATTCTACTCTTCAATAATACATATCCTAAAAGAGGAGAGAAGGAAGAGGCATAAGAAGAATTTACAGAAATCGGAATTCTGTAAATTAGCCTTTCATGATAAATTTTGATTAAATCTCTTATTTTGTAAGATTTACAATAGCAACATATGAATGTCTATACGTGTTGCTATTAAGTTCGACTAAATTTATGAGTATTTACATATTATACCTAAATTTGAATATTCTCTCATTTTCGTACTAAAAAATTGATTCAAGTGTCCAAAGGCCTAGGTAACTTTTTTTTTACTGAACCTCATTAAATTCTGATATTTTTATTTTATATTTTTTTATATCTATTATTCTGTCATTATTTAATTTTTTTAATTATATATTTACAAGTTTTTGTATTTTGAAAAGTTTATTGGGCCTTCAATTACCCAACAATTGGTATCGGAGTCAAAGCTTCACTTAAGTGGATACGTGTATGAGAATTTTGTCAAATGGGTTAAATTGGTTAAGGCGTTTGGGTTTTAAGTAAAACCGTTGTGACCCCTCCAGTCTTTTCTAAAAAGTTTTCAAATACACTATTCACGTGAATGTTGAAATTCCGTTGTATAAGCTTGTATGATAGCATGATGGAAAATTTTGTCTTAGATGCCGCTACATCTTTGAATCCACCAATGACCTCTACTTCGACAAGACCAATGGTTACAAGTATCAAATTTGAAATGGAAACGTTCAATGGCAGCAACAACTTGGGTATGTGGCAATGTGAAGTACTTGATGTTCTTTTCTAACAAGAGCTAAATATTACACTTGAAAATGAAAAGCTAATTAAGATGAGTGAAAAAGAATGGGCAAGGATCAACCGATTAACATGTGGTACAACTCAATTATGTCTCACCAAGGAGTAAAAGTATCCGTTCATGAGAGAGACATGTGCAAATAAGTTTTGGAAGGAGCTGGAGAATAAGTTCATGGCTAATCATATCAATAAATTCAATTTATTGGTAACAGATTTATTGAATTTGGATGAGAAATTAAGAGACACTGAGAAGGCTTTGCTTTTGTTAGCTTAACTTCCTGATGAATATGATCATCTCATCACCACTTTACTTTATGGGAAGAAAATTATAACGTTTGATGAAGTTACTGCTACTTTAAACACTGATGAAATAAGAAAGAAGAGTAAGCAAAAGTACAAGCATGCAGTAGCAGAGGCTCATGTGTTTAGAGGTATTGATTAAAGTCACAAACTAAAAAGATCTCAATCAAAAGTTAGACCGCACAAAGATGAGTATGTCTTTTGTCATAAGAAAGGGCATTAGAAGAAAGAATGTCTAAAGTTGAGAAAAAGAGATAAAGCTACACCAGATGCATGTCTATATGAATATAATGATGACATGTTAGATTTTCACTATCTTGTCTTTCTTCAACAACACATCCTGATAAGTGGTTATAAGATTCAACATGTTCTTTCCACATAAGTCATAGGAGGGAGTGATTCTTTAACTTTGAAGAAATTGATGGTAGGATTGTCTATATGGCCAACAACAAGATTTGTAAGGTAGCTGAAATTGGCTCCGTTCATTTGAAGAATCATGATGGTTCAACTAGAGTCCTGATAGAAGTAAGGCAAGAATCTTATTTCATTTTGAATCTCATTTCATTATGACAATGCGAGATGGAATTTTGTAAGTTATGTCAAGAGTACTCATGGTAATGAAAGAAGTTAAAAGAAACAATATTTTTTTGCTATGATGGAAGTATGATTATTGGCATAACCGCAACAACCACAATTTTAGGTGCAAACTCAGAGGTGCTGAGATTATCTCATTTGGGTTTAAGACATATTGGAGAAGCTTTGACTAAGCAAGGCTTGTTAAAAGGCATGAAGGCTAGCAAATTGGGTTTCTGTGAAGAATATATTCTCAAGAACTAAAAGAATGGGGTAATGAACACATAAATTGGACCTTGCTGGAGAAGGTTTATTGTATATTGTCCGATGCTAGGTTGGGCAAACAATTTTGGGCAAAGGTTGTTACGTACGCATGTCATCTCATTAACCATTTGCCATTTACTGCGATTGAGGATGTTATATTTGATAAATCTTCCATAATTAGGAAGGTAACTAAAAATACCGATAGTCCTTCATAGCAGGTGGAACATACTCCAAAACAGGTGAATTTTAAGGTAAGTACGATGAACCCAGCTAAATCTATTTAGATAGATAGCATTACTTCAAAGGCATATAGAGATGCTTAAGAATATGAAGTACCATCACTAGCTAAGACCCCTAAATGATTGCTCAGTGATAAAGAAGATAGAGGTGCAAAGATAGCTAGGAAGTTTGCCTAGAAGCAGCCACTCTTGAAAAAGTGAGTAATAGCTCACCAATCAAGCGCTCTTGTACCAAAGATGAACGAGGCTAAGCGATCCATGAAGAAACAAGGTATGCTCATTTGAAAGATACAATGGCGTATGCATTTTCTATGGTAGATGTCAATATCTCCTCTACTTTTTGTGGAGTAACTAGTAATTACGATGTAGAAAAGTTGAAAATGGCCATGGATAAGAAAATGTAATCCCTTCAAAAGAATATAACTTGGAAGTTAGCTTAGTTGTTGAAGGTAAGAAGGCAATTAGGATATTTGCAAATGAAGATGGCTTTCGTAAGAATAGTGTTCGCTACACAGCAAAGTTGAAAGAAATTGATCTTAATAAAGTATTTTCTCCAGTTGTGAAGCAATCTTCTATTCGAATTTTGTTGGCTTTAGTAGCACAATTTTTTTTTGGATGTAAGAATGAATTTTTTACATGGTAATTTAGAGGAAAAACCATGTGACTCAGCCAAGTGATTACAAAGTTTTTGGATAAGGAAATTGGGTATACAATTTGAAATGGTCATTTTACAAGTTGAAGTAGTGTTCAGGTATAGATAATCCTACTGATATGATGACCAAGATAGTGATAAAAATTAAGTTTAAATATTATTTAAACTTAACTAACATCCTACAGATTTAAAAACCTTTAGGTGTATGGCACCAATTTGCTTTTATGGATCAAGTTGCCAAATTGACAACTTGTTAGAAGCCATCTCTTCTCCTATAAATAGAGGTATTCTACTCTTCATAATACATCCCAAAAGAGAAGTGAAGGCGAGATTGAGTAAGAGAAGGAAGAGGTAGAAGAAGCATTTGTAGAAGTCTAAATGATGTAAATTAGCCTTTCTTGATAAATTTTGATTGAGTCTCTTATTTTGTAAGATTTATAGTTTTTTATTAATTTACGTAGGTGTTGTAATTAAGTCTAACTAAGTTTGTCGATATTTGCATATTATACCTAAATTTTGTAATTCTCTCATTTTGATATTAGTAAATTAATCCAAGTGTCTGATGACGTAGGTAATGTTTTTTATGAATCTCATTAAATTCTAGTGTTCTTTATTATATGTTTTCACATATATGTGATTCTGTCATCATTTGATTTTTTTCAATTATATTCTTTTACAAGTTTTTGTATTTTGAAGAAATTATTACACCCTTAATTTTTCAATAAGTACAAACCTTAAATTCACACTTGAAAACTTTGAATTACTAATTAAAACCATAACCCCAGCAATCTATCAGTAACCGCACTTCAAAACCTGCACATAATTTAGCCTATTTTGAGATTATCTCACAATCATAAAAATAAAAATTAATTTTTAGATAAAAACAAATAAGAATTTGACTGAAATACCTAAATCCCAAAAATTGTTAACACAATCAATTGAACATATAAATTACTTTAAAAAATTCACCTATGGTTTTTTCTAAAAGGGAGAAAGAAAATGAGCCCACCACAAACAAACACCCAAACCTATAGCTTCAATACCTGATTATTCTTTGAATCAATCAATGTTGAAAGCAAAACCCTGCCAGAATCATCTCTTTTGAATTATCCCGCAAGCTAAGCCCTATCATCATTTTCGTTCGCTCGAATTGCTAATGAAAGCTATTTTTTTTTTCCTGTTCTTTTTTTTTTATTTTTAAGGAATAAATAGAGCATTAATTTTCTTGAAAGCTATTAGAGCCTGGGAAGACATGGTTAATAATAAGAAGAAATTCATAGATTGCAAGAAGATTAACTCTTCCTTTTTCCCCTTCAATTCTTTTGTCCTATCTAAAAACACCACCATATTTCATCACCTTGATTTTTGCCCATCTCCTTGCCTCTCCATACATTCACCAAAATTATTCTTCTAAACAAAAGAGAAAAAACAAACTTGTAGTTTTCTCTCTTCCTTTATTGTCTTTCCATTTTCATTAACCCTTCCCCATTAACCAATCTCTTGAAACTCCCTCATAGGTACTACCACCCTGATAACACGCGCCACCTTTCTGCTATTCAAGCGCCACCATGTATGTCCTCACCTCCTCCCTTCTCAGCTCCTGCATCACAACCATAAACTCTGAACTAAACCCCACAAATCCCTTCGACCCACTATCATTGCTCCTCTCTTCCTAGCCACAACAATAACTTCCTCAACTACTCCACCTTCAAATTTCACAGCAATGCAAAGGGATCTGAAAGAGGATCCAAGATCGTGTACTTGGCAATCCTTTGGATCTAGGCAGATCTAATGAAGGGTGGTGGTTGCGGTGGCAGCATGGTAAAGAGATGATGACGTTAAATTGGTGGTAATGGTGTGAAGGTTGTTGCATATAAAATTAACGAACGCAAGTGCACGTGTCACAACTAAGTAATAAAGTGATAAGTAGATGTCGATCTCACGAGAAATATTAATTCTATAATTACCGAATGTGATTAATTTATAAATTTATCTAAAGGAATTTAAATAATTTTGATTGATGAAATAAAAATAGACTAAAATAAACTATTAAGCAAATACTTAAAGGATTCAACTAATGGAAATATCTAGGGCTAATGATTTATCGTATTTGGTTGTATCCAATTCTTCAATTGACGTTGTTTTTATTTAAAATACGTGTTGCTAGTTAATTATTTTAATGTATTCGATTGTTTCTCTCGAGATCAATCGAGTCTACTTCACAACTAAAATTTCACTATATCTCTATGTGAAATTAATTAAATGGAAGTGCATTACAATCGGTGATAATTTCGAATTAAACTATGCAAACCATATTAGTATATCTCTATCTAATATGTAATATACGGTCCTTATCACACGGTCTAGATATAATATTCATTTCTCAATTCCTATCAATCCATAATTCATTCAAATATTGGCTAAATATTCAAAAGCATTAATTATCATGATAAATACTCAACACTCAATCTCAAATCAAATAAACAACATAATATTAAAAATTGGATGCTCCAATTAGATTAAATCATTACCGTAGAAAATAAGTCTAGCTACACATAGAGTAGAGTTCAAATTTAACAATCAAGAATTCAACAATTGATAACATAATCTCAATAATCACAATATTGTTCAATTCAAGATTAAATTAAAAAGGAGAGAAAGAAAAACTAGATGAGGAGAGCTTGAATCCACAAGGTTGATGACAATTCCCCAATCTCTAGATAAAATGCCCCTCTTCTTGTTGATTTTCCCCTTCTCTCTCTAGCAATCCTCTCCCTCTCTCTCTAGCAGTCCTCTCTCCCTCTCTCTAAAAACTAAAAACCAAAACAAAAGTCTTCTTCTTCTTTTCTCCCCAAAACATAAAACCCTCAACTTCAATTACATCTAACCATTAAAATTTGATCTAAGGGTCCAAAAATCATACAAACATCGTCCACTTTGAATTTAGATGGTAAATAGCAAATGAATCCCCTTACTTTTGATTAACCTAAAATTGGCTCCTAATTTTGATATATATGCAATTTAATCCTCTTCTTGTTGCATTTTGGTCCACCTAGGCAGAATGGAGCGCGCAATCGCGCAGTAGGGCGCGCGATCTGTCACGTGCTGAAATTGCGAAAGAAAGTCAGCTCCGTGTGCCACTTGACCTAGCTTGCTTTAACAGTCCAAGTAGTCAATTACCCCAAGATTTCACTTGTGTTGGGTGTTGGGTGTATGTGTCAATTAGACCGTGAGGTGTGTCAATTTGGTGCTCAAAGTAGAACAAAAATGGAGAAGAAAGAGAGAACGTATGATGCTAAATTTTGGAGAAGAAAAATGGATTTTACTTCTCATTTACAAACATTACATTAATGTATGTACACATGAATGGATTTGATTGGCCACACATTACATACATTGGATGGCGGTGATTGGTTAAGAAGAAAAAATCCTACCTACCACCCCTTACACACATTTGAGCCAATTGGGTCATGTACAACCAAAAGCTTATATACAAAGCCTAGGCCATTTTGGGTTTAAACAAAGCCTATACATTTGGGACTAATCCAAGGGAATTCTGCCCACATGGTTGCTGGTCCAAGCTGCCCCTCATAATAATGGACTGCCCCAAATCAAACACTAAGGCTCCAACATATTCAACTCACCCTTGCAAGTCCTTTTGTTCACGGGATACTGTTCATCTTCGGTACTGTTCACCCGCGAATCATTTTGCTTGCGTGCTCGAGCGTCGGAAGGTGTAGCGTGCATGCCCATGTGCTGGAGCTTGTGCATTGATTTGCCTCTGCATTTATGGCCTCTCCGCTTATACTTAGGCGGCCCATGACAGATCGCACACTTCATTCTGCCAAGAAAGGTCGAAAATGCAATGAATATCAATTGAACCCCCAAATGTTTGATTATTTTGATATTGGCCCTTTAGTTTGATATTTCTACATTTTGATCGTAACTCTCTTGCACTTTGGTCCCAAAACATCTTTTTTTTTTAGCCAAATTCATCTTTTTCAAATCAAATTCATTTTGGATAGCCAAATTTATACTTTTCTGTACAAAACAATTAAAATACATCAAATCTAAATAAAACTTGAGAACTAAACAAACAATTCAAACTTAAAAATAAATAATTAGCGCGTGTTTTACGCACTTATCAAAGGTATATAAAAGACAAGAAAAGGAGATGAGAAGCTTCAAAGGCGGTGAAAGATTGTGGTGGAACTTTGCTGTTAGTATTAAACTTAGGTTTCCAAAAAATTAGAAACCCATTTATCTTCTCAAAAGTGAAAATTTATTAATAATAAAATATTAATAAGATAGAAAATATACATATATATTGTTTTCTTCCCTCTATTTCATTACAAGTTAGAATTTTGTCTCCCATGTGCAACTATTATCGTATAAATATCCTTTTTCTCAATTTCTTAAACGACAACTATTAACGAAATAAAGGACTGGATCGGATTTGACCGATGTAAGAAAAAATCGACATAAAATCATATCGAACAGTTCGAGTTTTTGGTCGAGTTAGTTTTTAGATTAAATTATTAATTTTTTCTAATATTTTTAGAAATAAAACGACGTCGTTTTATTTATATAAATATTATAAAATAATAATTTCGGTTCAGTTTGAGTTTTTTGAGTGAAACCCAAAATTGGACTGAAAATTTCGAGTTTTTATATTTAAATACCGAAATCGAATCGATTTAAATAAAATATCGAATCGAATCCGTCGATTTCAGTCCGATATGATTTGAGCCAAATTTTATGCCCACCCCTAATTGCAATGTTTTGAAATATGACACCTATAATTTTAATTTTTCAGTGCCCTAAATTCCAAGTAATACATAATATAAGAGATAGATTATCAAAAGAATTGCGTGCATCTCGGGCTTCGACATTGATTTCAACATTTTTTCAAAAGGTAGAAAAATTATTTAGGTGGTCCCCATTCATTCTATTATTGCAGTCTTTTTTTTTTGAAGCATATTATTACAGTCTTTCAAATATGCAGATAGCTAGAATTATATAAAAAGATTAATAATGATAATAATAAAGGCTGATATCAAATAAAGTGCATGGAATATCGAAAATCAAACTGCAGTTGTCCGTCATGGATATGTTGAAATCTAGTATAATGTTTAGTTTTTCATGTGATAAAATTAATTATAAAAATTTTCTAGATAAATACTAATTTAGATTCTTGTAGGTCTAAATTGAAGTCTTGGTCAACTTTTTATTTTCCACATTCCGATATATATATTTCATGATGAACGCGGACTTAATAGACTTTGAGATGATAATCACATTTTTAATTAAACGTATTTCAATTTAGTAGAATGGTTTCTATATATTCCACAATCAATTAAATTGCACGTTTATCACACCGAATTGATGATATGAGTTATTTATAACAAATGATTATTTAATAGATCAAAGCATTATGAGAGAGAAAACTTTGAAGGTTTTCAGTTTTCAATGGAAATAATTTTCTGTAGGTTGTTAATATCTTTGATTTTAATAACCTTTTTTTTCATATACATAGATATAGGGGTGGAGATATAGGGGTGGATACGGTCTGATTTGGTTTGGATTTTATCGAAATCGAGTGGGACCAAAAACTTTTCGGGTTTTAAATTTTAAAACCAATCAAACTGAATTTGAAAAAGAACCGACATTGGAACGAACCGAATAAATAAAATCGATTGGTCCGGTTTGGGTTTTAATATTTATTTATTTTTAATTTCTTTTATTTTAATTTTTTTCTTTATTTTTTAAAAAACGACGTCGTTTTATTCTCTAAAACGACGTTATTTTACTATTTGTTACTGTTTTGGTTCAGTTCTGGGTTTTTATACTAAAATCGAAACTAAATTAAAAATTTTGAATTTTTTTATAAAAGAACCAAAATCGGACCGAATAATCTATAAAACTGCACCAAACTCATTGATTCCAATTCGGTCCGGTTCGATTTTTCGGATCCGAGTTTTTTTGCCCACCCCTACATGTAATAAATTTATACAATCACATAGTTTTTCTCTCAAAACCTAAATTTCAGATACTCCTACACACAAAACTACTAAAAAGAAATATTCACATACATGTATTTTCGCTTAAATTATTCTAATCATATAAATAGAGGAGAATTTAGAATAAAATACTTAAAATATTAAGAGTTTCTTTGATGTATTCTTGAGCGACTCTTCTTCCTTGTCCTTTGAGGCATCGGAATCCTTTCATTTATATTGGAAAGGAAGAGGAAAGATTGTCCATCCTTCACACTAAAAACATGAAATAGTTTGGTCAATATTTGCTGCATCAAATTAATCTTTGAAGATTGAAGAACTCATTCCACATGTGTAGCCCAAATTTTGCTTGCGTAAAACCTTTGTTTCAATTTTTTTCTTCTTTTTGTTTCTTTATTCTTGTTGTGGTGGATTAATAAATTTCACAAACTTGAAAGATCTGTTTTCAATTACGTGGTAATAGTAATATTTGAGTTGCAAAATTGAAGTTTCATGTCTTTCTTTTTTCTTCTAATAAAGAAATTCATTGTTCTATTAACATATCTAGATTGACTTTGACTGTTCGTTACAATTTAGTAAAATTTGTTTAATTATTTTTGCAGCATTATTGAAATTGACAAATTTAAAAAGTTCTGGACTTAAGTTGGAAATACATAAATGCTACTATAGAAAGTGCAAGTACATTTTTAATATCATGCAAATTAGTTATAGCCTATTAGTTGATTATGGTTATATAAATGTGGGTCTTTTGGATATAATTTAACTGGTTTGGGATACGTTTGATTTTATAAGGTCATCTTTAATTTGAATAATAATAAAGGATAAGGGTTTGATATTTTATGATTGAGGTTTTCCAATCCCATTCAAAATTATTTTTTAGAAAAAAAATGGTCATATAAATGAGTAAATTAGTTGCTTACTATTATTTAATTATAATATCAAAATTTGTAAGGGCTCGTTCGTCTTTTTACCCAGGGAGATTCATGTAAGTTGCAAGGAAATTTCTATCCGATCTAAACTAGTGAAACAAAAAGATGGGGCATCTAATACAATTGCAAATATCTTAAATACCCTTATCCACCAATATTGACAAAAATTATTTCTTTTTCTGCTCTGAATAAGCTTTTATCAAAACAAAAGAAAATTTTGAGTAATAGTAAATTTTTAATTTATATCCCAAGATTTTTATATGCAAGTAGAAGTATATTAACATACCAAGTGATGTACAGTGATAATTCGGCTTTTATATCATGTATGATGAAAATATTGATATCTAAATTATAAAATATAGTATTACTCTTAAATATTTTAATTGATTAAAAATTCTAGTAATTAGTATATTGATCTTAATTATCATTTAAACTGTTATAATTCAACTTTTATATTACTTACAGTGAAAATTTTGGGATATAAATGAGATTATTTTTTATTTTTAATTAAAAAAATAATTATTATTTTAAGAGTGGAGTGATTATTTTTAATAAATTGATAGTATATCTTATATAAAATTAGAGGATGAAACTTGAAATAACTCTTCAAAAAATATCTAAGAAATTTAATAAATTATATTATTAAAAATATTGTGAGTTTTAGGAGGAGAGTATGGACCGTTAATAAATTTAGTGTTAAAATATTATGATAATGTATAATAACAAGGACACGACAAAATTATGATATCTAGGGTCAAATTTGTTTTTTTCAGCATTAGAAAAAAAATTCTCCAACTGCTTCATTAATTAATGGCAAATTGCTTCCATTTGGTTGTTGGGTCCATTTCATATAATTACTAGAATATCTGATGTTGAAAATTCAACATTGAATAAGTCAAGCTAATACAAAAAATGTTGGAAATTCGTAATTAACCAAACACCCTCGTACCCTTCTAGTTGTTGGATAACACTAAAAGAATTAGTAAGAGAACTTTGAAAGTTCATAACGAAATAAAGATAATTTAGAAAAGTATAGTGCTATAATTTATAAATTCTTATACGAATTTAATTATACAACTAAGCAGTGTTATATTTTCAGAAAATTAGAAAAGAAATTTATAAAGTAGAAGAAATAATTATATAGAATATATGCAATAACAAAACTGTATCATTAACTGTTATGTTAATTTGTATACGACAGTCTATGTATGGAGAATTATTATTTTCAAAAATAGAAAAATAACCTTGCAAATTCACGGCCAAATAAAAATGATACAAAAAGAATTACTGAATTGTTATGTGAATGTGTGCTTTTTATATAAAAACTTCTATATTATTTATAAATTATTATAAATATCATCGTATCTACATTAAAACAATTACTACCAGAGAGAAAGAAAATAACATGTAGCATCAACAAAAAGTAAACGAAAAATATTATATTAATGAATGAATGTTTCCTATTCAATTGGGGAGTAAAGTGGAATTGTGCCCTTTCAATTACTCAAAGTAGTCGTGCATGCATGTTTCCTCTGTTGAAATGTCAAACCATATTCCCTTGCTCTATTTACATCAGACTTATCTCATATATTCTACGCATTGAATAATTTACGAACACCCACCAAACATTTTAGTTTCGGCTCATTTTTCTTTGATCAATTTCCACTAGAGAAAATGGCTGAAGCTATTGTTTGTGCAATAATGGAACAATTGGTCTTAATCCTTCGCCAACAGACAGAAGAAGGGATAAGACTGATTGTGGGCGCAGACAGAGAAGTCCAAAACCTCAACAGCAATTTTCTGGCCATTCAAGCTGTGCTTGAAGATGCAGAGAGCAAACAAGTGAAGGAGAAAGCTGTGAGAGACTGGTTGGAGAAGCTCAAAGACGTTTCCTATGACATTGATGATGTGTTGGATGAGTGGAACTCAGCCATTCAACAACTACGAATTAAGGAAGTTGAAAATGCTTCCAAGCCTTTGAGGAAGGTATGTTCTGCTGGCTCTTACTTTCTTTCTTGCTGTAGCCGAAATGTTTTTCGCTATGACATAGCAGTCAAGATAAAAAATCTGAATAGATCACTAGATGTTGTGTCCATGGAAAAAGATAGGTTCCAGTTCAGCCCGACTGATGGCACCCAAAAACTAGAACGCCAAATTACCACTTCTATGGTCGAGATATCAGAAGTTTATGGAAGAGATCATGATAAGAATGAAGTAGTAAATCTTTTGTTGGCTGAGAGTAGTCCAGGACCGACTATCCCTATCATTTCCATGGTGGGAATGGGAGGTATTGGGAAAACAACTCTTGCTCGACTAGCTTTTAATGATAATAAGGTGAAAGCCTATTTCCATAAGAAAATTTGGGTGTGTGTTTCTGAACCTTTCAATGAGCTCAGGATTGCCAAAGCAATCCTTGAATCTTTCATGAATGTGGCACCAAATCTAGTTGAACTAGAACCAGTGCTGCAAAACATACGCCAATATGTTGAAAGAAAGAAGTTTCTTCTCATCTTCGATGATGTATGGACTGAAAATCCGGACGATTGGGTACAAATAAAAAATTCTCTTATGTGTGGTTTTCCAGGAAGTAAGATTTTGGTGACCACGCGTAAAGATAATGTTGCGAATGTCATAGGAACTACCCACATGATTCGGATAGGGACCTTGCCTGAGAAGGATTGTTGGTCATTATTTAATCAACTTGCGTTTTTTGGAAGAACGGTCAAAGAATGTGAAGAACTAAAACATATTGGTGCCAAAATTGTAAAAAGGTGCAAAGGCTTGCCTCTTGCTATAAAGACTTTAGGAAGTCTTTTGCGGTTTAAAAGAGAAACTAAAGAGTGGCAAAGCATTTTAGATAGTAAGATGTGGGAAGTAGAGGAGGTAGAGAAAGGGCTTTTTCCACCTCTATTATTAAGCTATTATGATTTGCCTTCAATGTTGAAAAAATGTTTCTTGTATTGTGCCATCTTTCCAAAGGATTACAATATACAGAAACATGAGTTGATCTTCTTATGGATGGCTCAAGATTATCTCAAGATCAACTCAGGAGAAGATGTGGAGGGAGTTGGCGAAAAATACTTTGAAATCTTAGCAATGAGGTCTTTTTTTCAAGAATTTGAAAGATATGATGTTGATGGCAGTATTATAAGTTGTAAGATGCATGATATAGTGCATGACTTTGCTCAATTTCTTACAAAAGATGAATGTTTTACAATTGAAGTGGATGATTCTAGGAAATCTTTTTCAGAATCATACAACAAAGCTCGACATTCCATGATAATCCCAAAAAAGGAGACCTCATTTCCCATCTCTATTTGCACAGCTAAAAAATTGCGCAGTCTTGTTGTTGAAGATGGTTACCATTGTACATATGATAAAGATTTATGCAAAATATTTGATCAGTTGACATGTCTCAGAACATTAGATTTGAAAGACAATCTGATCAAAGAACTTCCCAAAGGAATAGAAAAATTGAAGCACTTGAGGTATCTTAACTTGTACCGAAGCAAAAATATAAAAGAATTGCCTGAGACATTATGCGAGTTATATAATCTACGGATTTTAAACGTCAGGTACTGTGACACCCTCCAAAAATTACCTCAGGGAATAGGGAAGCTGATCAATTTGAGTCATTTACATCATGATGATACTTCAATTAGTTACATGCCAAAAGGGGTTGAGAGATTAACTTGTCTTCAGAGGTTGTATGATTTTGTTGTTAGTAATGATGGACATGGCAACAGAACTTGCAAGCTTGGATGTTTGAATAATTTCAACCACCTTAAATCACTTGGTATAAAAGGATTGGGAAATTTGGTAGATGTGGGTGATCTAAGGAGGGCACAGCTCAACAAAAAGAAAAATCTGCTTCATTTGTTTGTGTACTTTGACGGAATGATGAACGAGGACCATGATGTTGTTCTTCAAGCTGCGCAACCACCTTCACAATTGGAGAGATTGACAATAGAAAAGTACAGAGGCATGACGTTTTTCCCCAACTGGTTAATGTCATTGACAAAACTGAGGTATGTGATTCTTGATAGTTTCATGAACTGTCAGCATTTGCCTCCATTGGGAAGATTGCCATCTCTTGAATCACTCCATATAGAAAATATGCAAAGTATAAGAAGAGTTGGGAATGAATTTTTGGGCATAGAAACTGATATGGGCACATCTTCTTCTTCATCATCATCAGTTATTGTCTTCCCTGAATTGAAATCGTTGGAGTTTGGGAGAATGGATAAATGGGAAGAATGGGATTATCGGATTACTGGAGAACAAGATGTGAAAATCATGCCATGTCTTCGTTCCTTGATATTTTTTAAGTGCCCAAAACTGAAGTCAATGCCAAGACACCTACTTCCATTGACAATGTCGAACAACTGTGGATTTTATCAATGTCCTCTTCTCAAAGAATATGTGGACAATATATGAAATACTTTATCAAAGAGAAGCAGCGATGAGGTCATCATCTACATCAGGTTGCCATAAAGTCACAGGTATTAATTTATTTCTTCACATCACGAAAATCCTTTATATATTGATGAAATTTTATATTTTGTTACTTTTGCTACAAGCAACAACCACTAATGTTTTGCTTTTCTTTTCTTTCTCCACTACTATCAGGCATCATTTACTACCATAGTTTACCGGAGCACGTGGTTTCTCATGCTGATACATTGGGAATGGAACAGGTAAATGGCCATAAGGCATCTTCCATAAATCTGTGCTTTATGATAGAGTTAAGCTTCTCTTAATTTCTGCCATTTCTGTACTTGAAACTTAATTGAATGACTTGTTTCTATAATCTGGAAACACTGGCTTCAATCATATTTCAATGACAGAAAAAGGAATAAGACTTCCTTTAGGTGTTGAAGGAAGAGCTTGAAAGCTCCACAGTAATTACCAGTCCACTAAAGCTGTGCTTGACAATGCAGTACAAACAAGTGAAGGACACAACATCAGAGAATGTACACTAAAATATATACAAGAGGTCAAATATATATTTCGAAATTGAGTACATAATTCGAATTTTCAGTGTTCTCTCCAGAAACAAACTGCAGAAAGAGAATGTTTCAGGTGTTCATCCCTTGATAGCGCGGAATTTGGAATAAGATGCTGCTTGAGGTATTGGCTTCACATATTTGCTTCATCAGAATTTTCCTCCCCGACATCAAAAGTAAAATGGCAGAGTGTGGATAAATGTTTCAGAACTTCATCCCTGGATAACACTGAACAATGTTGGACTCCCTCGAAACATTTTTCCATGCTTTTATTCTTTGAAAATTCTTCAAAGTCTTCAACTCATTCAGAATTGATTTTGCACTCAAACAAATTCTTGGGAATTACTGTCTTATGTTTTTTAAATTTCTTTTTTGTTTAAATTTTGGATTTGACACGAGATTCTTCATTAACTAATTGGTATTGTCGCTGGAGCATGTTCAAGGCAAATGAAACTTTAAAGGACAAACACACTTTACTTACTGTATTGAACCAATTACATCAATCTTCTTATATAGGCAGATAAAATAATTATCATGAACATATGCACTCCCATTGATTTAACATGTACCAAAATTATAGCTAAATATACAACCACCCATTACTACTCAAGTAAATTCAAGAAAATTAATGCTCTATTATTACTTGAAAGTAGAAAAGAAATTAGCCCCAAAATAAATTCTATAAATTTTTTATGAGAATCTGTTGGGAAATTGAGGGCCTAATAATTTTTCCAAAATACAAATACTTGTGAAATATAATAATTAGAAAAATCAAATGATGGCAAAGTAATAAATATGCGAAAATACAAAATAGAGAATATCAGAATTTAACGAGATTCGGTAAAAATGTTGCCTATGTCCTCGGACACTTGGATCGATTTACTAATACCAAATTAAGAACTTACAGAATTTGGGTACAAAATACAAATACCCATAATTATTAAGTTTAATTGTAAAATGTACAGAAATTAATTCAAAATTGTAAATCTTATAGAATGAGAGACTTAATCAAAATTTGCCATCTCTGCAAATTGAAGAAGATAATAACCTCTGTTTTGCTATGTTTTTCTGGAATTTCTTCTCTTCTACTTTGAACTCTCTTCTAAATAAAATATCCTTTTAGTTTAGCTCTCTATTTATAAGCAATTAAGAGCTAAAAATGTCAATAACATAGAGGTAAGCAATGACGAAAATTCTTCTTCACCGACTACCACAATCCTAATAAAAAAAAATGTACCTCACACGTTTTCTTTGACAAGAAAATAAGCCACCAATTCTACAATCTTCATCTTGGTGAATTTTCTTTCATCTCTCAATTTGATAGTGCCTTCAAATGCATCAATATTGGTGTCATACACTTGAAGGTGTTCAAATCTGCAAGATATTAATCAAGTTCAAACAATGTTTAAACTTGACTGTTGTCACTATCTTGGTCATCATATCACTGGGATTATTTGTAGTTTTGATCTTCTGAAGTAAAATTTCTCCCTCTTTGATAATCTCCCATACAAAGTGAAATCGAATGTCAATGTGCTTTGTTCGGCTATGGTAGACTTGGTTTTTAGCCAAATGAATAGCCCTTTAGCTATCACAATACACACTAATGTGTTTTTGCATGACTCTCAAATCCTCAAGTAACCCTCGAAGCCAAATAGCTTCTTTAACAGCCTCTATAACTGCCATGTATTATGCTTTTGTGGTAGACAAAGCAACTGTTGATTGTATTGTAGATTTTCAACTCACTGGTGCTCGAGAAAGAGTAAAAACATATCTAGTAGTTGATCGACGTTAAGTCAAATCACCAGCATTATCAGAATCAACATATCCAACCATGCATTGTCCAAAAGTCCTATCTTGCTCAAATACCAAACCAACCCCTATGGTATTTATGATATACCGTAAAATCTATTTCACAGCCTGCCAATGTCCTTTTCTAGGATTATGCATATATTTGCTCACAAATCTAACTGCTTGTGAAATATCTGACTTTGTACACATCATAACATACATCAAGCTACCCATTGCATTTGAGTATGGAACCTTTGACATAAACTTCGTTCCATATCGGTATTTGGAGACAAAGATGCACTAAGCTTGAAATGGGGAGCAAGTGGGGTACTTACAGGTTTTGACTTTTCATCCATGCCAAAACATTGTAATACCTTTTGAGATAAACAAAGCTTGTCATTCTTCTAATCCCTGCATATTTCCATTCTAAGTATCCTTCTTACTTCACCTAAATCTTTCATTTCAAATTCTCTATTTAACAGTGCTTTCAACATGTTGATTGCTTCCTTATCCTTTGAAGCTATCAACTTATCATCCACGTACAATAAAGAGGTAGATGAAAGATCCATTTTGTAGCTTGCGTAAATACACACAATGATCAAAATTGCTTCGTGTGTATTTTTGCTTTGCCATAAATTGATCGAATTGCTTGTACCACTATCTAGAAGACTACTTTAACCTGTACAATGATTTGTTTAGCTTACAAACCTAATTTTCTTGACCAGCAACTTTAAAACCCTCTGGTTGAGTCATGTAGATTTCTTCTTCTAAGTCACCATGTAAGAATGCCCGTTTTTACATCCAATTGAACTAGTTCTAAATTAAATTACACTACCAAAGCTAACAAAATATGGATGGAGGAATGCTTCACAACTGGAGAAAATACCTTATTATAATCAATTCCCTCCTTTTGAGCGTAGCCTTTTGCTACCAATCTTGCTTTGTAGCGAACCTTATTCTTACTAGGAAATCCATCTTTCTTTGCAAATACCCATTTGCGTCTAATTGCCTTTTTGCTCTTCTTTAACTAAGTTAACTCCCAAGTTTTATTCTTTCGAAGGGACTGCATTTCCTCATCCATGGCCAATTTCCACTTTTATACTTCTGAACTGCTAGCTACTTCACGATAACTAGTAAGGATGTCGACATCTACCACAGGAAATGCATACTCCACTGTATCTCTTAAATGAATAGGTTCTTTGACCTTTCGCTTTTCTTTACGGAGTGTAATTGGTAAGTTAAGATCTGAAGGTTCTTAGGTTTGAACCTCTCCTTCTTGTTCTACTGGTCCATCTTCTTCTTGAGCATCCTCATCTGCCTCTCGAGTGCTTCTATCTATTTGAGCGGATTTTGCTGGGTTCATTGTATTTATTTTAAGCTCCACCTGTTTCAAAGTTTGCTTCACCTGCTGCGAAGTACTGTTGGTCTTTTGCTCATCTTGAGTTACCTTTCTTAATATGGCAAATTCATCAAAGGTAACATCCCTGCTGAAAACAATCTTTTTTTAGGTTGGACACCATATACGATATCCTTTCACCCCAGAAGTAATCCCCATAAATAAGGCTTTCTTTGCTCTTGGATCCAACTTCGATTCTTTTACACGATAAAAGCACTAGAACCAAATACATGTAAAGAATCATAGTCATTTTCAGGTTTTCCAGACCATACCTCCAAAGGCATTTTATCCCAATCGCAGCTAACGGTAAATGGTTAATGAGATGGCATGCATATGTAACAGCCTCAGCCCAATATTGTTTGCCCAACCCAACATTGGACAACATACAACGAACCTTCTCCAACAAGGTCCAATTTATTCGTTCAGCCACCCCATTTTGTTGTAGTGTATCTTTGACCGTGAAGTGATGAATAATGCCTTCATTTTTACAAACTTGCAAAAATCGGTTGTTTCGATATTCCGTGCCATTGTCTAATAAGAGTTTCTTGATTTTTCTTCTAGTTTAATTCTCTATCATCTTCTTCTAAGTGAGAAAAATCCCTAAAACTTCATCTTTTGATTTCATGGTATACACCCAAACTCTCCTAGAGAAGTCATCAACAACTGTAACAAAATAATGTTTACCCCCAAGTGAAGCTGTCCTGGTAGGTCCGCACACATCGGAGTGAATTTAATCCATAATACCTTTGGTATTATATTCTGCAGTGTTAATTTTCACCCTCGTTTGCCTCCCTAGTACACATTCTCCACAGAAACCACCCAATTCGCTAGTCTTTGCGCCTTTCAACAAGCCTTGCTTGGTTAGTGTTTGCAAAGCTTTTTCTCCTGCATGTCCCAAGCGCATATGCCATAATCTCATCATCTCTAAATCTGCATCTTTATTTGTGGCTGCTACAGCAATACCAACAATCGTACTTCCTTGGTAGTGATACAAATTACTTTTCTTGACTCCTTTCATTACTACGAGTACTCTTGAGAAAACTTTTAACATTCCATCTCGTATTATCATAGTGAAATCTTTATCTTCTAAGGTTCCCAATGAAATGAGATTCTTCTAGAATTCTGGCATATATCGAACTTCTGTCAAAACACTGGTTGAACCATCATGATTCTTCAAGTGAATGGAGCCAATTCCAACTACCATGCAAGTTTTATTGTTGGCCATATAGACAATTCCACCATCAATTTCTTCAAAATTGAAGAACCACTCCCTCCTGGGACTCATGTGGAAAGAACATGTTGAATCAAACAACCACTTGTTAGGGTGTGTTGTTGAAGAAAGACAGGATAATGCAAAATTTGTCTTATCATTGTCAATTTTAGCTACACATGCATCCGATGTAGTTTTATCCTTTTTTCTTAACTTAGAACAATCTTTCTTCTAATGCCCTTTCTCATGACAAAAGGCACACTCATCTTTACGTGGTCTGGCTTTAGATTGAGATCTCCCTCTTCTTCCTGACTTTCGACTTTGATCACGACCCCTAACTATAATACCACCTATTTATAGATATTACAAGATTAGAAGTTGTTAAGATTTGAATTTTAAATTTGAGATTTTGAATTTGATTTTATAGAATAAGATTAAAAGATTAAGTTTAAGGATTAAAGATTAGTGGATTGAGATTTTATTCATTTGATTTTAAATTCTAAGTTTTGAATTAGAAAAGAAAAAATAGAATTTTAATTTTTGAATATAAAATTTTGGCTATAAATAGGAGCTAATACTTCCCTTCCCTTCATTGTATTTCTAGACTTTTCAAAATATCTTACTATTATTGACGATCTTCGAAAATTCTGGGTTTTTATTTGTTCCTGAAGTATTGGTCAACCTTCATTAAGCATAGAAATATATAGCATTCTATAATATATTTGAGGTAAGTAAACATAATGATTTCATGAATTATGTTCTTAAGGAAATTATATTTTCTAGACTTTTAAATTGTTTACAAATGATTTGTTAATTGTTCATAATCATTAAATGTTTTATGTACAACATAAATGAGAATTTTACCAAATGTTTGAACATAGAAATATATTTGTATAAATATTTTGCTCATTGTCCATAGATACAATTATGTTACTGTTCTGTTACGATTACTATTATCGTTCTGTTACGATTGTTATATCGTTCTGTTACGGTTATTACCGTTCTGTTATTGATTTATTATTGAACTTCGGAATGCTTTCTACAGTTTTAATTGTATTCTATGTGACACGAGCTTTAATAATTGAATTAAATAGATATTTATAATTATGCTTACATATTTTTGAACAATGCTTTATATATAAATATAAGTTTTTAATAAATCATAAATGTTATACACAAATTTATTTACTGAGTTGACGACTCACTCCTTGTTATTAATATTTTGCAGTTGATTGAAGTTCGAATTGTGAAATAATAGAGATTTTCAATTGAGCTTAGACTATTGGAAAGATTGAAGTTAGTATCAAGTAGAATTTTGGGTATTGTATTTAATCTAAAGAAATATTATCCTGGATCTTTAAGCATTGTAATTGTACGTTAAGATTTATTTACTCTTTTGGTGATTTAATTGTATAATTGAGAATTTTAGAGTTTTGGATTTTATTTCAAATTTGTCATATGTTTTGGTATGGCAAATTTGGGGTGTTATACTAACAACATGAGCCTCTGCTGTTGGGTTCTCCTTGTACTCTTGCTTACTCTTCTTCCTGACTTCATTTGAGTTTAGTGTAGCAGTAACCTCATGGAATATTATAGTTTCCTTCCCATGAAGTAAAGTGGTAATGAGATAATCGTATTTATCAGGAAGTGAAGCTAACAGTATCAAAGCCTTTTTAGTGTACTCTAATTTCTCATCCAAATTCAATAGATCTGTCATCAACAAATTGAATATATTGATATGACTAGCCATCGTAGTACCTGGTTCATATTGAAAGCGATACAACTTGGGTTTCATGTAGAGCTTATTTTGGCTGCTCTTCTTTATGAGCTTATTCTCCAGCTCTTTCCATAACTTATTTGCACATGTCTCCCTCATGAACAGATACTTCTGCTCCTTTGTGAGACATAGCCTAATTGTACCACATGCTAATCGGTTGATCCTTGCCCATTCTTTCTCACTCATCTCAGCTGGCTTTTCCTTTTCAAGAGTAATGTCTAGCTCTTGTTGGAAAAGAATATCAAGTACTTCACATTGCCACATGCCGAAGTTGTTACTACTATTGAATTTTTCTACTTCAAATTTTGTATTTGTTACCATCGGTCTTGTCAATGTAGAGGTCATCGGTGGATTCAAAGATGTAGCGGTATTTGAGACAGATTCTGCCATCATGAAATTAATTATTATAGTTTACAAGCTTACACAATAAAAGTTTAACCTTCGCGTGAATAATGCACTTGAAAATTTTTCAATAAAAACTGAAAGGGTCACAATGGTCCTATTTAAAACCCAAACTCCTTAGGCAATTATAACCCTTTTGATAAAAAATTTCTTGTGGACGTATTCACCCCAGGTGAACCTTTGGCTTTGATACCAATGGTTGGGAAATTGAGGGCCCAATAATTTCTCTAAAATACAAATACTTGTAAAATATAATAATTAAAAAAATTAAATGATGGTTGGGTAATAAATATGCGAAAATACAAAATAGAGAACATTAGAATTTAACGAGGTTCAGCAAAAATATTACCAATGTCCTTGAACACTTGGATCAATTTATTAGTACCAAATTGAGAGAATTGCAAAATTCGAATATAAAATGCAAATACCCATACTTATTAGGTTTAATTGTACATTTATAGAAATTAAATTCAAAATCGTAAATCTTACAGAATGAGGAACTCAATCGAAATCTGCCACCTCTGCAAATTGAAGAAGACGATCACCTCTGTTTTGCTCTGTTTTTCTGTAATTTCTTCTCTTCCGCTTTGAGCTCTTTTTTGAATGAATTATCCTCTTAGTTTATCTCTCTATTTATAGGTAATTGAGAGCTACAAATACCAACAACATTGAGATAAGCAATGACGAAAATTCTTCTTCACCGACCATCACAATCTTAGTAAAAGAAATGCACCTCACACGTTTTCTTTGACAAGAAAATGAGCCACAAATTCTACAAAATCTTCTAATGACGAGAAATAGGAAGCACAACCAAAAGACTACAGTTTTTTAGATATCCGTTGTGGGATGGTCCTTTTGTGCCATCTGTGTTTTGGTAAATTTTCTTTTGTTTTGATTCTTTCATTTTTTATTTCACACCAACTTATTTTTGTTGACATATAATATCAAATTGTCACTTGACTTAAAAGGTAAACCTTGAAGGTAAAAAGTTAAAGAAGAAAATTTATGATAAAATTATTTGAGGAACTAATTGAGAAGATCAATCTCAAAGATGTGAGAAGCCAGAATTATCGTGACAAAGAAAAAAAGCTCTAATTTCTTTTTCTATTAATTTATATGCCAATGGCAAGTCTAGTCAACATTGTTGGCCAAATTGAGATACTTAATTAAAAGAGTGACTGATCGATTAATTTAGTAATCAAAGGTAGTGCAGGTTATAAATCTTTGTTTTACAATTCAGGAACAGAAACTATATAATCAGCAACCGCAGTCCCAAACTATCTGATGAAATTGAGACCAAAAAGAAAAAATCAAAGTGTTAATTTTTCCTTTTAACATATTTATGTACATCACATTTGGGTACAATTACAAAAAAGATATATAAGAAATTCCAAATTTGTTCAATGGCATTTTTGAAAATACAAAATTTCATTAAATTTCCTAGTACTATCTGCCTAAGTAATCGAAGTGCCAATTGAAAAAAGCATCTTGTTAATGTTAATTGAAAATTCACAGTAAATGGATTGTTGGATTTTTCCAAATGCAATCTAACAATCAACTTAAAGTGAAGATAACTTATAAATTATATCGGAGAGCCCTCACTTCCCATATACCACAGCTATATGGCAGCATGACTCCTATATATTCTTGCTGGGTCCAAGATTATTTTTTTATAAAATGGTTTGACTAATTTGACTTGTTTTATTTTGTATTGAAGTTTTGATTCAAATCAATTAATAATTTTTTTAGTAGGATCTTTCATTAATTTTTATCATCCCTTCAAGCCAACGAGAGAAAGTTTTGAGATGTTGTGAACTGCAAAAGAGAAAATGTTTAGATCGTTAATTTTAATTCTTGTTAAGAAAATTTTGCAATTTAATCATAATCGATAGGCATTAATATCATTCTTTTGTTAAGAATATATTTCAATTATACATGATATTGTTTGTAGTCAGCTTTAAATTTCATTTTTCTTTTTATTAATAAAGATTTTATGTTAGCTTCAATAAATAAATATTGAAAGAGAAAATGAGAATTGCTCTGTTAGATTTCCACTTACTACTTTTTTTTTTCTTATTAGCTTCAAATAAAAATACCAAAATATTTTTAAAAATTTTCAAGTTACTGTTGATGGATAATCTAAATTCGGGTCCATTTGCATAGATTCGACTCAGGTAAAATATTTGAAAAGGAAGGTTGTATGGTAATTTTAGTGCAAATACTTAACTAATAATTAATTTGTAACATTAAAAAATTAAATATGAATTTGTAAACTCAAATCAATTTATACGAATTATAGAGAAGAATATTATTTTCAACTAATAATTTTTTATGAAATTAAACTAATAATTTGTTGTAAAAATTAAAAAATTATATCGATAATATTTTAATATTAAAAAAATAAACATGAATTTGTAAATTAAAGTGAAATATCAAACATAAAAAAAAATTAATTTTTAATGAACATTTAAATTAATTTCTAATTTTTTAAATTGATTTGGATTTACAAATTAATATTTAAATCCAATAATTTCTTAATTTTAAAATTTTATAAAAGGTAATTATTAATTTAATGTACATGACAGTATATGCATATAGAGTGTATATAGTATAGTGCATAAATAAATTATTATGATTATATTTAGCCTAGTGACAGGGTGCAAGGTTAAAGTCCTTACTTTTTTTTTTTAAATATAAACTCCAATTGAATTTTAACCAACCCTAGAGCCTGTCATATCTTGTTGAATTTGGGTTACAATCCTAAATCACGATTGATTTGAATTTAGACTTGATCAAACTTAGTTGAGTTTTGACTAAATTCAAAAGTTTACAAAATATCTAAAACCATAATTGAATTTTAATCTAAACAGTACCAAAAACTCAAGTTGGAACGAATTTTTTAAAATCATTAAATTTTAACTTGGTCCTAATTAGAAACTCAGGCCCAATTAGAATCGATCGGATTTGAGTTACAATTCTAAACTATAATTATATTTTAACCCAAACTTGACTAAATCATATTAGAGTTGAATTACAACCCAAAAATTCACAAAAAAAATATTTTAATTTTAATATAAAAATTAATGGCAGAAAAATATTTGAGTATTTTTATCTAATATAAAAAAGAAATAAGAAGTGAAATTTTAATACGGGGAATATGACCATTGTCCCCCTATATTTTTGGCCAATTAACCAAATCACTCCTTAGTTTCAAAAAATTATCCGTTACATTCTGCAGTTTGGTTGATTGACAGAAAATTATTAAATTTATTAAAATACCTTGAATTTTTAACTTTACAAATAAAGTGGGTCTCAATTTATAAAATGTAGATCCCACTAGTAGCCATTTAGAAATAAAATATAAATTTTAAATAAAATAGTATTTTAATAATATTAAATTATACTTATTATAAATTGACATAAATAGGCCTTATAAAATTAAAAAATTAAGTCTTCAAAATATTTTTGTTTAAATTAATTAAATTTTTCAAATTATTTATTTGCTCTCAAAACATTAATTTTTTCGTCAGTTAATCAAACGATAGGACGTAACGGATAATTTTTTGAAATTAAGGGGTGATTTGATTAATTGACAAAAATATAGGAGGACAATGGTCATATTCCCTTTTAATATGGGACAAGTTTTGTTTCCCATATTGAATTTTTTTTTATCTCTTTTATTTTTTCTTTCCTTCCCTATTTCAATCAAACAAGACTTAAGATATGACAGATAAACCCCCAATTATTACGTCAAAATACAAAACACAGTGCTACCGACTAATTATTGAAGACATTCCTTGTGCTACAGTCTGTCGGTAATCATGTAGATTAGTTTAGCTCGCATTACATCAACCTTGTGTTGCGAATTCCTGACTACTATTCAACAATAATATCTCCTCAGATTTACTGCTTAATTAGCGTCTATCCATGGTTTGGTTAGGGTTAACTATAATACATAGCCGCCAACGACCTAGAAGAATAAGGGTTGGCGCCCTCCCTCCCTTTCAACCGAAAAGGAGTTCCAACCATATTCTTTCTCTTAATTGGGAGTGTTAGATCTGATACCAAAATGAAAACATGATAATCACAAGTAATCTTTTTGATGAGAATTTCTTTTTAAAAATGGTTTACTATTTTACTTGAAAATATATAATTAAAAAAGGTTTTGATTTTATGAATATATAATTAAAAAGGTTTTACTCAAAGAACTGTTAGTATGCGACTTTGTTGTACTCTGATTTTATGAATTAATATATAATCCCAGTGGCTACGCATGAAGACAACCTGTATATTGGCGACTTCCGAAGCGTGAAAACAAAATATATTGACTTAATGAAGCGTGAATGCTGCTATTTTAGAATTATAGTGCCTCCACAGAATGTGAATCGAAGAAAAATAACATATCACGACAGCGTTCTGTTAAGTTCGATTTTTCCGGCCGAACGTACCAATTGATATAAAAATATCGCCTGTGGATCCCATGGGAGGTTCCAAGAGTGCCCGTCACTATTCGATCACAACACACAAGGTTTAGCTAATAAGCTACTGTATACGGAAATTAAAAATTAGTAGCCTCCTCGTTTAATATTGGTGGAGTTTGAGGTTATTGTAAATTTTCATACTAGTGTTAGTACTTACCTTCTGTAAATCTTAGCAAAGAAGAAAAATAATCTGGCTCCAAGGAAGGGGAATAGATAGAATGATTGATGTTAATAAAGGAGAAAAAGTAGGTGTGGCATCTAGAACAAGATTTTATATTTTGTTTCCTTTTTGTCCTAATTAAAGTCATAGCAACAATAATTGAATTAATCATTTTGGCTGTATGCTGGAAATGTAAGAAGATATATATGGCTCGTATTCAGTGAGAATGAAATGTAAGAATATTATCACAATCTAGGAGAAAATGATATCCAGCGTTGCCCATGCATGTGTAATTGACAAAAGCTAATTTGTCTTGGCAGTAAACCAATTAAGCTATAAGGATGAAGATTTAGGATACCATATTTACAAATTAACCACATCTTGTGGTTACATGGAGGCCACCTACCTCCTGCGCTGCACAGGATTATTAACATCAAACCAGCAATTTGCGCTAGCTAGATAGATCCACAGAGTGATGTTAGGATGGCAATTTGCTGATCCCCACCTCACAACCATTCAAAATTTTGTGTAAAACCTCTTGCTTTGCCAGCTAAACTTCAAGAATACACATGGATGTGTGGATTTATTCTATGGTTAAATAATTATTATATGTAAGCATCAAGGCACACCGAGTCATGCTCCTTGAACCCTATAAAACCCCCACCATTAACGGCAAATCTCCAAACACAAGAATCCCAAATACCTTCTCCTACAGCCTTACTATAGTAGTCACTGCTAATATACTGTAACCGAAAGGCAATAGAATTTTAGAGATGGGTTCAAAAAGCTCAGCATCTCTTGCTCTCTTTCTCGCACTCAACGTGCTCTTCTTTGCCCTAGTCAGTGCATGCGGCACTTGCCCAACTCCTAATCCGAAACCTAAGCCAAATCCCACCCCCAGCCCATCCAATAAGGGATCCTGCCCAAGGGATGCTCTTAAACTAGGTATATGTGCCGATTTGCTTGGTGGTTTGCTCAACGTCAACATTGGCACACCTCCTAAAACTCCCTGCTGCACTCTTATTCAAGGCCTTGCTGACCTTGAGGCTGCAGTTTGCCTTTGCACTGCCATCAAAGCCAATATTTTGGGCATCAACCTTAATATCCCACTTTCACTCGGCCTCCTTTTGAACGTTTGTGAAAAGAAGGTCCCCAGTGGATTCCAGTGTGCTTAATAATCATACTTTTTTATCTTTGTCTCCGTGGCTTTTTCATGTTCTGCTACTTAATTATGTCATGTAAGTGGTAATTCCTTGTTTAGTCTTTTCCCTTGTTATAGTGGTTACCTTCACATCTTATTGTGAGCTACCTGATGATGAATAATAAGTTTGATTTGTCCAAACTTCTACCGCAAAAACCAGATTCCTTAATAGTATATCCGTATGTCGGTGATTGCATGTAGAATCAGCTTTATTTTAACTTTTATATTATGTTTGTCAGTTCTGAAATTGTCCCTGTTCTCTTAATTTAATGCATACCTATTGTAAACCCTAGCGAAGATTACAAGCCTTCAAAACTCGCAACCATTCAATCCAGCATGGTGGAGAATGAAACAGACCAAAAAGATATAAAAAAAAAATCGTGAGATTAAGGAAGGCCAACAAGAAAGAAGATTTAAATAAGATTGCGGTCTTTGTGCTTCCCCATGCATATATAAAGTATATAGCATATATCTGGACTGTCCATGCATGCATAAAAACGAAAATTAATTTCAATCACAAATTCGCTTGATGTTTGCAACGATTCATTATTTCTGAATAAAAGAGTTTTGTTGTACGTAGAAATTATAGAAAAGCTACTATTTCGAAAAAGCTAATCCTTATCGCAATCCAATTAATTTATAGAAACGTACCACTGAATATTTAATGAAATTTCATTACAAATTAAGTCCCATTATGATATATAGATGATAACATGATATATATTTTATGCCACTTGCCAAGATATGAAAGCCAAAAGTCATATCATAAGTTTGTAAATAAAGTCATACATCATTGATTTGTATCCTTGGCGGAGGTGCAAATTTAATTAGATGTTTAGTGGTTAAGGAAGTTTTATTTGAGATCATCCGTGAATTAGATTCATTCTTGATTACTACAAAAAGAGGGAGGAAAAAAGAAAAGAAAGAAAAGTAATTTGTTTATGAAAAATTGAACACAATCAGTAGTAAGTTTTCATAACAACTGCGTACCTGAACACAAAAAGTAAATACAAATGATCAGAAAATTAAGAAGAAGATCAGAAGACAAAACATATGAAAGAACCGGTCGATAGAAAGTACTTGTTTGTTGTGACTTTTGCCCTTGGAGGAATCGGAAATGGAATGTTGTGTGAGAAAGGGGACAACTGATCAATATTATATATTTCGGGGAAAGCAAAGAAACTTGCTTTGTATATAGGGAGTAATGTCTTTGCCCTTTTCCATTATAATTTTTTGTTTTAAAAAGAAACCTGTTGGAGTTAGAGATAGTGAATAGTTGGCTAGTGAATTGATTTTTAATGCATAATTAATATTATAAATATATAATAATTAAATTTATATTTTAGTTATAATAGATTAATAAATATTTAATTAATTTATTAATATATTACAATTAAATCTCATTTTTTATTTAAAATAAAATTAAATATCTAAAGTTTCTTCTAAAAAAAAGTTATAAGTATAATTTTCATATGCTTTTGTAATTAATAGTCATTGTACACTACCTTCATACTTTAATTAATTATAACATCTACCAGATATAAAATCAAAATTTAAAAATCAAAATACTTTCAACAAGGTGGTTTAATTATAATTAATATACTGGCTATTTTTTTTAACAATTAGTCATTTTTTTCAGCACAATAAAAGTAATTATTTTATAAGTCACACTACTTCAAATTGATTGGTTTTTGCTATACTTTAATTTGAAAATACAACAGTGAAAGTATTTGTTAAATACCAATCATCTTTTTTTTTATTTAATCTCTAATAATTTTATCTAACAATAATTATAGTTTTTGAAGTTAAATATATTGAACAAAACATAATATATTGTAGAATAAATGTTTTATAATAAAATTAGATTTTATTTATAATATATTAATTAATATTGTGTTGTTAATGTGTTATACAATAAATAAATATTATTATTAATATAATTTTTTTTTGATAATGTATTTTTAAAAAGTTTAATATACTTTTATTAAATTTTAGGAGTCTTAAAAATTAGTTTTTCAAACCAAGAGGGTTCGCCTCCCCTTGGAGTGGCCTTTCCGAAACCAGTGAGCCATCACACAAGTCTCCCGCTAACTCATGTCAAGCCCTTTTGAAGATATCTGACTTTTTTCAATTCAAGCAGAGCTCCCTACTTATTATTTTGATAGGAGTAATTTCACTGTAAGTAAGAAATAAGTGATGTATGACAGTAAGGTTAATTGAGCAAAAATATTAAAAAAATAATTGTAAAAAAGTTATTTTCTAATAATTTAAAGTTTTTCTATTATATCCTTAATTCTTTAGTAGATAGTAATATCTAATAATAGTAGAAACCAATTTATTAAAATGAAGAAATTATATCTTCATTTATCATAAAGGTGAAAATTTAGGTACTGGTATATTAATAAACAATATCAAATGAGTATTACTTTTGAATTACTTTTAGAATTTCTTTTACTGTTGATGTGAGATAGTGTACATTCAAAATTAGTACCAATAAATAAAAAATCAAAAGTAAATTTGAAGAGTTAAAAGTGAAATAGAATGAAACATAGAAATAATATACATACATACATATAGTTGTATAGACACATGTACATACTTACATGCATATACACGTGGGAGGAGTGAACATGATGATCTTCTCTCTTTGTGGCAGTAAACAGTAGACTTGCGGGAGAGGACAAGTGGAGATGTGCTCTTTCTTGTTGTAGCATGCAGTAAGGCATGTGGGAGGGGAAATGTGGGTAACTTTCTTTCTCCTCAGTGCCTATATAAACTAGGAGGGATTAGGGAAGAGGCATGACTTTCTTTCAAAAAACTCTGTGAAATCAAACCCTAATTCTCTCCTTTTTCCTCCAAAAACTAGTAGCCTAACTTTATCGTCAGAGAATTTTCACTAGTAACTCCACCAACATCCCTTTACTTACTTTCGTGACACAAATATCTTCCTTGAGATAAGCAACAAAGAAAAACTTGTCTCGGTAGGAAAACCGACAAGGGATACTAAGTCGGTGAGTGAAGTCCAATGCTTCCAAGGACGTTTTTCTCACCTTGTTAACAAATTGTGATTGTTGACTGTAAATTTGTCTACATGGCATCGACATGTCGTGAGGCAAGATTTCAGTACAATAGGCTCATATTTTAAACTTTTTAACTTTTAGCGCTATTTTTAGCTTGACCCCCAAATTTATTGACAATATTCAGAAATAACTTGAAATATTAAAAAGCCAACTACAATGCCCATGTTAATACCAAATCTTCGCTATTCTTTAATAGAAAATAGTTCAATGACACATTTACCCCTATTACAATTAAACTATGTGTGCAAAGATAAAAATAACCCTACGTATATAGTTTTTTTGTCCTTTTCTCTCTCCTTGATATCTTCTCTCTCCCTCCCCTTTTTTCTCTTTAGCTCTTCTCTCCTTTTCTTCCGCCTTTTGCTATCGACTAAGAAGTCATCCTACGATTTCTGTCACAAACTACTAGAGCCGTCACAAACTACTAGAGCCATCACATGCGACCTGCTCAATGGTTTCGCATAGCAATGCCTTGCAACCCAATATATCATGTGCAATGGCTACACATGACACAAGCAAGGCAATGGTGGCCCACTAATAGAGCTGCAACGAGGCAATAAGCATGACACAAGACCACCCAAGGTCATAGAGAGGCCACCATATTAAGAACAAGATTTTTTTTTTATGTGTTTTGATGGAGAATAGAATTTAATTTGACTGTATAGGTGTTGAAATTGAAATCCTAGTTGATTTTGTTTAATTGAAATGAGAAAGCCTGATTTGATTATGAGTAATTGAAAACTTAATTTTATTTTGGCTAATTTGGAACCTTAATTTGATTTTGCAAAACCCTAATTAGATTTTGAAAACTCAATATTGATTTTGACATACTCCAATTTGATTTCTTTAGTACTTGAAACTATAAATAAAATAAATGAATTATAATAATAATTGTTTTATATATTAATTTTGAATCCATCGGCTAAACTAAAATTTCACATACATGAAATATTTTTTTTAAAAAAAAATGCAATTCCTTTTTTACTCTTGACACCATTAAATAAGAACCTTAATAAAGGCATTGTTGATGACTTTTCAATAATTCAAGTTATATTTGAAGATTATCAATAAATTTGGATAAAATTGAAAGTAACCTTGATTTTTAATATTGTTAAACCAAGAAAAGTAATAATTGTATTCATTTTTTTAAGTTTCTCATTGATTTACTATTTCATTTTTTTACTTAAAATAAAATCTGATATTTCAAATTTTTTTAAGATAAATAATTGTAAGTACAATTTTATAATACTTCCTAAAAATATAAAATCCACTTTTAAAATTCATAATACTTTCAATAATATAGTTTATCATAAATTGGTTGCTTTCTTTTAACAGTTAGTTACTTTTTTGTACAATAAAAGTAAAATAATTTTATACGTCGCACTAATTTCGAACTTATTGATTTTCTCTATACTTTGAAAGCACAATATTGAAAGTGTTTGTTAATACTAATATTTTATATTTTACTTATATTTAGCCTCTATTAATTTTATTCAACAAAATTATAGTTTTTAAAACCATAACACTTGAATCTCAAATATGGTTTTTGTTTTTTTAAGTAGTATGATGAATAAACATAATATATCTTACTAGATCATATGGTTTGCCATCATTCAAGGGATGGAAACCTCACTATTAAGGCCAATTACAATTATTTGCGGGTCCAGCATGGAGTCTAGCCTTTATGCTTTTTAATCTTGTACAACTTTCTTCCTTGTAAATTCATGGTGATGGCCTAATATGTACTCCAGAATAAAGTCCATGTGGAGGACTGATGTGAGATTTTGTATAATGTGCAAGTGTACACAGTCACATAAGTAATACAATGGTAAATAAGTTATCGTCTCCTCAGGGATTGTTTAATTAATAAATTGTCAAAATCAACTCTAAACAATTCGGAAGCAACTAATGAGTCAATTGAGATCTAATAGAATTTAAAACAATTTAAGACTAAAAATAACATAGATTATAGAACTCAAATTATAATTACCCAAATAATAGTAAAGAATATGATGACAATGAGTTAGAATCGTTCCATTCTCCTAAAATGCAAGGTTGATAAAAATGCTGCAAAGAAATGCTATAGTAATCTGGGCCTTGTTAACTAAGAATTCTAAATATGTTCATAGTCTTTTTCCAAAGTGATTATGATTTTAATTCCTTAGTTAAACTAACATATTCCTATGCCAATTCAATTTCACGAATACAGTTATAAGCTCCAACTCCCTTAAGTCATGCAAGGTAATAATATATTTCTATATACTCACAAATCAAATTCAAAAGAAAAATAAACTTGCATCAATCAAGTTTGAATCCATTAAAATTAACCCTTCTAGTATTAATTTTGATTCAGCAACTCACTAATGATGGCCAAACATAAGCAAGTGTTAATCAATATTTTCACAAGATTGAACAAAGTTGAACTACTTTAACATTTCTTGCAACAAAATGTTCCAATTTATATTATAGGGTTCATCAACAATTCTAGCTACTAAGAAATTAGTTCATATTCAAAAGCTTAAAAATATCCATATACAACTTAACCATTATTTCACAAGAGTTTAAGAGAAAAGAGAATTAAAATACTAAAAAAAAAAGTAAGAAAAATCAAGCCCAAGGTTGATGTCTCAAGTTGGCCCTTCTTCCTCTTCTTCCTTTCTTCAAAAGCAGTAGCCTTTTTTCTCAGAACTCTCCTCCCCAAAACTTTGCTAAAAATGTGGATATATCCTTCCCTTGACGGCTAGGTCACTTTATCTTGAGTCAAGACAGTGTCCTAAAAGGAAAATTTTCCTTTTTTTCTCCCTCCACGTCGTTTTATTTTGTCCAGCTCATTAAGTGGTTCAATTGCTCCCCACGTCATCCAATTCATTCCACCTGCTGATTTCTTTACTGTGACAATAATGCTGTATCAACTGGGAAGTTCCTTTTTCAGGTCTTGTTTTCAATGTTTCAGCATTAATACAGATAAAATAAAATAAAATAAAAAGAACTTGGACTCTTACATAACATAAAAGTAAAACTAATCAAATTGAATATTCACAAACACAAATAACTCTAATTAAATAATTTTTTAAACTCAAAAGCATCCTAAATAACTATATAATTTAGAGTTATCATACCCCCAAACTTAAACCATTGCTCATCCTTGAGTGATAACTTTAAAAGTAAAAACTGACAACCATCTAAGTTAACAAAAGACAACGACAGAACACAACCACAAGCCAAAACACGACAACATAAATGCATAATAAACATGAGAAGATATGCCTTAATTAGTATCATGCTTAAATTGGGGAATTACTCTAAGAAATTTTAGTACTTAAGGCACGTTGATTTTACCTCTTGCATGAGCTTTGAACTAGTATTTCCCAAATGTTGATAATGCTAAGGAATAATGACTCAAGTGCTTCTTTCTTGGTTAAGTACACAACATTTCCCAATCATTCTTAATTCCCTAAATCAAGCTAGATCTCGATCTTAAAGCCTAATTAGTGTCCCCATAGGTTGATTTATCAAATCCCTCTTCACTAATGTAGGTTAGCTTAGCGCTCTAGATCTTTAGGTCTTTATCTGGTTGTAATGTAGGCTAGGCTAGGGATATGGAAAATAAGGAAACTTTTCTAGCTTAACCAACCCTAAAACTTAGCTTGCCCTAAAATCTCAACTGAAACTTTCTTAATACCCCAAAACAAACCAACACTTCTGTTTTCATTCTCCTTGTTTTTTTTTCAAAAATTGTAAGGTTGAACTATAATTCCTCCCCCCAAACTTGAATCATACTGTACTAGGGCAAAACTAAGTATAAGGTTAGGTGGGATAAAACGGAGGAGCAAGATAAAAAGGATATTAGCTAAAATTTATTTCATTGGGTTTTCAACAAAAATAGGCCAACAAGCTCAAAATGGGTAACAATGGAAATAATGCTATGGGTAGGCTTGAAAAGGCTCAAACAATCCAACAAATATGCCTAAGTCCTTTCCAGCTCGCTAAGCTTCCTAGGATTTTGCCTCAAGGGAATTTTTAAATCAATTCTAGGAACTTAGACTTTCACAAGCATCCAACTTTTTCTAGGGTCTCAAAAGTTTTTAGTTAAGCTATGCACAATGACAATTAGGACTGGCACTATAGTCAAAATTCGCTAACATCATTATCATTTGAGTACAACCAATATGCTGCCCATGCAAGAGTCGCTGATTCTCCAAATTTGTTTTTCATCATCGAACCTCAAGTTTAAGCACTAACTACAGTAAAATGAATCCTCTCAAAATATGTACCACTAGAACACAAAGAACTAAACAAAACAATACACAATCATAGAACATACATACATCCAATCTTAAAGAGGTGCTATGTCCTCACTGCACAAAGAGTGACCAAGCATGCACAATACTAAATAACAAACAACTAAGTACTCACATGAAATAAAGCATGCACAATGACTAACATAATCAACAAAACAAAACAAAAGAAATTAGTAAATAACAAAGAACTGGGTTCAGAGAATTCCCTCACTAATGGTCGGACTCCTCCTCGGAAGGCACGTCCTTAGGGCTAGCAACGACACTCCATGGGCCACGGATGTCTATGGGAAAATCAGGAAATTAAGGAATGGGATTGGTAAAATTCCTTTGCAATGCTCTTTTTATAGCTTGATCACACTGATGACTGTACTCCCAAAACTTGTGCAACCTTTCAAAAATGCCTGAAAAGTCACTCGAATAACTGGATTTCGCAGCCTAGGATGTGATGAGAGGCGGATCACGATTTGCTGGGTATTTTATCCCAGTGTCTCGAAGTAAATGGTTGATAGTGTGAATGCTGATTGAGCCTTTGTTAAATAATACCTCTTTGGTAGGTCCAGCTCCAAAAATGACACCTACCTGCGCACATAACATGGTATTGGTAGATGGAAAGTAGAGCCGACCTGCAGCTTTGGAGACACACTTCCTCATTTCGACCAAAATAATGCTTTCAATGTTGATGGAAAGACCAATGAGTAGGGCATAAATAAGTAGAATTCTACTCAGGGATACCGTATCATGGTAAGTTGTGGGCCGCAGACGAAATTTGATGAAGTGATACCAAACTCTCACAGCAGGTGTTAAGGCAATCCGCATAACAGTTTATTTTTCGGTGGTAGATACTATCCACTGAGTACCCTCTTTGGTAGTTATTTGCAATGCGTCATTAATCTATTCTTCAGTCACCATTTTCAGAAATTCAGAATATTCGTTCGCAATGTCAACTAGCCTATAGACTTGGTTTATGGCGCCAATAGAACAATCAACCTCGGTGCCCCTCACCGTAACCACCTCTTCCTTAGGGTCTAACCAATTTGCATAAAACTCTTTCACACTGCAACTAAAGGAGGATAAGGATTTTGAACAAACTTATGCCAACCTCGTTGAACAATTACCTCTAAGACATAGGAAGGCAACTCAAGGGATGGTGAAGCTTGCATGTGGAACCCTTTTTCAAGCAACAGCTTCTTGTTTTTCAAATGCTCCTCAAAATGTTCTTCTACCTCATTTAAAATGAATCGTGGGCAGTCTTTGAGTTTTCTAGCCTTTTGCTTTGTTTTTGGCATGATGGACAATACACAAAAATGCTTTTTGATATTGGAATCGTGGAGATTAAGGACCAAAATTTCAAACTAGAAAATGAATTGATCGGCGCCGGTATGGTGAGATAGGAAGTCAGTGAGTAAATGTGTTGGCTGGTAGTTTGAAATAGCGGTGATCTAGACTATTTGCAAGGTGGTCGGACAGAGAGTAGGGGCTAGCCGACGATTTGCGGTGGTGGCTTAGTGCTACGGATGGTAAGCGGCGACTAAAAGAGAAAAAGAGAAAGGCGAATAGTTAGATGTAGGGTAGGCAAATAGAAGAAACCAATTTATTTACTTATAAATATATATTTTTTATTTTTTATTTTATTTATTTTATTATTATTATTATTATTAATATATATATTTATAATAAAAAACTATAAGGGGTGGGGTATATGTGTGCAACCGCGCACTACAATTTGTCATCTCCTAGGAAAAAAATTAATCAGCCCAAGGAAATGCTATAGGAAGTTTTACTACAACATTGTCTTGTCTCAAAATTTTCCAGTTGTGTGGTTACACCTTTTGTAGGTTCCATTATGCAACAATTTCAATAATAACCCTTTAAGCCAATGTTTGTATACTAAACCATTATTATCTTGCACCCTAAACACCTGCAACACAATAAGCACACCAAAAATATCAAGTGAAAGCAGAAAACAAAAAGAAAACAAAATAATACTTAAACGTGTATTTATAATGATTTTGGGTTACTTTACAAAGATACTCCTTTAATTCTAGCAACCAAGAATTTTAATTTCTTTCAAGGATCCTCTAAAGAGATTGAGGTCTTGTGTTGCTCAATCTCACCACCCTAATAATGCTTCAACCTTTGTCCATTCACCTTGAACTCTCTCTCGGATTGTTCATCTCGGAAAGCTCCTACCCTGTAAGGATAAACCTTAATTACCATGAAAGGACCCGACCATCTTGACTTGAGCTTGCCTAGAAATATCTTTAATCATGAGTTAAATAGCAACACTCACTGGCCTTCTTCAAACACTCGTGGTTGAATGTGCTTGTCATGCCAACGTTTTGTTTTCTCCTTGTAAAGTTTGGCATTCTCATAAGAAAACAAGCGCATTTCCTCTAACTCATTCAATTGCAACATTCCTTTCTCACCAGCAAGTTGTAAGTACATGTTAAGTGCTCGAATTGCCCAATAAGCACGATACTCTAGCTCTATCAGTAGGTGATAGGCCTTACCAAACACTAGTCGATATGGTGACATCCCCAATGGTGTTTTGAATGCAGTTCTATATACCCATAGAGCATCATCTAGCCTCTTCGACCAATCCTTACAATTGGGGCTAACCACTTTCTCCAAAATTTCTTTAATCTCTCGATTAGACAACTCAACTTGTCCATTGGTTTAGGGATGGTATGCTGTAGCTATTTTATGCTTCACACTATTTCAACAATAATTCATCCAACAACTTATTTATGAAATGCGTACCTTCAGTGCTTATGATCACCCTCGGAGTACCAAAGCGAGCAAACACCTATTTTTGCAAAAATTTCATCACCACCTTAGCATTGTTAGTGGGAGATGCAATTGCTTCGACCCATTTAGACACATAGTCGACAACTACTAAGATGTATAAATTCCCAAAAGATGGAGAAAGAGGCCCCATAAAGTCAATCCCTCAAACATCAAATAATTCCACTTCTAAAATATTGTTTAAAGACATTTCATTTCTCCAAGAGATATTCCCCACTCTTTGAGATCGATGACATTTCATCACGAAAGCTTGGGCATTTTTAAATAGTGAGGGCTAGAAAAAACCTGATTAGAACACCTTTGTAGCAGTACGGGGTCCACTAAAATGACCTCCACAAGGTGAAGAATGGCAATGATATAATATGTCCTCTATCTCTTGCTCCAGAATGCACTTTCGAATAATTTGGTCTGCATCTTGTTTGAACAAATAGGTTCTTCCCAAAAGTAAAATCTTACATCATGTAGGAACTTCTTCCTCTATTGGCTTGTCATCTCTGAAGGCATCAACCCACTAGCTAAATAATTAGCAAAATCTGTGAACCAAGGTAATTCTTGAGACTATTGAACCGCAAACAATTGCTCAACTGGAAATATTCTTTTCATTGGCAGTTGATCACTTGATTCCTTGTTCCACTCCATTCTTGACAAATGATCCGCTACTTAGTTCTCCACACCTTTTCTATCTTGAATCTCTACATCAAACTCTTGTAAGAGCAGTGCCCATCTAATCAAGTGAGACTTTGCATCTTTCTTTTCTATTAAATACTTGATAGCAGAATGGTCCGTATAGATAGTCCCTTTAGTGCCCACTAGATAAGATTGAAACTTGTCAAAAGCAAAGGCACCTGTTAAAGTATGGCTGGCATAGTAAATTGAATGAAAGATCTTGTTTTTTCACCGCCCCAATACCGCTCCCACTACGTAGTCACTTGCATCGCACATCAACTCAAAAGGCAAATTCCAATTCGATGTGACAATTATTGGTGCAGCAATTTATCTATTCTTTAACTCTTTGAAAGCCTTCAAACATGCTTCATCAAAGTAAAATGGGGTATCTTTCTCCAATAAGTTGCAAAAGGGCTTAGAGATCTTACAAAAATCTTTTATGAACCGTCGATAAAACCCTACATGCCCAAGAAAACTTCTTATGTTCTTTACTGCAATGGGTGGTGGTAGCTTCTTAATGACTTTTTTTTTAGCTCGGTCAACTTCAATCCCTTGTCTTGATACTTTATGCCCTAAAACAATACCCTCTTTAACCATAAAATGGCATTTCTCCCAATTAAGGACGAGATTTTTGTCTTCACATCTTTGTAGTACCTTAGCCAAATTTCTCAAACATTCATCATATGAATCACCAAATATTGAAAAGTCATCTATAAACATCTCCAAAAATTGTTCTACCATATCAGTGAAGATGGCTATCATACACCTCTGAAATATCGCTAGAGTGTTGCATAAACCAAAGGGCATACTTCAAAAAGCAAAGGTCCCAAAAGGGCAGGTGAAAGTGGTTTTATATTGATCTTCCATTGCGATGGAAATCTGATTATACCCAGAGTATCCATCAAGAAAGCAATAATACTCCTTTCCTGCAAGTCTGTCTAGCATCTGATCAATGAAAGGAAGAGGGAAATGATCTTTTCGAGTGGCTTTATTCAACTTTTTATTGTCCATGCATATTCTCCATCCTGTCACAATCTTTGAAGGAATCAACTCATTATTCTCATTCTTTATCACAGTGATCACACCTTTCTTTGACACACACTGAACAGGACTCACCTAAGAGCTATCCGAAATAAGATAAATAATGTTTACATCTAACCACTTGATGATTTCCTTATTTACCACCTCTTTCATAATCGAGTTGAGTCTTCGCTGGCCTTCAATAGACCCTTTTTCACCATCCTCTAAGAATATCTTGTGCATACAAAAAGAAAGACTAATTCCCTTAATATCCGCAAGGGTCCACCCAATAGCCTTTTTGAATTTTCTTAACACATCAAGTAATTTGCTTTCTTGCTTATCAGACAACTCTACTGAAATGATAACGAGCAAGGTAGAAGATTCTCCCAAATAAGAATATCTCAAATGAGACGGTAAAGTTTTTAATTCTAACTCTAGAAGCTCCTCTACTCATAGGCTTGGTGCTTTAAACACTCTAGACGAGAGCTCCAAAGATTCAAAGTCCCTTCTAGTTTGTAGTCCCTGTGAATTAGCTTCTAACCAAGCTATATGATCATCTTCATCGTCCTCTTCTTGTGAATCAAACAACAAAATCCGTTTTAGAGGATCATCAAAACATTTGCTTTTCAATCCCTTTTGTGTTAAAAAATCCACCACTGACACATATGGGCACTCCTTAGCATAATCTGGAAATTTCATTACCTTAAACACATTGAATGTCACTTGTTCATCCTACACTCTCATAGTCAATTCACCTTTTTGCTCACCAATTAGTGTTATGCATGTAGCAAGGAAAGGTCTCCCCAGAATAATAGGTACCTCCCTGTCGGCCTCGTAATCCAACACAATAAAATTAGCAGGAAAAATGGATTTATCAACCCTCACCACACATCTTCAATTTTTTCATCTGGATGAGCAAGGGATCTATCTGTAAGTTGAAGTGTAACTGTAGTGGGTCTGACCTCTCTAACTTACCTGAAAATTAACATTGGTATCAAGTTAATATTAGCTCCCAAATCACATAATGCTTTCTCTCAATAAGAGTTGCCAATAGAACATGGAATAATGAAGCTCCCTAGGTCTCTCATCTTCGGAGGAAGCTTATTTTGCAGAAAGGAGCTTCATTCTTTGGTGAGAGCCACTGTTTCAAATTCTCCCAAGCATCTCTTTTTTGTGAGGATGTATTTCATGAATTTCACGTAATTGGGCATTTGCTCTAATGCCTCCACTAGTGGAATATTTATATGCAACTGCTTCAACACATCAAGGAACTTTTGAAATTGCTTATCCTATTGTTTCTTTTGTAAACATTGAGGAAATGGTGGCTGTTGTCTCAATTTCTGCATTTTTGGGCTGTTTTGCTGTGAGAAAAATGTTGTAGCATTCTGGGTAGAGACAAATTTTGTCAGACTTGAAATTTCTGTTTCTTTTCTCTTTTCTTTATTACTTTGGATTGAAGAGGGCTCAACCACTTACTTAGGCTTGCTCACAAGCATCTCTAACTCTTTCCCACTCCTCAACGCGATTGCCTTACAATGCTTTTGCTATCTCTCTTCGGATTTTCTATGTCACTAGGCAAAGCTCCATGGGATCTAGTTCTCAACTCATTAGCTAGTTGCCTAACTTGATTCTCTAAGTTCTTCAACGAAGCTACTTAACTCTGAATCAATGCATCATTTTTAGCTATATATTCTCTCATCAAGGTTTTTAGAGAATTAAGTTGAATTGTTTGTGGAGGTCTCGGTTAAGTGTTTTGTTGGGGAAATCCTGGTGGATAAGTGGGCCTATTGGGCATAAGAGAATTACTTGGGCCAGCCCTTGGACCAGCCCAAGAAAGATTAAGATGTTGCCTCCAACTTGGATTATAACTATTAGAGTATAAATTATTCCTATTTTGATTTCCAACGAAATAAATAGAAGCAGGATTATATGGGCAATTTTTATATGCGTGACCATCACCATAATAAACACAAGATACTTCTGCTAACTACCCCTTTTGCAACCTCATTCTCATACTTATAGTTTTAAGCATACTAGACATTGAAGAGACTTGGGCTGCTAAAGAAGTCAATACATCTACCTTATGAATACCAACCACTTTTCTCCCTGTAAAAGCTCTAGTAGTGGGCCACTGATAGTTATTGTTGGAAATTCTCTCCAAAATCCCATAAGCCTCATTATAAGACTTAGCAAGTATAGCCCCATTAGCCAAAGCATCAATCACCATCCTTATGTGAGCATTGAGACCATTATAGAAGGTCTCTATCTGAATACAATGAGGAATGCCATGGTGCAGACACTTCCGTAACAACTCCTTGAAACGCTCCCATGCTTCATATAACGACTCTTCATCTACTTGTTGGAAGGTTGTGATTTCGTGTCTAAGCTTGGCATTCTTCGTAGGAGGGAAATACTTCGTCAAAAACCTTTCTGCTAGCTCTTGCCAAGTAGTCACTGAATCTGAAGGTAATGAATTCAACCACGCCCTTGCTCTACCTTTCAATGTATAAGGGAACAACTTCAACCTTAGTGCATTCTCGGTAACCCCAGGCAGCTTGAAAGAATCACTCACCTTTATAAATAAGCGAAGATGAAGGAGAGAATCTTCCGTAGGCATCCCACTAAATTGACCCACAGTTTGAAGCATTTGGAACATGACAAGCTTTAATTCAAACTAGGGTGCTTAAATTTCAGGTCTCACAATACCAAGATTCAGCTCATTAAAAATGGGAACTGCATATTCCCTTATAGTTTAATCCCTATCATCAGCAATAACCACTGCATTCTGACCATTAACAACACCTACATCATCAACCATCTCAATAAATCCAGCTTGAACCCATTGTTCTCTCCTTCTTCTTCTGAATGTACGTTCAATTTTAGGGTCAATGGGATATAAATCAGGTTTGGCTGCTTTCTCATACACTAGGTTCACTAGCCTTGTAAAATAGAAAGCAACAATTAAAAAAAAATAAAATTAAACCAAATTGCAAAGAAATTGATTTTTCTTTCAATTAATTCACTTCTTTCACAATCCACGGTAACGGCGCCAAAAACTTGATGTGAGATTTTGTATAATGTGTAAGTGTACACAGTCACACAAGTAATACAATGGTAAGTAAGTTATCGTCTCTTAAGGGATTGTTCAAGTAGTAAATTGTCAAAATCAACTCTAAACAATTTGAAAGTAACTAATGAGTCAATTGAGATCTAATAGAATTTAAAACAATTTAGGACTAAAAATAACATAGATTATAGAACTCAAATTATAATTACCCAAATAACAGTAAAGAATATGATGACAATGAAGTAGAATCGTTGCATTCTCCTAAAATGCAAGGTTGGTAAAAATGCTGCAGAGAAATGTTATAGTAATCTAGGCCTTGTTAACTAAGAATTCTAAATACATTCATAGTCTTTTTTCAAAGTGATTATGATTTTAATTCCTTAGTTAAACTAACATATTCCTATGCCAATTCAATTTCACGAATACAGTTATAAGCTCCAACTCCCTTAAGTCATGCAAGGTAATAATATATTCCTATATACTCACAAATCAAATTCAAAGAAAAACTGAACCTGCATCAATCAAGTTTGAAACCATTAAAATCAATCCTTCCAGTATTAATTTTAATTCAGCAACTCACTAATGATGGCCAAACATAAGCAAGTGTTAATCAATATTTTCACAAGATTAAACAAAGTTGAACTACTTTAACATTCCTTTTAACAAGATGTTCCAATTTACATTATAGGGTTCATCAACAATTCCAGCTACTAAGAAATTAGTTCATATTCAAAAGCTTAAAATATCCATATACAACTTAACCATTGTTTCACAAGAGTTTAAGAGAAAAGAGAATTAAAATACTAAAAAAAAAAGTAAGAAAAATCAAGCCCAAGGTTGATGTCTCAAGTTGGCCCTTCTTCCTCTTCTTCCTTTCTTCAAAAGCAGTAGCCTTTTTTCTCAGAACTCTCCTCCCCAAAACTTTGCTAAAAATGTGGATATATCCTTCCCTTGACGGCTAGGTCTCTTTATCTTGAGTCGGGACAGTGCCCTAAAAGGAAAATTTTCCTTTTTTTCTCCTTCCACGTCATTCTATTTTGTCCAGCTTATTAAGTAGTTCAATTGTTGTCCACGTCATCTAATTCATTCCACCTGCTAATTTCTTTGCTACGACAATAATGCTGGATCAACTGGGAAGTTTCTTTTTTAAGTCATGTTTTCAATTTTTCAGCATTAACACAGATGAAATAAAATAAAAAGAACTTGGACTCCTACGTAACATAAATGTAAAACTTATCAAATTGAATATTTAGAAACACAAATCACTCTAATTAAATAACTTTTTAAACTCAAAAACATCCTAAATAACTTTATAATTTAGAGTTATGAAGGACATTCTTTGTAGGCGTAGAGTTTGTATCATTTCTACATGTTTGCTGTGTGCAAACCTTTCCTCATCTGAATCAACGAAGCATCTTTTTCTTACTTGCTGTTTTTCTCATCAGGTTTGGCATTGACTTGCAAGCAGATTTCGTGTTGTTTTTCCTTCCTTGTCTTTGATTAATGCTCTTTGGCAACGGATCATGAATCGACATTTCATCCCTCAATTATTTAACATCTAGTTGGCGAGTGTTCTATATGTTTTTTAGTATCTGGAAGGCTAGAAATTGGCTACGATTTGAGAATGATATTCCTTACTTGCTTTGGTTACAGTCACATATGCTTGCTCATGCTCGACATTTCGTTGACTTTTGCCCTAGCTTTGTTAATTATGGCTTGGACAGGGAAATATTAACTTCTCTTGGTATCCCGTGGCATCTTGGAAGGCTCCAAATATTCTCATCCTTACTTGGCATCCTCCGATGGTGGGTTGGATCAAGGTAAATACAAATGGGTTGGCTAAAGGCAATCTAAGGGCGGTGATATTGGCGATTGAACTTGCTTATGATCATGTGTTGTTGAATCTCTGGTTAGAAAGTGACTCACTTTTGGCCCCTTACCTCTTCCTTCAAGGTTCTGCTAATCCATATTGGGTGTTACGTAATAGGTGGTATAATTGTCGTCATTTGATCTCTTAGATGAATTTCGTTGCTCTCGCACTTTCAAAGAAACTAATTCTGTTGTTGATGCATTGGCAAATTTGGGTCTTAGCTGTGACTCTCTTAACTGATGGTTGGAGTATCCACCGTCTATTAGTAGTTTTATTTCTCATGATGCAAGTGTTTTACCTTGTTATAGATTTTCATAATTTTTTCTTTTCTTCTTTAGTTTGCTTCATGATTTCTAAAGGGTTAGGCCCATTATTTAAAAAAATATATTTTTAAAAAATATTATGATCTATATCTGCTAAATTTTCGGGATCTAACAACAATTTTTTCTAACTAAATATTACTTTAATTTACATCATCATAACAATTATTACATAATTTTAATGAATGTAAGTGCACATGTCGCAAGTAATAAAGTGATAAGAAGTTGTCGATCCCACGAAGAATGTTAATTCTATAATTACCGAATATGATTAATTACGAACTTATCTAAAGAAACGAAATACCTTTTGATTGCAAAAGTTAAAATAGATTAAATTTTACTACTAAGCAAATTAATTAAAAGATTCAACTAATAGAAAAATATAGGGCTAATGATTTTATCGTATTTGGTCGCATCCAATTCTTCAATTGATGTTATTCTAATTTAGAATCCGTGTTGCTAGTTAATTATCCTAATTTATTCGACAGTCTCTCTCGAGATCAACCGAGCCTACTTCGTATCTAAAATTTTACTATATCTCTATATGAAATTAATTAAATGGATGTGCATTACGATTAGTAATAATTTCTAATTAAACTATGTAAATCATATTAGTAAAACCAACAAAACTTGGATTACGAGTTTGTTCATTGAAATAAAATAATCTCAAATCTACCTTTCCACAAATATACCAAAAATATGTTTGATGCTAGTCCAATGTCGTCGACTGGGCTTAGAACTAAATATGACTAATAAGTTCACAAAAAAGGTTATGTCTGGTCTGATACACTGTGTCAAATATAATAAAGTACCAATGGCATTGTCATGTGGTACTTCTAAATCAAGTATCTCTTTCTCCTCTTATTTATGTTAAAAATGATCCTTTTTAAGATCAAGAGACTGAATAAACATAGGAGTACTTAACGGCCAAGCTTTATCCATGCTAAATCTTTTAAACATAAGCAGATTAATGAATTCGTTAGACTTATACTTGACCTATATGTCAAGACAATATTTGGCTTTCCCCAAATGTTTCATTTCAAATTCCTTTTTCAAGTATTCAATAGTTTTTAAGAGCTCTTCAGAAGTTCCAATTAAATTCATTTCATCAACAAAAACTACTACAATAGCAATTCTAGACTTTGATTTCTTTATGAGTACATATGGACATATAGGATTATTAGCATATTCTTTTTCTATCAAATATTTGCTTAAGCGATTATACTACATGTGTCCAAATTACTTTAATCCATACAAGAATCTCTGTGATAAGTGCGTAGAATACGTATTTATCGGGTATTTCGAGACTTGAATTGTTTTGTAAATTCTCAAGTTTAGTTAATATTTGATGAATTTTAATGTTTTGCATAGAAAAGATAGCAAACAGGCATTGAAGATGAAATCGACTCGAAAAAGCAACGTCGAAAAAGTTGCAAAGGAAACAGGGACTAAAACGCAAAGCTGAAGGGACCAAATTGCAAAGAAATCAAAGCTGGAGGGGATGGTGCGGCCACACCATGGCATGGCGCGCCAGCGCCATACCCATGCTCCAATCTTATTTTGGCCACAAGGATGGCGCAGCAACGCCACGGAGGTGCGCGGCCGCGCCACCCATTCTGTCCCATAGCTCCCCAGCGAGGATTTTGGGCGCTCCAGCGCCCCATGGATGTGTTTGGATGATTTTGGGCCGTAAGATCATCACTCAATAGCTTGATTTGAGTATCTTTTAGGTTTATATGATTTTAGGATGATGGCCACCAAAGGGAGGAGGCAACCTAGAAGAGAAATTGAGAGGTTTTTTAGTGAGAAAGAGGAAGAACAAGTGAAGATCCTAAAGAGAGAAGTTAAGTGATTCAAGTTGGAGCCCTTGGAAGAGGACTTGAAGGAGGATCATTGAAGCTTGGATTTCTAGTCTAGTTTTCCTAAACTCTTTAACTCTCAATTTGTATTTCATTTGAACTTTAATTGTTAAACTTTATGATTATGGAATACATGTTGATTGTTATGTTGTTAATTGTGATGGTTGGCTAGTTTTCTTAATCTAGGGTCTTGATGGATCTTGTCTAAACTATGTTTTAATTAATTAGCATGTGATTAATGTTGTTATGGTTTGATTCACTTGTGTTTATCTTGCTTAATGTTTTGATTTGTTAATTAATTAATGAATTGGTTAAATTGGATATGGATAAATTAAGTCTTGGGGAAGATTAATTTGTTTGTCGAACTAAGTGAACACAATCTAGATAGTTGTGAGACCGAGAGGTAATCGACATCTAGATAATCAAGTTAACGAATAGGATTTTAATAAACCGAAAGGTGAATTGGGTTCTAAGTGTTAAATAACAAGTAATGCATAATGAGAGTGTGATTATTCGGGTTAGATAGGGATATGAACTTGAATTATTGTGCATAAAATCTTAAGTTACTCTCGGGAGAGGTGTTAAGGTTGACTTAAGTCTTGTGATTAGTGAATTAGATCAAAACGCATTAATAATGGCCAATTAGAAGAAACAAGTGATTGATAAGTAAAATCAAGACCCTAGGTAATTCATCTTTGCATATTTCATCATTTATAAATTCTTAAACTTAATTTCTATTCCAAATTAGTTCATATTTGTGTTTTAGTTTATTTTCCATTATAATTTATTGATCTAGTTTGCTTAGATAAAAATGACCTTTCAAGCTATAGTACTTAGTATTTAATTTGAATATCAATCCTCGTAGGACGATATATTTTCTTATTACTTTATTATTTGATACGACCCGTGCACTTGCGATTAGCATAGTCGCAATGACTCTGTAACTTGAATGAATATAAATTACAATTTGTTGATGTATATGCTTTAGCCATTTAAAATGTTTCAGGGATTGTCATATAAATGTCAACGACAAGTGACCTATATAAGTTATCACTATATCCATAAGACGCATATCAAGTCTCTTTGAAACTGCCAAACTTATCATAAACTGAAACATAATAGCATCCTCACATGAGAACATGTTTCATCAAAATCAGTTCCACGTCTCTGAGAAAAACCTTAAGTGACGAGTTGTGCATTATATCTAATGATCTCATTATGCTTATTACGTTTCCTTACAAATGTTCATTTATATCTATTGGATTTGATGACATCTTCAGGTCTTTGGACTATAGGCCCAAATACTCTACGTTTGGCAAGAAAAGTGAATTCTGTTTGAATTACTTTTTTCTATAAGGTTAATCATACCTTTGTCTGCATTCTTCACAGTTTGTGGATCGTAATCATCTCTCATAATTTTAGTAGCTACTATAGATGAAAATACGTTGTCAATAACTATTTCATTACAATCTCACACCACATGTATATACACATTTGTAGACTTTTCTTTATTTCAAGATTTTTGTGCCACGTCAGGGGTTAATGCTTCTTTAAAAGCTTGTGTCACTTCAGGGACACATGTCACTTTACGACTATCAGCTCTTCAAAAGCTAGTGATTTAGAAAATATATGTATACTTATTGCTTTAGCATTATTTTCAATAGGATCCTGATTTTTAAATCATTTTTTCTCAAAATAATATCTTTTTAACTAATTGGTCTACCACGATTCTGGCATGTAACAGATGATTCAACAACTGCCTTTTAATCACATTGTTCTTCAGGAACAATCACCCAGCTAATGTATTAGGAGTTGGTATATATGAGTTGGTCACTCTTACAATATTAGTAAATGCATTTGGTAATTGATTTGTAACTTGCTGAAGTTGCACTATCCCTCGCACTTTATTTTTGCATTAATTAGTGTGATGATCAAGATGAGACATAAGAGATATTTTCAAGAAAGTACATTGCCTTACTTCATAAGGCATTTTGTTTTTTTCCTAGTATTGGAAAAACTATCTCATTAATATGCAATTTGTAAACCGTGCAGTAAAACCTGTCAAAGGTTCAATATATCTTGATAATAGATGGTGAATTAAAAACAAACATAAATCCCCAAACAATATTGAGGTCTCAACTTAGTACATTGTGAATGTACTATAGAAATATATACAATACAACCAAAAGTACGTAGATGGGATATATCAATTGAATGACCAAATACTAGTTGTAGTGAGGAATATTGATAATAAGCTGTAGATCTAAGGCAAATTAATGTTGTAGCATATAATATAATATGTCCTCGTGTAGAGATTGATAATTTAATATGCAACAACATAGTTCTAATAAGTACCTAGAGTCTTTAAATGAGTGATTCGACTAATCTATTTTAAGTATGAATATATGGAACTAGATGCTCTATATCAATCCTCGTTGATGTGCATAATCATCAAACACTTTAGAAGTAAACTTACCAGCATTATCCAGATGTATATCCTTGATTGAGTGATCAGGAGCAATGTGCCCTCAACTTTATAACATGTGCAAGCAATCTAGCAAATACAACATTACTATAAATAATAAACACACATGTGACCATTGGGTGAATTAAGAACATAAAGTAATATAATGATCCACTAGATGGGTGAATTGACCCACAAATGTCTTCTTCAATTCTTTGTAAAAATAGTGGAGACTCAAATCTAATTCTAGAAGTAAATGGTCAATCAAGCGACACAAGTATTCTTATTAGACAATAGAATCTTCTGGTTCTTTGATGAATATTTATAAGAATTCTCAATAATTTTATGCGTCATTGTAAATCTTAAGTAACCAAGGTAATCATGTTATAATATAAATTTTAAGATCATTGAACTTCTGGCTCATTATTGCGTAGCTTTCAATTTCATATATGATTGTATAATACAATCCATATAAGAAAGCTGGAAGTTTTTTTAGTATACATTTCTTGCCTAAGACATTACAGATAATAGAGAGACTCTACTTAATTTTCATTTAAAGTCTCAATATATATTCGTTTCAACCGATATCTTTCAATCTAAGTAAATTTCTACTGGATCTATTAGAATGAAAAGGCATTATGTATACATAATTTGGTTCCACTTGCTAACAAGATTAAGATTCTTCTAGAGCCTTTAATAAAGTCTACAGGACTTAATATGGTATTCATCTTAGCTTAATTATTTTCAATTCTGAGAAATTTTTATCTCAAAGAATAGTGTACATAGTTGCACTATCAGCTAGGCATACATCTCCAACTCTCATTTTCGAAAGAATTAATTCCCTTTTCATTCTCACGAGAGGCTTTATTAGATATTTCAATATATTGCAGGTACATAATCAATGCCATTTCATGCCATGTTTAGTGACAAAATTCGTTACATTATACACATTCCACTTCTGGTGGTTGAGTATAATTACATTTTATAATTAAAAGTTTTATAGCCACTGCAGGGGTAATAATGTATCTTTTTTATTATTTTATACAACTTCCATAATTATCATATATGAATCCATTCACTTCTGGGAATGGTAAATAAATAAACACAATAATAACTTAAGTAAAAGAACATGAATGCAAATTTTAATATCCATACTCACAATTTTAGCTATGAGTTAACTATAAATAAAGCTGAACTATATTCAGTAATAAATTCTCAATCTTGCATTCATGACTTTACTTTAGGAAATTATATTCCATTAGTAGTTGTTTCAATAACAAAAAGAGAAATTATAATTTTTCAATTATCCTTCAGGAATATTTTTCTCTGTTTTAATGGTGCCTTCTAGGCTATAGCATAAAAATGCATTTCAACATAATCCATGAAAAATATTGAGAGTATATATTTAGAATTTTAGGTTCTAATATCACAAGATTTTGATTCAAAATTTCATATTCAGAACTTCGAGTTCTAACCTTAATAATTGGAACCTCAGGTCTATATAGTTGATATATAGAACTCTAAGCCCATACAAATAATATATGGAAATTTAAGCCTATATAAATGATATATCGTAGATCTAGAACTTCAGGTTCTAATCGTACTAAATGTAACTCAGAATTTTGAGCTCTAATTAGCAATTCCAATTCAGAACTTCAGGGTTTTGATTAATAAGGTTACTTTTAGAGCTTTAGGTTCTAATTACCTCTTTATTCTGCAAGTTTTAGGCTTCAATATAATATACTACCCTTATTTTCTATTGTGGAAGATCTAATTTTATGGCAACTATAAAGCATACTTATAAGAACAATTATATAATAATAATTATAATAAATATAACGTGAAAATATTTAATTAACAAAACAACATAAGAAGAATTAAATACTGCACGAATCTGAATCAACAAATCGTGCTGATTACATATTGTAAACATTAGCTCAAATTATAAATAAAATAAATATAAGGATTCAAATGGTATTTAACTATAACTCACAACTTAATTGCTCCTATTTCTTTTCTCAATTAATCCGCCTAATTCAATTACTGAATTCAATTCCTCTATTCAATTGAAGAATCCTTGATTCAATTATTTGATACAATTACTGAATTCAATTCCTCTATTCAATTGAAGAATCCTTGATTCAATTATTTGATACAAGAGTATGCATGTATACATAGTACAAGATAGCGAGAGTAAATTGTAATAAAATCTCATATGTAATTAAAGCATTTAATGCATAAGAAGTTTAAGTAAACTTCTTTAATGAAAATAGGGTTAGATCCATTTCATTTATAACAAATAGTTAGTAATTGATAATATTTTAAGTTAATAAATAATTGGTGGATTAATTATATAAATCCCACTTGAGAAATAGACAAAGTTAAATAAATACTTGGTTTTGGTTTATATATATTTGTCTCATTTGAAGTTTCTCTCAAGGAATACCTAAGGGATGCAATTTTCTTTTTTAAAGGGATAATATGCTTTACCCCTGTCACTTTTGGGAAAAGGGGAAACACTTCCCTAAATTTTTTGTCAATCCTAAATACCTCTCTCATTTTTAAAGAAATACTGAGATACCCCCTGAGACACTATTTTATATATTGTTTAGACTTAAATTAACTATTTTATCCCCCAATTATTAAAAAATATATAAAATAACTCAATTATCTTTTATTTTTATTTTGTAATAATCAATTTAATTTTATATTAATATATAAATTTAAAAATTATAATGATATTTTAATTCTTAATTATTTTTCTTTTAAATTTATTATTATTTTTTAACAATATTAATTATACATATTTTTTAAATTGTATTTTACTAAAATAATCTATTTAAAAAAATTATATATAATTAAAATTGTCATATTCTTAATTATCAATTTTTTACAACATTAATCATAAGTAAATTTTAATAAAATTGATTATAAAATCTTTTATAAAATAAAATTTGCTATGAAAAAAATTTTAGTTTGTTGTAAGAAATTAATTGTAAAAATTTCAAAATAAATATTTTGACTATTAGTATTATAGAAAATTGACAATGAGTTTTGACAATATTAATTATACATAATTTTTTAAATTTATCATTTTAATAAAATGATCAATAACTTTTAAATGTAAATATTATAATAAAATTATATTAGTTATTATAAAATAAAAAATAAGAATAATTAAATTATTTTATATATTTTTAATAGTTCAGGAGTAAAATAGTTAATTTAAATTTAAATAGTATACAGAATAGTGTCTCAGAGGGATATCTCAGTATTTTTTTAAAAGCGAGAAGGATATTTAGAACTGACAAAAAATTTAGGGATATTTTTCTTTTCTCCAAAAGTGAGGAAGGGAGGAAAACACGCTAACCCTTTTTTAAATCTTATTGTTCAAGTTGGGCTACGTATATTATATAATATAACTCAACTATTTTATTATTCCTCAAAATTAAAAGTTTTTACGATATTAATATCAGTAACCTTTAATTAATTTTATATTAATCTTATGATTCTTATTTAATTTATATATTTTCAATTATTAATTATTAGTTAACCTTTCTTCCAATATACTATTTCATATTATTATTTTAAACTATCAAAGTTCACACTGAAAAGTTGTTTTAGTATCGTGAGTTTTGATAAGTAATTTTAAAATTATAAATTCATACAAATATATACATAGATATTAATTTCTAAATTAATCAAACAAATTATGAATTAATTACTCGCCTAGTGGGCACTATTTGACGTGTTCTTTTTTTTGTTCTTATTCATTGAATTTTCAATGAAACTCAATAGAATATTCATATCATCTCTATCTCAGTCAAAAAAAATTAAAAGCCAAAGACAGAAACCGAGAGAAGAGAAGAAAGAAAAAAAGAAGAAAAGGAAGAAAGAAAAGAAAAAGAAAGAAGGTTCGGTTTGAATTTATAATTTTAGAAGATTAATTTTGGTTTTAAAGATTAGTAATTATTTTATATAATTTAGTTGCAGAAATTTAGATTGTTAGTGTATAGATATATGTTTATATATATAAATAGATGATTAAGTTTGGATCATTATTGGATCATTATTTTTTATTATTGTTATATTGATATTAAGAGGTGATTTGGAGGAGAAAGAGAAGTCGACAGAGTAATAGTATTGTTATACATTTAATAGGTAGGTATTTATATGCATTCGATATATTTTGGTTTTAAAACTGCAAAGTAAGGTGTTTTATTACATTTAAAGTTTTATGACTATTTATGAAAATCCCAAATTGTTACATGTTGATCTAATTAATTGTTTTCTATATAGGATTAAAGTAATAATTTTCATATGAATCTTATATTTATAAATACAGCTAAAAAACAATTTGTGTCAATAGGTGTTGCATTTTTACAAATGGATAATTTGTATATAAATATTGTGAAATAATTTGATAAATGAAAATGGGATAACCATGCTTGTTGGAGTGATGTGGCACCGATGTTTGGGGCGACAATCCTGGGAAATAATGCCTTTAAAAGTCGTTTTTGTTTGGGCGATGATCCCTAGAAATAATGCCTCTAAAGGTCATTTTTTATGGAACGATCCCTAGAAATAATGCCCTTAAAGTTCGTATGGACAATGTTTTAGGAGGCGGTCCTTTGAAATAATGCATGTAAAGTGTGCAAGAACAAAATTAATGAAAATTGTTTTTAATCCATTAATGTGTTTTATGTTATTTATATGAATATTAAAATTGAGATTTTGACTAGATATTCTACTATACTCTTCGTTGGAAATCAATAAATACTTCTTTACATGTTCAAATTTGCTTATTGTAAATTTTAAAATTGCCTTTGTAAATAAATATCTATTAGGCATTAGCTCATCTTTACTTTTCAAGTTTATGTGATGCAGGAGATTTTTATAAGTAGAAAATAAAGGGTACTCTAGGACAAAAATTTTGCTACTTTTGAAACTATATATAATTATAGGTGCATGAGTTTATAATGTATAGTTTCAATGTAATTTCCATGTTTGTACCCAAATTTTAAAAATCATGGAATTGGTTATATTTTATTAAGTAATGAAATAAAGCATTTAGTGTTTAGAATGAATTTTAAAGCTTACAAGATTATGTATTTGGTATATGTTACAAATTTTGTCAAAATTTCTTAGAATTGGAGATGTTACATGTAGAATCCAACAACATCTAGATCAGAACATGAAACAAACTAAATTCCTATTTTCTTAATAGAACTTCAAGTTTATCCTCTTTTGTAAAAGTTGGTAGGGCAGCATATTTCATCAGTTTATTACTTTGAAAAATTTTAATTAATTATTATTTGTCTTTTCTGCTTCAGTGTATTAAATAACTTTAACCCTTTCAGAGCTCCCTTAATCCTTCTCCAATGTGAATTCTTCGGCCGATGTATTAATTTCCAAGTTATTACTATGATGTGTGTGTATATGTATGTAGATATATTAAAAATAATTTTATAGATATTAAAAACTATTTTTCATTTTTCAAAAAGAAGAATTAACACATACATTCCTTAAAGTTTGGAAAATCCATATTTAGATGGTCAGTTTGAAGAAAAATCACACTTATTTCCTCTAAACATTAGTTAACCATCTAATTTTTATAAAAAGATCAAGATACCCAAACTATTCTATAGTTAGATGAACTGAAGCATCCTTAAGCATTTTTCACTTACTGTCAAGTAATAATTTTAATATCCGATCAACTTTACAATACGATAAATTATTTTAAATATCATGAATTAAGTCATACTTTTTATAATGTCTCATCAATTCCAAATTTATTATTGACATTTAGAATATTGAAAAAAATCTGGTACGCCCATGCACTCAAGGAAATTAGATTCTTTATAATTTTTATTAATTGAATGCACATACACATGAAAAAAGTATTTTCTTAAATTAGTTATACTAAACATGTAAATTCTACTGTATAAATGAATATGATATTATTATTTCGTTAACAAATATCTTATATAATTTTTTTTTATCTCTAATAAAATTTATTTAAAAATTACATTCTCGTACTTGAAATCTTGAATGAGCAATTAATAATAGTACAATTTTTTGAGTTTATGGTATTAATTATAGAGGCCTCACCTAATAAAGTGATATAATTAGTTTAGGTTGATGTATGGTTTAGAAAAAGGTTTTGACAATTCTTGATATCAAAAAAATTTTAAACATCGATGAATAGAAAATTGTTTATAAAATAAGTTAGTTAATTATAAACTTTTAAAAAAAACCTTCTGGGAAGAGGATTGCCAATTATATAGATAAGTTTCTTATATAATTGATACATTAAAAGGAATTTATAAGTTAGATAAAAAAAATTGATATCCAAAAGATTAATTAAGTACAAATTCATTATTTACTTATTTATGTTTTTTTTTTTTGGAATAAGCCTCAACGAAGGGACGCAAATGCATTAATAGAAAAGGAAAAGTACATCAACCCACCAAAACAAGAAAAGAAACTGTAAAAGATGTATAACCTGCTCTACATAAAAGGCAGAATTAGTGCCCACAGGCATCCTAAAACCTCCCAAAAAATGACCCTCGACATCCCTATAAACACCTACACATACAGCAGGACCTGGAATACATTTCGAAAGGCCATCTGTATTAATCTTTATCCATCCTACCAAACGTGGCTTCCACACAAGAGACGATCTTAGGAACTTTCTGGAGGGAGAAAGGAATCCCAAGTTGTTAGTATATGTATGTATGTGTGTGTGTATATATACATATATAATTTTGTGAATTTGTTCGGTATAATTAATTTTTATTATTATTCAATAATTTGAATAATAAAAAAAAAGATATCTGTGAGGGAGAAAATGAACTTACTCTCTCTCTTTGTTTTAGACACTTGTCCTATATTTTCTTATATATTTACTTTATTTTAAATACAACAATTTCCTTAAAATATTTTTTTATTAAAATGTATTTTGTATATTTTAAAAAATTATTTGAATACTACTAAAATCTTATCTATTTTTTAACTTCTTACCATGTTTGAATAGTTTTCAACAATAGAAAATTAGAGATATTTTTTTCTAATTTTCTATACAAAATTGGCGCTAGGAAATGTACTAATTTTTCTTGGTACGTACGATGGACAAAAAATTATTTAATTAATTTTGAATATATATATATATATATATATATAGAGAGAGAGAGAGAGAGAGAGAGAGAGAGAGACTTTAATTAGTTATAATTTCGTCATTAAAATTAAGTTAAACTTTAAATTAAGATACATATTTATAATATCATATAAAAAATAAAAGGCCTTTACAGACTAAAAAGATGAGGCATAAGTAGTCTAATAAAATTGAGCTTCCTATTTTTGTTACGTACAAACATGATTTGTAGTCAATACTAACATTTAGTCACGATTAATTTCGTCATATATTTAGGAGATAGTGTTCCAAAATGCTAATTTCTAGAGGGAATGCTCACGCTAAAGAGAGAGAAAATTGGCGACTAACACATTTAGTTGCATTATTATATAAAAAATTGAAAGGCTTTTAAATACTAAAAAGATTTGTCATAAATAATTTACAAATTGATTTTTTAATTTTGCTACAACAATAATTCATAATCAATACTGACATTTTGTCACGATTAATTTTATCATATATTTAGAAGATAACAATCAAAGACCAAATGAATATGTGTCAAAGCAATTTTTTTTTTTTTGGCATAATATAATATTGTTAAGATAATTCCATTTGCCACTATTTGACATAGTTGCTATAATAAGGTCCATTCAGTAACTAAAAAATTTAGAAATTTAAAACATAGCCATAAATAATGTAATAAAATCAATCTTCTAATTTTGCTACAAAAATAATTCGTAGCTAATCCTGAAAATTTGTCACGATTAATTTTGTAATAAATTTGGGAGATAGGATCGCAAAATGTAAATTTTTTAAGAGAAATGTTGGCACCAAAAAATAATATACCGTATTATGATTAATATTGAAATGATTACAAATAATAAGAATTAAAGACTATATAGTTCGTCTCTAAAAGAAAAGTTGGTCATAACAAAATATATAAATAAAGACCAAATTATATGCTAAGATTCTAAAGACTTGATCACAGTAACTAATATATCGTGACAAAGAAGTGTAGTATAAAAAAAATAGCATCTTCAAATGTTAAATTTCTTTTAGTGGGAGCTGCAGGGCTCTAGAGGCTTTCCACACAAATCTTTGTTACCTGCTTGATACATAAAAGAATTAATTTACACATTATGCATGCCCATTCAATGGAAATTAACATTTCAAATATATATTCTATACACAAACAACGAAGAAGAGATTTTGTGCATAATTGACTTTAACAAATGGATATCTCCTGAGCTATAACGTGCACATCATTTAAAACATGTTTTGATGGTAATCTTAGGATGATTGATTAATTAAGCTAATTAATATATGTACTGTATGTATGTGTGTGTGTATACATATAAGGTGATAAAAATTCTCATACTTTTACACATATTTACATTCATTTATAAACCGTTATATTTATACACTTTCAATAGTTGATATTGAATATGACATATATATTAATTATACTATATTAATTATATGTTAATTTTATGTGCTAGACTGAATATCAACCATTGTAACTACATAAATTTAATAATCTACAAAATAAGTATGAACATATGTGTAAAAATATATAAAACTGTCCATCTATCCCCTGTATATATATATATGATTCAACTTTTATTTATTTATTTATTTTGCAGTGGAAAGTGATGGGTTTTGTATGTATACACTCTTCTACGTACAATTTGTGTATGAACAGTGAAAACCTTTAAGGGAAGAAGCAACAAAAAGCGTATTACTATAGTTAAAGGAATCTTAAACATGAACATGAAATTCATGAAAAAGTAATTTCTCAAGTGATTATATATGCACAGTTAATTAATTAGCATACCTTCAAATGACGTTGCATTGAAATTACTTAAGCTAGCCGGAATCGGACCTTCTAATTGGTTGTAAGACAGATTAAGCAGAGTAAGCTGTGCCTTTGGAAAATTCGGTATCTTGCCTTCAAAGTGGTTCCCCTCAAGGCTTAACTCTAACAGTTTCTGCAATGCAGTGAGCGATTCTGGAATTTTTCCTGTGAATTGGTTTCTCCCAAGATGAATTTTCTTCATTGAATTCATACCAGTAAATGCGTCAGCAGGAATTTGGCCAGAGAATTTGTTATACGACAAAGATAAAGCTCTTAAGAAAGTCAGTTTGTTGACGCTAGGCATTGGACCATCAATGCTGTTGTTCATAAAGTTCAATGAACGCAATCCTGGTAACTGGGCAAGTGTGTCTATGTCAATAATGCCCATTAGACTCGCGTTCTCTAATCTGAGTCCAGTGACCATGCCGCGGGAGCAACGCAAACCGTTCCAGTTTGGAGTGTTACCATTGCATGGATCGGTGGAAACATCCCAGCGGGAAAGTGTAGATTCATTTGATGATAATAGAGAGCTCTTGAACTTGATCAGTATTTGAGCTTCTGATCCTGAAGCACCAACATAACATGCTAACAAAAATATCATAAAAACAACCCAGCTTATTGCTAGCTTTTTAGCCATGGAGGTAAAAGCAGGAAATTTGGGTTGATGATAGTGAAAATAATGAGAAGACCAATAACTGATAAAGAATTTGAAGGGAGGAATGGGAGCAAAAGGGACAAAAGAGAAATGGTGGGATTAACAAAGTCTTCTTAATGTTAACGGAGGTAGCTTGCTATTAATTGGTTGATTTATTACTATCCCTTTTCTCTTGTAAATATTTTCTTGCTTAATTCGCATATTGTTGTGTCGTGATATGATTGATACGTCATGTCGTTGATTTCAAATATTATATACTTTTGTTCTTGTTAACAACGATGCCTCAGCCGTCTGTACTCTAACACAGTGTGAACAAACGAGTGTTAAAAAATTTATTAAATAAATAGCGAAATATTAATTTAAAAGAATTATAAAATTTATATGAGTATATAGTTTTAATATAAAATAAAAAAAAATAAAAAATATATTTTTTGATCTTTTAAAATATTTTTTTTATTGGTTTTCTTTCACCAATGATTTTTAAACCAATCTTCCAGCAGTTACGACAAAACTCCTTTTTTTTTCTATCACCTCTAAGATTTTCACCCTTTTTGTTTTTTTATATGATTTCTATTTTAATAAAAAAAATTAATTATAATAGAATTAAATTAATTTAATTAAGTAATAATATTTATTAATTAAATATATAAGACTACCCCTAATAGAAGTAATATTTTAATTAAAATAAAATTAATTAATTAATTAATAATATTTATGACTCAAAATAGTCAATAATATAAACAAGAGTTTATGATTATTTAGGATTAAGATTGATTTACATATGATCATTTATTAACATTGTTTAAATTCTCAGTTAGTAACATAATTTATATAAGAATTCAAAGTATATCTAGTTCAATCTTATAAAATCATATTATATAAAGTGTCACTACCATAATGTTACCAAATTGACAATCTGGATAAAATTATTATATTCTTAATGTTAGTGGACCGTACTAATAATATTTAATTAAAGAATCTAATTTTAATTAATTTATTACGGACTATTTCAGTTTATTATCCATAATCTTAATGCTCTTGTATATATAACATTTATATTTATTAAGATTATGATTGCATAAACAAATTAAGATTTTTCTAATATTAAATATAAACATAATTAAGTATAAATAAATGCTAATTTATTTATTCCAAAAATGTACAAATTACATGCTTTTAGAGCACTATCTCTAACAATGAGTAAGCAATGCAATGCAATGTATTTGCAATGTGTCCAAGTTTAGTAGGTAGTCTTGCAAAAAAGAGTAAGCTAAGTCATAGGTTTTATTAATCTGCATGCAATAATGAAATGCAATGTATTTTGTCATCCATGGTTGAGGATTTCAGTATATTGGAGCTTATTAAAAGGAAGTATTGTTATAATTTTTATAGATTAAATTACAAGTGAACAGAAAAATGAGTTTTAGGTTTAAAAAACGTAACTTGGTATTTATTTACGTGAATACCAAAAAAAACAAAAGTCATGATATCAGAAGGAAAAATAATGATATATATGGGACAGAAAGTGGGGATAAAATAACTTAGGAATTAATCTTTAATTTAATTTTATTGTTTAATTTAAGTTTCAATATTTTAATTAAGATTTAACAAAAGTATGGAATGATTAATAATTTTGTAATCTCTGATCACATGCAAGCCTATTAATATACTACCTCTAGTTAGTATAAAGATATTAAACACTACAAAAAAATTGAAATTAATACAAAGCATCGTAATTAATTATCCCAAGTAATACGTGAATCTTATATGACAAATTTTATAATTATAAAATGATTAATTACTTTTAACTCACTATTCAATGGATAAAAATTACACTGCACGTCTTAGGATAAGTATTACCAGATAACTTGGGCAGATTCAACTCTCCAATTGTTAACTAGAATTTATTTTCTTGTGTATTTTTTAAAGAAAACGGACATTTCTAATACAAAATCTATTTTGAAATATAACATGATGAATCTGTAGGGCAATAATTTGTGTGAGTGTTTAAAAATAGATTTTCCTCAGGTTTGTAGAGCAAAATATTATATTTTTATTTAATATTTTTCAAAATTAAAAATAGATGTTGATAATATTTTTTATAAGTTATATTCTAGCAATAAGAACAATAAAACATGTGAAATACAAATATTTAAAAAATAAAATTTTAATATTTTATTTATTAATATTGTAAATATTTATGGACTAAAGAATTTGATGCAATGATAAGTACGTTGAATTTTGAAATTTGAATTCTAGTATTTGAATTGTAGTAATGCTTTCAATTATTGATATTTTTTATAAATTGACTTAAAGTTGAACTAGTTCAACTTAAATTATTGTTGTGTAATTCGTGTAGTGTGTGTGTGATACCTGCAAGTGTACAGATCGTAACAAGTAATATAGTGTAAGAAAGATGTTAAACCCATAATAAATTCAATTTATTAAGTACCGAAACTAATTAATTTTAAATTTATTTGAGTGAAATCGATTGTTAATTTGAGTGAAAAAATAAAATCAACAAAAATTAACTCCTCAATAAACTAATTAAAATATTCAAGTAATAGAAAGCTGGGGTGAATGATTTTATCTTAATTAGCTGCATCCATTTCTTTACTTGACATTATTCTGATTCAATACCAGTATTGCTAGTTAATTATCATCTCTTATTAGACAGTCTCTCGAGAGATTAATCAAAACTATTCTACACCTAAAAATTTATTATATCTCTATCTAAATTTTATTAAGTGAGAGCACATTAAAATTAGTGATAATTTTAAATTAAACTGCATAAATCATATTAGTGAATCTCTGTCTAATATCAATTTATTGCATTTATCATATGGTCTAAATATAATAATTACCTCTTAATTCATATTAGTCCACAGGTCATTTAAATATTGGCCAGATTTCAAAAGTATTAAACATCGTGACAAATGCTTAATACTATATATTGAATCACAAATGATTAAATATTAAAAAATGGATGCTTATAATGGATTAAATCATTTCCATAGAAAATAAGTCTAGTCACACATAAAATAGAGTTCAAGTTTAGTCATCACAAATTCAATAATCAAATACATAATCTTAGTCAACATAAAATTTGTTCAATTCAAGATGAAATTAAAACGAGAGAGAAAGAAAACTAGATAAAGAGAACTTGAATCCCCAAGGTTTGATGAGAATCTCTCAATCTCTTGATGAAATCCTCCTTTTTTTTGTTGATGTTTCCTTCTCCCTCTAATAAAATTTTTCACATTTTTTCCTTATTTTCTCTCTTTAAAACTCTATTTCCTAAAATTAGCTAACGTGGCTAATTGTTGGAAAGCAAAAAAACCTAGGATACCACTAAGAAAAAAATGTCCTAGACCCCCTCAAGTTTTGTTCAATTACCCATCACATCCCCGAAGTTTAAAAAATACCCCATTACATCATATTGTTACATAATATAACGGAAAAATCCGTCTTTTACTATAAAGAAAATTACAACTTTCCCTTTGTTAGATTGATGTTTACTTGATTTTTTCCTTGTTAGATTAACATTAACTAAACACCTCCCTCCTCTCGCGAGTTTTTTAACAGAAAAAGTTAAATTTTAAAGGATAAAATGTACTTTATGTAAAAGATAAAAGTGATGACACATTTGACAAGGATATTCAATTTTTACTTATAAAAAATTCAAATAATTTTATTTTAGTTTGTAGTTAAAATAATTTAAAAATTAAATAAATTAAAATTGAAAAACCCTAGATCTAACTTTCTTCTTCTTTGCTTCTCTCTCCTCTCGCCCCTCTCCTCTCCTTCTCCGTCTCTTCTTTTTCCCTTCTCCTTGTCTTATTTGCCTCTCACCCCTCTTTTCCTCCTTTTTTTTTTGTTGCTCTCTCACCTCTCTCTTCTTCTTCTCCTTTTATTTCTATTGTCAGCCTCTCATCCTTCTTTGTTCAACCTCCACCATGTCTGCCACCTCAACCATCTGCCTCCATCATGCATTCTGCCACCATCATCAAACCTCCCATTCCAACCGCTTCTGAACCTAGGTTCACCACCATCATCAAGGCTCCATTTTTTAGCTTTTCCATAAATTTATTCAAGAAAACAGAGATTTTATTTTTTTTGGTTGTTCTTGCTGCTTTGCTTTGTTTCGCTTTGTTGATAATATGATAAGCTTGCTATTGAGAATTTTTCATAAACCTAGTAATTTAGATTTTTTGTATTCTAATTTGAGATATAATTTGGGATTTTATGAATTGTAATTTGAGATCTAATTTGGAATTTTGGGTATAATAATTTGAGATTTTGTGTGTTGTAATTTGAGATTTTGTGTATTACTAGATTCGTTTTTTTTTTCTTTGTTTAAAATTGTTTGGAAAATTTTAATAGTCTTAAATGTTGTATAAATATCTTTCACTAGTTTCACTAAGAATCTTGCAAGTTAAAATCATGATTAATCATTATGTTTTAATCTAGAAAACTTTATGTAGTTTTATAAATTAATTAACGTTTATGTTAAAAATATAATAATATAAAATTTAAGTTATTTCAATATTTATGTAAATTGATTAATGCTCATCTTATATATATAAATCTAAATTATTTTATTAATTATCTAAAAAAAATTTAAATTTAAAGATTCATGTAAATTAATTAACGTTCATTTATAAAAGTAATTAATGTCTATCTAATTATTATGTATCTAAAAGTATAATATTTATAAAATTTAAATTATTTTATAAATAAATATTAATTTATTTAAAAATATAATTAAGTTTTGAATAAATTATTTATTTTTAATTTAAATATTGGATTGATAAGTCAACAAAAAGTTAGAGGGCAATTTGAGGGGCATTTATGTAAAAGCATAGATTTTCTGTTAATTTAACAGAAACTCCTTAACAGTAGGAGGGTTTTGTGTATTTTAATTTAATAAGAAGAAATCAAGTAAGCTTGAATGTAATAAGGGGGAAGTTGTAATTTTTTCTTACCATAATTTACGACAAGACTGATACACTAGACGTGACTCTCACAATCATTTAATATAATATCACCACCCCAAGATTTAATTAAATACGTTTTCTTCTCATCTTTTAAAATTTTAATTAATTAAGGTGGGTGTCATACCATTTAATACACTATTACAATTCAAAAAATTAATTAAATATATTCTTCTTCTCATCTTTAAATTCATCCCATCTTTAATTTGAAAAAATATAAAATATATAATTGTTCTTAAAATGTCAACTAAGAAAATTACGGGAAAACGAAATATCATCATTTAAAAATAAAATAAATTATAAACCAAATATTATATATTAATTATAACAATAATAAATTAACCCTATATACAGTAACCAACACTTCTTCTTCCTATAACCATTGTTGACTCTCCCTTATGAACCTACACCCATCTTCACTCAAATTTCAGTTGAAACATACTTCTTCAATTTTTTTTAACTAAATCTAAGAAAACCTAAATGTTTATCTCCTCTCTACTCTTGTTCATTGTCCTTTTTAGACCACAACTATTCCACCAATCTTCGCCGAACAACATCGTTAGCAGCCAAACAACAACATTTGTATTACATGTCTTTTGTTTTATATTTGTTTTATTGGCTTCTTTGTTTTATTATTTTAATTACTTTTTAATGAGTCAAACTACTTTTTGGGTTATTAGAGTTCATAACTTTTTTGTTGGCTTTAGATTTGGCTGGCATGTTGCTTATTTAGTAGAAAGTAGTTATAAATGCTTGTTGCTTTTATTATTTAAAGAGCTAAAATGAAATAAAGAAGAGAGGGGACACTCATCTACAAACTTTTGACTATCATAATCAATTTGTGGAGGTATAGGCTCGAAAGATCCTAATATGTATATTTTTTTTCTTGGTCTTAGTTATCCAAAATAGGCAACGGAAAGCAAACATCAACTAGCTCGGTTGGACCAAAGTTGTATCACAACTTGGCAATGGAGCAACATGTGGAACAATTGGGAGGACAATGGGGTCAGTTGTTGAGCAAGGAGAACTCTTACAAGCGTTGGCAGAGTCAATTAACAAGCTTAGCCTTAGGATGGACAAAATTGCTTCTAGACCACCTAGAATAGTAGAAAACTCAGCAGCACCAAATGGTTGAAAAAATGCTAGTGGGAGTCAGCAAGATCAGTCTAATAATTCATATATCCGAAAAATAATAAAGATCAATTTTCCTCGCTATGAAGTGAGAGATGACCTATCCATATGGCTTTGCAAGGCAAAACAATGTTTCTTACTTCATTACATTCCAATTAATGATTATGTAACATTGGCCCCTTTTATTTGGACAGGGATGTTCATCTATGGTACTAGTTGCTAAAATAAGAAATGACAATCATCTCTTGGGAAGATTCTAAGGAGGGGTTAAACTCAAGGCATAACCCTAATCAATTCCTTGATTTCTATGGAGAGCTTACAATTACATCAAAAGGGTATTGTGCAAGAATATCAAGAAACGTTTGAGAAGCTACTTGCTAAAGTAGGTCTATTGGAGTCAATTAGGCAAGTTAGCTTTTTTGCTAGCAGATTGTGGGAATCAATTTTGTCCATCACCTCGCTACTCCACCAATACTATGCCAATTAAATAGATGACTGCTGAGGAGCTACATGAAAGAAGGAGGAAAGAGCTATGTTTTAAATGCAATGACAAATTTGGGCTTGGGCATATTTGTAAAAAATTATTCTTAATACAAGCTACCATTTCAAATAGTGATGATGATGTAGAAATGAAGGATGATGTAGAAATGAAGGCCAGCTGGTGCAAGTTACTCCACGTTATGATGTTGGCAAACATTACAGTTTTTTATGAAATTTTGAATAGCTTGCCTTATTCCTATCCAATACAAATTAGATCAGATTCACTGTAAGGTCTCAAGGAAACGTTCACGGTGCTCCAATGAAATTGCCCCGTTATAATAGGAATAAGAAAAGATTTTACAATAAGATAAATTGTATCTTTGAAGAATAGAATGTCATCTTGTAGCTTCCATGGTCCCACAGCTTGTTTATCTTTTACTAACTGTACCAAATTCTACAACTTTGGATTTGATTGGACTTCTTCTTTAATGGCTTCAATCCAATTAGGTAGTAGTTGAGAGATTACAAAGTTTTCTCCAACTTCCTCTTCTTTTTCATACCTTCAAGAAAGCACATCAACTACAACAGTTTCCTTTCCACTCTTATATTCCACCACGAAATCAAATCCCATAAGCTTGTAAAGCCAATTTTGTTGAGTTGTAGTTGTGATCTTTTATGGCCACGAGTGTTTCAAACTCTTGTGATTTGTTCATACTACTAAAATTAAAGCCAAGATCTCTTTCTCATAAGTGGACATCAACAAATGCTTCCCTTGAAGTGCATGACTATAAAACATTATTGGCCTATCTTGCATCAATACAGGCCCAATGCCTAATCTCGAAGCATCGCATTCCATAATGAAAGGTCCAGAAAAGTCCAATAAAGCTAGAACAGGTGCACAAGTCAGTGCCTCTTCCAGTTGACCACTCCACTTGAAAGAGTCTTTCTTCAACATCTTTGTGAGGGGAGAAGCTATCTTACCATAATTATGAATGAATATTTTATAATAACCAGTTAAACTTAGAAATCCTCGTAAAGCCTTCAGAGTTCGAGGTTTGGGCCAAATAAGCATTGCTTCTATTTTCTCTAGATCAATAGTTATGCCTGCACTAGCGATTAGGTGGCCAAGGTACTTAACTTCCCTTTGACCAAATTGGCATTTTTCTAGTTTTACATGCAAATTATGCATTTTCAAAATAGAAAATAAAATATCTAAATGCTTCATATGCTCATTCCAGGATTGATGAGTTCTAAAAGCTGTCTCCTCCACGTCAATGATGTTCATTCAAACTTGGTGATAGCCCGAACTAAGGTCTAACTTTGAAAATATTTGTGTTCATCGCAACTTATCATTGAGTTCATCAATGCTTGGAATTGGAAACTTGTTCTTGATGGTAATCTTGTTCAAAGCTTAATAAACAACACACATTCTCTATGAATTGTCATGCTGCTTTACTAAGATTACGAGCGATGAGTATAGGCTGTTACTGCAACGAATGATACCGGATGCAAGTATTTCTTCCACCAATCATTCTATTTCTTCTTCTTGAAAATGAGGATACCTGTAAGGTTTGACTAAAACAGATCCTTGACTAGCATTTAATGGAATATGATGGTCACACGATCGACTCTGGGGCAAGTCATTTGGTTTAGCTAGTATAACTTCATATTTTTGCAACATCTGTTGAACTTGCGGACGTATCCTAGATTGGCCAAGAAGTCTTTTCTTTGCTAGAAAAATTTGCAACAGAACTCCTTCCTTCTTAGTTTGTTGTTTGAACCCTTGGTTGTCTACAAACTGATTCTATGCACTTGTTACGCCTTATGGAGTAGTCTGATTAGTTCGCAATACGAACTTTATGGATAAATTAGAAAAATCCCACTCAGTTGGCCCCAAAGTGCTTAACCATTGCATACCAAGAACAATATCATACCCTTCACGTCGCAAGAGATAAAAATCCACAAAGAATGGATATCCTTGCAAATTGAGTTGTGTATGAACACATTTACCCAAACTTGCTAACTTTTCTCTAGAAGCAACCATTACCTGTAAATGTAATACCTTGAGTTTTAGTATTAATAGAAATATATATATATATATATATATAAACTAAAAGAAGAATACATTCATGTTGGATTGATTATTTATTTAGTGACGATATGCTTATGTTTTTCAAAAGAAAAGGATTTTGGGTAATAAAAGTTTAATGTGAGCCAAAAATGAAAAAAAAAAGTTAAGGATTCGTGTAAAATTTAAAATTTATAAATGATTCCTTTCACCTTGCCTAAGTCGGTTAGAAAAAAAAAGAAGAGAAAAGCAAGAGAAGAAGAGGACGTCGCATGAGATGAGAAAAGATTAATAAAATTACATGTGTGTTGGTTCAATGAAGGAAGGACAATTGGTGGAAGAAAAACAAATTAATTAAAAGTGTTTAATGATATTATGAAGCAAAAATTCATTTTGGCATTTTGAGGCAGTTGAATGAGTCGGTGGAGAGAGAAAAAAAAAAGGAAAGAAAAGAGAGAAAAGAGAGAAGAAGAGAGAGAGAAGAGAGAGGAGAGAAAGAAAGGAAGAAGTGGGAAAATAAGAAAAAGTGAGGAAGAGAATAAAAGGGAAGAGAAAAAATGGTTAGCATTTTATGTTTTGTTATGCTAGTTTCAAATTTTAGTAAATTATATTAAATAAGTTAGTTTTATAATCTATATTGGGTTAGAATATTTATTTGTATGAATAGTATATTTTATTAGATAATTAAGTTTGAATTATTAATTATTATATTTAAAATTAATTTAGGGAAGAGATTTAAAGAAAAAAAATGTCAAGAAAGATGTAGAAATTATTATTCAGTACTCAGGTAAGTATTTATATGCATTTGAGTGATTTTAGTTTTAAAACTGAAAAGTGAAGTGTTTTATTTTATTGTAACTTAATTATTTTCGGTGAATTGTTATGAAAATTGATATTATATTTGATTTTATAACTAAATGAATATTTGTGAAAATTGATATTATGGTTTATTTGAATTGGTTAAATTGATTATTCATGAAATTTAGTAAATTCTTTGATTTTATAATTAATTGAATGTTTAGAAAAATTTATGGATTATAACTTCTTAATTAAATTATGATTTTCTTGATTAAGTTAAATAATATTTTTTGTGGAAATTATTATTTTTATAAATATAATGAGAAAAATATCAAATATGTGTTGTATATATGTAAATTGATGATTTCAAGCAAAATGTTATGTTTATGAAAATTTGTAAAAGTTGTTCTGAGTATAAACATGGAACTGAAATAATTTGAAAATAGAAATATGATGGCCATGGTTGATGGTATCACCGGTGACTTTGAATATGATTTCAGTCATACGGTGTAAGCCCGTAAAGATAAAATCTAGGCAATGGTCCCGATAATAGTACCCAAAAATACGTTAGTTATACACGACGGTCTTTGGGAATAATGTCTCAAAAGCACGTATGGCCAATTATAGGCGGTGGTCCCTGGAAATAATGCCCCAGAACTTCGCATGGAATAAATTAACTGAAATCGGATAAAATAAAAAAAATAAATGGATTTGAATTATTTTTATGGAGGTTGAATTTTGAGATGTTATTTTGATATTTTACTAAATTTATGGTTGAGAATTAAAAAGTATTTATGTTGATGATAAATGAATAAAAGTGTTTTATTATTTACATTATTTTGGAATATCTTCAGGATATTTTATTATTTAGAATAAAAATGAAGTTTACGTGAATATTTATTTATATTTCTATAAACTGCTTTTGTATGTAAATATCTACTGGACATTAACTCACCCCTACTTTTTAGGTTTAGGCAATGTTGGAGGTTTTGTATGTAAAAGACAAATGATACTCCAAGATAAGGTTTGTTTTAGAAAGTTAAAAAATTTTCGTAGCACCTTATTTCGGCGCCACTTTCATAATGTTGAGTTTGGGGTGTTATAGTAAATGCCCACTTGGAATTGGCTGAAGCCCTGCTTTCTTTGCGAATTGCTCACTTACAAAATTATATGTATTGCCCGAGTTGGCATTTAGACACAATGGGGCAATTTCATAGGAGTATACATAAAGGTTTCCTTAAGACCTTATAGCAAATATGATCTAATTTTTATTAGACATGAATGAGGCAAGCTATTTAAAATTGCATAAACGACTGTGATGTTTGCCAATATCATAAGGTGGAGCAACTTGCACCTACTGGTCTTCTTGAACACCTTCTTATACCAAAGAAAATATGGGAAGATATTGCCATGGACTTCATTGAAAGACTACCGCTTTCTAATGGTAAATCAGCCATTTTTATTGTAGTTGATTGGTTGTCTAAATATGTCCATTTTGCTGCAATTTCTCATCCTTATACTGCTCCACAAATTTCTAAAGTTTTCTTTGATTATGTAATGCCACGAACAACTATTTGTGATAGAGACCTTATATTTATAAGCTTGTTTTGGCAAGAGTTTTTTTAGCTAAATGGAGTACGCTTTAACTTTAGCTCCAACTATCATCCTCAAACCAACGGACAAAGTGATGTGGTGAATAAAACTTTTGTATTTGACTAATTCTAAACCCAATGATTGGATAAAATGGCTTACATGGTATGAGTTTGGTTACAACACTATTTCACTCAATTTTGAAGAAGTCACCATTTAAGGTAGTATATGGGCACCCACCTCTTACACTTGTGACATATATAATAGGGACAGCTAAGGTTGCAGCTGTAGAAGAAGAGCTTATGGAAAGGGATAAAGTTATTAGGGATGCTCAAAGCAAGATTAAAGAGGCTCAAGACAGAATGAAGAGAGTTTATGATAGGAAGCATAAAGAAAAGGAATTTATGGTTAGAGATATGGTGTACTTAAAACTACAACCATATAGACAATTATCTGTGGCTACAAGAAAGAATTTAAAGCTTTTAGCTAAGTACTTTAGTCCTTTCAAGGTTCTGCAAAGGATTGAAAAGGTAGCTTATAAGTTAGAGATGCCTAGTGACTCACATATACATCCAGTTTTTCACGTTTCATTGCTTAAGAAAAAAGTTGGTGAAGAAATGGTGCAACAACAATTACCGAATTCAGATTCTGCTAAAGAAAGATTAATTCCAATGCCACAAGCTGCTTTGGATAGAAGAATAAGAAGGAAGAAGCATAAAGTCCTAATACACTCGACTTGGGAAGATCATGATTTTATTAAGAAGCAGTTCATGATCTCATCCTTGATGACAAGTCTGAAATTTAAGGAGGGAATGTTACGTGTCTTTTTTTTTCTATTTGATTTATTGACTTCTTTATTTTATTATTTTAATTACTTTTGAATAAGTCAAACTACTTGTTGGGTTATTAGAGTTCATATCTTTTTTGTTGGCTTTAGATTTGGCTGGCATGTTGCATATTCAGTGGAAGGTAGTTGCAAATGCTTGTTGCTTTTATTATTTAAGGAGAATGAATATAGAAGGGAGTGGACACCCATCTATAAACTTTTGATTATCATTATTATTTTTTGGAGGTACAGGCTCCCTCGAGAGATCCTGATATATATTTTTTCCTTGGTCTTAATTATCCAAAATAGGCAGAAGAAAGCAAACATCAACTAGCTCAGCTATTCCAATTTGCCACACCAATCGCTACCAAAGATTTTAATGACATGATGTACCATGAGTTGTGCACATTATCGCATATCCTACCAAAGGGCTAGCCATAAAATTAGATCTCTAGTAACATCACCAACTACTTCAATTTCAACAAATAACAAACTTACTTCAGAAAAACAAATTTAAGCATCGTCTCCACCACTACCTCCACTAAAGTGGGGTTCCTGTTGAAAAATAAGAATTTCGTAATGACTCAAAACACACAAATATATTTATTTCTCATACAAATTTACAAGAAAATATGTAAACACTCTCAAATACTTGAACAAGGACTCAAGCTTTATTTCTAACTTTTTTCTAAAACCTTAAGGGGGGAGGGGTATTTATAGTTGAAGTAAATCATTCTAAACCATTGATTTAGTCTTCATGTAGAACACCAATGTTGACTTTGTCCAGCACACCAATGTTGACTTTGTCCAGCACACCAATGTTGACTTTGTCCAGTACACCAATGTTGACTTTGTCTAGTACACCATTATTTACTAAATCTAGTACACCATTGCTTACTAAATCTAGTACACCAATTTAGACTATTAAATATTCTAGATTAAGTTTATAATTCAACACTCCCCCTTAAACTTAATCTAATCACCTACGTATAAGCACACGATCAAAATATCTCCATCTTTGATCTTGATGTAAAGTGCGTGTTCATAAGGGCACTTAGTGAAACCATTCTTTTGGAAATACTTGTCGATTCGACTATTCCATGCTCTTGGTGCTTGTTTCAAACCATAGAGAGCCTTTCTCAATTTCAACACCTTGTCCTCTTGCCCTTTGACTTCGAAACCTGTAGGTTGTTGTATGTAGACTTCTTCTTCAAGAACTCCATTCAAGAATGCAGATTTTACATCCATTTGACGGATCTTCCACTTGTTTTGAGCTGCCAAAGAAATTATTAGTCTTATAGTTTCTAAGCGTGCTACCGGAGCAAACACCTCATCATAGTCGATGCCGGCTCTTTGACTGTAGCCTTTTGCAACTAGCCTCGCTTTGTATCGTTCAATCTCTCCTTTTGAATTCTGCTTTGCTTTGTACACCCATTTGACTCCAATAGCTTTGTGTCCTTTAGGAAGTGACACAAGCTCCCACGTATCATTCTTCACAATAGCTTTAATTTCTTCATCCATTGCATTTCTCCATTTTTCATCTTGTATAGCTTCTCCAAAACTCATTGGTTCACACTCAGCAAAAAGGAAAAAAAGAGTGAGATTATCTAACCTCTCAGTCACCTCATAGAGATCTTGGAAACTCCTTGTGCGTTCTTCATTTCTTTCCTTTAAAAAGGATGGTGGTGAATCTCCTTGATTGTTTGTTGTTGGTGAAGTTGGTGGAGTATGCGGAGTAGTAGGTTCTTCTCTTGCTTCTCCTGCTTGCTCCATTATTGGTTCTTCTTCAAACAAAGGAAAGAAGTTGAAGTCATCGACATCTGGACCAAAATCCCATTCTCCTTCTTCGTCAAATATTACATCTCGACTGATCATAATCTTTTTGCTGTTTGGATTATACAACTTGTAACCCTTTGAACTTGAATCATAGCCAATGAAGATAAAACTCTCGCTTTTATCATCCAACTTTGTTCTTCTCTCGTCTGGTACATGAACATGAGCTACACTTCCAAAAACTCTAAGATGAGAAATACCAGGCTGTCTTCCACACCATGCTTCTTGTGGTGTTTTTCCCCACACGCTTCTTGTTGGAGATCTATTGGATAGATATACAGCAGTTGATACAGCTTCAGCCCAAAACTCCTTGGGCAGTCTTTTACTTTTCAACATACTCCTCGCTATGTTGAGAATTGTTCGATTCTTTCTTTCAGCAACACCATTTTGTTGGGGGGATCTCGGAACGGTTAAGAATCGTCGAATTCCATTTGCTTCACAGAATTCTTGAAATTCCTTGGAAGTGAATTCTCCTCCACGATCAGTTCTCATGGCCTTAATCTGACGACCACTTTCTTTCTCAACGACAGCTTTAAATTTCTTGAAAGCTCAAAATACCTCAGACTTTTGCTTCAAAAGGTAGATCCATGTTTTTCTTGAAAAATCATCAATAAAGAGAAGGAAATAATTATTGTTACCAAGAGATCTTGGCTTGAATGGACCGCATACATCAGCATGAATGAGCTCCAATGGTTTCTTGGCTCTAAAGGTAGACTCTTTTGGAAAGCTTTTTCTGAATTGCTTCCCATGTAAACATCCTTCACAAAGTTGGTTCGGATGATTGATGTAAGGAAGACCTCTTACCATCTCCTTCTTAGCCAATAGCTCTAACCCTCCAAAGTTGAGATGCCCAAATCGAAGATGCCATAGCCATGATGCATCTTTGTAACAAGCTTTCAAACATTTCGCAACATCGTTTTGAATATTCAAAGAAAACATTCTATTCTTTGACATTTTCACTTTAGTAATTAAGTTGCCTTTGTCATCTCTTATAAAAAGACTATAATCTTTCATATGAATGTCATAACCTTTTTCTAAGAGTTGACCTAAACTCAAAATATTACTTTTCATATTAGGCACATAGTAGACATTTCCAATAAATTGATGTCTACCATCTTTCAATTGTATAAGAATGTTACCTCTTCCTTTCATGGCTATTTTTGAATCATCACCAAAAGAAACATTTCCATTTGTTGATTCGTCTAACTCCACGAACATGCTTCTTTTTCCACACATATGATTGCTCGCACCAGTGTCAAGATACCATGTGTTCTCTTGGCCTCCACTATTGTCTTTGTATGCTAACAAGACAGTTTCATCTCCTTGATTCTTTTCTTCTACATAGTTAGCCTTTTCTTCCACTTCATTATTGTAGGCTCTACATGTAGAAGCATAATGGCCAAACTTTTGACAATTATAACATCTGACTTTAGACTTGTCGTACCTTGTATTTGGATTGTTCCTTCCACGACCTCGTGTTGAGCTTTCTCCTTTCTCATAGTTGTTGAAATTATTGTAATTATAATTCCAACCTCGTCCATGACCACGGCCTCTACTTTGTCCTTGACCTCGACCTCTACCTCGACCTCGTTGGTTTCTCTCATAGCTTTGAATGTCTTCTTTCTCCTTGAATTGCATCTTGAGAAGTTGTTCGGAGATGCCTTGCTTCCTTTTTATTTTTTCTTCATAGGCTTGCAATGATCCTTGTAGTTGGTCGATCGTCATTTCTTCCAAATCTTTAGTTTCTTCAATTGTTGTGACTATGTGATCAAATTTTGAATCCATAAATCGTAGTATCTTTTCCATTATCCTTACTTCACTTAATTTTTTCACCATTTCTTTTCAATTGATTAGAAATAGCTTCAATTCTAGAGAAGTAATTAACAATTGACTCGCCTTCCTTCATATATAAAGTTTCAAATTCTCCTCTCAATGTTTGAAGACGTACCTTTTTTACTTGCCCGGCGCCTTTGTAGGATGTCTGAAGTTTATCCCATGCTTGCTTTGCGGAAATTGCATTTGATATCTTCTCAAAAGCATCATCATCTAATGCTTGATAAATGACATAGAGAGCTTTTTTGTCTCTCTTTCTCGAGTCCTTCAACGTGTCTCTTTGTGCTTGAGTCAAAAAAGAAATGGCAACATCATCTCTAGGTTCATTATAACCTTTCTCCACGACCTCCCACACATCTTGTGCTCCAAGGAGTGCCTTCATTTTTATGCTCCAATTATCATAATTGCTTCTATTGAGAATTGGAACTTGAAATGGTGTCATACCTCCATTTGCCATAACTTTCTAAACAGTATTTCGGATAGTAATATGAATGTTTATAGGTGTGAAAATATACACTAAGAAAATTCCCAGGAAAGACTGGAGGGGTCACAACGGTCCCACTTAAAACTCAGACTCCTTAGGCAATCTTGGCCTTTTTGACAGAATTTTCTAAATATGCACGTAATCACACAAATATAACATCCAAGTTACAAAACCGAGCTCTGATACCACTTTGTTGAAAAATAAGAATTTTGTAATGACTCAAAACACACAAATATATTTATTTCTCATACAAATTTACAAGAAAATATGTAAACACTCTCAAATACTTGAACAAGGACTCAAGCTTTATTTCTAACTTTTTTCTAAAACCTTAAGGGGGGAGGGGTATTTATAGTTGAAGTAAATCATTCTAAACCATTGATTTAGTCTTCATGTAGAACACCAATGTTGACTTTGTCCAGCACACCAATGTTGACTTTGTCCAGTACACCAATGTTGACTTTGTCTAGTACACCATTATTTACTAAATCTAGTACACCATTGCTTACTAAATCTAGTACACCAATTTAGACAATTAAATATTCTAGATTAAGTTTATAATTCAACAGTTCCAACTCCACCAAAGTCACTTCCAAATCAGCCAAAGTCGACCCATTTGCCACCTCCTCCACCTTTTCTGCTTCCTCAACTTTCCATTGATTATCTTTTCTCTATTGTTGACAACGTTTTATTCAGCTTTTCATTTTCTTCCTCTATAGCTTTAATTTTCTTTTCACTATGTCCCTTATTCTCTTTCGGCCATTTTTGTTTCTTGTACTCCAATTATAAAGATTCAACCCATCTTTTTTTCAACCATAATTCAAGCTCTGCGTTCTTCACAGAGATGTAGTTTTCAAGTCGCAATAAATGAATTTATTTTTTTGCTATTCACTTATTTTGTTTTATTTTAATTTTGTGTCAACATATATATTTACCCTTAAAAAATAAATATAAATATTAACAGGACTAGCAGATAGACTTAATAGAGATTTTTTAAATCTCAAGAAAATAATGGGTAATTGAACTAAACCTGAGAGACGTCTACAACATTTTGCCCATCAAATACTAAATAGAAAGAGATTTCACATTGCTACAAAAATTGTGTTATGACATAGTTTAACTTTTTTATTTGCGCAGTTTTAATGTTCTATTTTCTCTGTAACCTCTAAAATCATTCAAAAACATCATCATGAGGTAGAATTTCTTTATTTGCACATTCTTCAAGATGTATTTTTCTCTATAACTTCTCAAATGATTCATAAATGTTATTATGAGGTGGAACTTCTACGGTACCATCTTAACCTTTCCCATGGCATAGATATTTTTAATAGAGTTATGTAACTTATTGTCCATCAGAAAGGCAACTGTATGCTCTTGCGAAATGTATTGAACTAAAAGAGTTACTTATAATAACAAAATTTAAAAATACATTTAACTAAATTTAGAGTGGTTTTCACTAAGTTGCCAAGTAAATAAAAATTAGAGACTATAAATCATAGCGAAATTTCGTGTCAAATTCTGCTAGAAAACTCACATACCTTATAATAACTACCACTTCACTATTGCTTGTCATGGTCTACATGCAAAACAAAGATTTGTCTCAAACACTCATTATCTGTTTATTCTTGGAGAAAAAACAACCAAATAGAAGAAAAATGAAAAAAGGCATCTTCTTGGCTAATTGAGTTTTATTAGATGGGTTTTCTTCCCTTTTCTTATTAGCGAAATCGAAGAGAATTATTAGAAAAACACTAATCATGGCATAGATCAAGCAAATAAGTAGGTAAAATAAAATTAATCATCAATCAAGTTATCAAAAAATAAAAATTAAGAAATTTTTTTTCAGTTTTCAAAAAAGCTTTTTACTTTATTTACTCCCTAAAATAATAAACCGACATATACTTGGTAAGGAAAGAAAACAAATGGAAAACTCATTATTTGTTAACTGTCTTTTAATCTAGTTGCCCAAATCCAATTCCCACCACTAAGTGGTGGCCCTAGAGTTGATTTCTAGATCTGGACCTTTCGTTAATGGGCATAGCCTTCCCCACCACGAAACTCCCGAATCTCAAAATTGGCTCTAGGGTTACGAGTTAGTGGTGGGAACTCTGGTTATTTTCTTTTTCAGGATGATGACATGATGAAGCTTTGTTTCTTCTCAATTTATGTTGTTGTTTTTTCTTGGGCTGGTTCAAAGAAGAGAAAGCGAGTGATGTTTGATAGTTAAATAGAAGAAGAAAAATGTGAGACAAGTTTTTATTTATAAACTCATATTGAGCGAAAGAAAGCAGAATGTGTGTTAAATATTGTAATGAAACCCAACACTAAATTTAGTAACAACCAAGTTTTTTCTAAGATGCAAGTAAGTTTGTTGAGACTTGACCTATCATCTAGTTAGATAAGAACCAAGACTATAGTTATTGAACGCCATACCAAGAACTTTAAGAACCTCTCAATAATCTAAGGTGATAAGTTTGGTTATTTTGAACACCACAAGAAATTAAACTTGATGAGTTTAAGAATAAGAATTTAAAAGGAATAACTCAACACTCAAAATTACTTGTTTCATTTCACAAATTAAGGCCTTTTATAGACTAATAACCATTTACCTAACAATTGACAAACTAATACAAACTTTAAGACCTTTGAAAATACAAGAAATAAATTTCAAACATAATGATCTAAGCGATGATGTCATACACATTTTGATGTAAGTAATGACTTCGTACGTATATGACGTAAGCGATTACATAATTTAAGATTCTTAAAATTACACAAATGGACTAAAATTTTATCTTTCGAACATTTAGGCTCTGACTGCTTGAATAATGCTCACAAAGCCCAATTCTTCATGTTGTCTATCTTGAACTGCATTTGAGCCCCATATCTTTTTAATTAATCCATTTAAGCCAATTTACAATTCCTTAGCTCTAGTTCTTGTGATTGGTCTACTTGGCAAACTTAATGGACCATATGAATACTGCCCTTGAGTGCCTCCACTCTTATGCATGAGTTTCGCTTTTTGTATGCGTGAGTTTGTATCATTCTCCCCCACTTGAAAAAGAGTTGTCCTCAAATCATTACCTATATCGAAAGGAGATAATTTAGAAACATCAAAGCTTGCACTAACCCTATACTCACTTGGTAGTTCAAGGTTGTAAGCATTATTATTGATTCGTTCACTAGTCGAAATGGACTATCACCCTTTGGCAAAAGTTTAGAACTTTTTTGCTTAGGAAAATGATCCTTTCTCATATATAACCAAACCCAATCTTTTGGTTCAAAAACACTTCTTGCATCCCTTATTGGCTTGCTTGGCATATTGTTATGTCCGTCGTTCTATATGTTACTTTGCTTTCTCATGAATTTGCTTAATAAAATTAACTTTCTTCTTGCCATCTAGATTGACACGTTCACTTAAAGGCAAAGGGGTTAAATCCAAAGGAGTTAGTGGATTAAATCCATAGACAATCTCAAATGGTAAAAAGTTAGTTGCAGAATGAACACAACGATTATAAGCAAATTCAACATTTGGCAAGCAATTTTCCCAAGTTTTCAAGTTCTTTTGTATGATAGCAGGCAACAAAGTAGACAAGGTCTTATTCACTACTTCAGTTTGACCATCAATTTGTAGATGACAAATAATAGAAAATAATAATTTAGGTCCCAACTTTCCGTACAAAGTCTTCCAAAAGTAACTCAAGAACATTATATCCCGATCATATACAATAGTCCTCGGCATGCTATGCAACCTAACAACCTCTTTGAAAAACAAATCAGCTATATGTGATGCGTCATAGATTTTATGATATGCAATAAAATGTTTCATCTTAGAGAACCTATCAACAACCACAAAAACTTAATCTCTCCCCCTCTTTGTCCTAGGTAATCCTAGAAAAAAATTCATAGAAATATCAACTCAAGGTGCACTTACAATAGGAAGTGGTGTATACAATCCATGTGGGTGTTGCCTAGAATTAACTTGTTTACAAGTAATGCATCTCGTACAAATCCTTTCTACATCACGTTTCATATGTGGCCAAAAGAAGTACTCATGCAATATGTCTAAAGTCTTAGGTACCCTAAAGTGATCCATCAAACCACTACCATGCGTTTCTCGAACAAGTAATTCACACAAGGATGAATGTGGCACACAATTTATTTTCTCAAAACAGGAAACTATCATGCAAATAGAACTTCCCACATGCTCCTTTAGTGCAATTTTTAAACAAGTCACAAATATCAAAATCCGTTGCATACAACTCTTTAATGTACTCAAATTCAAGCAATTTAATATCAAGGGTTGAAAGTAAAGAGTACCTGCGTGATATTTTATATATTTTGATACATAAAATATCAAATAATTAATTAGCATTCTTATAAATATCAATTTATTTATTAATTTTAAGTAGGGAGTAAGTTAATTGATCTATTTATGAGTTATTTTGATATATAAATTAATTAAAGCATATTTTATTTATTTTTAAAAGAAAATTTCGATTTAATTTTAATACATAATCAGTTTATTTTTTAATAACATATACATTACTGACTAAACAACATATACGATTAGTTTTATATTTTTATTATGTAGGTTTGTTTTTATCTTTATAGACATAATGTTAATTACAATGAGGATAAATTTGTTATTTTATTGATTTTAAGAACACCGTTAATATATTTTTTAAAGTTTAAAATTATTTGTGATGATGCTTAATAAATAAAATTATGAGATTGAAAATTACCCTTTTATCAATCTATTGAACATTCAAAAATTATTCTGAAATATAAATTCACAAATCATTCTAAAATATGAATAGAGTTGGGAATAAAGTACTTATGCATACATTGACATAAAAATCACTTTAGATTTTTTACACCGGTTGGACTCCACGTCTTATCGCCTTTCTTTTTAATTTTTATGTTCTTTCTTAATCTATCATTTTTTACCAAACCAGTGCTTTTTTTTATATTTACATGCATTTCTTGTGTGAAAATTAAAAAAAAAGAGAAATAATATTATCATTTTATAACATATTGATAATAAATGTTTATTATATTCACATTTTTAAAGATTCATTATAAAGTATAGAAATGTATAGACAAAATACACTAAAAATAAAAATAATTAAATTATTTTAGAAAGTAAAATTAAAATTAAAATTTTATTTTTATTACAATTAAATTTATTTTAAATATTATATTTTAGTGTCAATTATTGAATTAAATTTGTTATGCAATATTTGTTTGTCAATACTAACATATTAACTTAAAAAAATGTCCCTAATATATAATATTTTAAAAATAAATTTAACTAGAAAAAGATAAAGTAAATTTATTAACAGAAGTGAACAAAGGGAAGTTTATGTCATTTTACAAATATAAACAGTGAGCAGTTACGAAAAATCTAGCAAAATTACATAAAATTATTGTATTTTATCATATTTTAGAGAGATTTATTAATTCTTTTTTATAAATAATAATTATTATACAGTAATATAATTATTATTTTTAAAAAGTTAAGACTTTTAAAATATTTTTAAAATTATTAAAATAATAAATATACTATACTAAACCTTTAAAAATAGAAGGCATTTTACCTACATCATCAAAGCTAAGGAAATTGCCCTCTACTACCCAGATTTGAGCCATTTGGCCATTACTGAATTTTTAAAAGATAGGGATAATTAAATATTAACTATCCACCCAAATTAATTATTTATTGTGAGACTCTTCTATTAGATTTTTTTTGTTACTATTCACTATTAATCTCTTTTAAAATGATATAAATACCATTATTCACAAATAAATTTATATAAATATTTTCAATTCTCAACTTAAAAAAATATTAAATACAATATGCCAAAAATATAATATAAATAAAATATTTAAAAATTTAAAAACTAAAATAAAAATTAACTTTATTTTTATTATAATTAAATTTACTTTCAGATATTAAATATTAGTGTCAATTGCTGAACTAAATTTATTATATATTATGTTATTAAATTTATTGTGAAACGTATATTTTATAACATTTAACATGTTTAATTAAATCAATAATTGACACTAACATTTAATATTTAAAAGCAACTTTAATTATCATAAAAATAAAGTTATTTTTTATTTAAATTTTGATTTTACTTTTATTTTTATTTCAAAATATATTAATCATATTTTATTTTAAAATTATTATTAAATTATAAGCACTAATAATGCTTTTAGAATATTTTATTTTTATAATAAACTAAATTCTTTTACCGATTTTAATAAATTTAAAAATAAACTTATTAATATTCATGATAATTTTCAAATAATTTTATTTTTATAATAAAATAGATTTATTTCTTTAACAATATTTAAAAGTAATTTTACAATTTGAATTATCTTAAAATTAAATTTTTATAAATTTTTTGTATTAGCAAAAAAATTTATTGTCAATAAAATTTATCATAGATGGCTAAAAAAATTAGGGGTATCAGAAATTTTCCCTTATTTTATTATTTTTCTCCACCACATACATCACTGCTATCATTATCTGTTTTTTATTATTGTCTCTCTTCAATTATCGTCGTATGTATACCCTCCTCTAAGACTCCATACACAATGTCTCGATGCGTTGAGTAAATCCTCCGGGTGTAATTCTTTTATTCAAATAAGTAGTTTTTTTCTATTTAGATATAGTTTTTGATACAAATAAAAGAGAGATACAATTATCTTTGATATAAATAGAAAAGAGAAAGAAAATAAAAAATAGCAATAAGAAATTTTAATAAATATAAATAAATAAATTTTATTACAGGTGTTTATTAATATAATTTTTATTCTTATTTTAATAATATTAAAAGATAAGTTTACCCTTAAACACATTATTTTTCAGAAGGATGAAACCATGTATGTTTCAAAATTCAGGGGTTCTTGAGCAATTCGATCAAACATAAGGGAAAGAGTGCAATTTTCGGTAAAAGCCAAAAATTGAAATATTCCTCCTCTTCACACCACAATAACCAGAGAAATTGAAGAACTGGAACCACCTCCTCCACCTTGGATCCGGAGAAAAGAAGCGGAGGATCGAGGGCGAAGCAGGCTGGAAGAGGATCACGATGAGGAAGTTAGGATTTTTGTTGTTGGGTTAGCTCGATAATGATTTTTATTTTGTTAAAAAAATGGGTGTTATGCTTAAAACAAGTGTTGGAAGCTTTATATGAGGGAAATCAGTGGTGTCATGCTGTCTTTTGGAAGCCCGACTGCCAGAATACTAAGTGAGTCTCTGGTCTTTTTTTTGTTCTTTGTTTATGATAAAGAAAGTCAAATAGTTTTGGGTGCTCCTTTGCTTTACTTTCAGTTCAAAACTAAGTTATGATTCCGTGTTTGGTTATTGGTGGGTGAGACCTGGGTTTTCGGCTGGTGGTGGATGAGACTAATGCCTTTGAGTGAAGTGTTACAATTATTGGATTACCCAACACTCATGTGCTTTTAGAGTTAATTTTTCTTAAATTATGTAATTTTATTGTTACATGACTCTGTTTTAAGGCTTTATGAATTTATGTTTTGGTAAATTTGGATGATTGTGTTTGCTAAGATTGGATCATTTGATGTGATAAGGTCTGTGGGTTTCTTGTTAATAATTTTATTAATTTATTTGGGTTTTTGTTACTCGGCTTCTTGTTAATGTGTTGCGGTGGATTTATTAGGTTTTAACCATTGCTGAGCCATGAGATTGTTAGTTTAGTATGATTTTGGTAATATTTTAAAAGGTTAATGGTATTGGTAGTTTCCGGAAGTGTTTTGCCTTTAGTAGTTTGTTTGACATTTAAAATCGACTTATTTAACTGCTCTTTGGGAAAGTGCTGCACTCTGTGGGGTTATGGAAATTATTATTTTTGTCATGTTTTGGCAGAGAAATGAATGTTTTTTCCATGATTTTCAGCTTGTTGTCAGTTACCATGTCAGGTTTTTATTTTTATTTTTATGCCTCCACAAGTCTAGTTGAGTCCATATGTCCGATTCCTTTAATCATTTTTGCTTGTACACTTATGAATCATAAGAGCTGAAATATATATATTCCTGGTAATGACAGTGAGGTTATGATATCCAGCGAAGTTAAAACGACGGTGATTCGTGATGGCATATTTTATTTGCATCGATTCACAACCTCTTTTTTTATTTTGGCAGTTCCTCAAATACCATTTGGAGATTGGGAAGGGTACTGGTGTTCTTCTGAATCTATCTCTTGGCTTAGGATTGAGGGAGCTCAAGTGCTGATTAACAAAATGACGATGAATAATCAGGTTAATGTCGTGGGCGAAGGGTAGGCTTCTTTTATGTTTCTTAATTAATCTTGCCCTTGTATTTTAGGTGTTTCAGTGTTGTACTGAACTGATGTGAAGCGGTCATTATTTTGGTCTTATAGACTGGTAGGGCGAGCTGCTTTTACGGGAAATCACCAATGGTTTCTTGCAAACAATTATATTGGAGATGCTCATCTACAAGAGATGTGAAAAGTTTTTGCTGATCTCAGTTGCTCAGAGCACGAGTACTACATCAATGAAGATGGCATAAACTTCTGCTGACATGGGTGGCATGATTGCTCTAATCACTTTCTCCTTATTGATTTTAAAGTTATAAAATCTCAATCAAATGCGTCATCCATTAAAAGAAAAACAATTTCTTTTTTCTGCTTTCAGGTTCACCATGTGGTGCATCTCCAATTTTCAGCCGGCATGCAGGTCTGATGGCTTTCTATATTTTCTACTTGTTAGATTGTTTAAGAATTTTTTGTTTGATTAAAATGTTTTGTATTTTTCTTTCACACAGTTGCTGTTATACCAGTTCTTCCCCCTGGCGACATTAAACTTTGTTCTCCCTCAGTTGTAAGACCTTTGGATTATTTTCATCCGAAACATTAAATAACTAATGCCAATTCTTATTTATATATAGTTCCTTGATCTAACATAAAACAAGTTTGGTTTTGTCAATATATCTAGTTTTTTCTTTCTCCATTTGTGTTACTGCTACTTCAGATTGCAGAAAACATTGGATTTGTGAATTATGAAAAGAGTTCAATCCTGCAACTTGAACGTGTCTCTGGAGCTCTTCTACCCGAAAACTACAAAATAAAAGAACTTGCTAGTAATTATGGACTACATGTTTCTAATGGAATGCTTGTTTTTCGGGGTCTTTCTAGAATTTTTAAGGTAACATGTTCTTTTTTAGTAACTAATTGTCACGGCCTCATTCACTTCATCGGCTTCGACCATTCGACGCTTAGCTATCTTGCTCACTAAGCAAGCCTTCAACGCCTAAAAAGCGCAAATCGAAAGCTAAACAAGAGAAAGAGAGAGCAAGAAAGTTTGAGTAAAGAGAACACAATTCAAGTTTATTGCTTGATTGCTTAGTTTGGAAAATGAGGCCTTATCTATTTATAGGCAAATGTACATACAATGGACGGTTAAGATTGTATCTCACAATGCATATTTGAGGGCTAAGATTGTCCTTTTAGAAATGTCCTACAAAATATCTTTACAAAGTAAAAATTGTAATGCTATATACACAATTCTAAAACTTGGGTCAATTAGGCCAACATTCTATAAGTTAAACTTATTGGGCTAACATTAGGTTTTATGTACAAACTCAAATAAGAAACAAAATATGGATCCTTGACCCAAATGCTTCATTATTTACTCAATCTGGTATGCTAAAAAGTGTTCTAGTCAAAGTACACGCGCCTGCTCCTCTCGAATTTTTTCTTGTGTAAGCACTGCCCACATCAAGTCTCAACCTCAGGTTATTGCTCATGCGATCTGTTCATGTGGGGCGTGACATCCTCACCCCCCCCTTAAATGCACGACGTCCTCGCGGAACCTCTTTATGTGGTCTTGGAATTTCTATAGTGCTTTTTTGTGTTCCTACGTAGCTTCGTTCTCGGGTAACTCTTTTGATTTGACGAAATACTTGGTGTAGTTTGGTACACTACATTTTTATACTTGTCGATCAATCAATATACACTCCACCTCCTCTTCAAAAGAGGTTATAACTACAGTTAGAGCTTGTTTTGACTCCCCTCAGCTTGGATCTTCCTCATTTTCATGATAAGACTTCAACATGCTTACATGGAAAAAGGGGTGAATCTTTAATTTTGGAGGAAGTAATATTTGATACGACACCTTGCTCACCCCTCTATCAATCGGGAATGGTCCCTCGTAACGTCGAACCAATCCCTTGTGCACCTCACCTTTGGCAACGTTTTAAATTGTTGGGGCAAGAGTTTCACCATAATTAAATCTCCTTCTTGAAACTTTACGTCCTTCCGTTTTTTGTCTGCTTATTTCTTCATCTTCTTGGTCGCTTTGTCTATATATATACACTAGCAAAATCGGCTTGCTCGTGCCATACCTTGGTGAACTTGAAGGCTTCCGAACTCTTCCTATCATAGCTCAAGGCTAAGGCATGCAGAGTCTTCGTTTATCAACCTAATACATTCTTGAACGGATTCCTATTAGTTGCCTCACTTCACTGCAAGTTGTAGGAAAATTGAGCAACATCCAGCAACTTGGTCCATTCCTTTTGGTTGGCACGTACATAATGCCTCAAGTATAGCTTAAGTAATGCGTTAACATGTTCAATTTGTCGAGAAATTGAGTTTCGTTCCAAGCATTTTGAACAACTCGAACCAAAATTTTTTAGTGAACCGCGGGTCTCGATCACTCACTATGTTGCATGGCACCCTCTAAAACTTCACCATGTGCCTTAAGAACAACTTCGCTGCTTCCTCCGCTGTGCAATCTATAAGTGCTGGTATGAAAACCGTATACTTGATAAAACGATTGACTACCGCCATGATACTTTCATATCCCTCAGACTTTGGTAGCGATGTATGAAATCCATGGAAACGCTCTCCCGTGGTTTATTCAGAGTCGGCAATGGCTCAAGTAGTCCATCGGATGTTCGTTACTCGATCTTATCTTATTAGCATACAAGGCATGTTCGTACATAGGCCTCGACATATTCCCGTATTCTTGGCCAGCAATAGAAGTTTTTCAATAATGGATTGGTGTGTTTAACCCCGGGGTATTTAGCCCACTTGGAATCGTGGCATTTCTTGATGAGCTCTTTCCTCAAATCACCCCATTTTGGTATGTAGATGCGTCTCTCCTTAGCGTACAATAGTACATCATTAAGCCAAACTCGACTCGTCTTTCCCTCGTTAACGAACGCTACAATGCTCTTAGCTAGAAGGTCTTGGGTCAATTCGTCCTTGTTCCTTCTCACTAGCGATCTCTCGGACATGCTTAAGTTAACGACCACCAATATTGTCTTTCGACTTAGTGCATCTGCTACGACATTCGTTTTGCTCTGCTTGTACCTCAAGTCGTAGTTGAATTCCGCTAATAAATCTTACCACAGTGTTTGTTTTAGGTTTAACTTCTTTTATATTTTGAACTAGCTTATAGCTACGTTATCCGTCATAACTACAAAATGACTATTGAATAAGTAGTGTTGCCACACCTGTAGGCAATGAATGATTACAGTCATTTCTTTATCTTGTATAGTGTAGTGTCTCTTCGCTTCATTCAATTTTCGGCTTTCGAAGGCAATAGGCCATCCCTCTTGCTTGAGTACACCCCCGATTGTAAAATTCAAAGCGTCGGTATGTACTTCAAAAGGCTTGGTATGATCGAGCAGCGTAAGAACTGTCTCTTCTATGATTGCGTTTTTCAAATCTTCGAAGGCGTGTTGGCACTCTTCGGTCAAATTTCACGAGTGACTTTTCTTGAAGAGATTTGTCAATGGAAATGCTCTTGCGGAGTAGCTCTTAATAAAACGCTGATAGTAGTTTACTAATTCCGAAAAAGATTGAAGGTTGTGCATTTTAGTCGAAGGTTTCTACTCTTGAATGGCTTGTACCTTAGCTTTCTTCATCATCAACGTTCCATCATTAATCTTGTGGCCTAAGAAATGAATTTCTCGTTCTGCGAAAGAATATTTTTCCTTGTTCACGTACAACTCATTCTCCTGCAATACTTGAAACACCTTTATAAGGTGCACCACGTGCTCTTTCAAGATGTTACTATAAACGATGATGTCATTTAAATATAACACCACAAATTGATCGAGGTAAGGATGAAATAACTTATTCATTAAAGTGCTAAAAGTGGCAGGTGCGTTCATTAGTCTAAAAGCCGTAACTAAGAATTCGTAGGAATCGTATCTCGTAACGTATGTTATTTTTGGTTCGTCTCCTTCCACAATGCCCACTTAGTAGTATCTCGACCTTAAATCAAATTTGAAAAAGTATTGCGCTCTCCCAAGTTGATCGAAGAGGTCCGCAATGAGTGAAATTGGGTACTTGTTCTTGATGGTCACTATGTTGAGTGCCCGATAGTCTAATGGTGCTTTCATTGGTCGAATGTAGCCCACACAAGTAAATCTTAGAGTTGCTTCTTTAACCTTTGCAACTCTGGTGGGACGTGTCGGTAAGGACTCATGGTAGGAGGCTTGATATCCAGTTCCAACTTGATCTTGTGATCTACCTTCCTCTTTAGTGGAAGCTTTTTAGGCAACTCTCTTAGAACGTCCTCGCCGTCTACTTTCGCATCGTCATCGTCATCATATTATTTCAAGAAGGCAAGTTAACTTTCTTCACCCTTTCGTTTCAAGCCCTTCTTGAATTAAATAGTCGAGTGTCTGGGTCTCCACTTTGTTTGTCCTTGAAATCGGAGCTATGCACGCCTTTCCCCATCAAGGATACACATGATATTGGCAAATGGTTGTCCATGGGTACTACAGACTAATCCACTGTACCCTCTATTCGCTGATGGTAGTTTCGACCTTCCGCTCCGCCTTCAATTGGTTTGGTGGCCTAATTCACCGCTTTCATTGTGTTTTCTTTGTTGGTCAGCTTGAAACCCAACCGTTTGGTCTCGTCGACTTGCACAAAATTGTGTGAGGCACTAGTATGGACTAAGGTTTTGGTACATACCTTATTGATTACCGCATCAATATAGATATGTCCATTTGCTTATGCCTTTGGAGCTGCTCGAATGGCGTTAAGGAGTTGCAACGAACCCATCGACGTGTCACCCACTTGGTTTTGTGGTTCCTTTACACGAGCCACCATGACGCTCAATGCCTTTTGCTTTGGACAATCTCGCATTCAGTGAGGGCCATTGCAGAAATAGCAATTTCGTTTGGGCTTCGAGTCTTTCTTTTTGTCGTTTCTTGGCTTCTCCTTACCACTAGGCGGTTTGTGAGAGACATCGCCTTGTGTCTTGCCGTAGTCCCTCCCATCTTTGCCTTGGCCGCCTTTCTTGTCTTTGGTCTTGGTATTTGACCGCTATCTTGAGTAGTCGGTAAAAGTCTCTGTAATGGCTATAGCCAAGGCTAGGTCTTGCACGTTGCACCTTCTAATCTCTGTTTTTGCCCAACCTTGAAGCCCGTCTATAAATAAAAACAAGGAATCATTTTCGCTCATATTCGAAATTTTTAGCACCAAGCTAGTGAATTTCTTCACATAGTCTCACATACTTTCGAATTGTTTGAGGAGACATAGGAGACCCCATGCCTTATCCTCAGCAATCTCCGAATATAATTACCGCTTGAGCTTTCGTTTAAAATCATCGAAGGTATTGATGGTGCATGTGCATTTACCAATGTCGCCGTACCTTTTTTATCACAACATAACCATATTAGTTAAATAATGGGTGATGGTACGTACCTTGATTTGCTCATCAGTGATGTCGCCTTGTATGAACAATAACCCGAGGCCAAGGTTTGACGCGGGCAGCGCTTGCACGAGGAAAATTTTGAGAGGAGCGGGCATATGTGCTTTGGCTGGAACACCGCATTGAGTGGGTAATGAAACATTATGGCCAAGGATCCATGTCTTGTTCCTTATTTAAGTTTGTACATAAAACTTAATGTTAGTCCAATAAGACCTGCTTTTAGAATGTTGGCCTTATTAGCCCAAGTCCTAGCATTGTGTAGGAAGCATTACATTTTTTTACTTTATAGAGATATTTTGTAAGACATTTTTAGAAGGTTAATCCTAACCCTCAAATGTGTATTTTGAGATGTAATTTTGGCCGTTCATTGTTTGTACATTTGCCTATAAATAGGCGAGACCACATTTTACCCAAACTAAGCAATCAAGCAATAAATTTGAGTCGTGTTCTCTTTATTCAAACTTTTTTGCTCTCTCTTTCTCTTGTTTAGCCTTCGATTTGCACTTTGTAGGTGTTGAAGGCTTGCTTAGTCAGCGAGATAGCTAAGTGCCACACGGTCGAAGCGAATGAAGAGAGAGATGCCGTGACAATTGGTATCAGAACTTAAGATTGAGTGGAGAACCTTGTCGAGGGGAAGCATTTGAAAGGGTTGCAAGGGAAAATTATGTCGATGACGATGTAAAAGTGGACGGCAAAAACATTCCAAAGGAGGTTGATGTTGTTCTTAAGGAATTTAAAGATGTAATGCCCGAAGAGTTGCCAAAACAAGTTCCATCGAGGAGGGAGGTAAATCACAAGATTGAGTTAGAGCCGGGCACTAAACCTCCCTCTATGAGTCCTTATTGACAAGCCCTACCAGAGTTGCAAGAGTTGAAGATTTACTTGATGTGGGCTACATTTGACCGTCAAAAACATCATTCGATGGTCTGGTTCCTTTTAAAAAGAAGAAAGATGGGTCGCTACGAATATGCATCAATTATCGAGTACTCAATAAGGTGACCATCAAGAACAAATACCTAATTCCACTCATTATTGACCTCTTCAATCAACTTGGGAGAGCATGTTGCTTTTTCAAACTTGATTTAAAGTCAGGCTACTACCAAGTGTGTACTGCGGAGGGAGACGAATTAAAATTGACATGTGTTATGAGGTATGGTTCCTACGAATTCTTAGTAATACTTTTTGGATTAACGAATGCACTTACCACTTTTAGCACTTTGATGTACAAGTTATTCTATCCTTACCTCAATCAATTTGTGGTGCTATACTTAAATGACATCGTCGTTTATAACAACACTTAAAAGAGCACGTAGCACATCTTAGAAAAGTGTTTTAAGTATTAAAGGAAAACAAGTTATACATGAAGAAGGAGAGATGTTCTTTCGCGCAAAGGAAAGTTTATTTCTTAGGACATAAAATCAAGGATGAAACGTTGATGATGGAAAAGGCTAAGGTGCAAGCCATTCCAGAGCGGAAATCTTCAACCAAGGTGCACGATCTTTAATCTTTCTTGGGGTTAGTAAACTACTATCGGCATTTCATTAAGAGCTACTTCGCAAGAGTGGCTCTATTAACAAATCTCCTTAAGAAATGTCGCTCGTAAAATTGAACTGAAGAGTGTTATGAAAACACACCTATGAGAATTTGCAGAAGGCAATCGTGGAGGAGAGGTTCTTGCGTTGTCCGATCATACGAAGGCTTTTGAAGTACACATCGACGGTTTGCATTTTGTAATCGGAGGCATACTCATGTAAGACGGACGACCAATTGCCTTCGAAAGTCAAAAATTGAATGAAGCAGAGAGGCACTACACTGTGCAAGAGAAAGAAATGACCGTGATCATTCATTCCCTATGAATATGGTGACAGTGCTTGTTCGGGAGCCATTTTGTAGTCATGATGGATAATGTAACCATAAATTACTTCTAAGCACAAAAGAAGTTAAGCTCGAAGATAGCACGGTGGCAAGATTTTTTGGCTGAATTCGACTACGAATTGAGGTACAAGCCGGGCAAAGCAAATATTGTAGCCGATACACTAAGTCGTAAGACAACATTAACGGCCGTTAACTTAAGCATGTCTAAGGGAATGCCAGTGACCCAAGACCTTCTAGTCAAGAACATTATAGCGCTCTTCAACAAAGGAAAGACGAGATGATTTTGGCTTAAAGATGGACTGTTGTACGCCAAGGGGAGGCGAATCTACGTACCAAAATGGGATGGTTTGAGGAATAAGTTCTTTAAAGAATGCTACAATTCTAAGTAAGCTGAAAACATTAGGGTTAAGTGCACCAATACGTTGTTGAAATTTTTTTATTATTGGCCGAGAATGCGGGAAGATGTTGGGGTCTATGTACGGATATGTCTTGTGTGCCAACAAGACAAGATCGAGCAACTAATATCTGGTGGACTACTTGAGCCATTGTCGATTTAGGATAGACCATGGGAGAGTGTTTCCATAAATTTCATTAAGTTGCTACAAAAGGCAAAGGGGTATAGAAGTATTATTGTGGTGGTCGATCGCTTTAGCAAGTATGCGATTTTCATTCCAGCATCTACATATTGCACAGCGAAGGAAGTTGGGAAATTATTCCTAAGACGTGGTGAAGCTTTGAGGAGTGCCAAGGAACATAGTAAGTGATTGAGACCAGCGGTTCATCGAAAAATTTTGGTTTGAGTTGTTCAAGATGCTTAGAATGGACCTCAATTTCTCAACAAGTTTTCATCCTCAAAGTGACGGTTAAATCGAATGTGTCAACGCGTTGCTTGAACTATACTTGAGGCACTATGTGAGGGCCAACCAAAAGAATTGGGCTTAGTTGCTGGATGTGGCTCAATTTTCCTACAACTTGTAGCAAATCGAGATAACTAATAGGAGTCCGTTCGAGATTGTATTGGGTCAACAACCAATGACTCTGCACGCTTTAGCCTTGAGTTATGATGAAAGAGTCAAGAGCCTTCAAGGTATGGCATGAGCAAGCCGATTTGGCTAGAGTATATCTAGACAAAGCGGCCAAGAAGATGAAAAAATAGGCAGACAGAAAGTGGAGGGACGTAGAATTCCAAAAAAGAAATTTAGTCATGCTGAAGCTGTTACTTCAAAAATTCAAAACGTTGTAGAAAGTGCACAAGGGGTTAGTTCGATGCTACAAGAGACCATTCTTAATTATAAAAAATGTGGGCAAAGTGTTATATCGAGTACTACTTTCTCTAAAGTTAAAGATTCACCATGTTTTCCATGTAAGCATATTAAAGTCTCACCATGGAGATAAGGAAGATCCAAGCCGATTATGAAATAGGCTGCGACTGTTATTGTAACCTCTTTTGAGAAGAAGGCTGAGTGTATATTGGCTGACAGACGAGTACGAAAGTGTGGGGTACCAAACTACACCGAGTACTTCATCAAATGGAAGGGGTTTCCTAAGAGTGAGGCCACGTAGGAGCACAAAGATGAGCTATGTGTCACAGCCTTACTCTTTTCACCAGCTTCGACCATGCGACGCTTAACTATCCTACAAAACGAAAGCTAAACAAAAGAAAGAGCGAGAGCAAGAGAGTTTGAGTGAAGAGTAACTCAAGTTTATAGCTTGAATGCTTGAATGCCTAAATGCTTGGTTTGGCCAAAATGAGGCGTCACGTATTTATAGGCAAATGTACATACAATGGATGACAAAGATTGCACCTCACAATGCACTTTTGAAGGCTAGGATTGACCTTCTAGAAATGTCCTACAAAATATCCCTACAAAGTAAAAAATGTTGTGCTATCTACACAATTCAAAAATTTTGGCCAACTAGGCCAATATTCTAGAAGTTGGGCTCATTGCGCTAACATTGGGTTTTATGTACAAATTCAAATAAGGAACAAAACATAGATCCTTGGCCCAAATGCTTTATCGCTCACTCAATTCGGTTTGCCAAGGAGTCTTCCAGCCTAAGCACACACGCCTGCTCCCCTCGGATTTTCTCGCACAAGCATTGCTCCCGTCGAGTCTTGGTCTCGGGTTACTGTTCACGCAGGGTGTGACATCCTACCCCACCTAAATGCACAACGTCCTCGTCACGTTTTCCCCGCAGGACCTCGTTATGTGGTCTTGGAATTGCCATAGCGTCTTCGTGCTCTCACATAGCCTCGCTCTCGGACAACCCCTTTCATTTGACGAAGTACTCGGTGTAATTTGGCACGTCAGGCATCCGTACTCGTCGGTCCGCCAATATGCACTCAACCTCCTTCTCAAAAGAGGTTACAACAACAGTCGGAGCTCGTTTCGACTCCCTTTGGCTTGAGTCTTCCTCGTCTCCATGGTAAGGTTTCAACATACTTACGTGGAAGACGGGGTGAATCTTCAACTTCGGAAGAAGTAGTACACGGTATGACACCTTGCCCACCTTTTTCATAATCGAGAATGGCCCCTCATAGTGTCGAACCAACCCTTTGTGCACTTTCTGCAATGACTTGAATTGTTGGGGCAAGAGTTTCACCGTGACTAGGTCTCCCTCTTGGAGCTCTACGTCCCTTCGCTTTTTATCCTCCCATTTCTTCATCTTCTTGGACGCTTTGTTTAGATATGCTCTAGCCCAAATTGGCTTGGTCGTGCCATGCCTTGATGAACTTGAAGGCTCCCGGACTCTTCCCGGTTGTAGCTTGAGGCTAAGGCATGCGAAGTTATTGGTTGTTAACCCAATACAATCTCGAATGGACTCCTATTAGTTGCTGCTTGGCCCAATTTTTTTTATTGGCACTCATATAATGCCTCAAGTATAGTTCGAGCAACGCATCGACTTGCTCGGTTTGTCCGTCGCTTTGAGGATGAAAACTTGTCGAGAAATTGAGGTTCGTTTCGAGCATCTTGAACAACGCGGACCAAAATTTTCCGATGAACCGTTGGTCTCGATCGCTCACTATGTTGTTTGGCACTCCCTAAAGCTCCACTTTGTGCTTTAGGAACAACTTTGCCAGTTCCTTCGCCATGCAGTTCGTAGGTGCCGGCATGAAAACTGTATATTTGCTAAAGCGATCAACCACTACAATGATACTTCCATATCCCTCGAATTTTGGTAGCAACGTAATGAAATCCATTGAAACGTTCTCCCATGATCCTTCCTGTATCGGCAATGGCTCAAGTAAGCCACCGGATGCTGGTTTCTCAATCTTGTCTTGTTGACATACAAGACATGTCCTAACATAGGCCTCGACATCCTCCCGCATCTTTGGCCAATAATAGAGGTTTTCTAGCAACGCGTTAGTGCGCTTAGCCCCGTGGTGTTTAGCCTACTTGGAATTATGGCATTCCTTGATTAGTTCCTTCCTTAAGCAACCTCATTTCGGTACGTAAATGCGCCTCCCCTTAGCATATAACAACCCATCGTCGAGCCAGAATTGCCTCGTCTTTCCCTCGTTGACGAGTGCTATAATGCTGTTGGCTAGAGGGTCTTGGGTCAATAATCCCTCTTTGATCCTTCCCACTATCGTTCCTTCGGACATGCTCAAGTTAACTGCCGCCAATATTGCTTTTCGACTTAGCGCATCCTCTACGATGTTTGCTTTGCCCGGCTTGTATCTCAAGTCGTAGTCGAACTCCACCAATAAATCTTGCCAACGTGCTTGCTAGGAGCTTAACTTTTTTTGCTTTTGGAAGTAGTTTGTGGCTATGTTGTCCGTCATGATTACAAAATGGCTTCCGAGCAAGTAGTGTCGCCACACTCGTAGGCAATAAATGATCCCGGTCATTTCTTTCTCTTGTACGGTGTAGCGCCTCTCTGCTTCATTCAACTTTCGACTTTCGAAGGCAATAAGCCGTCTCTCTTGCATGAGTACATCTCCGATTGCAAAATCTGCAGCGTCAATGTGTACTTCGAAAGGCTTTGTGTGATCAAACAACGCAAGAACCGTCTCTTTTATAATTGCCTTCTTTAAATCCTCAAAGGCATGTTGGCACTCCTTGGTCTAATTCCACAAGCGACTTTTCTTAAGGAGATCTGTCAACAGAGCCGCTCTTGCTGAGTAGCTCTTAATGAAACGCCGATAATGGTTTACAAGTTCCAAGAAAGATCGGAGATTGTGTACCGTAGTCGAAGGTCCTCACTCTTGAATAGCTTGCACCTTAGCCTTTTCCATCATCAACGTTCCATCCTTGATGTTGTGGCCTAGGAAATAAACCTCCTGTATTTGCTAAATTGTACTTTATCTAATATCATGCAACAAAAGAAAAAGAATGAGAACAAAATTGATTGGTAAATGTGTAGAATTAAATTATTAAACTAATTGTAATAAATTAAAAACATCAATAATCATCTTATTTTTTCCCATGGTAAAGTATATCCATATGCTTAAAAAATTTATATATTTATGTTTTAATAATAATAATAATAATAATAATAATAATATTATAATTTGAAACTATGTTAGATTTTGTAGTTATTTTTATAATTTTACAACTACTGTATTTTTTATACAACGTTTTCATTGTAATTATGTTTTCTATATCAAGATTACTAGTAGAATGTTGATTTACAATTCTCATGTCATATTTATATTATTTTTGTTTCATATAAAATTATAATATTATTATTTATCAATTTGTTTCATCACAATTATATTTTTATGTTGTATTTATGAGATTAATGTTTCCTTTTACTCTTTTCTGTTGACTTATTATTTTTAATTTTTAATTTTTTATCCTTTATAAGTATTTCATTTCACATACAAATTATATATTATAATTTTAATTTTTTCGTGTGAAGATTTCAAATTTTATGTCAATATAGAACTTTTACGTAACAATTATTTTTTTGTTTACAAATATACGATTGTCATTTGGCAATTTAATGTCATTTTACATGTATCTCACCTATGGAAATGATACTCTAGAGTTTGAAGTTGTCTTTGCAGCCTTGATTTCATTTGAAAAACAAAACAAAATATGCGGTGGAGAATCACGAGCACTTGTTACTAACAATATAGAGAGAACAAATTGATGTGAAAGAAACCATAATGACAAGTCCAAGGGGAGATCGAAATTGAGAGGCAAGAATTTCATCTGTTGTCATTGTAGAAAGACAAGCCATATAAAGAAGAATGGTTGAGCATTAAAATGCAAAGAGTAACAAAATGATGATAAGAAGAAAGAAGATGACGACAACCCAGCTACAGCAGCCACAAAGAACAAGGATGTTTTGTTACTTGCTGATGAATGTTGTCATGTGCATTTACATTTTTATGTTGTATTCATGAAATTGATGACTTTTACTCATTTATGTCGCTTATTATTTTTAACTTTTATAAGTATTTTATTTTACCTACAAGTTATATATTATAATTTAATTTTTTTTATGTGAATATTTCAAATTTTATGTGAATTTATAAGTTTTACGTCACAATTATAACTTATTTACCAGAGTTTACATATATTCTATTATCATTTAATAATTTAATATTAATTTATATTTATCTAAGTACATTTACATTTTTAATGTTGAATCTATTAAATTGATATTCATTTTTATTTTTTTTATTTTTAACATTAATTTTATAACTTATTTGATTGGGACATGACTTGGGGTCAAGGTTATGTCAATCTCAAGGTCATGGTACAAGAGGGTTCTGATCATATTAGATGTCAATGGGATCAAGAAGGTCAAATTTATGGTCACAGACAAGCGGATCGTGTTCAGTTCAGCCATGAATTACGTTTTCGGTCCAATGAAGTCCAACTTAGACTAACATTAATTAGGGATAAATTGGATTCATAATTATTTGGGAGCAATTAAGTAAATGAATGTGCATGATTGTACAAGTATGAGGATAGAATTGAAGACTTTCATTACGAAAACAGTGACCGTCGAAAAGCTACAAAGTCAGATCAGTACTTTGCGTCAAGTTAAATCAGTATCACTCATCATGTAAGGACATCTCCAAGTCAGATAAATGCAAACTCATAACTCTTAAAAGGATCACGCTAATAAATACACATAATTGGATAATTATGAAGATTCAATTAAACGTTTAAATAAAAATCATTATGATCATTGGATCATGGAAAGTGGGTATATATAAAAAGAAGGTAAAATGAAGGAAAAAGATATACTATCTCTGATACTATATTGAAACTCTGTCAAAATTTCAACAGAATTTTACTTAAACAAAAACCCAAAATTTGATTTAAGCATTGGAGGGTTTTCGCCGAAAAAGTCGGCTTCCCCTAATCATTACTTTGTTTTGCAAGCGAATTCAGTCTTAGAAAAAGGAGTTTCACAAGTCGTAAGGGAAAAATTAACATTTTGGTGTTGTGTGTTGAAGGTGTAAATTTCAATATCAAAATCTAGCCCATTTTGTGGGAATTGTTCTAGAAGCCATACTTTGCCAGTTAATCAAAGAAGTAAAAATAACAGCAAGGAGCAACAAGTTACCGGGAGCATCCAATGGAAAAAAACCACGAAGAATACTCATATGAATTGAATTCTCATCCAACTTCATTGAAACATCCCAAGGGGCAAACAACGATTCAAATTGGAGATGCAAACATAGTTTAGATTGTGCGAAGGCTAGAAAAAAGTGAACAACAAAGTGTGGATAAAGACAAGCAGATGAAAGCATTAGAAAATAAAACAGGGACCCTTAAAAAGAGTTTGAGAGTTTTAAGAGGATGATTCATGAAGGATTAGATCGGAGATGGATTCCAAAAGATTTGGAGTTGCTAGAAAATGAAGAAAGTTGTACTCCACATCAGGTTTAACATACACAGGGTAAGTCTAGGGAAAGCAGACCTTTAGAGCAGGTTAATCAGCTCAAGAAAAAGTATACTTCCGCTCATAAAGGAAAGACCTAAGTTCAGGATCAAGTACTTGAAAACTGTAATGAGGAAATACTGTTACAGATCTGGGATGGGCCAGAGCAAAGATTATCTCATGTTTAGTGCAGCCAAGATTGTAGCAAGCAAAGATCTGAATATAGTGTGAGTTTAATAGATATGAGGACTTTCATGAACTAGAAATATAGGAAAGATAAGGAGAAGGCTACTGCAAAGAAAACACAAAAGAAAGCTAAACTTGTAGTTGATCAGGCAGATGACATGAAGAAAGATAAATGCATAATCATAACTCTTAAGAGAATCACGCTAATAAATTCTCATAATTGGATAATTCTGAAGATTCAATTAAAGTTTTCAATTTTAAAATTTGACCATTGGCTCATGGAAATTGGGTATAAATAGAAGGTAAAATGAAAGAATATGTGTGCAATATCTAATACCATGCTGAAACTTTGTCAAAATTTCTATAGAATTTTACTTGAACAAAAACCTGAATTTGAATTAAGCATCGGAGTGTTTTCGCCGAGAAAGCCAACTTCCCCTCTGATCATTGAATCATTCTAGGAGTTTTAGACAAACACATAATAATGAGATCTTTTTGTTTTATGTATCACTTCTTTTACTAAGAAGTAAACTATAATATTTTAATTAATTTAAGTTAATTATTATAAATTACAAATTTAATCTAATGGTTTGGGTGATTACCATCATTGATACCGATATTTTTATCCTGGTATGGTAGAATGACCCTCAATTCATTAAGATTTCAATCGCATACCATAGAAAACTTACCAAGTACTGTAGGTGAAAATCAAATGTAATAACAAAGCCAAAACATATATATACAAACCACACTTTTACTTTCAATTTTAAGTTATGTGTATATTATCTACGTATATTTCCAAAACAAGTCCATAATAATAAAAATAAAACATTAAGATAACTTAAAACTAGTACTAAAATTTTAAATTTTGGATTTTTTTACTTTAAAAATATATTAAATTACAAATTTTCTTTGTATTGCCTACCAAAATTGTTAATCTTTCTAATAGAAACTTTAAGGAGCAGCATTTTACATCAATTTCCACAGGCAATATCAATTGGAACTTAAAAGAATATGAAATTGGAATTCAATGGGCTTGTTTAGACAAAAGAGAAAAAAAAATGGAGATGAATCAAATAGAAACTTTTCAAATCATACTATGTTTATGCATAGGAGGAAACAATTGATCAAAAATTTAGTGCATGTATGTGCATATATTTGATAAGTGTGCAAATTATGCGCTAATCATTTATTTTTAAACTTTAATTGTTTGTTTAATCCTCAAGTTTCATTTGAATTTGATGTATTTTAGTTGTTTTGTACAAAAAATGATAGATTTGGCCATCTAAAGTGAATTTGGCTAAAAAAAGATTGATTTGGCTCGAAAACGAAGTCGTTTCGGGACCAAAGCATAAGAGATGTACGGACTAAAATGCAACAAAATGAGGACTAAAATGCAGAATTATCACAACATAAGGGACATTTCAAATCAGTAAGCGAAAGGGGGTCTAATTGATAATTGCCACATCTTATAGCTTCATTGGCATAATGAAGTGCGCGACCGCGCCAAACCATGACACAACCGCGCACTGCATTTTGCCCAGGTGGACTAAAATGCAACAAAAAGAGGATTAATTTGCATAAATATCAAACATATAGGCCAATGTCAGGTTAATAAATAGTAAGGGGACCTATTTGCTATTTATCATATAGGTTCAAAGTGGACGATTTTTGCATGATTTTTGCATGATTTTTGGACCCTTAGATCAAATTTTAATGGTTAGATGTAATTGGAGTTGAGGGTTTTATGTTTTGGAGAGAAAACAAGAAGGAATTTTTGTTTTTTGGTTTTGGGTTTTGTAGAGAGAGAGGGAGAAGAGAGTGAGGAAGAAGGCTAGAGAGAGAAAGGAGAAAATCAACAAGAAGAAGGTGATTTCATTAAGAGATTAGGGATTCTCATCAACCTTGTGGATTCAAACTCTCCTCATCTAATTTTTTTTTCTTTCTCTCATTTTTAATTAAGTCTTGAATTTAACAATATTGTGATTATTGAGATTATGTTGTTAATTGTTGAATTCTTGATTGTTGGATTTGAACTTTACTCTATGTGTAGCTAGACTTATTTTCTAGGACAATGATTTAATCTATTTGGAGCATCCAATTTCTAATATTGTATTGTTCAATTGATTTGAGATTTATTATTGAGCATTTATCATGAAAATTAATGCTTTTGAATATTTGACCAATATTTGAATGAGTTGTGGATTGATAAGAATTGAGAAATGAATATCATATCTAGATTTTGTAATAGATGCCGTAAATTGTATATTAGATAAAGATATACTAATATAGTTTGCGTAGTTTATTTAGAAATTATCACCAATCGTAATACACTTCCATTTAATTAATTTCACATAAAGATATAGTGAAACTTTAGGTGCGAAGTAGACTCGATTGATATCAAGAGAGACAATTGAATAAATTAGGATAATTAACTAACAACACATATTTTAAATTAGAACAACGTCAATTAAAGAATTGAATGCGACCAAATACGATAAAATCATTAGCCCTAATCTTTCTAAAAGTTGAATCTTTTAATTAATTTTCTTAGTAGTTAACTTTAATCTATTTCAATTTCCTCAATCAAAAGATATTTCGTTTCTTTAGATAAATTCATAAATTAATCACCTTCGGTAATTATAGAATTAACATTCCTCGTGGGATCGACATCCTGTTATCACTTTATTATTTGGTTGCAACTTGTGCACTTGTATTCGTTAATTTTTAGGGAACAATATTATTCAAGCATAACACCTCCTAGTACTTCTATGAATTTTCTAATAGAAATAAAAGAATTACGCGTGCAAATCCCATTTCTAAAATCTGTTGGATTAGACCTTTTCTTTTCTAATCAAATATTTATTATAACAAATTAATTATATTATTTTTCCTTACAACAAAACTCATTAGCTAACTAACCTATAATTCTAGCACAAAATTCTGAGTTTTTAATTTTCTTCAACTTCATTTATTGTAGTATGTAATATTTTAGAAGAAAACTTAATTTGTTTTTGTGACTTCTAATCTAAAACAACAGTGAAACTTAGTTTATTTTAATTTCACTTTAATATTAATAAATATTTCAAAAATAAAAGTTTAAAGACGAATTAAGCACTCAAAAATAAAATACGTACTTGGAAAACCTTTATAACCATTGACCCAAAAGAAAATTTTGATACCAAAAAAACATTCAAATTATTCCTTACAGAATCTAAATTATTCATAACAGCAAAACGACATTCAAATTATCTATTTTATCAATTTTTAAACATTCAAATTATCTACCTTTTAATCCTCCACAATCTCACAGCTTGTCACAAGAGGAAGAAAACGAATCAGTGATAGGAGCGACAAAGATAGAGCCAGAAAGATGAGAGTGTTTAGATGAGAAGAGATGGTGAGAGCCTGTTACAAGAAGAAGAAAGAAGAAGAAGAAGAAGAAGCAATGGAGTGGGAGTTTTTAGACGAGAAGAGATGGTAAGGGCAGTGGCTATAAAACCCAAATGAATATAAATGAGTTAAAGTTGTTTAGAGTGCTAATGGGAGATGTAAAAGTGATTTTGAACAGTTAAAAGTCATTTTAGGTGCTTGTTTTTCAAAATCACTATTGACAAAATCACACCATCCAAAAATAGAATTACGAGAAAAATGGCTACCTTGACATAAAATATGTGTCAAATATACCTTTTCTTGACTTTTATTTTTGTTTCAGCGTTTATACTACAAATAGACGACATTATTGTAAGACTGACAAATATTTATAAAAAAATTCTTAACACATTTTTTGATGTGTCAAGCATGTGACACAATTCTTGATAAAAGTAAAATGTGTCATGTAAAAATAAAAAACTTATGATATATAAATTAAAGGATATTTTCAGCCAACTACTCCACTTTAGGCGTTATCATGTTGTGATACAACATTTATTTGAACGTTATACTGTAGTTCAAAAGAATGCCAAATATATCAACATTTATTTCATATCACTATTTAACTTTAGGCAATATCTCATTGTGATACAACAAATATTGACTTATTATATTACAGTTTATAAAGATGACAAATATCTTAACGAACTACAGATTTGTGATGTTTGTCAAAAAAAATTTAACGATAAGAGGACAAAATTATTTTTGTGATAGAATCAAAAAGGAAATTCCTTTATGATTTTTCCAAGAAATTTAGAGATATAAATTAAAAAATTCAGGGATATAAATATTATTATCCTAATTTAATTTAAACATGAATTTACCTTGAAGTCCATTCACTATCTTATCTATCTGAGAAATATCCCCCATCTACTTTCCTTTCTAAGCCCTATTCTCTTCACCTCCTTTTTTCTCCTTCACAAGGCATTAAGTTCCTCCTGCTTTTGTGTCCTTACGTTTGACTCTCAAATCATCCACCACTTAACTACTCATGCTCCTTATGAAATCATCGCGAGACGTACCGCCAACCAATGTCATTCTTTTACTCCTCTAGGTAAATCTTTTTCATCACTCCAAAATCACGGCGACCAGTGACATTTATAGTGTGATGGACAATTGCTATTACTGGTAGGATTCTTAGAATCATCAAAGAGATAAAAAAAAATTTAACTTTTATTTTAAAATTAAGATTTTGAATCCAATTAGAAAATTTGGGTTAGACTTTTTAATTTATTTCAAAATTTTAATTTGTTTTGAATAATTTCATATAACTGCTCAACTTTTGACAATATCGCATTACAATACAATAAGTATCAAGATGCTACGCTACAATCTATAAAGATGACAAATATCTTAACGAGCTACATGACAAAATATATTATGGATATTTTTGTAATTTTGTGCTACATGACAAAATATATTATGGATATTTTTGTAATTTTGTGCTACATGACAAGATTAAGGGCATAATGGTCATTCAACTCTTACCATTAAATTTTTATGGACAGACATTATGAATAGGTAGCTCGCTGATATATTTGACATTTTTTTAGATTGCATACACGCTTTCTAATACATATTGTATCACAACGTGATATCATCTAAAGTGAAGAAGTTGGTTGAAAATATACCTATATTAAAAGTCAAGACTATTCTGTCAAGTATATTTTAGTAATGCAAATAACTAAAATGTACACAGTAGATAGTAATGAATAAAAATTACTTTGAGTGTTTAATATGTATTTAAGGCTTTTTGTAATTTTAAATGTATAATTTGGTATTATACTTCAAAAATAAAGTTGCTTTTCAAAATCAAATTCTGAAAAATAATTTTTATCCTATTTTAAAAATGTTACATATATTAGGCAATACATTTTTTTTTCCATTTTTATTACTATTTTAATTTAATATGTTACTTTAATAGTATAATTATTTTGTTGCATTATTGTATTAAATTTGTATTACTAATGTTTTCATTAACAAATTATTTATAAAAATATTATCACTATAACACTTTAATATAATAATTAAGTAATTTTATATCAACATTAATAAGTACAATTTGAAGGTTATGATACTTTAGTAAAGTATAAAAATATAAATAAATTTAATAAAATAGTAACAAATATAAAATTTTAATGGTAAGAAAGTTATTAGTAGTTATCAATAATGTTAAAAAATATAAATTAAGTATTTGCGTTCTAGTAGCTAAAAAATAGCAAAAAAGGGGAAGATGTTGAAACATTTATAGTTAAATATATTAGGCCTTTTTAGAGTCTAATAATTAAGTATTAATAAGACTGTTCAATTAATTTCTATAAATAATAATAATTTGGTAGAAAAATTTAAGTACAAATTTGCATGTCTTTCTTAGCCAAATTTTGTGTTTTTTTCAATTGGAAAAGTAGGTTCGTATTCAATAGATTATATTTATTTATTATTTGTCTAAAATTATTTTGTATTAAGTTAATACTATTAGAATAACAACAGTTATAATAGAAATCGAAAAATTGTATCCATAATTATTACAACAAATAAGAAATTATATTATTATATACTAAATTATATAAGAGTATTAATGATTTTAGAAAACGTTGAATATTTAATTTTGTTGCTAATTCAACATTAGGCGATGCCAAGAGTCAACATTGAAAATGTTTTTGGTGACAAAAATATATTTATAAAACCTTTATTAATGATTAAAAGACACCGCTAAAAACCTTTTGGTAACAACAATATATTTATCGCCAATAAAACGTTTAGCAACCATACAATATCGTCGCCAAAAAACACTTTTGGTGACAACAATTATTATCATTGAAAGTAATCATTTTGTCATTTTTATGGCACCGAATGCTACCGATACCATTGGCGGTAATACTGAAAATTTGTTAGCCCTAAAGTTAATAATCCATTGTTTTGATGATAACAAACATGTATATTCTTAACTAACTAAATTCTTCTTATAGAATTTAGTGTTATACTTTTAGCGTGAAGAATTGAAATACAAATATGAAAATTTAAAGAACATCCAAAATCAGGGCATTTAAGAAAAATAAAAATGAAATCCCAAGAGAGAATTGAAGAGAAGATTTGAAGAATTGATGACACAAATATTAGGTAATTTATTTGTAATGTGTCCTTGAAATTGAATATTGATTTGCACTTAAAAACTCAACATTTTTTTTTATCAAAATACATGTTAATGCTTTTTAAAAACTAATATGATTTTGATGTGAACATTTTGAGCATACGAAAGTAGCTATAAGTTTTTTGAGACCAAAAATGCAAGACTTTGAAACTTGACATTGGATTAAAATGTAAAATTTGTAAAACTGTAAACAATACTGTAAATAGCGACATTGCCTGGTTGTCCGACTATAGGCAAAATGCCTCCTATGTCAACTTAACCATGTGGTCAACTGACTTGACCGATTTGGTGGACTGATCTACTGGAAAATTTAAATTTCTAAGTCTATAACAGTTAGTAACGGCTATAAATTTTCAAAATGTCACTATAAATACTATTCTTAACTCACTTAGAAAGAGCTTACCCTTGAAAAGTTTGTTTCATGTTTTAGAAGTGCGTTACAAAGATTTGGGCTTTCATTTTTAAATCAAACATTAAATTCATTACACACTTTAGCTTTCACTTGTATCATTCTTTGAAGAGAGTGTTTTCTCTTTTCCTTGATAAAATTATTTTATCAAGATGTTTTCATTGTCATTCTTAAGAGGTTAAGTGTGGGGAAAACACACATAGTGTGAGGTTTGAGTGATACCCTTAAATCACTTAGTTGTAGAGGTTGAAGAGGTACCTAATAAAGTTTTTTTGGTGTAAGGTTTAAGTGGTACCCAAAAGTCTACTTGGAGTTGTATTTGCTTGCCTTAGAATTTGAAGGCATAATTAGTAGAATCCTCAAGTGCATTAGCTTGGAGGCGTGGATATAGGCTAGAGTTTGTAAATTACGTAAAAATCATTGTGTTTGATCTCTCTCCCTATACTCTAATTTTTTTTATGTTTATATTTGTTATAAACATTACTCTCACACAGTTGAAGCTTAAATTATTGGCATTTTCATTTTAGTGATTAGGATTGTGTATCCAATTTATTGTATTGCACTTCAGAAGGATTTGAATTGTTTGATATCGGTTATTGGGCTAATTTTAAATTTGTTAAAATATTTAAAAACCCAATTTACCCCCTCCTGGGTTGTCTAGTGTTATTTCAAAGTTTTCGATAAAAGTCTATCTTTAGTGACGATGCTCTCATTGCTAAAAGTAAGAATTATATAAGATTTTTTTCTTCATGCTTTAGCTACGACGAAGACAATGTCATTGCTAAAGGTTACTATAGTGACAAAATTTCTATTGTCTTGAAAAAAATATTATCACTAAAACCAGATTCTTATAGATTCACGTTTACTAGTATATTAAAGTTTCCCATTCTCTCTCTCTTTCTCAATCTTTAAATACTTCTAATTTTATTATGTTTACTAGGATATTAATTTTGGTGGAATTCTAATTATAGATAATTAAGGATCTTGTCTTGTCTCTAATTCGGAAAAAAATAAGATTTCTTCAAAAAGATTCTTCATGAATTTAGACTTTATCCTTTATTTTTTTGGTCTTTCTTCTTTTTATGGGTAGAAATAGCTATCTTACTAGGCTACCATGCAGCTAAAATTGATTCTATTTGGAAATTGGAAAACATGTGGTATTGCTTTTGCACCAAATGCTTGTCCAAACAAATAATCAATTACACTTGACATGCCTACAATATTCGATGTGCAACTTGTTCGGCAAAGATTTGCATGAATGCATAAACTACAAACTCAAGTTTTCCAATATGTCTAAATAAAAGTTTGTGTTACCACATACCACTTTGTATTTAGAAATCCTAGCTACATATTTACGGCCTTAGGTCCCCAATCTTAAAAACATTGTCTTTACAAATTCTTTCAATCCTTTTAAACATCATCTTTACCAATTTATATTCATATGTAGGTCTTATGGACATAGCCATGGTGATAGTTTGTTCTAGATCACATATTTTTATTGTAGAGAGGCACTAATTGATAGGGAAGACAATTTAGCAATTGGACCCTTTTTTGCGGCAGCATTTACTACTTGAATAGTGGTAGAAGATAGAAGATTGAAGAAGGAAATCTGTGAGCTTGGATGCTACTCTATTTCAAACATGACAACAACTAAGATAAACTTGTTGGATCACTTAGAGTTAACTGACAACATTGATTACTGCCATATGTAGCTAGTTTAAGGATAGTAGCAATTCATAGCTCAAAGCAATTTTATTTCATTTCCCATTTTACAAAAAGTTATAATTTTGATCCCCATTCCACGTGTCCCTTTTTTATTCACATTTAAGAAAACTACTTGTTGTAAAGAGTAGGGTTTGTTAGTACTCATATTTTTCGACTCTTTCTTTATGACCCCTTTAAAAAAATATGGTTAGGTCAAGGTAGAATTCTCATGTTGGGACTATTCTATTGATTTGATTATCAAGTGTACTTTTTCGAAAATTGAAATTCATTAAAAGTTTAAAATTAGTGGTGAAAGAAAATGGGATTACATAATTATTTGAATTTTGGGTGAAAATATGACACCCCATATGAAAAGAATACTAGTTAGCTTTCTCCATTAAATTACAAATTATATATGGTAGGATCAGTAATTTTTTTTTGACACAAAATCATATATCAAATCACTACCCTAAGATTAAGTATGTATCAATGGCTAATATTGAATTAAAGAAATATAAAGATTTCTATAAACTCATCTAATAGGTTACTTAAGTGTTTTCTTTTCCCACTTTTCTCTCAATACATAAATCCTCAAAACACTCTCCTTCCCTTATATCACGTGTCTTCTTTTGTTTTCTATTCTCTCTTTGACAACAAAGAAAGAAAACATTTTAGGGATAAGATTTCAGCTAAGGAGATGAGTATAACATACATACAAATTGAGGGAACAAACAACAGGCATACTTACCAAGGCCTTGAATGTTGAAAATTTTGCTATCTTAGAAACAAGCAAGATGGTTTTAAGATATAACAATAGACTTAGGTTAGAGTTCAATACATCTTACAATAATCACGCAATAAATTGGGTTTTGAAATGCTTATTAGGGTAATGACATAGACGATAGAAAATCATTGAGTGGATATTATATATATTTAGGGGGAAGTCTTATGTCATGGAGCTCAAAGAAGCAACAAGTAATATCTTGATCAAGTGCAGATTCAGAGTACAGGGTATTGGCACACATATTCTTAGAAGTCATATATGGATAAACTCATTACTTAGTGAACTAAAAATACCTTCTTCTTCTACACCAATAATCTAAAGCGACAACGTCAGTGCAGCAGCCATGGCTAAGAATCTCGTTTTTTATGCTCAAACTAAACACATAGAAAACAACCTACATTTTGTGAAGGATAAGATTTTAGCTGGTGAGGTGAGTATAATATACATACCAATTGAAGAACAAACAACCAAGGTTTTGAATGTTGAAAATTTTGCTACCATAGAAACAAGCTTAAGGTTATTGAAAGAACCTTAAACTTAAGGGCGGCTGTTGAAGATCATGGATCAAAATCTCCAATTGGGCTTGATGGAAAAGTCTAAAATATAACCCAAATCAAGTCCACCATTTACTTAACCTTTCTTGCATTAGAAGATAGAAAAAAAGTAGTATAAAAACTACTTAATAACAGCTAGTATATTGGTCAAGCAATTGGTTGTCGAAGTAACAAATAATGCATGTTATGTGATAATGATTTAGATTAAAGTAAACAAAATAGAATTGTAAATTAGGGAAGCAACATTTGTAATGCTTGTAATTAAGCTGCTTTTTACAAAATTGAAAGATTACTATTTTTTCAAAACTTTAAGTAAGACAACATTTATTTTCTTTTTGCATCGAACATCATCTTCACCAATTTGTGATTTGTATGTACATTTTATGCATATAGCCGCAGTGATAGTTTGTTCTAGATCACATATTTTTATTGGGGAGCGGTACTAATAAATGGGGAAGACAATTTAGCAATTCGACGCTTCTTTGCCAAAAAAAGGTAATAGCAACGACACTTGCCGTCGATAAAAAGTATACCGTAGCAACAACAATTATTGTCATTAAAAGTAATCATTTTATCATTTTTACAGCACCAAATGCTGCCAATACCATTGGCGGTGATACTGAGAATTTGTTAGCCCTAAGGCTAATAATCCATTGTTTTGATAATAACAAACATTTTATTTTTAACTAACTAAATTCTTCTTGTAGAATTTATTATTATACTTTTAGCGTGAAGAATTGGAATCCAAATATGAAAATTCGTCTTGTTGCCACATAAATAGTTTGTTCTAAATAACAAATTTTTATTATGGAGAAGCACTAATAGACGAGAAAATAATTCAGTAATTTGATCCTTCTTCTCAGTAATGAGAATGAGAAGACCCGTAATACATTAAAATTAGCAAGCTGTACTTGTGTTTCTTATTCATACAAAAATGGAATTCAATTCCATTACCGAAAATTTTCTTTCAACAATTGAAATTATTGAAGGATACAAATGAAAGAATGAATAGAAATAGAAATAATTAAGATATGTGGGATGGGTTGCTCATGTTCATGGAGCAGATTCAACCCCTTCGAACTTGCACGAGTCATGACCTGTAATATTGCAAAAAAAAAATTAGAAAATCAAAAAATAAAACATCAAATTAATGTAATGCACTGTAATGGTACTTACTTGGATCGACAGTTGACCGCGCAAAAGCGCCACGGTAACTACAAGCCGATGCGGAACCATTGTTGACAACAAAGAGAGAATGCATGGCGAACTGAGCGTGACTCCTCTTGTTGTTGGGCTCATAGCAAGCGCCACCCGGTTTGATTGGCGAGCAATCAACACCACTACCCGCCGCGCACGCGTAGTCAATTGCTTCTTCCAGGGTTTTGTCGTCAACTTCAACCGGCTTTGCAATACAAAATTTCTTGCCTTCTCTTTGTTCTTGAATTCCGAGATCTCCTCTATCTGGCTCTGGTGAGGACCCAATCGGGGTTGTTGCAAAGCAAGGACCGGCCGTTATTGCCACCAACACCAACACCACCGCCACCATATTCATCTTAATGCTGATGTTGCTACTTCCCATTGTCATTTTCTATCCGTCTGTCTTTTCTTCTTTCCTTTCCTGAGATGATGATACAACTACGTATATTTTATACCTATTTATACTGATTAATGTACGCACATTTATTGGTTGTTATCTTCTTTTCCATTTGTTATGCCGATCGAGATTAAGTCAAACCAAACAAATTAATTAATTAGCCACGTTTAGTAAGAAGAATATAGTTCGGAGATCTTAATTTAGAATATGTCAAATTTCTTAATTAAACTTAATTTCTGATGATATATTCTTTTTAATAAAGAAATTAAAGAGAAAACCTTACTTAAAATTAATGATACATGTCAGTCATATTTGTGTATTTATTTATAGGATAAATTTCTACCCCAAATTAATACATTAAATTTCAAATCAATCTCCATTACCTATATCAATAATAATGGTAACAATTAATTAATTTATTAATTTCAGCATTATTCTATTAAAATTCTAGGATTAAAATCTTGAAATTATAGATATATACACAACGAAAATTTTAAGCAGTCCATTATATAATACTGTTGGGCCTCTGGATTCATTTGAGCTTCCGCATTAATTTTTTAGTCATAAAAATAAACCCCACCATGTCCCTTAGATCGCACTTGATGGTCCAAGAGTGGTGATGTACATCCTTAGGAGACTGGCTTTAATTTGAATGAAAGGATTTGTTATTACTGCTACCCTACTTAGAAAATACTTGAGAAAAGCACCAAATACGAATTATGAATCCACAATATATGTAGGGGCAAGCTAGTCCCAGTATCAATGTAAAAGAACAAAATGGTTTAAGTGTAGATCACAATTATTGAAGAATTAGATCAATATTTAATAGGTCAGATCGTGGCGATATTTAATACGATCCATTGCGATTTGACGATTTTTAAGGCTGCGAACAAGGTGATTTTGAAGGCTAAAATAACTACTTTAAGACCTGTGAACATAGGAAAGATGTAGGGATGCTAGAGTGATGATATCCTAAGGTTGATTTGGGTGTTAAAAGGTTGCCGAAAAGTAGCCAAGGTTACATGCATTACTGTGAAGAGAGAAAGATGATTTTTTCAAGAGTGTTTTCTTTAAGATTTTTTGCTAATTGATCTTGACCTCCTCGATGTGGGATCATGGGTAATTTGTATAATATGTGATGTGGAGTCGTAATAGGATATGTAATCCTATGCTAATATAAGTTGCCTTTTTGTGATAAGACTTTATTTAGGATTTAAATCAGTTACATTTAATTCTATTGAAAAGAGGTTTTCAAAACTCATACCTGTAATAAAACACTTATTCTAGTTTATCCTAATTAGAATAAATTACTTATTTTAATTAATCTTAATTAAAATAAAGTTTTGGGTTTTAAAGAAATAAAGTTTAGGGTTTTAAAAAGTTTTGGCTGTGAAACTAGTACATATAGTTCTAGGTTTGTGTTTTGGTGTGTGTTGGAGCATATGGCTTTGTGTTTTTGTTGCATGCATATATATTCTATGTTGTGGTTACCACTTCCAACACTAACATCTTTATTTGTTTGCTTTGTTATTTCATTCTTTTGTTGTACTCCACTATCGTGTGGTTTGTTGCTTTGTTATCAATGTATATTTACTGCTAACTTAGGTTGTTGGTGAAGAAATAGTGTAAAAGTTTATATTTTGTCCATTAATGCATATGTGTAAAGTGAGTATCTCGCTTTTTGGCAGCGTGTAGTTAGATTGTTTGTTAATTTTTGCGAGGTGGACCATGAGTTAGGAGAGTATGACATGGACCGTGTTAGTATGGTGGCAACAATCAATGACATGATGAAGGATATGTTAAAAAGGCCAAAATTCGACGATGAGAATTTCTTATGCAAAGGGATTGGTCCTTGAACGAATGAGAAAGTAATGCTGGAAATAGATAGATAGTTCATGGAATTTTTGGAGATGCATTTGGCTAAGGGCATAGAAAATGTCAAGTTGGAGATTAGTTTATTGCCCATGGCCTTTTTCTCCACCGCCAGATGATTTTGTACCAAACAATCAATGTGAATCAGTTCAAAGATGCCTCTTCATCACTGACAATGAAGGCTTAGATGCCTAAGAAGGCCTACTCATGCATTCAACTCCAACCCAACTTGAAAACTCCTGTGAAAAACCTATTTCCCAAGTAACACAAGCTGACAAAACACAACCATCAAAGCATTTAGACCTTGAAATAAGTCCACCTCCATAGAATGAAAACCATAATATAGCATATGATTTTGCTGATTCCTTGTATGCAACACCACCACCAGCCATAACATGGGGTCGGCCTTGGGATGAAGATAATGATTTGCTCCCTATAATAAGCAAATTATTTGAGGCCTGTAGAAGTAGTAAGGAAGAAGCTTATGGGTAAGAAGAAGTTGATGGTGGTGTTTATGCATTTACTGATGGGGTATCTGAAGATGATGAAGACGACCAACATGGCGAGATGGATAGAAATGAAAGCATTTGCTGGACTGATGAGGATGAAAGAGATGTTTTAGAGTCAAATAGTGAGGCATTAGTGAGCCTTAATGACTCTGAATCTGATGCTTCAGATGATGACATGTCAGACTATAGTAGTGTAGGTGAAGAAACAGCTGGCAAAGAGCATGACCAAAATATTGATGCACTTGAGAACATGACTAGGGAAATAAGGCATAGAATGTATAGAGGCACACTTAAGAGTAAAGACATTGAACTGGAAGTTGGTCAGACCTTTAACACAGTGCATACGTACAGGCAATGCTTAAGAGATTATGCAATTAGGAAAGGTATTGTGTTCAATAGATTCAAGAATGAGAGGACAAGGGTAGCTGCTATTTGTACTCTGCCCAAATGCCAATATAGGGTACATGCATCAATGCTAGTAAATAAAGTTACGTTCATGACAAGAACCATGAGTCATAATGATCACACATGTGAAAGGGTGATCAAGAATCCAGAGGTAACAACTTCTTGGATTATTAAGAAAAAGTACTCCATTGTGAAAAAACAACCCTGGAATAGGATCGCATACGATGGTTACTAAATTAAGAACACGATTTGGAATTGCAACTACAAGAAGAAGGCTGTATAATGGGAAACGAAAAGCCTTGAAGATTGCATCCTCTGATTTTGGTAAGTTATATGCAAAACTAAAAAGCTATGCAAACATGCTTCTTCTGAGCAATAGAGGGGCTACAGTTAAGATATAACAAGATTCGGAGGGAGCTGATTCAAGATTCAAAAGGTTTTTTATGAGCTTCAAAACACAAGAACATGCATTCACCAGAGGTTGGAGGAGGTTTGTAGGACTTGATGGGGCATACCTGAAGTCATATTTTGGTGGAGTGTTACTGTCGGTAGTAACATTGGGTGCTAATAATGGCATACTTCCATTGGCTGCGTGCATTTACGAGGGTGGAATAAGGATAGCTGGACATGGTTTCTAGAGTTGTTTAAGGAGCATATAGATATTCCATCAAGTATGGCTTTGGTCGTCATGTCAAATAGGCAAAAACGTTTAGTGGCAGCCATTGATTTTATGTTTTTAAATGTTGAGATAAGGTACTATGCAAGGCATGTGTATGCCAATTTCAGAAAGCAACATTCAGGTGAAGCCCGTAGAGTATTGTTTTGGAAACGTGCAAGGGCAACAAATAAGGAAGATTTTGAATTGGCAATGGATGCAATACATGCATTAGATATGGGTGCTCATAAGTGGTTGGTTGATAACGATCCTAGTACATGGGCTTGCCATAAATTCAATGCTTTCTTTAAAGTTGACCATGGTACCAACAATATAACTGAAAACTAGAATAAGGCATTGAATGAATTTAGGGCTAGACCAGTGCTGGAGTTGTTGGACTTTATTCGAATTAAGATAATGCAGTGGATGATTAGAAGAAGGGAAAAGGCAGAATTATAGGCTACGAAAGTGCCTCCTAGAGTTTCAAAGAAGCTGAGCACACTTGCTGAGGTTTCCAGAAAATTACTTGTGTTGAGAGCCTGCCATGTAGAATTTGAGGGTGGTAGAGATAATTTGAAAAGGATGTGGTTAACCTTGACAATTGAGCATGTGATTGAATGGCATGGTAAATCAGTAGAATGCCATGTAAACATGCAATGGGATGTATTCTGTAGAGTAATGGTGACCCTAATGACTTTGTAGACTTAACCCTAACAACTGAAGCTTACTTGCAAACATATGTAGAATTTATTCTCCCCATCCCTGATGAAGCAAGGTGGCCTGCTACTGATCTGCCTGAGATGTTGCCCCTATTGATGTTTCCCCAACCTGGGAGACCCAAAAAAAATAGGAAGAAAGAGGAGAATGAAGTTCCAAAGGATAGAAGAAGATTTACCTCCAGCTGTGGAATATGTAATGTATTATGCCACAATAGAAAAACAGGCCCTACACAGTAGGTATAATGAGATGTTTTAATAGTTTTTTTTTTCTTTCAGTTGAATACTTATGTTTTCATATGCAAGGAACCTCTACAAGCAACAATAATAGTAATGCAAAGTCTACGGGTAAGGCATCTACCTCATTAGGTTCTGTTACGTTATTGTAGTATACATTTTTACTTTGTACTCTAAATGAGAATATCACAAATTCTAGGAAATTTATTGCATACTACTAATTTTTTCCAAATGAAGACCCCTCAGACAATCCTTCAAGTTCTACTGCACCTAATGATCAGAATGAACCTTTGGTGAAAAGAAGGAGGAGGCATACAACCATCAGCTCAACTCGAACCCAACCATCAAAGCCTTTTGCAAGGGGTAATCAACAATAATAGTAATGTTGATTTTAAAGTCTTAAGAAAGGTACCACTATAATTTAATATTGAATATTATTTCTTCGCTTCTTAATCATTTTGTAAGTAAGCAATATGATGAATCAGCTTTTGTATGCTTTTTTTTTTTCACTACTTCAGCAATGGCAAGAGGATGCAAGGCATGTGATAGCTGTATAGCTGGAGATGAAATTGTGCATAGAGATGACCCATACAAATACATTTTGTGTTTTTGCTATTTATTTTGTGGTTGGTTGAATATGATTTACATTTGTAATGTGTGCATGGAACTTGTGTTTGTATGATAAATCAATGAACACAATGCATGCATATGCAAGAATTGCTAGTATATATGCAGTGTATGCCATGATATTTTTTTTCTCTTTTTGTATATGTATTTGACAGTTGACAAGTTAAAATGCCTTCTCCTTGTATTCAAACAATTAGGCCATTTGCCTTCTCTTAATGACAAATAGAATTTGGGATTGTACATATTTGTTGTTGCATGTTTTCTTTTAATTCTTCAATAGCATTAGTATACAAATGCACATTAAAATCATGTATGCCACAAATATCTTTTGCATTTCTCCCAACATTTCTTCTATTTTCCCCACCCTATCTTTTTTCTGTTTTGCCATATTATCATATTGTTGGCATTGTATAGTTTGATTAGAATAATTTAAAAAGCTTGATGTGCTGCTGCTTTCACCACTTATCCCTTTGAAGCCATATTCTCCTTTTATAGGTTTCCAAAAATTGAAATAGCCACATGATAGTTTTTGATTGCAGTAGAAGTAAAGCTTGTTAGGATTTTTTTATGATTCTAATATCCTCAATCCTGTTCTTTCACCGCAATAACATACCTTATTCCTGAACTTTATTACCCTGCCGTTGATCATGTTCGAATCTAATCTTCCTTTTCTGTCCATTGAGCCACCACCTATAAAATGTTTGATTCTTCAGCTAGGTGATTGCCTTGTACGAGATTGAGTTAAATGTGTGCACTGATGCTTAAATTAGTGAAATGATCAAGGGTAATTTTGGGTGAATAGCACGTACGTAAATAGCAAGACAAGAGCATTCAGGTTATGCAATTTTAGGAGCATTTGGAACTGGTGAAAATGGAACACACAGGCATTTAAATACACCATGTTTCTTGCCCCTTTTTTTTCCACCCGTAGCCTCCCAACATCTCCAATTTCTTCCACATATGACATCACCTTTTTTGGCCCCATTCAGTTTTCTATTTCTATTATAATACATTAATAACATAATAATATAATAACACAATAGTCTTATAATATAACAACAAAAATTATTACATAATATTGCATAACATTATAATATTAATATGCAAACATCAGCTTTCTTATCTCATTCCTAAATTCTCTCTATTGCTAAATAAAGGAGGGCAAAGTAGTAAAACAATACTATTTCTATTAATTTAACGTAATTTTCTTAACGGGGGTTTGGGGTATTTTAATCCAACAGGAGGATATTGAGTCAAGTTCTATAAGGGGAAAAATGGTGTTTTTTCCTCTAATAAATCCTCTAGGTTTAAGTACCCCTAAGTAGACTAGATTCAAGATATTATATTGATTTAGACTAGACTTAAGCTTACTTTTACTTTTCACATAATTTGAGCCCCAAAAAATAGCTTGGGCCTACTTATACTTTTATATACGCTATTTGGTAAATGACGTAGTTTGGGCTTGGGCCTAAGGTTAATTTCCATGTATCAACAATAGTTAATTTATAAATAAGTTATAAATTGAGTACTCAAAATGTTCAGTTCCAAAATTAATACATAAAAGAACCATCTTTCTTATTTTCAATAAGAATGAATTGATGTCTTATTTGTAGGCCATATACCAGTTATTTATCCTATTAAATCTCCAAGACACAAGTGTTGAGCTTGTACTTAGAACAAACCTTAACAAGTGACTCAAAAGACTCAATAATATAAACAAGACTCGCGATTAAGATTAATCGACATATGATCATCTATTGACATTGTTTGAATTCTTAGTTATAATAAAATTTATATAAGAATTTAAACTATATTTGAACTGGTCTTATAAATATATTATATAAAATGCCTCCATTATAATGTCACTGCATTGATAATCTGGATAAAACTATCACATTCTTATTGTTAATGATCTATATTAGTAATATCAAATTAGAGACCCCAACTTTAGTTAATTTATTACAGCTTATTTTAGTTTATTATCCATATTTTTAATCCTCTCTCATATATAACACTTATATATATTAAGATTATGGTTACATAAATAAATTAAGATTTTTTTTATATTAATTAACATTAAATATGTACATGATTAAGTATAAAGAAATAATATTCTATTTATTTTAGAAAGTATACAGCTTTCATGCTTTTAGGACACTATCCCTAACAAAAGCATGTATACAAACCCATAACTCTTGAATTTTTCCTCATTTACCGTGGTTGATGTGATCATTTCCTTTCTCTCTTGGAGAGGCTAAATTTAGTTGTTGTTCAAGAGGCAAGTGAGTAGGTGATGCTTGTCACTGGTGTTGGGAATGAAGTGAAAAAGCTTACCAACCAATCTTGAGCCATTCAAGTTGTTTTGGTTGATGTAGAGCAAAGGCAAGTGATGGAAGAAACTGTTAAACTTTGGCTGCAGCAGCATAAATACGTTTCATGCAACATGGAAGATGTGTTGGATGAGTGGAACACTATATGGTTGAAATTGCTAATCGAGGAAGTTGATGATGAGGAGAATGCTCTTGTACCCAAGAAGGTATGTTCCTTCTTTCCAACCTCTTTGCTTTAGCTTCAAACTTGTCAGGACCCGTCCTGACCCCTCCTAGAGTCCAAGATGAATCCTATATAAACATGCATTTTTCTTAAACATTTTCATAGTCCACACATAACACAATTTCATAATAATATTTATACGGCCTCAAGCTTCCACCATCCACACTTAGTGAGGCATCAAACCTCATCAAAACATATATAAAATAATATTTATATGCACATACATTTATACATGATGTAATCAAAACGTTTTTATGCAGTTGTGTAAAGTGGTCTCAACCTCAATTATAAAACTTTATCCTGCACGATACTCTATATACCTGGAGGAGATAAGGAAAATAGGGAGAGGGGTGAGCTCACAGTTCAGTGAGTGGATATATATTTTATAAAAAAATTTTACTTATTTTATAAATAATTCCTTTAAACTACCATGAACAAATCATGAACCACATCATAAATATAAGCATAGTAAAATATTTACACTTGCATATGCAACTCAAAAATCATGCTTACAGAAATACACATTAATCATCATTAGCCATTTATTCTGTCAACCATATAGTTGAGAAATATCATATCACCATACAACTCATAGCAAATCAATCATCCTTGCACCCAACTAGTACCTAGGGAAAAATCATGCTTGGTGGAAAACATCATCGCTCAAGCGGGGGAAATACCATACTCAACCCGACGGCCTCGCATCCTTGTTCGGGGAGCCAATATCATATCATATCCATGCTCAACCCAACGACCTCGTATTCTCGTCCAAGGAGCTCATAACATTATCATGTACGTACATTTCTATGGGTCCCAATGACCTATTATCATATCTGAGGATGGGTACTTTGTAGGGTCCCCCAAACAATCACAAATCATAATTTCACATTTAATACTCTTTTTCTCATAAACTTGAATTCTCACATATAATATTACTTTTCACTTTTCACATCACGATTCAACATATCCATAAACAAATCAACCATAAAATAAATAATAATCAACTTTACATAATCCAATAATAGCACAACACAAATTAAATATCACGTCAAAATTAGTCCAATTCCACATGTCAAAATATAATTTATTTACAATCTAATATATTTCCTATATAACGTAATTAAATTATTTCTCAAACAAATTCCACAATAATATAATTTAATTCAACTATAATAAAATGAATATTTAATTTTATAAAAACATATAATAATTTAAAAATAATATCCACTACAATCAGTAATTTAATTTCTGAAGGTTTCGGGATCCCCTGAATTCCCTACAGCAGCTCTGCTTCCTAAAACACAATAATTAACCGATCACCATCAATATTTATTCAAAATCTAATGATTATTACTAAAATTAACTACATAAATGAATATATTATTCATGCAAACTAATTTTCTAACTAAATAAAATTCTAAAACTAGATTATATAATATAATTTCTAAGACTACACTAACATAAATTAGAAATCTAACCAAACCTCTCAATTTTCCACTTTCTCTTTTTCCTCCATTTTTCTTCTTCTTCTTCTTCCTCTTTCTTCTTCGTTCCCCTGCTCTCTATTTTTCTTCTTTCTTTTCTCTTCTTTCTCTCCTTTCTCTTCTCTTTCTTTTCTCTTCTTTCTCTCCTTTCTCTTCTCTTTCTTTTCTTTCTTTTCTCTCTTTTCTCTTCTTTTCTCTCTCTCTTTCCCAAAAATGAAAACGTAAACCCCACTTTTATTATTTTAATAAAAATATCTTATATTATTATATTATATAAATATCTAACTCAATCTTTATCTCTTTTTTTTTTTTTAATGGACACCTAGCATGCTAAGTGTCACAAAACTAGTATTTCTATGTCATGACATTACTCTCAAGACTAAAGAAATCAATGGCAATCTAGATGCTATTGTCAAACAGAAACACATGTTTAGTTTATGTGAATCTAACAATAATGAGAAACCGAAGTAATTAGTGACTACCTCCTTAATTGATGAATATGAGATAAGTGGTTGAAACCTCCTTAATTGATAAAGCTGAGATAAGTGGTTGAGTCGCAGAGAAGAATATACTAGTTAGTAAGTTAGCTAGTTTGCAAGAGTAGTAGTAGTCAAGAAAAAAGGCCTCCACATCATATCACTTCTAGGTATGCGTGTCAGACACTTTTGATGAGATTGGAATTGCTTTAGAAAATAATCCTTCTAAATTAGTTAAATTTAATCTCTTTTGACCATATTCAAAAAATTATTAAGGAGAAGAAATTTTAAGATAAATTGTAAAAAAATAAAGAATAATTATTAAAATGATTATTATTTATTAAGGATATAATTATCATTATGTTATTCCAAAATCAAAAGATTATATTAGTCACTACGTATTAGTAATAAGGATAAAATGGTTCGATGATATGACTTTTAAATATTTAAGAATACAATAGTTATTTTGCATAAACGTTACTAACTACATAGTAATTTGAAGGGATATTTTTTTTTCCCAACTTTAGAGGTATTTATTTATCTCAAATGTTTAGGAATATATGCCTTTGAGTTAAACTTCAGGGGTATCTTTTAATATCCCTATATAGTCACGTGTGTACACATGTTCTCTATGTTGTGCTTCAAGATTAAAAAACAAAAGATGGCTCCTTTTTTGTAATTTAAAGATACCTGCTACAATTTTTAGGTTGTAATACCCAAGTGTAGGTTTGTCAAGTAATAAAGATTCGGAAGTCCGAGTGTCGTTCCTCAGGGAATTGGTTATACTAAGTCCACAAGTCCAAAGTCCAAAGTCCAAATATTATGAAAGTAGATTGAAATTTTGATTATTAACTTGAAATTAATTATTATTGAATATTAGGGCATTAGGGATCCATTTTAATGATATGTATAGAAATTATTCTTGATCCTTTTTTATACACAATTAAGATTTAAATAAGAAATAACCTTAATTGGAGGATGGATAACATTTAAGCACAAAGAAACTAAAAGACTTACCTTTGAATTGAAGTGAAAAACCATAGGTTGCCTTGCTCTTGATATGTAGAAAACATCCAAGCATTCAATGTACCCTTAGTTAACAATGAATCAAGGTTTCTAACAAACCAAAATACTTGCAAAATATAGTACTCACTCAAAAGGAAAGTTGACAATGAAGAACAAACTAAAGGATCAAAGAACAATACTATACAACCACAAAATTTCACCCTTTGCCCTAATTACGAAATTAGAAATACATGGAGTAAAGAAAATATGAAGAAGAAGAAATGAAAGTGTTTTTGAGAATACAAGCCTCCCTCCTTTTTTAAGCTTTCAAAACCAAGGTTTATATAGGCAAGGTAAAGGAGAATTCGCACATGTGAATACAAGTAAGTGGCAGGTTTCATCATAGCATTATCGTCCACATTTCGAAGCACGTTTGACTGTCTTCCACTCCGAATTAGAGAAATGTTTCTTCTTCAAAGATATGGCCCCATGAGTAATCTTTCCAATGCTTCATGAATCATGGTATTTGGACCTATGTAGTGAAAGTTACACTTAAAATATTAAGGCATGTTCAAATCGAAACGTTGACAGCTACTGTTTAAATGATAATTATTTTCAACCACCCAGATGCACGAATTAGAATTTTTCCATAACATGAAAGTTGTAGCTGTCTCTTTCCAGATGCATTTGAATCAAGAATCAACCCAATTGGAGCATTGTGGAGAGAGTTAGATCCAAAATACCGAAGGATATGCACAGGTCCAGGCTTCAAATGGTAGGCCACGTTTTGTTGTATTGCCTCAAACATCTGGTGGTAAATCATTTCAAAATCGAAAATGACATCTGAAAATGAATTATGAAAAATTGAGTCAGCTTCCATTTGAAACAAAAATCATTATATTTGGAAGTGGGTAGACAAAGATATGACCATTTAACTAATTAGTGCTTCAAATAGGAAATATGATGTTGACCATTTTTTTTTCAATTACAACTTGGCCACCTTTCACCTATGTATAAAATACACTACATTACTATTTTACATAAGTATTATATACATGTCAACTTATATAATTATACATATTTACATGTAATTGAGATTTAGATCATAAAAACATGCAAATTAAAGTTGTGCCAATGAAATTCATAATTTTTGCACAAATAGGGACTTTAAATTAAATAGTATGTAACAGTGTCTTCTAAAATATATATAAATGACACACTTTTAGACACTTATCAATACCCCAATTATCTTATAATATATCTGGTCTTTCTAAGTTAACCTTGGACTATTCCACTAAAAACGCAAGGCTAAACTCTAATAATCCATGTTGAAAAGATTAAAAACTCATGTAATTAAAACTCTTTATAACTATTAACTCAAATGGAGCTAGAGAACAAATTAAATTACTTGAGGGCCATTTGAGGACATAGCAAGGTCCTTCTCGCACGTCGTCTTAAGCACATTTGATTTTGGGAATGTGAGACAACATACAATGTTATTTTTTATCTGAAATCTAAACATAACTGAAATTTGAATTTGATTGAAATATTGATATGTTTTCTTTTTATCTTAAATGTCTGAATATAAATATTAAATTATTTATTTTTATAAAAATAAAAAATCTAAAATTGATATGTTGACATATATGTTCTAAAAAGTTCTGAAATTAAGGATATTATTAACAAATAAAATATTTAATTCATTTAGACATTTGGTTATTCATATTTAAGTTAAAATTTTATGTTAATTAAATTCATACTTTTAGAACAAGTTTTTAGACATAAGTTAAAAATAAATAATTATTAAACATCTGAATAAAATTATTCATATTTAAATAAAAAAAATGTCCTTAGTGTAAAATCGAAAAATTTTAAAAAGTCATTTTTTGTGTTTTTTCGAAGCAATGTTCAAATCAAATTCAAATACAATTTTTTTAAAAACTAAAAAAGAGATCTTTAATTCAAATACAATATATATATATATATATATATTGCACTCTATATAATTTTATCGGGGTATTTTCACATACCTCTCATGAGGTTTGTGGAAACTAATAGAAGATAGAAAATTTGTGAATTCAACAACATCTAGATCAGAACATGAAACAAACTAAATTCTTATTTTTTCAATAGAACTTCAAGTTTATCCTCTTTTGTAAAAGTTGGTAGGGCAGCATATTTCGTCAATTTATTACATTGAAAAATTTTAATTAATTATTATTTGTCTTTTTTGCTTCAGTGTCTTAAATAACTTTAACCCTTTCAGAGCTCCCTTAATCCTTCTCAAATGTGAATTCTTCGGCCAATGTATTAATTTCCAAGTTATTACTATGCATACTCAATTTTAATTTTATGCACGTTAGGATGTGTGTGTATATGTATGTAGATATATTAAAAATAATTTTATAGATATTAAATACTATTTCTAATTTTTCAAAAAGAAATAGTATTTAATAATATAGTTGGAGTATTTATGAATGTTAATAACTAGAGCAATTATGTCTGGAAGTCGATCTCGAGCAGGAGGATTTGGACAAAATCGAGGAAATGGAAGAGATCGAACTGAATGGAAAAACAAAGCATGAATTCCATTTTCTCTTTAAAGAGAAGTGATAAAAAGAGCCCAGTTTCTTCAACTTCTTTTCTTTTTGAGTTCAACTTCAATTTCTTCTTCACATATTACAAGCAAACATTTTTTCCCAATACCATGACCTGTATTCCCCATTCGAGCTCGAAATTTTCCCAAACACAAGACCTATATTTCTCATTCAAATCCCTAGTCACTGCTCCCCTACCATTAATCGGATAAGGCCGAATCTCCGTCAAATTTGCTCACAGAGGTCTGAAGACGATGTCCAAAATGATTCGACAGTAACAAATCTCGGTCTCAAAAGATCATTTCAGAATATTCCCAAATAAACCCACATCAATTTCTAGTATCTATTATTTATTTACATACCTTTCCGTCAAGAAATTTGCCTCCCTTTCTTGATTAGGGATGGCAAAAAAACCCGAGTCCGACCCGGCCCGGGTGAGCCCGATTTTTTAGAATCGGGTTTGACCCAGCTCAAAATATAAACTGGGCCGGGCCCAGGTTCTTTTTATTATAACCCAGACCGGGCCGGGTTAATTCTAAGTTTTCTTCGGATTTTAAATAAATTACTATCAGATCGGACCAGGTCAGGTTTTAACCCCGTCGGTCCGGGTCCGGATTTTAGCCTGATCCGATTTTATTAAACCCGGACTCGGGCCGGGTTAAATACATAAAAAATAAACTCGAGTCTGAGCCGGATTTTTAAAAACCCGGCCCAAACCCGAGTTTTTTGCCAAGCATATTCCTAATTTTGCAATAGCCAGCCATCTCAGAAGTTCTTCGTCCTCTATAAGGTTCTGTCTATTTCAGAAATTTGCCTCCCTTCCCTCTTTTTCACTCCACCAATAACTTGTTTCATAGTACAAAATCTAAAAATAAAAGAAGCTCCATCCCCCAATTTTTTGGTGGGAAACTAATGGAAAATGTTATTAAAATAAATAATATTCATTTAAATTTTAAAAATTAGGATTATTTTATAATTACTTTTAAAAAATCTTCTGACAACTTACAGTAATTTATCTGAAGGTATTTACATATACAAGTAATTATATATAAATTATTATATTACCCTCAAATTACTATTATTTTTATTGACGTTGGACCTCATATGTTTTGGACTTTTAAGTAGACAAAACAATCATCTGGGCTATTTTCTGCTTTCTTAATTAAACTTGTAGGTAAGCCGAAAGAGAAGGAAGTCATTAGGTCAATTGAATCAAAATAATTGGAAGAAATGTTCATTTCAAAATCTCGTCTACCCTGAATTAGCAAAAAGAAAAATTCCGTACGTTTTTCTTAAAGTTTGTAAAAATTTTAATTTAATAAAAAATTTATGAAAAAAAATATAAACTTTTTTCCTAAATAATAAACTTATTAAATACTCTAAATTTATTTTAAAATCATAAAATAAAATCATTTTAGTTAATAACTATACTAACTACTATATTCCATTGTCCTAACTATTATATTAAAATAAATTTTAATAATAAATTTTTTAACTCATAATACATAACTTTTTTGAAAATACATATATAATAAAATTTATAATAATTATAATTATTTTGCTGCTATAAAAAATTTAGGGATAATGTGATTTACCTCCCTGACTTCGTAGGGAAAGGGAGATACTCTTGACTATTTTCCTAGTATTATATGCTCCCTTGACTTTCAAAAAAATTTGAAATACCCCCTTAAAATACTATTCAAAGCACTATTTTAGATATAACTTGACTATTTTACCTCTTAACTATTAAAAATATATAAAATAATTTAATTTAATTATTTTTATTTTTATTTTTACTATATAATAATCAATAATATATTATTATAATCATTAATTTAAAAATTATAATGATATTTTGATTGTTAATTATTTTCTTTTAAATTTGTTAATATTTTGACAATATTAATTATAAATAATTTTATCATTAATCATTTTATTAAAATAATTTATTTTAAAAATTATATATAATAAATATTGTTAAAATTCATTGTCAATTTTCTTCAATTTTTTTAGTTATAAAAAATTTATTGTAAAAGTAAAACAATTAATTTTTTACATCTGAAAAAATTTCATATTGTAAATTTTTTTAATAATTTCTTAGCATATTTTATAGTGTAAAATTTTTACAAATGATGTTATTAAAATTTGCTTACAATTAATGTTATAAAAGTTGACAATTAAAAAGATTTTTAACAATATTAATTATACATAATTTTTAAATAAACTATTTTAATATAAGGACAATTAAATTATTTTATATATTTTGAGTAGTTTGGAAGTAAAATAGTCAATTTATATATAGAATAGTACTTAGAATAATGTCTTAAGGAGGTATCTCAAGTTTTTTTGAAAGTTAGGGGGGTGTATAAGACTACAAAAAAAACTAAGAGGGTATTTCTCTTTTTCCAAAAAGTCAGAAGGGTAAATCACATTATCCCAAAAATTTATAATTCAAAAGTAATTTTACAATTATTAAAATTTTATATTAAACTTAAATTTAAATTTATTATTATCATTAAATTATAAATTTTCAAAACAATTATATTACTTAGATTTTTTAAATAAAACAATTTATTTTATTTAACAATTACTTAAGAAATAATTTTTTAAAATTATTAATTTAAAAATATTTTTATTTTATATTCATTTAAATTTATTTTCTTTAATAATTATTTAAGATTAATTTTATTATTATTTGATAATAATTTTAAATTCAAGTTATTATATAGTTTTTTTAATTATAAGTTTTAAATAAAAAAATAATTTTAATTATTATAAAAAATTATTAAATATACATTCTCAAGATAGTTCTTTATTAAATATTGAAAAATATATATTTAAAATATGTTTGGTATAATGGTTAAAATATTATTCTTTTTAACTAAAGCTTAATAATTTTATATTTTATAATTTTAAAAAATATATTTAAGGTATTTTAATAAATTTACTGTTTGTAAAAGAGGTTTGTATCCTTTTTTATAAATTTTTTATTAAACTGAAATTTTTAGAAACTTCAGGAAAAGATAGGTGGCATTTTCTCATTACCAAAAACCTGATAAGGAAAAAATACAAAGAAAAAATGTATCAAAATAATCGGAGGGATTTTGGACTATGTTTTTGGGTCTAACAGTTGGATAAGTAATGCTTAATTTTATGAGTTTACGAATCAGATGAAATGTGATATTAATAATTGAATTAAATATTTTTAAGATATAATTTAATTTTTATAAAATGAAGTTTTGATTCAGAAAAAGGTTTTGATATAATTTGATAAATTGGATTTGAAAAGTTATCTAATTTATTAAATAAAGTATTAATTGATAAAATAAATAATATTAAATAAAATTTATAAGTTAAATTAAATTTGAAAGATTATGCATACTGTTAAATAAAATATAAATCAAAATTAAAAAATAAATCTAAATAAAAATTTTAAAAGACAAATTAGATTCAAAGGATCATCTAATTTCTTAAAAGAAATTAATTAAAAAATTATAAAGTATAATAAAAAGGGAAATTTACGCATACCCCCTAATGTATGGGATAATCCCTCCTGGTGTTTGGGGAGTGACAGATGCCCCCCTCAGGTTTGGACCAGTAAATAAATACCCTTTGAATTACTATGTTGTCACACAAATGACTATTTTGTCCTTATATATTTAAAAAATATATTAATTAACTATTTTAACTCAATTATTAATACATAATAATCAATATACCTTTATAATATATTTTTTTATAATTATGTATTCAAATATTTTTATAATTAGTCAATAATTTATTATTAATATTTTAAATAATTTTATTATACTAACTTAATTTATAATGCAATCAACTAAAATAAATTCTAAATAGTATTTAGATAATATAAATTATATTATTTATATTTTGAGAATAATTATATAATTTATACATAATTATAGTAATTTATAAATAAAATAACTTAAATAATTTATGCAATTTATAACAAAATATTCTTAATTTATAACACAATTAATTAAAATAAAAATCAAATAATGTTTGTATTATATTAATATATTATTTATAATTTCGAGAATATTTATATAATTTACACATAAATTTATTAATTTATAAAATAATTTAAATAATGTATATAATTTACCATTGAATTTCTAAAAAAATATTGAATATTATTAATATAATGATAATAAAATTATTTAAAATATTAATAATAAATTATTAACTAATTATAAAAATATTTGAATACATAATTATAAAAAAATATATCATAAAGGTATATTAGTTATTATGTATTAATAATTGAGTTAAAATAATTAATTAATATACTTTTTAAATATATAAGGGTAAAATAGTTATTTGTGTGACAACATAGTAATATAGGAAGATATTTATCTATTTATCTAAACTTAAGGGGAGTATCTATCACTCTTCAAATACCAAAAAATATCTGTTTATTATCCCATATAATACCAAAAGATATCTGTTTATTATCCCATACATCAGGAAAGTATTCGTCAATTTCCCTAATAAAAATATTAGATTATTTAAAATTATTAAATTGACATATTGAAAGGATGATATTCAAGAGGAAGAGAAAACAGTAATAGCTTTTAGAAAATTAAAGAAACAGATATATTCAATAAATTTATTAAAAATGTGAATATTCAGAAAAGTATTTATGTAATTTTTTATGTTTTAAACTCCAAGGCAAGGTCAATCAACAGCTTTTACTTGTAATACAGTGAAAAAGGTATTTTGATAAATGTATAAAATAGAAGGTATTTTTACCAATATCTTGTCCCTAATAAACAAATAGAAGGTGACAAGATATTGGTAAAAATTTAGGGAACAACGGGATATCAAACCTAATATTATGAAAGCAAATGAAAATTTTGCCATCACTGTATAAACAGTGTACTTGTGGTTACTAATTGTTTATAGTGGAATTAAATACTTTTACTTTATCATGTTTAAATAATCTTTAAGACTTTGTAAAAAGGAAGAGATTTAATTAATTAAAAACTATTGTAATGCTGTAATTGATTTTCGTGTCTTCCTTTATAGGAGGAAAAGATAAGTGGCCGACAATTTACATCAACTTTCTCTTCTTCTTTTTTTTTTTTTTTTTTAATTTTTGGCTTTTAAATTAAAAAGGAAAAAGCACCTTCCTTTAAGAAAAAAAATTAAGTGAAATATTAATATTCAGTTGATTTTTCAATTTTTGTTTTCCTTGCATCTAAAGAATCAAGCTTCTTTTGGCAACATAAAATGCACACCCAATAAATTTTGAATTCCTCCTCTTAATTTCACCATGGTTGATGCATCATTTCAACTTCTGTTGGAGCAGCTGAGTAAAATGACTGCTCAAGAGACAAGTGAAGAGGCGAGGCTTGTTACTGGTGTTGAAGATGAAGTGAGAAAGCTTACAAGAAATCTTCGAGTCATTCAAGCCGTGCTTAACGATGCAGAGCAGAGGCAAATGAAGGAAGAAGCTGTCATAATTTGACTGCAGCAGCTCAAATATGCATCCTACGACATGGAAGATGTGTTGGATGAGTCGAACACTGCAAGCATTGCGAATCGAGTGAATCGATCATGGGCTTGCTCTAAGAAGGTATGTTTCTTCTTTTCTAGGCCTTTGCTTCCGTTTCAAACAAATCTTTCTGCATCTTGACATTTCTCTCAAGATAAAAAGAAATCAATGACAATCTAGATGTCATTTCCAAATAGAAAGACATGTTTAATTTTAATGTAAGCCCTACAAAGCAAGTGTTAAGAAACCAGTACGAGTACAAAGGCCCATGTAGTGATTATGAGAAAAAAATCTGATTGTAAATTGTTTGAGAGTAGTGATGAACAAAAAGGCCCATGTATTAGGATGGGAGGCACGGGCAAAATTACCTTTCTCAACTTGCCTTTAATAGTGACAAGGTAAAATGAAACTTTGAGAAAACAGTATGGGTCTATGTATAAAATCCATTTTGATGAGTTGGTAGTAGCTATAGCAATTTTGAAACTTTAAGAGGCTTTGCTTCTAATTTAAGTCAATTGCAATCTCTTTTGATGAATACTCAAATTAAACCTCACTGGGTGATAAAATATTTCTACCTGTCTTAGATGATGTGTCAAATGAAGATTATAATAAGTGGGAATGATTCTACCATTGCTTAAAGAATGGTCTCTACAGGAGTAAATTATTGATTACCACACGTAAAGAAATAGTTGCCCAAATGACGGGGTCAATGGAAATTTAATGGTCAAAGAATTATTTGGGAATGATTGTTGAGTTACCACGATTTGCCCTCTGAAGTTAGACGTATCTCATATTATGCTATGTTTTCAAACTATCACAATATGGAGAAAAATGGATTAATTAAATTATGGATGGCTCTAGGATATCTAAGCGTAGATCAAGACTTAAGAGTTGAAGATTATTAGTAATGAATATTTTAACATTTTAGCGACATGCTCTTTCTTTCAAAGTATTAGGAATATGATGATACGGTGGTATATCTTGTAGGATGCATGATATGGTACATTGGTGGACTCTTTTCAGGAGGAAGCATGTTGTCATTCAAAACCTTATTAAAGAGATTCTAAATGATACATTTGAGATACCTTAGTTTATTCAGGCAACCGAACTTATTCGCCTATACTCTCAGATACAAACATTTGTCATTACAAGAGTAAAGGCTACAGAGGAATCCATTTTGGTGTATGTTGGATAGGGTCAGTAATAATCAAATTCTATATATATCAGGTTAACATCCCGTCTTCTATTTTAGCAAACCAATATTTTGTGTAATTATTTCATTACTTTTGTAGGAATAAGCAGAAATATTTTTTATCATCAGTCTTCACAATCATTCATTGCTTGTCGTACGATCATTTATGTCTCCTGTTGACATGCGAACTAGGTATGGAGATAGTCAAGAGAAAGGCTAAAGGCCTAAACTACACAAATTTTGCAAAAGATAGAAGAGGCCAATGACTGAGGCTCCAACACCTTGAAGGGATGTATCGGAAAAAGGTATTATTGACTCATCCTTATCCAGGACACGTGGGCTTTTTCATGTTGGTACAACAAGATTAACCAGAGGAAAAGAACAAAATAATGAATAGTGTGGTCGGGGTTGATATGTTTTTTTTTCGTTAATACATAATAAGTCAAAAGGAGAAATTTTCTTCGCTTTAAATCAAAAGAAATTTTCTTTTATTTGTTTATACTTTTGTATGTTTTTAAGAAATTTCTTTTTGCAATTATTCATGTTTTTTCCTTTTTAGAAATAGTGTTTCAATTATGGATTGGAAATCTATTGTAAACCTATATAAGGCAACTTTAAGTCTAGAGTTTGGTGTGTGAAAAATTTTGTAAGAAAATTTTGTGTTTAGTTCATCAAAATAATAATTCGAAGCATTCAATCCATCAACTTTTTGTAAGCTCCAATATTTACTATTAATATGTCATATTTACATTCTATTATACATATCTTTTGTACTTTATCTAGATTCTGAGTAAGAGTGGTATGAGAGGTAAGTAGTTTGTACAAAGAGTAATATGAAAGTATGCTCCCTGCTTGTCATTAAAAATAAACTTTGTAAATCAGAAATTAGATGAATCCTAATATAAACGACTTTCCAAATCAGAAATTAGATGAACCTTAATTAAATGACTTTCCTCAACCTTTCTTGCAATTCAAATATCAAAATTTATACTCTTATTTCTTATCTTAAGAAAGCGATAAGATATTATAATAAAATTATAGCACGAGTGGAAGATTCCAGTTATCCAACCGACTAATTACAATAACGAATTCTTGATTTATATGGTAGTATACACAATTTGGAAGAGAAAAAAGAAAGGCTAAACATAGATATGCCTTTCTAGAAAGATGACGACTAGACTAAGCTAAGTATCACACTTCGACATGAGGATATATTTCGGAAGGTTGCCAATGAGACTAGGGGAGGCAATCAGAGCATGAATTCTTGTTTGATCCATCTTTAACGAAGTGTTAGTCTCATTTCTCAGATGGCTAATCTTTTTAGAACTTTGTCATAAAAAATGACTTCTGTTTCACTTATTTCTTTTTATCTCGCTTCAAAATCTGATAGACTGGACAGGAAAAAAAAAAAGAAGTATTATTGTTGATATCGATTAGTGTTGGACCATTAAGTTGCTCGACGTCGAAAATGATATACGCTATGGAATTTTCGCTTGCTATATAGGTTCAAACACATGCGAGGATGTTTCTAGTACTCCTATTACAGATTCTATAGTAAAGAGGGGAATATTGCTACAAGAAGATATGTTTTGGAACTGTTAGACGCTTTGGAACTTCTTCTTCGATCATTAAAGATCTAGTCTTGAAATAAATCATAACCGAGCCATCTTTACTTTCAGTGATAATGGACAGTTGAGTACATTTTGAGATTTCTTTAGGTACTTCATTTATCAATATGGTAAAAAAGAGTTACCCTCTTTTCTTCTTTAAGAAACGTTTCCACCCTGATATAAGGACAAGACTTGTGCATTGTCTTGTAAAATATTTGATATACCTTATAAGGTGATGCCTTAGGAATATTCAGTTTTGAAGCTACTGCTCTATACCAATAATAATAACTTCTGTGTTTGTCTATTACACTCGAAAGTGAGATAATAAGTAAATGAAGCGGATGTTATCTTTAATGACAACGTTTTGAAGAGATTAGCCATCTGAGAAGCGAGTTTGGCGGTTCGTTAGAGATGGATCAGGCAAGGATCTACGATCGTATTGCCTCCCTTAAGTCTTATTGCCAACATTCTAAAGTCCACCGGAACGTTAAGCTCGATACTCAACTTAGTCTAATCGTCCTCTTTTTAGAAGAAAAGCAAATTCTTTTTGCAACCTTTTTTCTTATTACTCCAAAGTGCTCGTACTTTAACTCAAAAGGCTTGTGTTAATTTTGTGAAAAAGCCAATAAAAGCCATTTGGGAGAAAAAGAAAGACTTATTAGTTAGGATGAAACGTAATGTTGTATTCACTGCTTTAAATGCCATTGAGAAATCTTCTAGGTGGCATTTAGATGGTTGTTGTTCTCATCGTACAACAGGTAATGCTCAAATATTTTCAAATCTAAAATCATTTAACGGTGGAAATGTTACCTTTGGTCATGGAAAAACTTCACCGATTATATGAAAGGAAACAATAAATAAGGATGGTATGCCACAATTTGTTGATGTGTTGCTTGTTGATGGGCTTAAAGCTAACTTAATAAGTATTAGCCAACTTTGTGACTCTAATTATACAGTATTATTTTCTAAAGAAAATTGTAAAATTTTGGTCGTAAATGGTAACTTTGTGATGATAAGAAAAGGACTATTGATAATTGTTATACAATTACTCAAAACTCCTCATCCTACTGATAATTGTTATATAATTGTTCAAAGCTCCTCATCTTGTAAATGTCAAATGGCATCGACGTTTGGGTCACATTAATTACAAGTTCTTAGACTTTATCACTTGTAATAAAATTCAATAAAATAAGGAGTTTTTATGTCGCATTATCTAGGGCCTTGTTTCAAAAAAATATGTTGTTTGGGGGCTTTACCAAGACTAACAAGTACAAGGCCTAGAGCCGAAAACGATCTTAGAAACCAATCGCACTGAAAAAAACATATCGCAATGACCTAATTGTTTTATTTTTTTTTAGCATTGGCTCTTTCATATTGTTTTTCTTAACAAAAAAAAAAAAAAAGGAGATGGCTCCATTCATTATTAGGATTATGATAGAGGAGCATTACCAAAGAAAGTTAATATTTTTTTTTCGTGATTGGATACAAAAGAATAACAACTTAAAATTTTCCTTTTGTTATTTTTTTATATCCTGAATTTTGAAAGATCAAATCAGGATTGCAAAAAATCGGCATTTTTCAATTCATATCTATTAGATTAGGCTGAGCTAGTTAATGGTATTCCAAAATTGGGAAGACTTAGAGATATTGTGTGTGGGGAATGTCAAGTAGGAAAACAAATTAAAAATTCCTACAAGAAAATCAACAAGTAACCATATACCCTTTAAAGTCTATAAGAGTATGTGTTTTTGATTGAATCCTTGATTTCATTTTCTGAATTTCAATTATTTATTGTGAATAGTTACGAGGAAGTTGAAATTGAAAATATTGAACGTGTTATTTATTGTGGAGCAGTTATTATGAAATTGAATTTAGAAATATTGAAAGTGTTATTTATTCTGGAGTAATTGTTGGAAATTGAAATTTGAAATATTGGAAGTTTTTTCATATTGTTGAATATTTTAATTCAATTTTGATTATGTGATTAAATTTTTATCTATTGTGTTGGAAGAAGTTGTTGGATTTGGAGTATTTTGGAAATGCTATGTGCACTCATATTTCATTGTGATTAATTATATTTTGTGTAGTATTTAGTTATCGTAGATTTGATTAATTTTGCATAATTGCTTTTTTACATTCATTTTCAATCCTACATAGAGATAGGACGTTTTTTCATCTTTATATAAAAAATTTAAGAAAAACCTTAATCCTTGGACAAAAGAACATATAAAAATTTCAAACAAATTAAAACACAAATCAAATCAGTTCTCTGTTTGCATATCACTGATTCTTCTGGTATAAAATACATTGTATGCATAGACGAAAAAGCTCTCAGGATAGCAAAAAGTAAATCCCAATTGCCTTTAACTTTAAACGTTTCTTAAAAGGTGGGTTTAATCCCTAAAAAATTCACCCAAGATAGCCTTCGGTATTTCTCCATCTTCTAGATTAAAAATAGTTCCAGAAACATTTTTAGATTATACAGCTAAAACTACATTACCTTCAAATACAAAGAAACAAATAATGTTTTCATAAAGTCTTTTTTCATTAAGAAGTGTTGAAAAAGATTTGAAAGAAGAATCTTCATTTAAATATTAATTTTCTCAAGAAAATCTAAGATATTTTTCAAGAATATTGTTTCTTGTAGATTTCAATTTTATTCCAAAAGATTTCTTAAAAACTAAAAAATTTTATAAATTTTTTTCGATCGATTAAGATTCATGGGAATTTAAACACTACCAATATAAAGATGATCCAAATCTCATCACCCATTCAATTATCACTCATTTTGGGTAGGGAAACCCAAACAAATGCAAAACGTTTTCTCAAAATTTTGACCCTCCTAGTTCCAATTACTGGGATTACCATCATGCTTGGCTTAACGCCTTTCTTTTCCAAAGCACCCAATTCAAACATAATTCAAAAAAACGAACCAAATGTGATTTTTTGTACTAATTTAATCAGAGCCGTTATGGTCCAATTATTCAAATCTTACCTCAAAATGTTGTTAAAGTATTTGAAACTGTTAAACAAAATTTCCTCAACATGTTGGACTTCCATAACCAAAAAACCATCGTTTCGACCAAATTTTGTAACAGAGATCAGACTACCCATACCATATTGACTCTATAGGTTGAAAAAAATTCTCTCTTTAGGAGGGGTGAGAAAAGAGAAAGTAAGCCCAAGGTTCATAGATCCAGAGTTTCAAAGAACAGCGGAAATAACAATTAGAATATTGTGCTGACATTTCAAACAAGTTTCGGGCTTGAGAATAGTTTTTTGTTTCTCTTCCATATAAAAGTGACCGGACCATACCACATCAAATAGCCTTATATCTCAAAATGCCCCATGATGAAGAATTGCGCAAACAAAAAATCCACTTTATTGGATCTTAGGCTAATAAGACCATCCAACCATCCAAATTTTATTAGGCCAACCCAACCTTTTATGTGATTAAATACTCAGAATAAATTCGTGGAAAAAAAAGGTTAGTTATTGACTATAAGAAACTCAATAAATGCCTACAAGATATTAGATATCCAATTTCACAAAAGACTCATCTTTTGAAGGTAGCATAAAACAACATTTGTTGTGCCACATGGACACTACGAATGAAATGTTATGCCATTTGAAAAATGTTCCTTCAAAATTCCAACACAAAATGGATGAAGTATATAGGCCAATATTGGCATTTTGCCTAATCTACATTGATGACGCGTTATCTTGAGCAAAAGTAAGGAAGATCATGCAAATTATCTTTAACAGTTCAAAGATTTAAGATACAAGTATGATGATAAGTATGTAAAACACGCATTAATCAATTACTTTTAGATTTAATTTATTTGTTTAATCCTTGAGCTTCTTTTGTATTTGATGTGTGAAAATGAGAGAATTGGGCATCCAAGGTGAATTCGGATTGAAAAGGAAGTTGTTTGAAGGACCTAATTGGAAGATATTCAAGGACCAAAATGCAAGACATTCGATGACTAAAATACAAAGCCTCGGGAACCTAATTGCGAGGATTTCAAACTTGGGAAAGTATTGCATGGCGCGTCGGTGCCATGTGTTCTGCCTATGGGTAGAATGTGTGGTGCAGCCACTCCAAGTAGTGCAGCTGCACCACCCCTATTGGCTACATCACGCTACCATGCCATTTTAACGCCTTCGAGCTCGCTGGGTTCATTTTGAACACCTTGTTAGGCTAAATCTCAGCCCTTGGATGAGTTTTGGATGACTTGATTTAGAAGAAAGCTAAGGTTATATGTTTTGGAGATGGGGAAGAGAGGGCCACTTTTGGAAAAGGGTTTAACTTAGAAGGAAAGAAAGAAGAGGAGATAGAGAGAAGCTGAGAGAGAATTGAAGATTAAGCAAGAAGAAACGCTGAAGAAAACTCTCCAATATAGCTTTTCTCTCTTTCTGTGAACCTATTTTCATTTGTATTAAATTTAGTTACTTGTGAACATTTGAGTATATTGTGGATGATTGAATTTATGATTGCTAGTTGTGAACTCTTTTTCATGAGTTGGTAAATTTAATACCTTGGGTAATGGTTTAATCTTTTGAAAACATCATGTTCTGATTTTTGTGTTTATCTTAGATTAATATTCTTGTTGCGAGTTTATCATAAGTATGATACAATTGAAAATTGATTAATCGATTCATGGACCAATGAATATTGAGATATATTTATTGTGTTTAGATAATGTGATTAACACCACAAATTGCATATTAAATAGAATTGTATTAATATGGTTTGTATAGTAGATTTAGTGATTACAACCGCTTGTAATGTATTTCCATTAACTTTGTTTTTACATAGAGATATAGTAAGCTTATAAATGTGAAATAGATTTGATTGATCCTAAGAGAGACATTCGAATATGTTAGAGTAGTCACACTAGCAACATAGATATTAATTGGAAAAACACAAATTAAAGAACTTGGTGCGAGTAAATTGTGTCAAATCATTAGCCCTAGCAATTTATCTCATTAGAATTTTCCTTTTTGATTGTATGTATTGATATTTAGTTATTTTAATTTCTTTTCATTTCGCATCATATCAATCTCAGTTCTTCAAATAAATTTCAGAAAAACTATCTTCGATACTTAATTGACCGATACTCTTTGTGGACCGATACTCTACTCATACTGTATTACTTGTTTTATGACAACGTATATTTGTGTTCGTCAAAGCACACAACATTTGACATTGTCAGAATCCAAGATGAGGATATGGTTTAGAGAAATAAATTTCTCGGGATTATACATTAAAGATGGTCACATTATTCCACATGCAAATTATTTGTTATTTGTTGTCTTTTATTTGTTTTAGGATTCTACAGTAGCCTATTTTAGAAGCATATATTTCAACTATTTTGAAAGCGAGGGTTTGCAAAATTTACTTAAAGTAGGATAAAAATTAACAATATAATTAAGACTTCTAAGAAATCTTGGAAGTTAGGTTTTATCAACAATTTGATCAGAAAATTTATCAGTAAAAATAATTAATCTATTAATTAGAATTATTGTTTCTTGATAAATATTGTGACCAATAAACCTGATTTTTCTTTGAAATAAGCCATTCTTTTAGACTAAATTGATAAAAATTGAAAAATGTTTGAAATCTTGTTCTACACTTGATAAAAATATTAAAAATTATCAATGTATACGATTAAAAAAATTGAATAGGAATTAAAATTTTCGTGTATAATTCTTTGAAATTCAGGAGGTTTTTTCAGACCAATTATCATAACGTTCTATTCATATTGAGTTGGTTGGTGGATAAAATTAAAAATGATTTCTTGGCGTAATCTTGTGGCTCTAGTTCCATTATTGTCAACCACGAAAAGGTTGAATGAATGGTATAAATAGGTTGTATCAAGTAATAAAGATTCAGAAATATGAGTGTTGGTCTACAAAAAATTGATTATATTAAAATCACAAGTTAAATGGTACAAATATTACAAATATAGAATTAATTTGTGATTTGTAAATTCAATATTATTAAATGTTAAGGCATTAAGGATTCATTTTCATGATATATATAGAAATTATTCTTGATCATTTTTTATAACGTAATTAAGAATTAACTAAGCAGTCATCTTGATTAAAAGATGAATAATGTTTAAGCACAACCAAACTAAAAGACTAACCTTTAAATTGATGATAAAAGACTACAAATTTCTTTGATATTTATATTTAGAAAAATGTCCAAGCATTTAATGTACCTCTCGTTAACATTGAATCAATGTTTTTAACAAACCAAAAATACTTGAAAAATATAGTATTTAATCAATGGAAAAGTTTTACAATGAAGTACAAAGCAAAGGATCAAAGAATAAAGCTATAAAATCATCAAAATTTTACCCTTAGTCTGAATTACGAATTTAGAAAAATATTAAAAGAACAAAGCATGTCATTTGGAGGTGCATAATGTGAGATATAATTAAAACAATAATAGCTGTGAACTCATCTCACTCACTATTTAACGATAAGACCATAATCTATTAAGTCTATCAACTATTTAATGCCAATGCCATAATTTTTACTAAGCTCATTCACATATTATACCAACCCAAAATTTTTAATAACCTGACTTTTTTTGTCCATTTTATTTAAATTACAGCCAAAATTAGATTTTGGCCTTAAATTATGATTGCATGGCCAGATTTGGACCTATCCTAAGTTTTCATACTATTCTAACCTTAGCCACCATTATACAATTGAAGGGGAAGAAAACAAATGTGAGAGAGAGACATGAAATCGATATTAATTGTGATGAGCACAAAATTTAAGAAATCTTTATCACATATAATGCAAATTTAAATTTGGCATAACAAAAATGCTATAGTTAAATTATTGATATCTATTATTTGCTAAATGATACTTTATTTAATATCATGCATAAAAAAAAAGAATGAGAAAAAAATTGATTAGTAAATATGTAGAATTAAATTACTAAAATAATTGAAATAAATTAAAAACATCAATAATCATCTTATTTTTTCCTGTGGTAAAGTAGATCCATATGCTTAAAAAATTATATATTTATATAATAATAATAATAATAATAATAATAATAATAATAATAATATAATTTAGTTTAAGCATTTATCACACCCCCCAACCAGCTTATAACTAATATCACATTAATAAAATAAGAAATGAGAATATCTTAAAACTTATAAATTGAGAGTAAAAAATGCATATAGGTAATTATACAAATATTAAAAAGTAAACTTGAAAAAGATAATTAAGAAAAGTAAAATGCAAATTAATATAATTTTTTGAAATTGATATTAATTGTGATGAGCACAAAATTTAAGAAATCTTTATCACATATATTTATGTTCTAATAATAATAATATAATTTGAAACTATGTTAGATTTTGTAGTTATTTTTATAATTTTACAAGTATTGTATTTTTTATACAATTTTTTTATTGTAATTATGTTTTTTATATCAAGATTACAAGTAGAATGTTGATTTGCAATTCTCATGTCATATTTATATTCTTTTTGTTTCATATAAAATTATAATATTATTATTTATCAATTTGTTTCATCACAATTACATTTTTATGTTGTATTTATGAGATTGATGTTTCTTTTTACTCTTTTATGTTGTCTTATTCTTTATAATTTTTTATTATTTATCTTTTATAAGTATTTCATTTCACAGACAAATTATAGATTATAATTTTAATTTTTTTATGTGAAGATTACAAATTTTATGTGAATGTAAAACTTTTACGTAACAATTACAATTATTTTTTGTTTAAAAATATACGGTTGTCATTTGGCAATTTAATGTCATTTTACATGTATCTATATTTTACATGTATCTCACTTATGGAAACGATACTCTAGAGTTTGAAGTTGTCTTTGCAGCTTTGATTTCATTTCAAAAACAAAGGAAAATACGCAGGGGAGAATCACAAGCACTTGTTATTGATAATAGAGGGAGAAGTAGAAATCTAGGTGAAAGAAATCATAATGACAAGTCTAAGGGGAGATTGAAATTGAGAGGTAAGAATTCATCTGTTGCCATTGTAGAAAGCTAGGCCATATAAAGAAGAATTGTTGAGTGATAAGTGTCTTAAAGTACATCATTTACATATATTTTACAAGATATTATTACATCACTTTTGAATTTAATGTCCTTTTTTGTGCATAAATTGTAAAATTTCATTGCCATACTTTTAATTTGCATGTTTTCATGGTCAAGAAATCAAATACATGCAAATATGTATAATTGTACAAGATCGCATGAGTATCACACTTGTATTTAAGTATTTATGTGGTGTATTTTTGTGTATAGGTGTTAAAGGAGTGCAAGTTGCAATTAAAGATATAAAGTATCCACTTGCATACAACTCACTTGAGCATGAATTACTATCATCACTATAACTTTGTGTAGACGTCTTCAAATGGCATGATTCTTTTGGCAAGTGAAAGCTAACTCAATTATACATAATTTATGTGCAGATAACATTTGCAAATTCAGAATGGTAGGCGCCAAAAGTGTGAAGGAACATAATTGAGCATTGTTCATCCATGTGCAACCTGGACCAACAAACACCTTTCTGTCTTTTGGCCATACCTTTCTGAATACTCCATCAATCAAGTTGATTATTGAAGTGATGGAACCATGAGGAAGACTGCTAAAATGTTCATGTTATCCATAGTTTCTAGATCGTGCATCTGTGTTGTCTAAGATGGACATCATTCAGACAATGGCTGTCAAAATGGCAATTTGAGCATGCTTTAATCTTTTGATCATATCTCATGTTACCGACATCCACATGACATGATTATTAAAGCATGAGAAATATTATTCAATTATCCAAATCTTTTATGAAGACTACTTTCTCTAATTCGGCGTGGGAGATAGTCATAAGTGAGCTACAACCTAACAGACAGAGATATGATGAAACTGCAACATGCATGTGTCTTCACATGTAAAGCATCATTTATCTTGCCTATATAAATGGTGGTTTTGAAGAGGAAGGCATGCTATTCTTGATTTCATTTCTTTTAGGTAGTTCTTTCCTTGTTTTATTTCTTTGCTTATTGTAATCCAAGTGTTGTCACTCAAAAATTCGTAGCTAGTGTTTGTGTTGTTATTGTACTCTTCATCAAACAATTTCCACCAAAGGATTGTAGAAGACGATCAATCATTTCAAACCCAAGGAGAAATCTTCAATAAAGATAAGTTTATTTCAATCTTTGTTTGTTCTTCTATGTGTTTTTCACTTTCATACTTAATTTCATTAATTTGAACTTGATAATAGAAGGTAAAATACATAGTGGGAATTTGGTTTAGCTACTATGATTGTGTCGGTTATTTTATAAATTATATTTAATGAATGTTTAAGATTATTACTTGTTCATTGTTCTTTATACCTTAGATTATGAATTATAGACTGATAATCTATTGTTTATAATTAAAATTAACAAATGAGAATTAAGGTGTTAGAAACATCACCTTACCTTAATTAAGCTCTTTTGAACAAGTGTTTAAATTGGATCCATTGATTTGGTTTAATTTAAATGGTCATATCATTTTCTTGTAATTAATTCAATTAATTAAGTAAAAGCCTCACATCAAGGATATACTTAGTTGATTGCAAGTGAGAATTGCCATGATCATTGGATTTCTCTAGCCATAGTGAAAAGGATCAATAATCTAAACATTGGAATAATTGTTCAATTCACTTAATATTTCAATGCATGAGTAGATAGCTAACCAACTCCCATTTGATTTCATTGGATTTAATTTATTATCATTATTCTTGTTTTTTTAGCAAGTCAATTTATTTGTTTAACATCACATCAAACTACAAATTGAATGAGTGTTTAGGATTTTATTATTTATTAAATTTAGTAACATAAAGAAAATAAATAAGAATCTAAATCACTACAATTCCTTGAGAGATCGATCTTGGGGTGAATTTATCATTAGCTATTAATGATTTGTACACTTGCAAGCATATTAAAATTTGTACATCATTGAGCATTAAAACACGAAGGGCAATAAAATGGTGATAAGAAAAAAGAAGACGATGACAACACAGTTGCAACAGCCACAAAGAACGAGGATGTTTTGTTGCTTGCTCATGAATGCTGTCATGTGCATTTATATTTTTTCTATTATATTCATGAAATTGATGACTTTTACTCATTTATGTTGCTTATTATTTTTATTTTTTTTTCTAACTTTTATAAGTATTTTATTTTACATACAACTTATACATTATAATTTAATTTTTTTATTTGAATATTATAAATTTTATATAGAGTTATAAGTTTTACGTTACAATTACAATTTATTTATCAGAGTTTACATTTATTCTATTATTATTTAATAATTTAATGTTAATTTACATTTATCTAAGTGAATTTATATTTTTAGTGTTTAATTTATTAAATTGATATTCACTTTTATTCTTTTATGTTAACTTATTTTTTTATTATTTTTATTTTTAACATTAATTTTATAACTTATTTGTTTAGGACATGACTTGGAGTCAAGGTTAAGTCAATCTCAAGGTCATGGTACAAGAGGGCTCTGATCAGATTAGACGTCAATGGGATCAAGAAGGTTAAACTTATGGTCACAGACAAGCGGATCGTGCTCAGTTCAGTCATGAATTATGTTTTCGGTCCAATGAAGTCCAACTTAGACTAACATTAATTAGGGATGAATTGGAATTGTAATTATTTGGGAGCAATTAAGTAAATGAATGTGCATGATTGTGTAAGTATGAGGATAGAATTGAAGTCTTTCATTACGAAAACAGTGATTTTCGGAAAGCTACAAAGTTGGATCAGTACTTTACGTCAAGTTGGATCAGTATCACTCGTAACATAAGGACATCTCCAGGTCAGATAAGAAAAATGTCAAGAAGAAAGATAAATGCAAACTCATAACTCTTAAAAGGATCACGCTAATAAATACAAATAATTGGATAATTATGAAAATTCAATTAAACGTTTCAGTAAAAATCAGTATGACCATTGGATCATGGAAAGTGAGTGTATATAAATAGAAGGTAAAATGAAGGAAAAGGTATGCAATCTCTGATACTATACTGAAACTTTGCCAAAATTTCTACAGAATTTTACTTAAACAAAAACCCAAAATTTGATTTAAGCATTGGAGGGTTTTTGCCGAAAAAGCCAACTTCCCCTCTGATCATTGAATCATTCTAGGAGTTTTAGACAAACACATAATAATGAGATCTTTTTGTTTTATTTATCCCTTCTTTTACTAACGAGTAAGCTATAATATTTTAATTAATTTAAGTTAATTATTATAAATTGCAGATTTAATCCAATGGTTTGAGCGATTAACATCATTGATACCAGGATTTTTATCTCGATATGGTAGAATGGCCCTCAATTCATTAAGATTTCAATCGCATTCCGTAGAAAACTTACCAAATACTGTAGGTGAAAATCGAATGTAATAACAAAACCAAAACATATATATACAAACCACACTTTCACTTTCAATTTTAAGTTATGTATATATTATGTATATATATTTCCAAAACAAGTCCATAATAATAAAAATAAAACATTAAGGTAACTTAAAGTTAATATTGAAATTTTAAATTTTGGATTTTTTACTTTAAAAAATAAATAAAATTACAAATTTTCTCTATTTTGCCTACCAAAAGTATTAATCTTTCTATTTGATTAGTAGAGACTTTAAGGAGCAACATTGAACATCAATTTCCACAAGCAACATTAATTGAAACTTAAAAATTATGAAATTAGAATTGAATGGGCCTGTTTAGACAAAAGAGAAAAATGAATGGAGATGAATCAGAATAGAAACTTTTCAAATCATACTATGTTTAAACATGCATAGCAGGACACAATTGATCAGACATGTATGTGCATATATTATTCAAGCATAAATATTTATGAATTTGCTTCTATGAATTTGCTAATAGAAATAAAAGAATTACACGTGAAAATCCCATTTCTAAAATCTGTTAGATTAGACCTTTTCTTTTCTAATCAAATATTTATTATAACAAATTAATTATATTACTTTTCCTTGCAACAAAACTCATTAGCTAACTAACCTATAACTCCAGCACAGAATTATGAGTTTTTAATTTTCTTCAACTTCATTTATTGTAGTATGCAGTATTTTACAAGAAAAATTCGTTCACTTTTGAGACTTCTAATCTAAAACAACAGTGAAACTTAGTTTATTTTAATTTCACTTCTAATATTAATAAATATTTCAAAAACAAAAGTTTAATGACAAATTAAGCATTGACCCAAAAGAAAATTTTGATACCAATAAAACATTTAAATTATTCATAACAGTAATACGACATTCAAATTATCTATTTTATCAATTTTCAAACCAATACCTTTCAATCTGACAGCTTGTCACAAGAGGAAGAAAAAGAATCAGTGATAGTAGCGACAAAGATAGAGCGAGAAAGATGAGTGTTTAGATGAGAGGAGATGGTGAAAGCCTGTTACAAGAAGAAGAAAAAGCAATGGAGTGGGAGTTTTTAGACGAGAAGAGATGGTAAGGGCAGCGGCTATAAAACCCAAATGAATATATATGAGTTAGAGCTGTTTAGATTGTTGTTGGGAAAGGTAAAAGTGATTTTGAACGGCTAAAAGTCATTTTAGGTGCTTCTTTTTCAAAATCACTTTGGACAAAATCACACCATCCAAAAATAAAATTATGAGAAAAATGGCTACCTTGACATAAAATCTGTGCAAATATACCTTTTCTTGGCTTTTATTTTTACCTCAGTGTTTATACTAAAAATAGATGACATCATTGTAAGACTGACAAATATTTATGAAAATGTTCTTAACACATTTTTTCATGTGTCATAATTCTTGACAAAAGTAAAATGTGTCGTGTAAATATTAAAATCTTATGATATATAAATTAAAGGATATTTTCAGTCAACTGCTCCACTTTAGGCGTTATTATGTTGTGATACAGCATTTATTTGAATGCTACACTACAGTCTAAAAGAATGCTAAATATATCAACGAGTTACAAATTCGTAGCGTCCATTCACATAAATTTAACAGTGTAAGGCAAAATCGTCCATTGATAAAACAAAAAAAAGTAATTTCATCTCACTAATTAGCTTTAGGCAATATCTCATTATGATAGAATAAGTATTGATTTGTTACGTTACAATCTATAAAGATGACAAATATGTCAACGACCTATAGGTTTGTGATGTTTGTCAAAAACAAATTTAACAATAAGAGAACAAAATTATCTTTTCGATAAAACCAAAAAGGAAATTCCTTTCTGACTTTTTCCAAGAAATTTAGAGATATAAATTAAAAAAGTTAGGAATATAAATATTATTATCACAATTCAACTTAAACGTGAATTTATCTCGAAGTCCATTCACTATCTTATCTATCTGAGAAATATCCCCCATCTACTTTCCTTTCTAAGCCTTACTTTCTTCTCCTCCTTTTTTCTCCTTCACAAAGTACTAATTTCCTTGTCCTTTTGTATCCTTATGTTTAAATCTCAAACCATCTACCACTTAATTCCTTATACTCCCTCTAAAATTGCCGCAGAACGTATCGCCAACCAACGCCATTCTTTTACTCCTATAGGAAAATCTTTTTCATCACTCTAAAATCACCAGCGACAAATGATATTTATAGTGTGATTGGCAATTGTTATTACTGGTACGATTTCTAGAATCATGAACGAGCTAAATTTTTTTAACTTTTATTTCAAAATTAAGATTTTGAATCCAATTAGAAAATTAGGGTTATGTTTTTTAATTTATTTCAAAATTTTAATTTGTTTTGAATAATTTCATATAACTGCTCAACTTTTGGTAATATTTCATTATGATACAATAATATTAAGATACTACGTTATAATCTAAGAAGATGACAAATATCTTAACAAGCTACATGACAAAATATATTACAAATATTTTTGTAATTTTGTACTACATGACAAGATTAAGGGCATAATGGTTATTCAACTCTTATTGTTAAATTTTTATGGATGGACATTACGAATACGTAGCTCGCTGATATATTTGACATTCTTCTAGACTACAATGTAGCGTTCTAATATATGTTGTATCACAACGTGATATCACCTAAAGTGGAGTAGTTGGCTAAAAATATCCCTATATTAAAAGTCAACACTCTTCTGTCAAGTATATTTTAGTAATGCAAATAACTAAAATGTACAAAGTAGATAGTAATGAATAAAAGTTAATTTGAATGTTTAATATATGTAAGATTTTTTGTAATTTTAAATGTACAATTTTGTATTATAATTAAACATAAAACTGCTTTTCAAAATCAGATTCTGAAAAACAATTTTTATCCTATTTTAAAAATGTTATATACATTAGGCAATACATTTTTTTTCAATTTTATTACTATTTTAATTTAACATGTTACTTTAATAGTATAACTTTTTTGTTACATTAATGTATTAAATTTGTATTACTGATGTTTTCATTAACAAATTATTTATAAAAATATTATTACTATGATACTTTAGTATTATAATTAAGTAATTTTATATCAACATTAATAAGTACAATTTGAAAGTTATGATACTTTAGATCAAGTATAAAATAAATAAATTTAATAAAATAGTAACAAATATAAAATTTTAATAATAATAAAGTTATTAGTATTTATCAATAATTTTAAAAAATATAAATTAAGTATTTGCATTCTAGTAGCTAAAAAATAGCAAAAAAGGGGAAGATGTTGAACCATTTATAGATAAATATATAAGGCCCTTTTAGAGTCTAATAATTAAGTATTTAATAAGATTCAATTAATTTCTATAAATAATAATAATAATAATTTGTAGAAACATTTAAGCACAAATTTGCATGTCTTTCTTAGCCAAATTTTGTGCCTTTTTCAATTGGAAAAGTGGGTTCGTATTCAGTAGATTATATTTATTTATTATTTGTCTAAGTTATTTTGTATTAAGTTAATATTGTTAGAATAACAACAATTATAATAGAAATTGAAAAATTGTATCCATAATTACAACAACAAATAAGTAATTATATTATTATATGCTAAATTATATTAGAGTATTAATGATTTTAGAAAACTTTGAATATTTAATTTTGTTGCTAATTCAACTTTAGGAGATGCCAAAAGCATTGAAAACGTTTTTGGTGACAACAATATATTTATAAAACTTTTATTAATGATTAGAAGACACCACTAAAAAATGTTTTGCCAACAACAATATATTTATCACCAATAAAACTTTTAGTGACCATACAATATCACTGCCCAAAATACTTTTGGTGACAACAACATATTTGTCAATGATAATTCTTTTGGCAATGATGACAAGTCATCACCAAAGACTGTTTTAACGATAACACATCAGTTTGCCGCCTCAACAGGGCATTGCCAAAAATGTCTATTGTGATGACAATACTATTGCCGCCAAAAAGTACCTTAACCATGGCATGCAGGCGCCATTAAAAACTATTCAGCAATGACAACAAAAGTGGTTGCCAAAAAGGGTAATAGCAACAACACTTGTCATCGATAAAAGGTATACCTTAGCGACAACAATTATTGTTGTTGAAAGTAATCATTTTGTCATTTTTACGGCCCCAAATGCTGCCAATACCATTGGCAGTGATATTGAAAATTTGTTAGCCTTATGGCTAATAATCCATTGTTTTGATGATAACAAATATTTATATTCTTAACTAACTAAATTCTTCTTGTAGAATTTAATGTTATACTTTTAGCATAAAGAATGCAAATATGAAAATTCAAAGAACATCCAAAATCAGGGCATTTAAAAAAAATAATAATGATTTGCACTTAAAAACTCAACTTTTTTATTTTTATCAAAATACATGTTAATGCTTTTAAAAACTAATATGATATATGATTTTGATGTGCACATTTTGAGCATATGAAAATAGCTATAACTTTTTTGAGACAAAAAATGCAAGACTTTGAAACTTGACATTGGATTAAAATGTAAAATTTGCAAAACTGTGAACAATACTGTAAATAGGGACAGTGCCTGGTTGACCGACTATAGGCAAAATGCCTCCTAAGTTGACTTAACCACATGGTCAACTGACTTGATCGATTTGGTGGACTGATCTACTGGAAAATTTAAATTTCTAAGTTTATAACAACTAGTAACGACTATAATTTTTTAAAATTTCACTATAAAAATTAGTCTTAACTCATTTGGAACAAGCTTACCCTTAGAAAGTTTGTTTCATGTTTTAGAAGTGCGTTACAAAGATTTGAGCTTTCATTTGTAAATCAAATATTAAATTTATTACACACTTTAGCTTTCACTTGTATCATTCTTTGAGAGAGTGCTTTCTCTTTTCCTTGATAAAATAATTTTATCAAGGTGTTTTCATTGTAATTTTTAAGAGGTTAAGTGTGGGAAAAACAGACTTAGTATGAGGTTTGAGTGACACCCTTAAATCACTTGGTTGTAGAGGTTGAAGAGGTACCTAATCAAGTCCTTTGGTATAAGATTTAAGTAGCACCCAAAAGTCTACTTGGAGTTATATTTGCTTGCCTTAGAATTTGAAGGCACGATTAGTAGAATCCTCAAGCGCATTAGCTTGGAGGAGTAGATGTAGGCTAGAGTTTGTAAATTACATAAAAATCATTGTGTTTGATCTATCTCCCTATACTATAATTTATTGTGTATGTTTGTATTTGTTATACACATTACTCTCACATACTTGAAGCTTAAATTGTTGGCATTTACATTTTAGTGATTAGGATTGTGTATTCAATTTATTGTATTGCACTTTAGAAGGATTTGAATTGTTTGATGTCGGTTATTGGACTAATTTTAAATTTGTTAAAATATTTAAAACCAATTCACCCCTCTCTTGGGTTGCCTAATATTATTTCAAAGTTTTTGATAAAAATCTATCTTTAGTGGCAATGCTCAGATTTCTATAAAATCATCTAATAGGTTACTTAAGTATTTTCTTTTCCCACTTTTCTCTCAATACATAAATCCTCAAAACACTCTCCTTCCCTTATATCACGTGTCTTCTTTTGTTTTCTATTCTCTCTTTGACAAAAAAGAAAAAAAACATTTTGTAAGGGATAAGATTTCAGCTGAGGAGATGAGTATAACATACATAAAAACTAAGGGAACAAACAACAAACATACTTACCTTGGCCTTGAATGTTGAAAATTTTGCTATCTTAGAAACAAGCTTAAGGTTGCTCAAAGAACTTTAAGCTTAAGGGCGGCTGTTGTAGATCTGGACCAAAATCACCAAGTGGGCTTAATGGAAAAGTATAAAAGATAGCCAAACCAAATCCGCCATTTGCTTAACCTCCCCTGCATTTCAAGATAGAAAAGAAGTGGTATAAAAACTACTTCATAACAACTCTATTGGTCAAACAATTAGCTATCAAAGTGCCAAATAATGCATTTTGTATGGTAATGATTGTGTCTTGTACTAGATTAAAGTAAGTAAAAAATAGTTATAATTTATTGATTTTTTACTTTACTTTTACATAATATAAAAGGCAACATTTGTATCACTTGTAATTAAGTTGCCTTTTACTAAATTGAAAGATTATTATTTTTCAAGACGTTTTTTATTTTTTGCATCGAACATCATCTTCACCAATTCATGATTCCTACATAGGTCTTATGCACATAGCCACGGAGATAGTTTGTTCTAGATAACAAATTTTTATTGTGGAAAGGCACTAATAGACGAGAAAACAATTTAGGAACTCGATCCTTCTTTGCAGAAGCAATTACTGCTTGAAGAGTGGCGGAAGATAGCTGATTGAAGAAGGAAATTGCGACCTTGGCTACTATTTTATTTGAAACATGGCAACAATGAAGATGAACTCGTTGGATCACTCCAAGTTAATTGATAACATAAGAGTTTCTATTTTGGTGTTTCTTTCCCTTATTGAAGACCCTTATTTATTCACATTTAAGATAACTACTTATTGTGAAGAGGAGGGTTTGGTAGTGCATATGGAATTTTGTTACCCACTCAACTTCTTCAATAACTAACATTTATTGAGTCTTTCTTTTATTAACTCTTTGTTTATGACCCCTTTAATAGAATTTGGTTACTACTATAGGATTTTTCTTTTAGTCTTTTAATTTTTGTCTACTATATAAATTATATTTCAAATATTATGTCAAATACTTGGTTCACCTTTAGTTTAATATTCAAATTAACTTATTCAAATTAATATTCAAGTTAATAAAGTATTATAAATACTTAATATTTTTCGTAATCAAATATTTGACAATAAAAAGTGTTAGTGAAAAAAATATAAACTTTTTCAAATTATTTGCGATCATTATATGTTAGTCGTATATTGGTCACAAACACTTTTTACGGTTGAGGCTTATTGCAGCTAAAGTAATTCAGTCGTAAATAACTACAATTTAGCTACAAAAACCTTTTTTGCGACTGATTTTGTAGTATTTGCAGCTGATTTTTTCAACCGCAAACTTTTTCTTGTAGTGAGGGTTTGATAGTGCCTATTTATTTGAAATTTTTGTTATCCACTTCAACACCGTCAATAATTGACATTTATTGACTCTTTCTTTTATTAATTCTTTGTTTATGACCCATTTAATAGAATATGATTAGGTCATAGTATAATTCCCATGTTAGGAATATTCTACTGATTTAATTACCAGTGTACCTTTTTTGAACTAAAATTCATTAAAAAGATTAAAATTAATGGTTAAAGAAAATAAAAATACATAATTATTTGAATTTTGGGTGAAAATATGACACTTCGAATAAAAGAGTACAATTATCTTTCTTCACTAAATTACAAATTATACTATGACTATTTTTTTTATACAAAATTTTACATAAAATATATGCCGTTAGATTTGAGCACATACAACCATTAAGATTGCATCTGATTATATACTAAATACATATATTAGATGCAATCTCAGCTGTTGGATGTACATAAATCCAATGACTTATATTTGATATAAGATTTTGTGTAAAAAAAAAATATACCATTGATCTTGCCGCATATATATATACACGTGTGTGTGTGTGTATAGACTAATATGTTTGGACGTTGAAAAAGCGGTCCAACAAACTATAAAGAATTTGATGACAATCAACTGCTCAACTCAAACATTTATGTATATGTATGTGTTTATGAGATTAATGAGAATGAGAAGACACGTAATAAATTAAAATTATGAAGTTGTACTTCTGTTTCTTATTCATACAAAAATGGAATTCAATTCCATTACCGAAAATTTTCTTTCAACAATTGAAATTATTGAAGGATACGAATGAAAGAAAGAATAAAAATAGAAATAATTAAGATACGTGGGATGGGTTGCTCATGTTCATGGAGCAGATTCAATCCCTTCGAACTTGCACGAGTCATGACCTGTAATATTGCAAAAAAAATAAATAAATAAGAAAATCGGAAAATAAAACATCAAATTAATGTAATGCACTGTAATGGTAATTACTTGGGTCGACAGTTGACCGCGCAAAAGCGCCATGGTAACTGCAAGCCGATGCGGAACCATTGTTAACAACGAAGAGAGAATGCATGGCGAACTGAGTGTGACTCCTCTTGTTGTTGGGCTCATAGCAAGCGCCACCCGGTTTGATTGGCGAGCAATCAACACCACTACCCGTCGCACACGCGTAGTCAATTGCTTCTTCCAGGGTTTTGTCGTCAACTTCGACTGGCTTTACAATACAGAATTTCTTGCCTTCTCTTTGTTCTTGAATTCCGAGATCTCCTCTATCTGGCTCTGGTGCGGACCCAATCGGGGTTGTCGCAGAGCAAGGACCGGCCGTTATTGCCACCAACACCAACACCACCGCCACCATATTCATCTTAACGCTACTGTTGCTGCTTCCCATTGTCATTCTCTATCCGTCTGTCTTTTCTTCTTTCCTTTCCTGAGATGATGGTACAACTACGTATAATTCATACCTATTTATACTAGTTAATGTACGTACATTAATTGTTTGTTATCTTCTTTTCCATTTGTTATGCCGATCGAGAATAAGTCAAACCAAACAAATTAATTAATTAGCCACGTTTAGTAAGAAGATTATAGTTCAGAGATCTTAATTTAGAATATGTCAAATTTCTTAATTAAACTTAATTTCTGATGATATATTCTTTTTAATAAAGAAATTAAAGAGAAAACCTTAGTTAAAATTAATGATACACGTCGGTCATTTGTGTATTTCTTTATAGGATAAATTTCTACCCCAAATTAATACATTAAATTTCAAATCAATCTCCATTACCTATATCAATAATAATGGTAACAATTAATCTAATTTATTAATTTCAGTATTATTCTATTAAAATTTTATGATTAAAATCTTGAAATTATAGATATATACACTATGAAAATTTTAAGCAGTCCATTATATAATACCGTTGGGCCTCTGGATTCAATTGAGCTTCCACATTAATTTTTTAGTTATAAAAATAGACCCCACCACATCCCTTGGATCGCACTTGATGGTCCAAGAGTGGTGATGTACATCCTTAGGAGACTGGCTTTAATTTGAACGAAAGGATTTGTTATTGTTGCTACCCTACCTAGAAAATACTTGAGAAAAGCACGAAATATGAATTATGAATCCACGATATATGTAGGGGCAAGCTAGTCCCAGTATCAATGTAAAAGAACAAAATGGTTTAAGTGTAGATCACAATTATTGAAGAATTAGATCAATGTTTAATAGGTCGGATTGTGGCGATATTTTATACGATCTATTACAATCTGACGATTTTTAAGGCTGCGAACAAGGTGATTTTGAAGGCTAAAATAACTACTTTATGACCTGTGGACATAGGAAAGATGTAGGGATGATAGAGTGATGATATCTTAAGGTTGATTTGGGTGTTAAAAGGTTGCCGAAAAGTAACCAAAGTTACTTGTATTGCCGTGAAGAGAAAAGGATGATTTTTTCAAGAGTGTTTTCTTTAGGATTTTCTGCTCATTGATCTTGACCTCCTCAATGTGGGATCGTGGGTAATTTGTATAATATGTGATGTGGAGTCGTAATAGGATATGTAATCCTATGCTAATACAAGTTTCCTTTTTGTGATAAGACTTTATCTAGGATTTAAATTAGTTACATTTAATTCTATTGAAAAGAGGTTTTCAAAACTCATACCTGTAATAAAACACTTATTCTAGTTAATCCTAATTAGAATAAAATACTTATTTTAATTAATCTTAATTAAAATAAGGTTTTGGGTTTTAAAAAAAAAAGAAATTTTTTTTGGGCTTTTATGTTACTTATGCATTAGCCTAAATTATATAATAAAGGAAAAAAACATTGTTTCCCCTCTTATAGAATCACACTTGACTCAATATCCCCTGTTGGATCAAATACCCCAAAACCCCCTGCCGTTAAGACGGTGTCAATGAAAATTATCTTTTTAAGGGTAGAAAAGTAATCCTACCCAAGTGAAAAAGTGGAGGTTACGTGCTGGACAAAAATCTGACATGGATGTGACGTGTTTTAGAAAATTTAAAAACAAAAACACCCTCTCACTCTTTATATGGTGTTTGTTCGTCCTCCTTTACCTTTGTCTCACTCTAAACTACCAACGAATGAATATTGGTGCTATAATCCGACGCCAATCTACCGTAACACAAACCCTAGATCTTATAATCATCTTTGATCATTCGGTTACAGAAAATATATTCCTCGTTAATAGAAAGACTCATTCGTTTTGTTTGATTAGTGCATTGTCAATCAACAATTGATATTTGGGTATATAATGAAGGTAAGTGTGACTAACTCATGAATTGGTAAAGAAAGAATGCGATGTTTGGTTGTTATTTGTGTTGACATAAATTATAGGTATGCATTTGAAAACATGATTATTGGATTTATAAGTTTGAAGTGTCATTTTTGTTGGTTTGTGGTTAAGTGAATGCAGAATGTGAATGTGTTTTACAGTGAAAATAGGTGTGAAACTAGTACATATAGTTCTAGGTTTGTGTTTTGGTCTGTGTTGGAGCATATGGCTTTGTGTTTTTGTTGCATGCATATATATTCTATGTTTCGATTACCACTTCCAACATTAACATCTTTATTTATTTGCTTTGTTATTTCATTTTTTTGTTGTACTCTACTATCGTGTGGTTTGTTGCTTTGTTGTCAATGTATATTTACTGCTAACTTGGGTTGTTGGTGAAGAAACAGTGTAAAAGTTTATATTTTGTCCGTTAATGCATATATGTAAAGTGAGTATCTCGCTTTTTGGCAGCGTGCAGTTAGATTGTTTGTTACTTTTTGTGAGGTGGACCATGTGTTAGGAGGGTATGACATGGACCGTGTTAGTATAGTGACAATAATCAATGACATGATGAAGGATATGTTCAGAAGGCCTAAATTCGATGATGAGAATTTCTTATACAAGGGGATTGGTCCTTGAATGAATGAGAAGGTAATGCTGGAAATAGATAGATAGTTCATGGACTTTTTGGAGATGCATTTGGCTAAGGGCATAGAAAATGTCAAGTTGGAGATTAGTTTACTACCCATGGCTTTTTCTCCACGGCCAGATGACTTTGTACCAAACAATCAATGTGAATCAGTTCAAAGATGCCTCTTCCTCACTGACAATAAAGGCTTAAATGCCCAAGAAGGCCCACTCATGCATTCAACTCCAACCCAACTTGAAAACCCTTGTGATACACCTATTTCTTAAGTAACACAAGCTGACAAAACACAACCATCAGAGCATTTAGACCTTGAAACAAGTCAACCTCCATAGAATGAAAACCATAATATAGCAGATGATTTTGCTGATTCCTTGTATGCAACACCACCACTAACCACAACATGGGGTCAGCCTTAGGATGTAGATAATGATTTCCTCCCTACAATAAGCAAATTATTATAGGCCTGTAGAAGTAGTAGAGAATAAGCTTATGGGCAAGAAAAAGTTGATGGTGGTGTTTATGTATTTACTGATGGGGGTATCTGAAGATGATGAAGACGACCAACATGGCGAGGTGAATAACAATGAAAGCATTTGCTAGATTGATGAGGATGAAGGAGACGTATTGGAGTCAAATAGTGAGGTATCAGTGAGCCTTAATGACTCTAAATCTGAGGCTTCAGATGATGACATGTCAGACTATAGTAGTATAGGTGAAGAAACAGTTAGCAAGAGGATGACCAAAATACTGATGCACTTGAGAACATGACTAAGGAAATAAGGCATAGAATGTATAGAAGCACACTTGAGAGTGAAGACATTGAACTTGAAGTTGGTCAGACCTTTAACACAGTGTATATGTACAGGCAATGCTTAAGAGATTATGCAATTAGGAAAGGTGTTGTGTTCAATAGATTCAAGAATGAGAGGACAAAGGTAACTGTTATTTGTACTCTGCCCAAATGCCAATAGAGGATGCATCGGTGCTAGTGGATAAAGTTACGTTCATGATAAGAACCATGAGTCATAATGATCACACATATGAAAGGGTGATCAAGAATCCAGAGGTAACAACTTCTTGGATTATTGAGAAAATGTACTCCACTGTGAAAAATAACCCTGGAATAGGATCGCATGCAATGGTTGTTGAATTAAGAACACGATTTAGAATTGCAACTACGAGAAGAAGGCTATATAATGGGAAACCAAGAGCCTTAAAGATTGCATCCTCTGATTTTGGCAAGTCATATGCAAAGCTAAAAAGCTATGCAAACATGCTTCTTTTGAGCAATAGAGGGGGTACAATTAAGATACAATGAGATTTGAAGGGAGCTGATTCAAGATTCAAAAGGTTTTTTATGAGCTTCAAAGCACAAGAACATGCATTCACCAGAGGTTGGAGGAGGTTTGTAAGGCTTGATAAGGCACACCTGAAGTCATATTTTGGTGGAATGTCACTGTCGGCAGTAATGTTGGATGCTAATAATGGCATACTTCTATTGGCTGTGTGCATTTGCGAGGGTGAGAATAAGGATAGTTGGACATGGTTTCTAGAATTGTTTAAGGAGCATATGGATATTCCATCAAGTATGGCTTTGGTTGTCATGTCAGATAGGCAAAAAAGTTTAGTGGCAGCCATTGATTTTATGTTTTTAAATGTTGAGATAAGGTACTGTACCAGGCATGTGTATGCCAATTTCAGAAAGCAACATTTAGGTGAAGCTCGTAGAGTATTGTTTTGGAAGTGTGCAAGGGCAACAAATAAGGAAGATTTTGAGCTGGCAATGGATGATGCAATACATGCATTAATATGGGTGCCCATAAATGGTCGGTTGATAGTGATCCTAGTACATGGGCTTGCCATAAATTCAGTGCATTCTTTAAAGCTGACCATGTTGCCAACAATATAACAGAAAACTAGAATGAGGCATTGAATGAATTCAAGGCTAGACCAGTGCTAGAGTTGCTGGACTTTATTCGAATGAAGATAATGCAGTGGATGCTTAGGAGAAGGGAAAAGGCAGAGTTATAGGCTACGAAATTACCTCCTAGAGTTTCAAAGAAGCTGAGGTTTCCAGAAAATTACTTGTGTTGAGAGCCAGCCATGTAGAATTTGAGGTGGTAGAGACAATTTGAAAAGGATGTGGTTAACCTTGACAATTAAGCACGTGATTGAATGAGATGGTAAATCAATAGAATGCCATGTAAACATTCAATGGGATGTATTCTGCAAAGTAATGGTGACCCTAATGACTTTGTAGACTTAATCGTGACAATTGAAGCTTACTTGCAAACATATTTAGAATTTATTCACCCCATCCCTAATGAAGCAAGGTGGCTTGCTACTGATCTGCCTGAGATGTTGCCCCCATTGATGCGTCCCCAACCTAGGAGACCCAAAAAAAATAGGAAGAAAGAAGAGAATGAAGTTCCAAAGAGTAGAAGAAGATTTACCTCCAGATATGGAATATGTAATGTATTATGCCACAATAGAAAAAAATGTCCTACACAGTAGGTATAATAAGATGTTTTAATAGTTTTTTTTTTTCTTTCAGTTGAATACTTATGTTTCATATGCAAGGAACCTCTACAAGCAACAATAATAGTAATACAAAGTCTACGGGTAAGGCATCTACCTCATCAGGTTCTGTTACGTTATTATAATATACATTTTTACTTTGTACTCTAAATGAGAACATCACAAATTCTAGGAAATTTATTGGATACTACTAATTTTTTTCAAATGAAGACCCCTAAGACAATCCTTTAAGTTCTATTGCACCTAATGATCAGAATGAACCTTTGGTGAAAAGAAGAATGAGGCATACAACCATCAGCTCAACTCGAACCCAACCATCGAAGCCTTTTGCAAGGGGTAATCAACAATAATAGTAATGTTGATTTTAAAGTCTTAAGAAAGGTACCACTATAATTTAATATTGAATATTATTTCTTCGCTTCTTAATCATTTTGTAAGTAAGCAATATGATGAATCAGCTTTTGTATGCTTCTTTTTATCACTACTTCATCAATGGCAAGAAGATGCAAGGTATGTGATAGCTGTATAATTGGAGATGACATTGTGCATAGAGATGACCCATACAAATACATATTGTGTTTTTGCTATTTATTTTGTGGTTGGTTGAATATGATTTACATTTGTAATGTGTGCATTGAACTTGTGTTTGTATGATAAATCAATGAACACAATGCATGCATATGCAAGAATTGCTAGTATATATGCAATGTATGCCATGATATTTTTTATCTTTTTTTGTATATGTATTTGACAGTTGACAGGTTAAAATGCCTTCTCCTTGTATTCAAACAATTAGGCCATTTGCCTTCTCTTAATGACATAGAATTTGGAATTGTACATATTTGTTGTTGCATGTTTTCTTTTAATTCTTCAATAGCGTTAGTATACAAATGCACATTAAAATCATGTATGCCACCAACATCTTTTGCATTGCTCCCAATATTTCTTCTATTTTCCCCACCCTATCTTTTTTCTGTTTTGCCATATTATCATATTGTTGGCATTGTATAGTTTCATTAGAATAATTTAAAAAGCTTGATGTGCTGCTGCTTTCACCACTTATCCCTTTGAAGCCATATTCTCCTTTTATAGGTTTCCAAAAATTGAAATAGCCACATGATGGTTTTTGATTGCAGTAGAAGTAAAGCTTGTTAGGATTTTTTTATGATTCTAATATCCTCAATCTTGTTCTTTCACCGCAATAACATACCTTATTCCTGAACAACTCCAATTTCTTCCATATATGACATCACCTTTTTTGGCCCCATTCATTTTTGTTTTTCTATTATAATATATTAATAACATAATAATATACTAACACAATAATCTTATAATATAACAACAAAAATTATTACACAATATGGCATAACATTATAATATTAATATGCAAACATCAGCTTTCTTATCTCATTGCTAAATTCTCACTATTGCTAAATAAAGGAGGGAAAAGTAGTAAAACAATACTATTTCTATTAATTTAACGTAATTTTCTTAACGACAAGGGGGTTTGGGGTATTTTAATCCAACAGGAGGATATTGAGTCAAGTTCTATAAGGGGGAAAACGGTATTTTTTCCTCTAATAAATCCTCTAGGTTTAAGTACCCTTAAGTAGACTGGATTTAGGACATTATATTGATTTAGGCTAGACTTAAGCTTACTTTTACTTTTCACATAATTTGAGCCCCAAAGAGTAGCTTGAGCCCACTTATACTTTTATATACGTTATTTGGTAAAATGACGTAGTTTGGGCTTGGGCCTAAGGTTAATTTTCATGTATAAACAATAGTTAATTTATAAATAAGTTATAAATCGAGTACTCAAAATGTTCAGTTCCAAAATTAACACCTAAAGAACCATCTTTCTTATTTCCAACAGAAACGAATGGATGTCTTATTTGTAGGCCATATACCTAGTTATTTATCCTATTAAATCTCCAAGACACAAGTGTTGAGCTTGTACTTTGAACAAACTTTAACAAGTGACTCAAAAGACTCAATAATTTATTAAACCAAAATTAGGGTTATCTGCTAAGAATTACGGTAGAGCTATTTATGAATGTCTACTCGGTGGACTTGACGTTACCAAAGATAATGAGAATATGAATTCCCAACCATTTATGCATTGGAGAGATCATTTCTTATTTTGTGCGGAAGCAATTTATAAAGCGCAAGCTAAAACAGGTGAAATCAAAGGTCATTACTTTAATGCTACTGCAGGTACATGCGAAGAAACGATAAAAAGGGTTGTCTTTGCCAGAGAGTTGGGAGTTCCGATCATACTGCATGACTACTTAACAGGCAGATTCACCGCAAATACTAGTTTGGCTCATTATTGTCGAAATAATGGTCTACTTCTTCACATCCACCGTGCAATGCATGCAGTTATTGATAGACACATGACTACTCGCGATTAAGATTAACCGACATATGATCATCTATTGACATTGTTTGAATTCTTAGTTATAATGAAATTTATATAAGAATTCAAACTATTTTTGAACTGGTCTTATAATTATATTATATAAAATGCCTCCATCATAATGTCACTGCATTGATAATCTGGATAAAACTATCACATTCTTATTGTTAATGATCTACATTAGTAATATCAAATTAGAGAACACAACTTTAGTTAATTTATTACAGCTTATTTTAATTTATTATCCATATTTTTAATCTTCTCTCGTATATAATACTATTATGGTTACATAAATAAATTAAGATTTTTTTATATTAATTAACATTAAATATGTACATGATTAAGTATAAAGAAATAATATTCTATTGATTTTAGAAAGTATACAACTTTCATGCTTTTAGGACACTATCCCTAACAAAAGCATGTATACATACCCATAACTCTTGAATTTTTCCTCATTTACTGTAGTTGATGTGATCATTTCCTTTCTCTCTTGGAGAGGCTAAATTTAGTTGTTGTTTAAGAGGCAAGTGAGTAGGTGATGCTCATCACTGGTGTTGAGAATAAAGCGAAAAAGCTTACCAACAATCTTGAGCCATTCAAGTTGTTTTGGTTGATGTAGAGCAATTCAAGTTGTTTTGGTTGATGTAGAGCAAAGGCAAGTGATGGAAGAAACTGTTAGACTTTGGCTACAACAGTATAAATACGTTCCATGCAACATGGAAGATGTGTTGGATGAGTGGAATACTATATGGTTGAAATTTCTAATCGAGGAAGTTGATGATGAGGAGAATGCTCTTGTACCCAAGAAGGTATGTTCCTCCTTTCCAACCTCTTTGCTTTGGCTTCAAACTAGTATTTCTATGTCATGACATTACTCTCAAGACTAAAGAAATCAATGGCAATCTAGGTGCTATTGTCAAATAGAAACACGTGTTTAGTTTATGTGAATCTAAGTAACAATAATGAGAAACCGAAGCAATTAGCGACTATCTCCTTAATTGATGAATCTGAGATAAGTGGTTGAAACCTCCTTAATTGATAAAGCTGAGATAAGTGGTTGAGTCGCAAAGAAGAATATACTAGTTAGGAAGTTAGCTAGTTTGCGAGAGTAGTAGTAGTCAAGAAAAAAGGCCTCCACATCATATCACTTCTAGGTATGTGTGTCAGACACTTTTGATGAGATTGGAATTACTTTAGAAAATAATCCTTCTAAATTAGTTAAATTTAATCTCTTTTGACCATATTCAAAAAATTATTAAGGAGAAGAAATTTTAAGATAAAATTGTAAAAAAAATAAAGAATAATTATTAAGGATATAATTATCATTATGTTATTCCAAAATCAAAAGATTATATTAGTCCCTACATATTAGTAATAAGGATAAAATGGTTCAATGATATGACTTTTAAATATTTAAGAATACAATAGTTATTTTGCATAAAAGTTACTAACTGCATAGTAATTTGAAGGGATATTTGTCTTTTGTCCAACTTCAGAGGTATTTATTTATCTCAAATGTTTAGGAATATATGCCTTTGAATTAAACTTCAGGGGGTATCTTTTAATATCCCTATATAGTCGCTCACGTGTGTACATACGTTTCCTATGTTGTGCTTCAAGATTAAAAAACAAAAGATGGCTCCTTTTTCATGTATTATGTTTTCTATATCGAATATACATTTTTTAAATACACAATTAGGGTTTAAGATCGGCTCACAAGAGCTAACAAATGAATTGCAGACTATGGATTTCTTAACTCCAATTTAGAAAACTCAGACCCAATTATCTTATAATAAATCTGGTCTTTCTAAGTTAACCTTGGACTATTCCACTAAAAACCCAAGGCTAAACTCTAATAATGCATGTTAAAAAGATTAAAAACTCATGTAATTAAAACTCTTTATAACTATTAACTAAAATGGAGCTAGAGAACAAATTAAATTATTTGAGGGTCATTTGAGGACATAGCAAGGTCCTTCTCGCACATCGTCTTAAGCAATTTTGATTTTGGGAATGTGAGATATCTTAGGAGCCCAATTGTCCTCTTTCCTTTCTATAAGTTCTTTCATAATAGGACAACATACAATGTTTTTTTTTATTTGAAACCTGAACATAACTGAAATTTGAATTTGATTGAAATATTGATATATTTTCTTTTTATCTTAAATATCTAAATATAAATATTAAGTTATTTATTTTTATAAAAATAAAAAAATCTAAAATTGATATGTTGACATATATGTTCTAAAAAATATGAAATTAAGAATATTATTAACAAATAAAATATTTAATTCATTTAGACATTTGGTTATTCATATTTAAGTAAAAAAAATACCCTTAGTGTAAAATCGAAAAAATGAAAAAAAGTCATTTTTTGTGTTTTTTCGAAGCAATGTTCAAATCAAATTCAAATACAATTTTTTTAAAAACTAAAAAAGAGGTCTTTAATTCAAATACAATATATATATATATATATATATATATATATATATATATTGCGCTCTATATAATTTTATCGGGGTATTTTCACATACCTCTCATGTTGTGGAAACCAATAGTAGATAGAAAATTTGTGAAAATTCATGGGTACCTCCCCTAAACATTGAAATCGTTAATTTTAACTTCAATTAGTTGACTGGACATTAAGGTAAATTTATTCATAGTTTACTCTTCCTTAACCTTTTCTCATTTTTTAACAAAAATACTTTAAATAAATAAATACAAAATAATATAAATAATATAATTATAAGATAAAAAACAATAAGATATATAAACCCTAGCCACCATCTCCATCCATCATTTTCTTCTTCCATCTCCACTAGTCGTCGCCTTCTTCTATCTTCACACATCCTTTCATTCCATCTCTATTATCAACTAACCAACCCAGCCACCCACCCTTTCCTTCCTTCAGACAAAGAAAACCTAATTTCCTACAAAATTTGGTAATGTTCGACGATTTGCACTAACGGTGGTACAAGGCATTTTTCTTATTGCCTTGACAATGGTACAAGGTATTTCAATACTTTGGGTTCATGCATTTGAAGTGTAAGCATCACTAGTATTCTGTAGAGGTCGTTGCTACTCTTGGTTGATGAGGTAATGAGGGGTTGTTGGAAATATGTTCAAAATTAGGGTTAAAGAGGAATTAGGGTTAATTTAGTTCAACATTAATGGGAACAAAATTGTAGTTAATCTATTTCAAAGTCAACGTCAAGACTAAAGCAATTTTAATGTTAATTTAATTAAAATTAAGGTTAATTTATTTTAAAAAATTAGAAGAAGAATATAGAATTTAATTTTTATTAGAAGAAGAAAGTAGAATTTATTTGAAGAAGAAAGTAGAATATAATAAGTGACAACAACAATATTTTAGACTTTTTAATATTTTTGACACGTCAACTAAAAGTCAATGGATGAAATTACTATAGTAGAAGAGGCATCCGTAAATTTTCACAGACTTTCTATCTACTTCTGGTTTTTAAAACCTCAGGGAGGTATGTGAAAATATTCCTATTTTTATTATAGTAAAAAATAAGAAGTGATAAAAAAATTTATTCAACATTTTGCATTAGTATATTTAAAATAATAGTTTGGAGTAATTAATTGTTAGCTACTATTTAAATTTTGATATAAAATTATTCTCAAAAACATATTCAAACAAATATTTTTTTCTTTTTATTTTGAGATATTATACCAAAAATATTTTCTTACTTTCTAAAATTTAAAAATAGTTTTCAAATATTATATCAAACAAATTTTTGAATATTAAAAATACAACTCAAATTCTTTTAATTGTATCCTAATTTTGTCAAAATAATTTTTGAATTACATATCAAACGAGCCCTTAACTTCACCAACATCTAACACATTGTCCAACCTATATATACCACATTCTTAAAGTACTTAAAGTGTTTTAATGACACGCACTTACTAAGAATTTCTCGTTAAAACTATTAATTGCAATGATCTATCCCTCATCAAGATGAAATTTCAAAGATTACCCAGGCCTGTTAATCTTGTAATTCCTATTGACAGGTACGTCAAACCAATATCATAATTTAATAACTGTGTCAAATTAATTAACTTTCCAATCCCTTGAGGTAATCGTTCAAGATCTTTACAGTAACTCACATAATGGCTCGGATAATTCTTTTGTCAATTGATTTGACAAATTAAGATATTTCAAATGTATCAACTTTCTTATCTCTGATAGAATATCTTTAATCCTGTCACCACCAAAACCATTGGTTGCTCCTAATTTTGTTAAACATGTCGATATATTCACCAAATATATCTTAGGTAGGATATTAACAAATGATGAATTCTCTATCCATTCAAAATTAATTAAGAGATTTACACAATCTTTTGGCCCTATGAATAGAGATAGTAAATAAGTTAATATCATGAATGATTAACATAGCATGCAAACAAGTTTTCTCCTCAAAAGAATCCATAAATGGATCATCATAGCCATTAATTTCTTTTGTGAAACATTCTTTCTTTCACATAAATTGGGAAAAATCATGTATCATATCATGCATTTTATAACTTACGGTATTATCATCAAAACGTTTTTCAGCCAATATCTCTATCTCTTCCTCCTGTTCTACACAGAGGTATCTTTGGGCCATCTATAATCTAATCAATTCATCTTTCTCTATCTTGTAGTCTTTTGGAAAAATTGCACAAACAAGAGAAAACGTTTTATTATAAAGGGCAGATCATTATAAATTAACAAGAGAGAAACCAAAATACTTTTATTAATCTCTTCTACCTTTCACATATCACTATCAAAGATTCTTTGCCACTCTTCTTCGATTTTTTTAAAGTGCAATAGGCTCCCAATCGTCTTAGCAATTGCAATTGCTTATAAGTTTGCGACCAACTTCTTCTAATTTCTCACATTCTTCATGCAAGGTGTCAAAAAAAATAAAAGAAGATAGGGTAGGTAAAGAATAAAAGAAAGGAGACATAATGGTGGTGTTGGAAATAAGAATAATAATAATTTATTAAGAAAATATTTATATTTTAGAGAAAATAGAAAGGCGGTGCTTGTTTATATTTACCATTTTACTGTTGATATCCAATTTTAACAATTAGAAAGGAAAGAAAGAGAGAAAGAAAGAAAGAAGGGGAGATGGGGAAGAGGAAGAAGAGATTTAAGGAATTTGATTAATTTTTTGGTTTGTGTAAGATTTAGTTTTAGAAATTATATTATATAATTCAGTTTTAGAATTTTATTTAGTTAGAATATCAATTTATGTGAATAGTATATTCATATTTATAATTAATTTTAGAAATAAATATTAGATTTTGAATAAATTTTTATATGTGTTTTAGGAAGCATTGCAACTGTATAAACTCTAAGAGATATTGAAATCTTTAGAAATTAAATTACTGATTGTGATTGAATATTATTTTTAAATTATTTTATGTTTGTATAAAATTAAATGTTAAATTCATTTGCTCTGCATCAACCAAAACAACTTGAATGGCTCAAGATTGTTGGTAAGCTTTTTCACTTCATTCTCAACACCACTGACAAGCTTCACCTACTCGCATCTTTGAACAGCAACTAAAATTAGCCGCTCCAAGAAAGGAAATGATCACATCAACCATAGTGAATGAGGAAAACTTCAAGAGTTGTGGGTCTGTATACATGCTTTTGTTAGGGATAGTGTTCTAAAAGCATACAATTTGTACACTTTCTAAAATAAATAGATTATTATTTCTTTATACTTAATCATGTACATATTTAATGTTAATTAATATAAAAAATATTAATTTATTTATGTAACTATAATCTTAATATACATGTGTTATATACGAGAGAAGATTAAGATTATAGATAATAAACTAGAATAGTCCATAATAAATTAAGTCAAGTTGAGTTTTTTAATTAGATATTACTAATGTAGATCATTAACAATAAAAATGTGATAGTTTTATCGAAATTATCAATGCAGTGACATTATGATAGAGGCATTTTATATAATATGATTATATTACCAGCTCAAATATAGTTTGAATTCTCATATAAATTTCATTACAAACTAAGAATTCAAACAATGTCAATAGATGATCATATGCCGGTTAATCGTAATCGCGAGTAGTCATAAACTCATGTTTATATTATTAAATCTTTTGAGTTACTTGTTAAGGTTTGTTCAAAGTAGAAGTTCAACACTTGTATCTTGAAGATTTAATGGGATAAATAGCTAAGTATATAACCTACAAATAGGCATCCATTCCTTTCTATTGGAAATAAGAAGAATGATTCTTTTAGGTTTTAATTATGGAACTGAACATTTTGAGTGCTCAATTTATAACCTATTTATAAATCAACTATTGTTGATACATGAAAATTAACCTTAGGCCCAAACCATTCTTTGAGGCTCAAATTGTATGAAAGGTAAAAGTAAGCTCAAGTATAATCTAAATCAATATAATGTCCTAAATTCAATCCACTTGGGGGTACTTAAAACCCAGAGAATTTATTATATGATTTAGGCTAATGCATAAGTAAAACAAAAGCTAAAAAAGTCTTTCTTTTTTCTTTTAAACCTAAAACCTTATTTTAATTAACGCAAGATAAATTAAAATAAGTATTTTATTTTAATTAGAATTAATTAAAATAAGTGTTTTATTACAAGTATGAGTTTTGAAAACCTCTTTTCAATAGAATTAAATGTAACTAATTTAAATCCCAGATAAAGTCTTATCTCAAGAAGGCAACTTGTATTAGCGTAGGATTACATATCCTATTACGATTCCACATCACATATTATACAAACTACCGGTGATCCCACATTGAGGAGGTCAAGATCAATTAGCAGAAAATTCTAAAGAAAACACTCTTGAAAAATCATCTTTATCTCTTCACGGCAATACAAGTAACCTTGGCTACTTTTCAGCAACCTTTTAACACCCAAATCAACCTTAAGATATCATCACTCTAGCATCCCTGCATCTTTCCTATGTCCACAGGTCTTAAAGTAGTTATTTTAGCCTTCAAAATCACCTTGTTCGCAGCTTTAAAAATCGTCAGATCGCAATGGATCGCATTAAATATCGCCACAACCCGACTTATTAAATATTGATCTAATTCTTCAATAATTGTGATCTACACTTAAACCACTTTGTTCTTTTATATTAATACTGGGACTAGCTTGCCCCTACATATATCGTGGATTCATAATTCGTATTTCGTGCTTTTCTCAAGTATTTTCCAAGTAGGGTAGGAGCAATAACAGATCCTTTCGTTCAAATTAAAGCCAGTCTCTTAAGGATGTACATCACGACTCTTGGACCATCAAGTGCGATCCAAGGGACGTGGTGGGGTTTATTTTTATAACTAAAAAATTAATGCGGAAGCTCAATTGAATCCAGAGGCCCAACGGTATTATATCAATGGACTGCTTAAAATTTTCGTAGTGTATATATCTATAATTTCAAGATTTCAATCCTAGAATTTTAATAGAATAATACTGAAATTAATGATTAATTGTCATCTTCAAGTCCTTATGAAAACTAAATGATGTAGAATGAAAAGTATATTAAGTCAATGAAATCTAAATTACATTCAAAGGAGGAAAAAAAAAAAAAAAAAAAAAGAGGACTCCCCATAAGGGGATTAAAACAAAGAGAACCTCTAAGAGGGTGCCTAAAGGATTCTTCCAAGCTGATCAAAATCACAATTTATATAGGAAAGACCAAAGAGGCTTTCCATGTGTGAACACATGTAAGTTGCAGAATTTATCATATCTCTATTTAAAAGATTGTAGCTCATATTTTACTATCTTTTATGCTAAATTAAAGAGAGTGATTTTCATATATATTGTGTATAATCAAATATGCTTCCTCATGATTTAAGAATCGTTTCATTTTGATGTGTGTAACATGAGATATGATCAAAATAGTAAAGCATGCTCAAAATTGTAATTTCTACAGTCATTGTGAGACTAATGACTAACGTAGATAGCTTAGTTACACAAATTGAAAATTATTATAACATACACTTCATAACTGCTTCTTAAGATTCCACCATGTCAAGAATCAACTGAATTGGTGTAGTATTAAGAAAGTTATGATCAAAAGATAGAAATGTGTTTATAGGTTCAGGATACACATGGGCTGACCATGCTTCATTATAATGCTTCATTATAAATCTTTCTCTTTTTTTTTTAAACCCAAAACCTTATTTTAATTAACTTAAGATTAATTAAAATAAGCATTTTATTCTAATTAGGGTTAATTAGAATAAGTGTTTTATTACAGGTATAAGTTTTGAAAACCTCTTTTCAATAGAATTAAATGAAACTAATTTAAATCCCAGATAAAGTCTTATCTCAAGAAGGCAACTTGTATTAGCATAGGATTACATATCCTATTACGACTCCATGTCACATATTATACAAGTAACCTACATCTTTCCTACATCCATATCATCTTTCTCTCTTCACGGCAATACAAGTAACCTTGCCTACATTTCGGCAACCTTTTAACACCCAAATCAACCTTAAGATATCACTCTAGCATCTTTACATCTTTCCTACATCCACAGGTCTTAAAGTAGTTATTTTAGCCTTCAAAATCACGTTGCTCATAGCTTTAAAATTTGTCAGATCCCAATCAATCCTATAAAAATCGCCACAATCCGACCTATTAAATATTGATCTAATTCTTCAATAATTGTGATCTATGCTTAAACCATTTTGTTCTTTTGCATTGATACTGGGACTAGCTTGCCCCTACATATATCATGGATTCATAATTCGCATTTTGTGCTTTTCTCAAGTATTTTTCAGATAGGGTAGCAGCAATAGTAGATCTTTTCGTTCAAATTAAAGCCAATCTCCTAAGGATGTACATCACGACTCTTGGACCATCAAGTGCAATCCAAAGGACATGGTGGGGTTTATTTTTATAACTAAAAATTAATGCGGAAGCTCAATTGAATCCAGAGGCCCAAGGGTATTATATAATGGATTGCTTAAAATTTTCATAGTGTATATATCTATAATTTCAAGATTTTAATCCTAGAATTTTAATAGAATAATACTAAAATTAATAAATTAGATTAATTGTTACCATTATTATTGATATAGGTAATGGAGATTGATTTGAAATTTAATGTATTAATTTGGGGTAGAAATTTATCATATAAATAAATACACAAATATGACCGACGTGTATCCTTAATTTTAAGTAAGGTTTTCTCTTTAATTTCTTTATTAAAAAGAATATATCATCAGAAATTAAGTTTAATTAAGAAATTTGACATATTCTAAATTAAGATCTCCGAACTATATTCTTCTCACTATACGTGGCTAATTAATTAATTTGTTTGGTTTGACTTAATCTCGATCGGCATAACAAATGGAAAAGAAGATAACAAACAATTAATGTGCGTACATTAATCAGTATAAATAGGCATGAAATATACGTAGTTGTATCATCATCTCAGGAAAGGAAAGAAGAAAAGACAAACGGATAGAGAATGACAATGGGAAGCAGCAACAGCATCGTTAAGATGAATATGGTGGCAGTGGTGTTGGTATTGGTGGCAATAACGGCCGGTCCTTGCTCTGCGACAACCCCGATTGGGTCTGCACCAGAGCCAGATAGAGGAGATCTCGGAATTCAAGAACAAAGAGAAGGCAAGAAATTCTGTATTGTAAAGCCAGTCGAAGTTGACGACAAAACCCTGGAAGAAGCAATTGACTACGCGTGTGCGACGGGTAGTGGTGTTGATTGCTCGCCAATCAAACCGGGTGGCGCTTGCTATGAGCCCAACAACAAGAGGAGTCACGCTCAGTTCGCCATGCATTCTCTCTTTGTTGTCAACAATGGTTCCGCATCGGCTTGCAGTTACCGTGGCGCTTTTGCGCGGTCAACTGTCGACCCAAGTAATTACCATTACAGTGCATTACATTAATTTGATATTTTATTTTCTGATTTTCTTTTTTCTTTTTTTTTTGCAATATTACAGGTCATGACTCGTGCAAGTTCGAAGGGGTTGAATCTGCTCCATGAACATGAGGAACACATCCCACATATCTTAATTATTTCTATTTCTATTCTTTCTTTCATTCGCATCCTTCAATAATTTCAATTGTTGAAAGAAAATTTTCGGTAATGGAATTGAATTCCATTTTTGTATGAATAAGAAACAGAAGTACAGCTTCATAATTTTAATTTATTACGTTTCTTCTCATTCTCATTAATCTCATATACATACATATACATACATATACATATATGTTTGAGTTGGCGAGTCCCATGCTTTGAGTTGAGCAATTGATTGTCATCAAATTCTTTATAGTTTGTTGGACCGCTTTTTCAACGTCCAAACATATTCTACTGTGACCATTAATTTTTCAACGGTATTATATTACACACAAGATATATATATATATATATATATATATATATATAATTTGTAATTTAGTGAAGAAAGATAATTGTACTCTTTTCATACGAAGTGTCATATTTTCGCCCAAAATTCAATTAATTATGTATTTTTATTTTCTTTAACCATTAATTTTAATCTTTTTAATGAATTTTAGTTTTCAAAAAAGGTACATTGGTAATTAAATCAGTAGAATATTCCTAACATGGGAATTATATTGTGACCTAATCATATTCTATTAAATGGGTCATAAACAAAAAATTAATAAAAGAAAGAGTCAATAAATGTCAATTATTGACGGTGTTGAAATGGATAATAAAAATTTCAAATAAATAGGCACTTTCAAACCCTAACTATAAGAAAAAATTTGCAGTTAAAAAAATCAACCACAAATACTACAAAGTCAATCGCAAAAGAGGTTTTTGTAGCTAAATTGTAGTTATTTGCAACTGAAGTGTATTAGTTGCAATAATTCTCGACGTAAACAAATTTTTATTTTTTGGACTGATTTTAGTAGTCACAGAAATATTTGCAGTTGATATATTCAACCGTAAAAAGTGTCTATAACCAATATACGACCAACATATAACGATCGCAAATAATTTGAAAAAGTTAATTTAAATATTAAACTAAAGATGAACCAAGTATTTGACATAATATTTGAAATATAATTTAGATAGTAGACAAAAATTAAAAGACTCAAAGAAATATCCTATAGTAGTAACCATATTCTATTAAAGGGGTCATAAACAAAGAGTTAATAAAAGAAAGACTTAATAAATGTCAGTTATTGAAGAAATTGAACTGGGTAACAAAAATTCCAAATGCACTACCAAACTCTCCTCTTCACAATAAGTAGTTATCTTAAATGTGAATAAATAAGGGTCTTCAACAAGGGAAAGAAACACCAAAATAGAAACTCTTATGTTATCAATTAACTTGGAGTGATCCAACGAGTTCATCTTCGTTGTTGCCATGTTTCAAATAAAGTAGCAGCCAAGGTCACAATTTCCTTCTTCAATCAGCTATCTTCCACCACTATTCAAGCAGTAATTGCTTCCGCAAAGAAGGATCAAGTTCCTGAATTGTTTTCTCGTCTATTAGTGCCTTTCCACAATAAAAATTTGTTATCTAGAACAAACTATCTCCGTGGCTATGTGCATAAGACCTATGTAGGAATCATGAATTGGTGAAGATGATGTTCGATGCAAAAAATAAAAAACGTCTTGAAAAATAATAATCTTTTCAATTTAGTAAAAGGCAGCTTAATTACAAGTGATACAAATGTTGCCTTTTATATTATGTAAAAGTAAAGTAAAAAATCAATAAATTATAATTCTACTTTACTTACTTTAATCTAGTACAAGACACAATCATTACCATACAACATGCATTATTTGGTACTTTGATAGCTAATTGTTTAACCAGTAGAGTTGTTTTTATGAAGTAGTTTTTATACCACTTCTTTTCTATCTTGAAATGTAGGGGAGGTTAAGCAAATGGCGGATTTGGTTTGGCTATCTTTTAGACTTTTCCATTAAGCCCACTTGGTGATTTTGGTCCAAATCTACAACAGCCGCCCTTAAGCTTAAGGTTCTTTGAGCAACCTTAAGCTTAAGGTTCTTTGAGCAACCTTAAGCTTAAGGTTCTTTGAGCAACCTTAAGCTTGTTTCTAAGATAGCAAAATTTTCAACATTCAAGGCCAAGGTAAGCATGTCTGTTGTTTGTTCCCTCAGTTTCTATTTATGTTATACTCATCTCCTCAGCTGAAATCCTATCCCTTACAAAATGTTTTCTTTCTTTTTTGTCAAAGCGAAAATAGAAAACAGAAGAAAACACCTGATGTTAGGGAAGGAGAATGTTTTGAGGATTTATGTATTGAGAGAAAAGTGGAAAAAAAAAGGACTTAAGTAACCCCATTAACTGAGTTTATAGAAAAATTTTATATTTCTTTAATTCAATATTAGCCATTGATGCATACTTAATCTTAGGGTGGTGATTTGATATAAGATTTTGTATCAAAAAGAAAATTATTGATCCTACCATATATAATTTGTAATTTAATGGAGAAAGCTAACTAGTATTCTTTTCATATGAGCTGTCATATTTTCACCCAAAATTCAAATAATTATGTAATCCCATTTTCTTTAACCACTAATTTTAATTTTTTAATGAATTTCAAATTTTGAAAAAATACACTTGATAATCAAATCAATAGAATAATCCCAATATGAGAATTCTACCTTAACCTAACCATATTTTTTTAAAGGGGTCATAAAGAAAGAGTTGAAAAATATGAGTACTAACAAACCCTACTCTTCACAACAATTTTCTTAAATGTGAATAAAAAAGGGACACATGGAATGAGGATCAAAATTATAGGTTTTTGTAAAAAAAGAAATGAAATAAAATTGCTTCGATCCACAGACTGCTACTGTCCTCAAACCAACGACCTGTGGCAATAATTAATGCTGCCAGTTAACTCTAAGTGATCCAACAAGTTTATCTTAGTTGTTGTCATATTTGAAATAAAGTAGCATCCAAACTCACAGATTTCCTTCTTCAATCTGCTATCTTCTGCCACTATTCAAGCAATAAATGTTGCCGCAAAAAAGGGTCCAATTGCTAAATTGTCTTCCCTGTCAATTAGTGCCTCTCTACAATAAAAATATGTGATCTAGAACAAACTATCACCATGGCTATGTCTATAAGACCTACATATGAATACAAATTGGTGAAGATGATGTTTCAAAGGATTGAAAGAATTTGCAAAGACAATATTTTTAAGATTGGGGACCTAATGCCATAAATGTGTAGCTAGGATTTCTAAATACAAAGTCATTTGCAGTTACACAAACTTTTATTAGACATATTGGAAAACTTAAGTTTGTAGTTTATGCATTCACGCAAATCTTTGTAGCACAAGTTGCACATGGAATATTGTCAGGCATGTCAAGTGTAATTGATTATTTGTTTGGGCAAGCATTCGATGCAAAAGCAAGTAACCTATCATCTTTCTTACGTCCATATCATCTTTCTCTCTTCACGGCAATACAAGTAACCTTACCTACATTTCGGCAACCTTTTCACACCTAAATCAACCTTAAGATATCACTCTAGCATCCTTACATCTTTCCTACGTCCACAGGTCTTAAAGTAGTTATTTTAGCCTTCAAAATCACGTTGTTCATAGCTTTAAAATTTGTCAAATCCCAATCAATCGTATTAAATATCACCACAATCCGACCTATTACATATCGATCTAATTCTTCAATAATTGTGATCTATGCTTAAACCATTTTGTTCTTTTGCATTGATACTGGGACTAGCTTGCCCCTACATATATCGTGAAATCATAAATTGCATTTTGTGCTTTTCTCAAGTATTTTCTAGATAGGGTAGCAGCAATAGTAGATCTTTTCGTTCAAATAGATCTTTTCGTTCAAATTAAAGCCAGTCTCCTAAGGATGTACATCACGACTCTTGGACCATCAAGTGCAACCAAAGGGACGTGGTGGGGTTTATTTTTATAACTAAAAAATTAATGCGGAAGCTTAATTGAATCCAGAAGCCCAACGGTATTATATAATGGACTGCTTAAAATTTTCATAGTGTATATATCTATAATTTCAAGATTTTAATCCTAGAATTTTAATAGAATAATACTAAAATTAATAAATTAGATTAATTGTTACCATTATTATTGATATAGGTAATGGAGATTGATTTGAAATTTAATGTATTAATTTGGGGTAGAAATTTATCCTATAAATAAATACACAAATATGACCGACGTGTATCCTTAATTTTAAGTAAGGTTTTCTCTTTAATTTCTTTATTAAAAAGAATATATCATCAGAAATTAAGATTAATTAAGAAATTTGACATATTCTAAATTAAGATCTCCGAACTATATTCTTCTCACTATACGTGGCTAATTAATTAATTTGTTTGGTTTGACTTAATCTCGATCGGCATAACAAATGGAAAAGAAGATAACAAACAATTAATGTGCGTACATTAATCAGTATAAATAGGCATGAAATATACGTAGTTGTATCATCATCTCAGGAAAGGAAAGAAGAAAAGACAGACGGATAGAGAATGACAATGGGAAGCAGCAACAGCATCGTTAAGATGAATATGGTGGCAGTGGTGTTGGTATTGGTGGCAATAACGGCCGGTCCTTGCTCTGCGACAACCCCGATTGGGTCTGCACCAGAGCCAGATAGAGGAGATCTCGGAATTCAAGAACAAAGAGAAGGCAAGAAATTCTGTATTGTAAAGCCAGTCGAAGTTGACGACAAAACCCTGGAAGAAGCAATTGACTACGCGTGTGCGACGGGTAGTGGTGTTGATTGCTCGCCAATCAAACCGGGTGGCGCTTGCTATGAGCCCAACAACAAGAGGAGTCACGCTCAGTTCGCCATGCATTCTCTCTTCGTTGTCAACAATGGTTCCGCATCGGCTTGCAGTTACCGTGGCGCTTTTGCGCGGTCAACTGTCGACCCAAGTAATTACCATTACAGTGCATTACATTAATTTGATGTTTTATTTTCTGATTTTCTTATTTATTTTTTTTTTTTTTTTGCAATATTACAGGTCATGACTCGTGCAAGTTCGAAGGGGTTGAATCTGCTCCATGAACATGAGGAACACATCCCACATATCTTAATTATTTCTATTTCTATTCTTTCTTTCATTCGCATCCTTCAATAATTTCAATTGTTGAAAGAAAAGTTTCGGTAATGGAATTGAATTCCATTTTTGTATGAATAAGAAACAAAAGTACAGCTTCATAATTTTAATTTATTACGTTTCTTCTCATTCTCATTAATCTCATATACATACATATACATATCTGCTCTACCTACTGTGAAGTCTTGTTGATCCTTTTAGTTACCTTACTTAATAAGGCAGATTCATCAAAGGTAACATCCTCAATCGTAGCTGATGGTAAATGGTTGATAACATAACAACCTCAGCCCAAAATTGTTTGCCCAACCCAGCATTGGAGAACATACAAAGAACCTTCTCCAGTAAGGTTCGATTTATGCATTTAGTCACCTTATTCTTTTGTTTCTCGAGAAAAAATTCTTCATAGAAACCTAATTTGCTAGTCTTTGCAGCTTTCAACAAGCCTTGCTTGGTTAGTGTTTGAAAAGCTTTTTCTCTTGCATGTCCTAAACGCATATGTGATAATCTCATCATTTCTAAATCTGCATCTTTATTTGTGGCTGCTGCAGCTATACCAACAATAGTACTTCCTTGGTAGTGATACAAAATATTTTTCCTGACTCCTTTCATTATTACAAGTACTATTGTTGTAAGCTTCTAAGGTTCCTAGTGAAATGAGATTCTTCCCAAATTCTAGCACATATCGAACTTTTGTCAGTATCCTAGTTGAACCATTATGATTCTTCAAGCGAATGGAGTCAATTCTATCTACCATGCACATTTTGTTGGATATATTGACAATTCCACCATCTATTTCTTCAAAGTTGAACCATTCCCTCCTAGGACTTATGTGGAAATAACACGTTGAATCAAACAACCATTCATCAGGATGTGTTGTTGAAGAAAGACAAGATAGCGCAAAATCTAACTTGTCATCATCACATTCAGCTACACATGCATCTGATGCAGCTTTATCTCTTTTCTTTAACTTAGGACAATCTTTGTTCCAATGCCCTTTCTCATGACAAAAGGTGCACTCATCTTTGTGCGGTCTAGCTTTCGATTGAGAGCTTTCTGGCTTTCAGCTTTGATGAAGACCTTTAACCGTATGAGCCTCTGCTGCTGCATGCCTGTACTCTTGCTTACTCTTCTTTCTTATTTCATTAGTGGTCAAAGCAACAGTAACCTCGTCAAAAGTTATAGTTTCCTTCCCATGAAGCAAAGTTGTGATGAGATGATTATATTCATCGGGAAGTGAAGCCAACAAAATCAAAGCCTTTTTAGTGTCTCTTAATTTCTCATCCAAATTCAATAGATCTGTCATTAACAAATCGAATCTATTGATATGACTAGCCATCGTAGTACCTGGTTCATATTGAAAGAGATACAACCTAATTTTCATAAAAAGCTTATTCTGACTGCTTTTCTTCATGAATTTATTCCAGCTCCTACCACAACTTGTTTGCACATGTCTCTCTCATGAATGGATACTTCTGCTCCTTGGTGAGCCATAACTAAATTGTACCACATGCTAATTGATTGATCCTTGCCCATTTTTTTTCACTCATCTCAGCCAGCTTTTCATTTTCAGGAGTAATATCTAGCTCTTGTTGGAAAAGAACATCAAGTACTTCACATTGCCACATGCCAAAGTTGTTATTGTCGTTGAACTTTTCCACTTCAAATTTTGTACTTAAAACTATCGGTTTTATCGAAGTAGAAGTTATCGGTGGATTTGAAGATGCAACAATATCTGAGACAGTTTCTGCCATTATGCTATCAATTATTATAGTTCACAAGCTTACACAGCGGAATTTTAACCTTCACATGAATAGTATATTTGAAAAATTCCTAGGAAAGACTGGAGGGGTCGCAATGGTCTCATTTAAAACCCAGACTCCTTAGACAATTATAACCTTTTTGACAGAATTTTTCTCATACACGTATCCACCCCAGGTGAACCTTCGGCTTTGATACTAATTGTTGAGAAATTGAGGGCCCAATAATTTCTCTAATATACAAATACTTGTGAAATATAATAATTAGAAAAATCAAATGATGACAAAATAATAAATATGCAAAATACAAAATAAGGAACACCAGAATTTAACGAGGTTCGGTAAAAATGTTACCTACGTCCTCGGGCACTTGGATCAATTTACTAGTATCAAAATGAGAGAATTACAAAATTTGAGTACAATATGCAAATACCCATAAATATGGTCGGACTTAATTGTAATAATTACATAAAATAATGTAAAACTGTAAATCTTATAAAATGAGAGACCCAATCGAAGTTTGCCAAAAGAGACTAATCTGCAGAATTTCGATTTCTGCATATTTGCTTCGGCCTCTTCCTTCTCTCACTCAATCTCCCTTCACTTTTGTTTTTGGGATGATTTGAAGAAGAGTTTTCATGCCTTTATACAGGTGTTGGAGTGCTCTTAATTCAGCAATGATCCAATTTGTAGCCAATTTAATTTTTTGTAGCTTGCTCTTTTTACAGCTCAAAGAAAATTCAAATTGGCTACTTCATTCACAGCTATTCATCATCTAGAAATGAACCGTTAATTCTACACATACATATACATATATGTTTCACTTTAGCTAATTTTAATTTATTAAGTAGTAGTATACGTAGTAGGTGGTGGCATGAATCAAACAAATTAATTAATTAATTGTCAATATAATGATGCATAACATATGGCATCAAATCACATTAATTAAAATTTTTTTCGGGTTTAATATTGCCACATCGATATATATCTTCGAAAAATGATTGTGTACTATACTCGTCAACCGAAATGGCAAGTCCCATACTTTGAGTTGATCAATTGATTGTCATCAAAATTCTTTATAGTTTGTTGGACTGCTTTTCAACGTTCAAAGATATTAGTCTATACACACACACACACACACAAACGTATATATGTATATGTGTGTGTATGTATAAATATTTAAAATTTGCAATTTAATGGAGAAAGATAACTATTTTCTTTTCGTACGAGGTGTCATATTTTCACCCAAAATTCAAATAACTATGTATCCAATTCCATTTTTTGTAACCATTAATTTTAGTTTTCCAAAAAAGGGAGACATACTAATCAAATCAATAGAATAGTCCTAACATGAGAGTTCTACTATAACCTAACCATATTCTATTAAAGGGGTCATAAACAAAGAATTAATAAAAGAAAGAGTCAATAAATGTCATAACAAAAATTCTAAATAAATAGGCACTACAAACCACAAACCTACTATTCACTATAAGTAGTTGTCTTAAATGTTAATAAATAAGGGTCTTCAATAAGGGAAAGAGACCAAAATACAAACTTTCATGTTATTAGTTAACTTAGAGTGATCCAACGAGTTCATCTTCATTGTTGCCATGTTTCAAATAAAGTAGCAGCCAAGGTTGCAGATTTCCTTCTTCAATCCACTATCTTCGTCACTATTTAAGCAGTAATTGTTGCCACAAAGAAGCGTCAAATTGCTAAATTGTCTTCCCCGTTTATTAGTGCCTCTCCACAACAAAAATATGTGATCTAGAAAAAAACTATCACTGCGGATATATGCATAAGACGTACGTACGAATCACAAATTGGTGAAGATGATGTCCAATGCAAAAAGAAAATAGGGAAATTGACGAATACCCCCTTGATGTATAGGGTAATAGACAGATACCCCCCTGGTGTTTTGGGGAGTGATAGATGCCCCCCTCAGATTTGGAGAAATAGATAAATACCCCCCTGAATTACTATTCTGTCATATAAATGACCATTTTACCCTTATATATTTAAAAAGTATATTAATTGATTATTTTAACTCAATTATTAATACATAATAACTAATATACCTTTATGATATGTTTTTTGATAATTATGTATTCAAATATTTTTATAATTAGTCAATAATTTATTATTAATATTTAAAATAATTTTATTATCATTATATTAATAATATTCAATATTTTTTTAGAAATTCAATGGTAAATTATATACATCATTCAAATTATTTTATAAATTAATAAATTTATGTATAAATTATATAAATATTCTCAAAATTATATATAATATATTAATATAATACAAATATTATTTGATTTTTATTTTAATTAATTGTCCTATAAATTAAGAATATTTTGTTATAAATTGCATAAATTATTTAAGTTATTTTATTAATAAATTACTATAATTATGTATAAATTATATAATTATTTTCAAAATATAAATAATATAATTTATATTATCTAAATACTATTTAGAATTTATTTTAGTTGATTGCGTTATAAATTAAATTAGTATAATAAAATTGTTTTAAATATTATTGACTAATTATAAAAATATTTGAATACATAATTGTAAAAAAAATATCATAAAGGTATATTGATTATTATATATTAATAATTGAGTTAAAATAGTCAATTAATATACTTTTTAAATATTAAGGGTAAAATAGTCATTTATATGACAGAATAGTAATTCAGGGGGGTATTTATCTATTTGTCCAAACCTGAGGGGGGCATCTGTCTCTCCCCAAAACACCAGGGGGGTATCTGTCTATTACCCCATACATCAAGGGGGTATTCGTCAATTTCCCAAGAAAATATATGTTGTCTTACTTAAAGTTTTGAAAAATAGTAATCTTTCAAGTTAGTAAAAGGCAGCTTAATTACAAGCGATACAAATGTTGCTTCCCTAATTTATAATTCTATTTTGTTTACTTTAATCTAAATCATTACCGTATAACATGCATTATTTGTTACTTTGACAACTAATTATTTGACCAATGTACCAGCCGTTATTAAGTAGTTTTTATACTACTTTTTTTCTATCTTCTAATGCAAGAAAGGTTAAGTAAATGGTGGACTTGATTTGGGTTATATTTTAGACTTTTCCATCAAGCCCAATTAGAGATTTTGATCCATGATCTTTAACAACAGCCCTTAAGTTTAAGGTTCTTTCAATAACCTTAAGCTTGTTTCTATGGTAGCAAAATTTTCAACATTCAAAGCCTTGGTTGTTTGTTCTTCAGTTGGTATGTATATTATACTCATCTCCCCAGCTAAAATCTTATCCCTCACAAAATGTAGGTTGTTTTCTATATGTTTAGTTTGAGCATAAAAAACGAGATTCTTAGCCATGGCTGCTGCACTGATGTTGTTGCTTTAGATCATTGGTGTAAAAGAAGGAGATATTTTTAGTTCACTAAGTAATGAGTTTACCCATATATGATTTTTGAGCATATATGTGCCAATGCCCTGTACTCTCAATCTGCACTTGATCGAGATATTACTTGTTTCTTCTTTGAGCTCCATGACATAAAACTTCCCCCTAAATATATACAATATCCACTCAATGTTTTTCTATCATCTATGTTATTACCCTAATCAACATCACAAAATCCAATTTATTGCGTGATTATTGTAAGATGTATTGAACTCCAACCTAAGTCTATTGTTATATCTTAAAACCATCTTGCATGTTATCTAATGAAGAACTAAGGGATTAGGCATGAATTGATGTAGTTCATTTACTACAAAAGCCAACTCAATATCTTATTACTGTTATATATTGCAATGCACCAACTACACTTCTATATAGTAGCCTATCTTTACAATTTTCTACCAAGGTAAGTGGTGTTTCAATTCCCTTACATTTTGCCATGTTTATTCTTTTCAATAGTTTATAAATGTACTTACCCTGAGAAAGGAATAGTTTGGTTAGAGTTCTACAAACTTCTATTTCTAAAAAGAAGTTTAGTTGTCCCATGTCTTTCAGAGAAAACTTTTAATGCATTTTTTAGACTATTTCTTCAATTTCATCAATGTTGTTTCCTATTATAATAATATTGTCAACATAAGTTAATATCACTACCATATCCATATTGACTTCCATAAATAATAGTGAAGTGTTGCATCTTGAGTTACTAAATCCCCAACTCTTCAAAGCATTCTTTAGCTTCTTAAACCAAGGCCTAGATTCTTGCATTAATCCATACAATGCTTTCCTCAACTTACATAACTTTTAGGTTTTATTTATCCATAACCTTCTAGTTTTGACAAGTAAATTGTTTCAACCAAATCCCCATTTAGAAAGTTATTATTCGCATCAACTTGCCTTAGCTCCCAATTATTTATCATTGCCATGCTAAGAACTATAAAAGATTGTGGATGCTTTTACAACAAGGCTGCAAGTCTCATTGTAGTCCAAGCTAGGAGTTTGGTGAAAACCTTTTGCCATTAGCCTTGCCTTATATCTAGAGACACTTCCATCAAGGATATGCTTCACCTTGTAAACCTATTTGTTGCCCTTAAGTCTCATGTCAAGAGAGTAAGGCACTAAAGTTAAAGTTTTGATTCTCTGCTAATTTATTGATCTCTTTTTTCATTGTTATAGTCCATCCTGGATTAAAGAGAGTTATTGTAACATTTGGAGGCATATTTGTTTTCATTAATTTATTTGTAGCACCAATGTAAACCTTTGGTTTGAAAACACTAGCTTTAGCCCTTGTAATCATAGGGTATATTGGCAGGAGGTTTAATACAAGATTGTGTAAAGGTTGATTTTGAGTTATCTTGTTCGCATACTTAGATTTAATATTCTACTACTAGAGGATGTGTTAACTGGTTTCAGTTGTGTTACTGTTCTTTTCATGTGTTTTGGGTTGAATAAAGACTAAATGAAAATGACTTAATGAACTTATGGATTCTAAGATCATCAACTTATTATTATCTTTGAATTTAAAATCATTCTAAAAGGGAAAAGATCTTTCATTAAAAGTAGCATGTCTTGCTATATAAATCTTTGCTGAGTGATGTTGACATAAATATCTTTGTATAAAGCACTTAAACCTAACAAAACACACTTAGAAGTATGAAAATCAAATTTATGTCTATTATAAGGTCTAAGGAAAGGGTAACACTCACTGCTAAAGACTTTAATCATGGATAAATTAGGTTTAGTATAGATAAGAGCTTGCAAAGGTGATTTGTGCTCTAAAGTTAGAGTTGCTAGTCTATTAATGAGAAAGGTGGCTATGTTGAATGCCTCCCACCAGAACTTTAAGGACATGCTTGCTTAAGCAACTAAGGTGAGACCTATTTCAACTATGTGTCTGTGTTTCCTCTCAACTTTACCATTTTGGTGATGAGTGTATAGACAATAATATTTGATTGTTATCCCTTCTTAGTATGGTTCAAAATCCTTGAACTATCCTCCAATTTGAATATTTTTATTCTTTTCTCATGCATTATTTCTATATATTTTTTAAAGAGTTTGAAAGTGCTTAGAGCCTTAGCTTTATTGGGTAGAGGATAAGTCCAAGTGAATCTTGTTTTGTCATCAACAAAGGCTATATAATACCTAAAACCTTGGTTGGACAAAATTGAAGCAGGCCCCCAAATATTAGAGTATGAACTAAAATGGTTCCATTGTTTTTATCTCAATGCTTTTGAATGTTAGCCTATGAAATTTTCCAAAATAGTGAGCATTATAAAAGGAAATATTTGAATTTTCATTAAGTTTCAAAGAGGTACAATCAGAGAAGTCTTTCTAAAGGGAAAGAAAATATGGATGACCTAGTGTTCCATGCCTCTACATCCCAATCATCATTCACAATTAATATTTTTCTAACTGACTCGAAAGTATTTGAACTATATGACATCATTGATTCAAGTAAGGTGTGTATTGTTTCTTCTGAAGAAGGAAAGACAACTAAGTAAGATGAGCTATTGTGATTAGGAGGAAAAAATTACAATTGATATAGACCGCCTCTAACCGCTCTTTGCCGAAAAGTTCTTCCTTAAGGTTTGTCCTTGATTAAGCACAAGTTTATCAAACAACACATTAATGTTATTTTCTGAAATCACTTTAGAGATGCTTATAAGATTTTTAGTAATGCTAAGTAAACAAAGGATATAATTTAGGTGCAAATACTTGACAATTTATAGGTGAAAAGTTATAAGAAATGAATGACCAATATAGGAGATAATTAATTTTTTTCATTACCTACTAATAGTTGATCATTACCCTTATATTTGTTCCAATTAAAAGATTACTCAAGTCATTGGAGACGTGATTTGTTGCCTTGCTATCCAGGTACCAGTTAGGATTTATTGTTGTCTTGGGTGTGGCCACATATGCCATCTTTTAGGGATTTCTCGCTCCTAATTTTGTTGTGAATTTTTTTTTGAACTTGAACCAACATATTAACGCTGCATGACCAATTCTGGAACATATTTAGCAGACTGGTTTACTTTCTCCCTTCTAATATTTATGTTGTTTCCTTTCCTTGAAAATAAATTCACCAAAATTATTCTAATTCCCAACATGTTGGTTTTGATTGTCGATTACTGGCCAATTTCTTCTTTGATTATTGTTGTATCCTGAGTAAGTATAGTAAGCTGAGATGTTTGGTGTCAAGTTGATATTTCCAATTGATAGATTCTTCTTAATCCTGCTTTCATGGCTTAAAAGCATTGAATAAACCTCTTGACGAGACAACCTCTTGAAGAGACAACTTCTTGATGTGAAAATTTTAAATGCTCGCAATTGCATAAATCACTAATAGCTAGTGATAAGTTCGCCCAAGATCAATCTCTCAAAGAATTATAGTGATTTAAATTTTTATTAGTTTTCTCTTAATTACTAAATTTAAGAATTTATCAAATGAGTTTGATGCAAATTAAATTTAAATGATTGACTAAATAAATTGAAAGAACATAAAGAATATAAAATTAAAAAACAATGAAATGAAATGGCAGTTAGCTAGCTCTCTACTCATATATTGAAATGTAAGGAGAATTAGTTAAATATTCTTATATTTAAATTATTGATCTTTTCACTAAGCCTAAAAAATTCTAATAATTATGGCAATTCTCACTTCCAATCAATTAAAAATATCATTGATGTGAGGTCTTTACTTAATTAATTGGCATATTTACAAGAAAAACATATAAGCATTGAAATCAAACAAAATCAATGAATTTGATTTAAACACTTATTCAAATGAGCTTAATTAAGGTAAGATGATATGTCTAGTACCTTAATTCTCATTTGTTATCTTTATTCACAAATTATAGATGGCCGATCCAACATAATGATTAATTGTCATCTTTAAATCCTTATGAAAACTAAATGATGAAGAATGAAAAATATATTAAGTCAATGAGATCTAAATTACATTCAGAGGAGCAAAAAAAAAAAAAGAGAGAGGACTCCCTCTAAGGGGATTAAAACAAAGAGAACCTCTAAGAGGATGCCTAAAGAATTCCTCCAAGTTGATCAAAATCACAATTTATATAGAAAAGATCAAAGAGGCTTTACATGTGTGAACACATGTAGGTTGCAGAATTTATCATATCTCTCTTTGAAAGATTGTAGCTCATGTTTTACTATCTCTCATGCTAAATTAGAGAGAGTGATTTTCATATATATTGTGTATAATCAAATACGCTTTCTCATTATTTAATAATTGTTTCATTTTGTTGTGTGTAACATGAGATAAGATCAAAATAGTAAAGCATGCTCAAAATTGTAATTTCAACAGTCATTGTGAGACTAATGACTAATGTAGATAGCTTAGTTACCCGAATTGAAAATTATTATAACATACACTTTATAACTACTTCTTAAGATTCCACCACTTCAAGAATCAACTGAATTGGTGTAGTATTCAGAAAGTTATGATCAAAAGATAGAAAGGTGTTCATAGGTTCAGGATACACATGGGCTGACCATGCTTCATTATAATTCTTCACACTTTCTATACAGATCCATTCTGAATTGGAAAAAGTTGTCTAAATATGAATTATGTACAATTGAGTAAGCTTTTACTTGCAACAAATAATCATTGCATTTGGATATGTCTACATAATGGTATGGCCATGATACTAATTCATGCTCAAGCGAGTTGTATGCAAACGGATTCTTTACACCTTTAATTACAAACTTTAATACAAGTATTATACTTATGCCATCTTATATAATTATACATATTTGCATGTATTTGAATTCTAAATCATGAAAACATGCAAATTAAAGTCATGGAAATGAAATTTTACAATTTATTCACAAGTAGGAAAATTAAATTCAATAATAATGTAATAATGTCTTATAAAATATATGTAAATAATGTACTTTTAGACACTTATCACATCTCTAGTCTAGATGTGATGTTTACAAATATAGAATCATATTTAATGCCTAGACCTTCTATAGGCAAAGTACAAAACATTATCATTCTTCAACCAATTACTTCATCTTGAAATAATAATCATTCATATTCACACCTTGCTTCATTGTGTTGAGGGTCTCCTCTCTAAACTATATAATTCTTGTAGTGGTTTATGCAAAAAAAATATTTCTGCAATATTGTCTATAATTCAAGTTAGGTTCTACATTCCATAATTGACCTAAACACTCCTTGAGCCATTGAGAATATTAGCCAACTCATTAGTATTTTGATCTTGTTCTGTCCACACCAGTTATTCTAGATTCTTCTTAGGGCGCTCCATCAACATCAATGTACCCCACAATATTATTAGCCTAATGCTAGGCAATAATTGTGTTTTTTACAAGAGATAATTAGTATTTATTACAAAGATGAATGAAGTATTTGCTTGTGGGACTGAAATAATGTTTGGAGCATTTTTTATAAGACTGAAGTCGTGTTTGGAGCATTTGTTTGTAGGACTAGAGTAGTGTTTGCAAGTAGGAAGTCGTTGTTGATACTACTATTGGAAGCTATTATGGCTTTAATACGAACTTAAAATTTTGAACACTAGTAATTTTTCAATTTATCAAAAGACAGCTTAATTACAAGTGATACAAGTGTTGTCTTTTATATTAGTAAAAGGTAAACTAAAAAATCCCTAATTTGCAATTCTATTTTGTTTACTTTCATCTAGAGTAAGATACAATCATTACCATATAAGATACATCATTTGTCACTTTGACAACTAATTGTTTGACCAATACACTAGTGTTATCAAGTAGTTTTGATACTACTTTTTTTCTCTCTTCTTATGTAAGGAAAGTTAAGTAGACGATGGACTTGGTTTAGGCTATATTTTGGACTTTTCTGTCAAGCCCACTTGGTGATTCTGGTCCATGATCTTCAACAGTTTTTGAAGTTGTTTGATATTGAAATGATTGGAGGAATTTGTGAAGACAATATTTTTACAAGCATATGTGCAGCTAGGATTTCTGAATATGAAGTGGTTTATGGTAACACAAATTTTTATTTGGACATACACTAGCAAACTTGAGTTTGCAGTTTATGCATTCATGCAAATCTTTGCTACACAATTTGCTTACAAAATATTACTAACAAGGCATGTCAAGTGCAATTGATTTTTTGTGTAGGCAAGCATTTGGTGCAAAAGCAATATCACATTATTGGTATTAACATTTTAAGATCATGGGTAATTTTACTATTTGATACAATATCACTTATTGCATTTATCTTCTCAAGTTTCATCTCTAAATTGCTTGGCCAAGAGGAAGACATATCTATATAGCTAATAATATTGCAATGATTGTATCAAGATGGTTAAGATTAATGGAGAGTCCGTGTATATTTTTTGGGGTGTAACATTGTGTTAAGAGAACTACTACAATGCTATGCTAGTTCGTTTAGCAATACAACTATCCATCTTTAATCCAAATTCCTATTTTTTCGTGATGCTATCCAATATAGTTGGCAAGCTGAATGCACCAATGCTAAGTAGAACTCAGAAACTTTGAAAGAAGTAGCCCAAGAAATGGACGAGGGAAAAGCCAAAGATTATAAAGAAGAAAAGGATATTTCATTTCTTTTTCATATTACAAGAAGCACATATTCCAAATGAAGCTTTCAGCCTACTTCATCAAAAAATTAATAACAAAAAAGAAATTAATTACTTCCTGGTACACATAAAGTAAGGAAGTTTAGTTACTAATACTTTAATTATCTCTTTTCTCTCTTTATTGTGCAATTATCAATCTCTAGAAAAATTTATTAACAATTTAAAATAGTTAAGGCTTGCTTTGTTTCTCTAATTGATTCCTATAGAATGAAGATCTAGAGCTTGTTGCTAGGAATGCCAGCTTAAAAGCTAAAAAAGACAACAACACTTTTGATTTCTTTAATCAACCATAAAGTGATGGAAGTTCTTTAATAAAAGGAGTTCGCACTTCCTATATGTTTTCTCTCCTAGAAGTACAGAAGCTAAAAGCATTGCATAATTCTGGGGATTATTGTTGTTACCCAACCACGCAACCCACAAGTATACGAGATCGTACAAATAGTAAAAGAATAAAAAGGGTTGTCATACCCTAGAGAACTGAGTTTTTAAATTCTTAAACTAGTACTACGATTATGATAGGATTATTTTTTTAACTAAGCAGAAAGTACTTGATTAAATGCAAAATTAAAGAAAATATAAAAAAAATGCAAATCTACTAACTAATTAGAGAGAATCATCAATTGAGACTAGTAGTGTAAGTGAGTGGAAAATGATATGAACGGGTCATAAAATCTTGACTTCACTTAATTATTATCATGTTCTCCTAACGTGGGATTTATAATGCTTTCAGTTTCAATGCACTAATCACAGATTATAAGTTAATTTCATTTCCTCTCTTGAGTGACGAGTTCACACCTTTGTATAATTAACCTAACCAATATCCTTATTTAACCAAACTAACTATACGTTCGTTTAGCCAACCTGTTGTTAACTATTAAGAAACCCAACCTATTATGAACTATTAAGAAATCACTCTCCTCTCGGTTTCATGATATCTCTAACATCAATTTGATTATCTGAATACATAGGTCCTCTCGAACACTTACTAATCCAAACTATGTTTTTCCATTCTCATGAACAACTTCAGTTTTCCTAAGCAAAAAATCATTCATCGTTACTTAAATAATTTATCAAACAACAAATTATAATCATTGAGTACAAAGAAAATATAAGTGATTAAAACTTACTGACATTAACAAACCTAAATTACTCAAACATGCTTCAAATTCATAAAGATCTTAGAATATGAAAGATTTAGTCTAGCATATCATTAACCAAAGACATATTCATCTTGAAATTCATAATATTTAAATACTTAAAATGATAAAAGAAAAATGAACTTAAAGACAATTAATAGAGTTCAAGAGATAGAAACTATTGATTAGAAAGCTTCAATCCATCAACTTTAAGTCTTCTCCTAAATCTTTCAAGTGTTAATGAAGTCCACCTCTTTCTCTCTCTAGAATTCTTCTCTTTCTTCTCCCTTTCTCATACTAAAAATACCCATTTCTATTCTTGGTTAAGTGGTGGCCACCTCCTATAAATATGAAAACCTAGTATATACCCGAATCACACCATCCATTAATGATCTCATGACCAAAACGTCACTCCTAAGTCTAATTTGCATAGGAGCATTTAAAATGGCGTGGGGGTGCTAAGTTGACAAGAGGGGAGGCGACTACACCATGGTTGCTACCAAGGGGGATACATTTAGGTAGATTGCATGGCGCGGCCGCTTCATGCACACCCAAACTTAGCCTTTCTTACATTTTGGTACCTGAATGTTTGCATTTTGGTCCTGGCCTTCATCTTGACTCCTCTGCCATTTTCGTTTATGCTGAATTCAGCATGTATAACTATTTTTTAGCTTTTCTATACATGGAGATTAAAAATCATCAAATTATAATATGGCCTAAGGATTTACACAGCATTTCAAATCTAAAAGTGGCCGATAAACATGTATTCTACATGCTTATCAATTGTTGAAGAGGAATATGGTCTTTCTCCAATGAAAGATAAGACACTAAATATTTTGTTTGACTTTATAGGGCTAAGGCATCCAATCTCAATGTTCTGCCTCATAGAGAATTGCATGGAAACTTTCCAACAAGAACTATGAATAGAATGCAAGATAAGGGGTAGGGCTTGGTTATGTTTCCGGATATATTGGCAAAGATAGGAAAAATTCTCAACTAATCACCATTATGGATGCTACACAAAGAAGATAGGTTTTTCTTTAGGAAGCTCTACCAATTAAGATTGAATATGATATATGCATTATGCATTAATTATTTATTTTAATTTTACTTTGTTTCATTTTTAAATATATTAATTATTTTTTATTTTTGGTAAATTATGTTTCTATATTTTTCTGTTATTTTATAATTTATCTTTTAAAAAAGCTTAATATTAGGAATATTTATGTAAATTTATTTATTAAAAAGGGCATTTCTATAATTTTGTTAGAGTTGTGTTATTATTTGTGCCCTTAAAGCACATAATGTAATAATATTATTTCTAATTTAATATATATATATATAATTTCTGCATATATTATAGCCTATATTTATAAACAATGTGTTTTATGCATTTAGCATGAGATACTAATACAGAAAGACTTAATTTACTAATTTTTTTTTAAATAAAAGAATGTTCATAGCTATTTATGAAAAATGCATCTCATAATGTAAAGCTGAAGTTTTTTATTTTTATTGTAAATGATTTACTTGATCACTGAAGTAAAGACTACAAATAGAGACTAGTGTATTTGTTATTCATTAAATATGGCTATAGTAAATTAAGATCTAGTTTAAATAAATGCTATTGATCTTAATTTACACATGCTTTAATAAATTTGATTGATCTTAATCCTTATCAAGTAATGAACTTGCCGTCATATTTTTCTTTTGAGTTATCACATAGTGAGACTTAATTATATGGTCAATATTTCCATGACTTGGAGATTTAATATTATGGATAGTAAAAGCATATACATACATGCAAGATAGAATCTATATATATGATACTTATATGAGCTATTTATGATACTTGATTATTTAAATCTGTTGCCACAGTTTCTTTTTTAATGACAATATTTACTTGTAAATTTTTTAATTTACAAATATAAATATATTGAATTGATCATTAAAATATTCCGTGATTTGGAAAAAATATATATGTAATTAAAGAGATGTGGTATTTTTGTTATGGGCCTACCTTTAATTATGAGTATCAAATAGATTATCAACTGAGTGGTTATTTTGGTGTAAGACTAAACCAAAATTTAATCAAAATTTAATATTAAGGAGTAGAAAAATTAATAATCAAATTTTATGTCATGTTAATGTCTCTTGCTTTCTATTTCAGCATACTAATATTTTTTTCAATCATTTTACTATTTTTGTAGGAATAAACAGAGATATTTTCAATCATGAGCCTTCACAAACCTTCATTGCTTGTCTTAAGATCATTCATGTCTCTGTTGATATGCAAAGCAGGTAATATGCAGCGACTATATTATATGTCTCCAGTGCATAATTTTTGTTTTCTTTTGTTGTGAAGCTGTTATTTCAAAATTCAAGTGATGTTATTAATTATCATGAATTAGTATCAGAAGGGCGATAGACGCTGGATTTGGGAGGCAGAACAAACATCGTCGTTAAAATGGAGAGAGTAGAAAATTTTTATATAAAGCAAGTCTCAACTACTGTACTGAAGCTTGCTAGCTATTTGTAATTAGCAACATACATTTTGTTACCTTGGTTTCTCTTTTGCAATCTTTCAACAGCATGTTTTCATTTTATGTCTGGTTTGTTGTCTTTCTAATATTCCAGTTACCTTTTAAATATTTTAAGGTTGAGTTCGGGGGCCCTGTTTCGTGTGATAGGCGCTTCAAAGACAAATAAATTGGCTGCTGTATGCGACAACTCCATCTGTTGTTCTGGCGCAATGTTTGATTTCTGAAGGTGTTAAGGTTGGTAACATATATATATATATATATATATATACACACACACACACACACATAAATATCTATGGCCTAGAATGATCTTAGCAGTCATGTTAGGTGTTTGTATTGTGCTGCTTATTTGGTGGTATCAACTGGTGAAGATAACATTTAAGTTATATAGTAGGGAGGCTGAACTTAAGAGGCCTTAAATGAAGATGCTCTCTGTTTCTCATAAGCATATTACATCAATTAAAAGTCTAACCATTGCCTCTCGATTTGGATGCCTAAAATCCAATATCTTCATATTGCCGTCCTGACTAGAGGTTAGTCTAATATTTTCTCATTAATTCTCAACTTGTTTGCCTCTTGATCTTCAGTAAATGCTTTATATTATATCCTGTAGCATATAGAGTGACAGAATATATTGACTTCAGGCATTCAGGATTTATGACAAGGGATGACGTTGGATAATCATCGAGAAACAGAACAAGGACCTATTGCACACTTCAGCTCTTGAATGGAAGAAAAAGTTCGTTTTGTGTTCTGACTGGTACAGGTCTATTTTCTTTTTTCTTATCTTAGAATGAAGGTAATGTTCATGTTGGTGCTGTCTTTTCATTATCCACTCAGATAATCAATCTATCATGGAGCGGAGCAGGAGGGACTATGAAAACGACAAGCATGATGGAAGGAGTGCAGAACTGCTAGTAAGACTAATCTTTGGGTTGTATATCTAGGTAGGTGAGAGCAGTAAGAATTGCTTTCATGAATCATATCTTCTGTCTTCATATTTGAAGAATTGCTCTCATTCATTGTATAAAATCTTTTGCAAACTTGTTGCCATCAAAATTTACAGACCCACTTTAAGTTGTTCTTCGAGCTTGCTAGTTGCTATTCTTTATAAGCTATTGCCTTTTCTCTTTATCCTCATCATCAAGGTCTACTTGTATTTATTTCATGATAACGATTTTCTTAATGATAGGATTGTACAATTATTCTCTTACCTTATATTTACATTTTTATAACCTTTTACTTTTTTGTTGTTGATTTAATTACATATACAAAATACAAAAAGAAGGAATTGTACATCACCCGGTTCTCAAAAGCTCTTTACTATAGCCACATCATAAACGAACAAATCCGGTCCAGAACCATACAAGTTTATGTAGTTTCAATACGGTTCTGTTTTTATTCATCCTTATCTTAACCAACAATTAAACAGGCTATTTACATTTGTTATATTGAATTTTGGCTTATTTGACATAAATTGTCAATTATGTCTTTATTTAAGAAAATACAAAAATGTAGGGACTCTGATGTTATTACCTCTTTCTGATTATTTTTCAGCCCATTCAAACAAGACCAACTATAAAAAGAAAAGTATTGCAGTCCAAAAACTCTAGAAAGTCTAAATTAAGCCATTTAAAAAAAAAAGGTCAAGGAAGTGAGTCTTCTTCATACCAACTTCAAAGAAAAGTTATATAACTTGTATTTTAGTGTGAATCAATGAATCGTGTGAATGATTTTAATAAAGTCAAATAAAAGAAGAATAAATGGAATGCTATTAATCTTAAATTAAATTAAAAATACATATATTATTGTATTTAGTACTAAAGTCATAATCAACTGGATAGGATCCAATAAAATTAGGATGAAATACGTTGGTGATTTGTTTGATTAAATAGATTTTAAAAAAATAAATAGTTAAATGTATTAATTTAATTTAAATTAATTGTTAAAGATATACAAATTTTATATATTTTGAAGTTAATAATTTTATATGCTTTGATATTATGAAATAAATATTTAAGTTGTTAGTTAATGAAAAATTATTTAAATGAATTAAAATTGATGTTATCAATTAAATATTTGTGTTAAATTATTATAATTTTAATATTTATATTATTAAGTAAATAAAATAATATTATGAATAAGTGATAAAATATTAATATGAAATATTTATAAAAGTTTTGTAAATTAATATTTTAAATTTAAAATAATTTTTATTTTTTACTTGTTAAAACATGAGTGAGAATGTGTTCAATTCTTTACATTAATTTTGGGATAGATTTTTTTTAGTGCACATATATTTTATATAAATTGGACTTAAATTTTTATGGTCGATACTTTATTAACATCGATCTCAAGTTTCGACTCTTGGTATATTTTTTATCACATTTCAATATAACTTTTGAAAAAAAAAAGTAAGCTTAGAATAACTTGTGTGATTTATCTCAATCTATAATGTATGTTGTGTAATATGCAGACAGACAGACAGCATCTCTATTAAGTATATGGGTGGGAGGTGATGCAATTTAAAGAAGAAGATGGAGAAATTTGAATTAATAGAAAATTGTATGGGTCACTATGAAATTTAACATAATTAGTGGGGGAATATTTGATAATATAATGTTGTTGCTTCCTTGCTGATTATTTAAAAGGGACAAATAGAGAGGAGGACAAAAAGGAAGGCATCCGAGAACCCATAAAAAGTCAAGATTGAATTTGAAAAAATTTAGCAAATCGAAGAGAAGAGAAAATGGGAAGGGAAGAAGAAGAAACGGGTGACGGTTGCGGAAGAAATCAAGTAGGGAAATCATTTGGGGTGCTGATATGCGGTACGTTGGTGTACTACCACTGTGCTTATCGAAATTCCAGTCTTCTTTCTTTGATTTCAGATGTCTTGATCGTTCTTCTCTGCTCCCTCGCCATTCTCGGCCTTCTCTTTCGCCAAATGAACATCTCGTAAGCTTCTCTTTTCATTTGTTTATGTGGGTATTCATATTTTTTAATTGTTTATAAATTTATTTGTCAGTGTCAGTGTCAGTTCTGTTTGGTTGTTGAGAAAGTTGGAGAATTTGAATTGAAATGACTCTCTGCTCCCTTCTGATTTTTTTTCATTTGGGTATCTGCTGTTTTAATTGTTTTTAATGATTGCTGTGATTTGGGTTGTTTGATTTCTGAGATAAATGTGGGAAATTCCAAGGGATAACGAGTTTGATTAGGGTTTTGAGCTGTTTTTTAATTTGAAGATACTGAAAGTTGAAACTTTTAAATCATCTGTCTCGTTGAGGATTGTGTTTATTTGCATGTTAAATAAAGTGCGAATATTACGCTAAACTAATTCATGAAGAAACTACGTTCTAATATTCACTGTTATTCAATCCCCCTTGGAGCCATCCACTTAGGATGTCTTTAATAAAGGTTGTAAATTTCAGCTGTAATCTGCGGTTTCAAACCTGGTGCCGAAGGGATTTCTGGATATCAAAAAAAAAAAAAAACTAGATTGGTATTGTCATAATTCAGTCTGTTTATTACATTATTAAGAATAAAATGGTTTATTTGTCTATCCATTCTCATTTTTGTTTGCTTGTATGTATTGTTGATATATTTGGGATCTAGTGAACATACGCATTATGTTTTAACTATTGGTTTCCATGTTAGAATTATCTTGTTTTGACATGAAATGTTTCTTTTGTAGGGTACCTGTGGATCCACTTGAATGGCAAATCTCTCAAGAAACTGCTAATAGCATTGTTGCTTGGTTTGCTAATACTGTAGGGGCAGCTGAATCTGTTTTGAGGGTTGCTGCAACTGGGCATGACAAGAGGCTATTCTTTAAGGTACTTTAGGAATATCTATTTTTAGATTGAGCTTCTATCAACTCTCAAAATTTCTAAATTTCTGCATTTAGGTTCTTGAAATTCTACTTGTACAAGAAAACCAGTTTTGTGATCTACCATTTAAGTTATGACCTGAGGAAACTTACATTCTTTTAGGTTATGCACAAGTCAAAACTCAATTACTAATGTTAACAGGATGATGGCTTTCCTAGGATTCAAATCTGACATCTTGATTAAACCTCGCAATTTTCATTGATAAAATGAGGATTAATTATTTTTCTCCAAACTTTAAAAGAGGAGCCAACAATTGTATTAAAATCTAGTGATTACCCTATTGTTGCTCACATTTTAACTTCATTGGAGGCTGAAATGAAAATTGTGAGGTTTCTCTAATAAAATTAAAATCTATAGAGGCTACTCCTTTTACCATTGTTCTTTCTGTTTCTGACACTGTCATTTAGTTTTGCTCATTTGATTCCTTTCTATCTAAGGAAATAGAAATAAAAATAGTGGTCTAATTTAGGGTGAGTAATGTGTTTAATTGATCAATTGCTTGCCTTTCTTGAGATGTGAGTTGAAGTCTTCAATGATTAAAATTGGCAATCACACGTCTGACTATTTTGGATAGTTGTGAAAAGTTGGGTTCTTTTCTTTTGGCTTGGAAAATCACACAATCAGAAGTACAGGTTTCTGATTATGAGAAACTTGTGAGTAAAGGGTAAGAAGTTAAGAGATTTAGAAATTAGGGTTGAGTCCTATACAAATACATGTATCATACATAAGTAAATGTTTGTGTTTGGGATGTGTTGGAGTGTGTCCTTTTGGCAGAAATGGATGAAATTTAGGCTTTAAAGTATTAATTCGTAAAATAGTTTCTTTGAATTTGTTTTGGCTAACCATTAAAGTTGAAAACAAAGAAGAGTTGTCAATTTAAGTTTATTAGATACAATACTAGGTTCATATTTTGTAGATATTCATGGGGTTGTGATGATCCTTATCCTTTATACTATGATATTTAGACATATGATGCTTATTGATACATACATCATGGTGAAGAGTACACAAAAAATTGAAAGACAATGACCTCTTTTAATATAATAAGCACACCAAACTCAACAAAGTTGTTTCTGTCCATATGCGATTGTTTTCGAGTAACAGTTGAGTGTAAATTATTGAATTGCAGACAACTGACTTGAAACCAAAGCGTAAGCAATAATAACCACCTCATTGGAAAACTCTTGATGGAGTTCTTTGTCATAGGACCTAACCAATGATAACACAACTAGCCCAGAGTATAGGGCAGTAAGAATTAGTTCATTGTTAAGCGAGATGGTTGTCCTTTCAGCCCTTATGAAATTTCTATGGAAACATTTGACTTTTTCCATCTGACAAGATAGAAAAATAGAGAATGGTTTGTGGAATGCATATCATTGCAATTTTAGGAGCAATATTTAGCTAAACTTTTGAGTACCTCTTCTTTCCTCAAAGGCCTATTCTGAAGCACTATGTTTAACTCCTAACTAGCCAGGCACTTAGACAGACCTATGGGTGGCTTTTAAATCTCAAGATAGAATCCTGCAAAACTAGGAAGACAGTAGGGTAAAATAGACTTTATGCCCACGTTTATCCTTGTGCACTCAATTTACTGCCTAGCTCTAAGTTTATTGCTGTATTTCCTAATCACCAATTTAACATTAAGCAATAATAAATAATTTATTGCTACTGATGATGAGAAGGAATGAGAACAACTAAGATGTTTTGGTTAAGGCATAGTTTTTCCTTGGCATCATCGTGACATCTCTTAGATATATCAGTTCTTTGTTTTTTCATTTTGTTTTCCTACTTTTGTGCTCTAAAGCTTTAGTGTAATGGCTTTATAAAATCTTCCTTAAAAATTTTACTATTGCAATAGTATGAATTCTGACGATTCCTTGTGTCATTGCAAAAGAGTTTTGAAACTTAGGCCCAATAGCCTATCCAATACTAAAAATGCATCTGGAGCTCAAACTTTGTCTTAATTCTCTGTGGGTGAAAATTGAGAAAATCATGGTGTATCCATTAGGTCTGAAACTACAGGTGTTACTTGGCGAAGCTTTAAATTAACTTGTGAATTGCACCTAAAAACTAAAAACATAATGTTTCAGTTAATCTAATGATTCCTAGTTAATGCTTTTTATTTGTTATTTATTTCTAACAGTAAACTCTTGAAAATAATTGTGAATTAATTGAACTTATTGCTAATATACAGACTAATCATATGTTAAAAATGAAATAATAGATTCACGCCTGTGTGACGATCCTAAAAGTTTCAACAATAATCTAACTGAACTTATCTTGATGGATAGGAACTGATCCAGGTTTTCATTTGCTTTTGCTTGTCCTCTGAAAGCCCAGTTCCTCTAAGAATTCTCCTTTATGGACAATTGCTGGAGGACATGCAAACTAGTAACTTTTATTTGCAATAAGCCACAACTGGCAAGCATATGATGTGGATTTTTTAACCTTCGGAACTATACTGTGCTCATATCAGAGTCAGACAATTTCTCGCTTGTATTACGTGCATAGGAGCTACGCTCAGACTAGAAGACAAGCTGCTGTGTCATATAGTTTATGCAGGAAGGAATAACAATAAAGCAGCCCATCTTGAAGCCTAATATTCCCTAGCTCATAAATCTACCTTTTCTTGTTTGCATTTTCCTTTATATCTAGCATTTGTAATTTATCTCGAGCTTCGTTATCATTGTATTCTGAAAAGTTAGTCTAATATATACATTTTTCAGGTTGCTGTTTGTCTATACATTCTATCAGTCTTGGGACGACTGGTCTCTGGTGTTACAGTTGCTTATGCTGGTATGTATGCTCTGTACCTCATTTTAACTCTCTGTGCAACTGAAATTCCTGCAAGTTTTGCCCATAATTTTCAAAAACATGATAAAAGTTTTGAGTTGGTAACTATTTAATCTATGCTTAATTGTTTGTTTGGTTGATGGTTAGTGCCGTTTGTTAATTGCCCGGATAGGTAATGTTAGTCAATTTGAGATCAGAATTCCAAAGTCTTCTTCCTTGGCCTTTAATGTCTTCTTCCTAGACCTTTAATTTGTGGATTGCATGCTTTAAGTTGCCTGTCCGTTTAGCCTATTACCTTCTCCCATGGTATTAATACTATTATTTTCTTGTATATTGATCATTATATCTATTTTTTGGCTACCTGATCATCCGGCAGATTCATGTGTGAAACAATATTAGAGCATTTTGGCACAAGAAAGCTCTGATATTTTGTTCATAAGCAATGTAATAAAGGAGAGAGCTTCATTTTTCATGTTGAGCTAGCGTAATCAACTTAACCATGAGCATGAAAGCTAATGATCAATGATCTGTAATAATTTCGGTATACAAATATAGGATTACGGCCGGTATAAATTACTCGAGCAATGCGTACATTTTGATTCTGAAGCAAGCTTACTCTTGCTGATCATAACCATTGATAACTGATAGTTTTCTTATATCTCTTTCTTGTTTTCATTGGAAACAGGATTATGCTTGTTCTGTCTTTACATGTTTGCGGAGAACTCGCAGTCTATCAGCAATTGTGGATCTAGGTTTCTAAAGGGAAGAAATGGAACTACTGCAGAAGTAGACAGCATGTAATCCCAGCTTTGTTTTTGATGATCAGTTTCATATTCATAGTATTGTTTCTGTAAATACAACTTCATTAGATGATCACTTGTAGAAAAGAGAAATCATTGGGCAAATTAATATTAACACTTTACTATTTGTTTATGGAACATGTAAGAAATAATCTCTTAGAAAAATTTTATTACACTAGCTTGGCATTTGTCATGTCTGTACTTTGAGTTGGGTTACAAGGATATGTTAGAAGGGAGTAGAAAATTTAAGAATTTTGAGAGGATCATACTTTTCGAAGAGTTGTTTCAGTAAATTTTTTGTAAGACATATTTTATTCAAACACACTTGAGTACAATTTTAAAAAAACTAAAGTACAACACATTACTTAACTCCGGTTAAAACAAACTTATCCGACTAATTTACTGTAGATAATAATTGAACCATGCAGCCAGTTCCTACAGTATGCAAGGAAGTCTTTTATAGAGGTGACAAATGGCTGGCCCAGTTTGTGAACAGTAACATCTCAACCTGCATGACAAGGTTAGTATTCATGATATGATATTGCTTACGGGTTAGGTTTAAAAAGAACTTGTTTGTCGAACTGCGAGTAATATCGTGTCGTGCTAGGCCGTAACACTATTGTTGACCTGCTAGCCGTGTGTCTACTGTTCAATGCTCATTTGTTCCATTTATATCAATTTTTTTATTACTAATAAATAATATTATTTAAAATTATAAAATTATCACAATAAAATGTAATACAAAATTTTATTTTTTATTCAATTTTATCTAACATAATACAAAATTTTATTTTTTATTCAATTTTATTTAACATAAGTTATAGAAATTTAAAGTGTTTAAATTTAATATAAAAATTCTAAAAAATTCCATTTATACCAACTTTTTTATTATTAATAAATAATATTATTTAAAATTATAAAATTATCACAATAAAATGTAATACAAAATTTTATTTTTTATTCAATTTTATTTAACATAAGTTATAGAAATTAAAAATTTTAAATTTAATCTAAAAATTCTAAAAAAGGTTGACGATTGTTTTGTTTAACTCAATTTCGCATATAACAATAACAATTTGCATATAAACATAACAAACATAATATAGGACAAACGAAATTTGAATCCCCATTTTACTATTTGAATAATATATATACCCCTCACTTCAAAAATAATTGTCAAACACATCTTTTTCGTTAACTTTTTCTGTTAAAATTAACTGTTGACTAATTTAATGATAAAAATATTTTAAAATTTTATTTGACCAATATAATAACATAAATACTTTTTATAATTTTTAATTAATTTTTTAGTTAAATAAATTAGTTATATGAAGACAATTTTGTTTCAACTAAAAAATTAAAACTTTAATCTATTTTCAATTCTTTTTTTACTTTTTATTTTAAGGTTGCCATCTTTCTTTCTTTTTTTAATTTTAAAGTTTTCATTAATTTTTTTTTAAATTTTCATCATTTTTTAATTTTTCACCCTAATTCATAATTGAAATAACACTCATATTTTAGAAAATAATAATCATAAATTTACTAAATGATAAGAAAAATAATCAAATAATATAAAAATAATTGAAAATAATAATATTTTTATGTTAAAGGTGAAATTTTTCAATATATGTTAATTTTTCTTTCAATAAATACATTATTTTCAATACTTTTTATGTTGTTTGACTGCTTTTCTTGTCACTTATTGAATTTATGGTTATTGTTTACTAATATATGAGTATTATTTCAATTATAGATTAAGGTCAAAAATTAAAAATTAAAACATAGAAACTTTAAAGTCAAAATCAAAAAAAGAAAGGTGAAAATTTTAAAATAAAAAATAGAATTGAAAATAAATTATCTTCATTTAACTAAAAAATCAACTAAAAATTATAAAAAAAAATATTTATATCATTATATTAGTCAAATAAAAGTCAGAGGGGTATTTTTATCATTGAATTAGTCAACATGATTCAACAATTAATTTTAATAGAAAAGTTAACGGAAGAAGTGCGTCTAACAATTATTTTCAAAGTGGGGTATAAATGTCATTCAGACAATAAAATAGGAATTTAGGCGTCATTTGTCCAATAATATATTTACGATTTTTTTTTTGTTCTTCACACTAACTACTACTTGAAAAGAAAAATTTTACCTGAAAAATATATTGATATGATTTATTATCAAGAATGAAAAAAGTTTTTATTTAATTTCCAGATATAATATTAATTTATATATTTAATTTACGATAACTAATAAAATAATATTTATGCAAACTACTAATATAATTAATATATTATTGTACGATTATTATAACAAATTTTTATAATTTTACTTAATTATATTTGTTAATAATTTTATATTATGTTGATTATAACTAAGTTTGATTGAATATCATATTATATATTTCTAATACTACATGTATAAGTATCTAGAGCAATTAACCACCCAGGCCTAACTTGGGTGGCCTGAAGACAAGTCTTCTCAGAGGGAGGTCTTGTCTTTCAAACCTATCATTAGAAGGGATTATTTCCATTATGTGTGCGACCATTCACTATGCATAAGATTTATTATATTTGAATGTAAGTAGAATTCTCTTCAAGTTAAGGATAAATATTACTAAAATTAGGTGTAAATTTTCGGTCGATGCCAAATTAGACTCAATCAAAACTCTCAATTTTCGATAAATTTTTAATATATTATTAGTAAATTGTACATGTAATGTATATTATTAAATATATATATATATATATATAGAACACTTGGTTAAGTATTGATTCAAATATAATTAGGGATAATATTTTATTATAAATTTTAATTGTTCATTGTCATAAATGTAGCCATTCAAAATTTTAATTTAAAAAATAAATAACAAATGTCATAAATTTGTAATTTATTAAATATTTTAGTCATTCATTATTCAATAGTTTTTAGTTAATTTAAATTAATTTTTAAATATTAAAATATATGAGGAAATAAAAATTTAATAATAATAAGAGAAAATGACATTTACTCCTGTTAGATTCAAACTTACTAAATTTCTCCTGTTAAAAAAAATCCAAAAATCCCTCTGTTGTTAGTTTCTAAACAATGAAAATCTATTTTTTAGGGACAAAATAGACTTTTAAACAATAATGTTAAACGTGGTGAAACAAAATTCTAACTTGATATGACACATCACTCTACAATAGAGAAGAGTGAAAGAAAATAAAATGATATTGGCCAACGGCAAGCGCTACCACCACACCATCGTCGCTTGCTAGTGTTTGACACGAAATAATGGTATATTTATTTTCAAGACAAAGCAACGGAAGGGGGCCACAAGTGACCAAAGTAGTGGCCATCGTGTGGCTCCACCACGCCGGTAGGAAGTGATGCACAACGCTACCATTATCAAAGTCGATACAAGCCAACACATCCAACAATGGTGGCGGTGTATCATCATTTGCCACAACTTTAGCCTTCTTCTGTTACTTTTTTCTCGAAAATAGATATACCATCATATATAACAAAATATTAAAGTCCAATGATATCGAAGGTAATTTATTCTGATATGGTCAATGGTGGCGAACGATGGATGGCATTGGTGCAGTGGTAGTGATTTTGGCCTGCCAGCATTAGTAAATGTTTATAAATTTTAAATCAATTTGAATTAGTTTATTATTTAAATAATTTATAAATTACTTTAAATAAAATTTATGATATTTTTAATTGGCTACGCTAAATTTGCTTGTATCTCATTGTGATACAATAATTATTCTGATGCTAAACATTTTTATTAGTACAGAAGTAATGATAATAATCCCTTACATATTACAAAAGATTGTAAATAATAATTATAATCCTGAGGTTTGAAATATTGACTAAAACCATATGACCTTTATATCCTATTATACACAAAAATAGAACCATTTCACAATGTTTTACCCATTTTCACGCCTATTAGCACCATCGCCATATTTGCTTTGGTTTCCAGAAATCACCAGAGCAACAAAAGAACTAGTCAATAATTAATGCACTAGCTACATAAAAAAATGTTAGATTTATATATAAACCTTACTCATAAATTGGGGATGGGGGTGTGGAACAAATTTACTTTCCTTTAAATCACGTAATATTATAATGACAATGTTGCTAGTGCTGGGCCTAAAATCCAAATAAAGGTTTCCAGTATATCACTTTTAGAAGTGAAATTCAACCCTAATAAACTAGAATTCAAGGAAAATAAATAAACTTAATTAAGGGAACCAATAAAACAATCAGAAAAGCTCTAGGAGGTGGAGCAGTCAACAAGCATAATCCCGAATCTTTGATACTTCCAATAAATCCATCACATACCTATACTTAACAGGAATTTGCAACGCCGATAATGTTGAATATATTTGTTAATATTCTATTAAATATATAAATATTACAATCACAATTGTAAATATAAATTATAATTAAAATAATTAAAATAAATAAATAATAAATTAAAATAAAAAAAGTAAAGAAATTTTGACCTAAGTATAATAAGACACGCTAAAAAGTATTGTGCTAAAACCAAATAATCCTTCTCTCATGTGAGTAGTGACAGTTCTCTATAGTTCCAAGATTCAACTCAATGCTTGCAATCAATCTCCTCGATAAATACGACCATCGGAAGATAAACGTCAAGTCTTCGATATTAAAATTGCTAATATAACCTTTGTTAAAATAGATAGACATATAGTTCTCTTTTTTTTTCTTTTGTTAGTACATCAAAATGCATACAAATACTCTTTATATACTAATAAAATATTTTAAAATTTAAAGAAAATATTAAAAGACATTAATATCTTTTTGTAACTCATATATTAAATCTAAATAATTGATAGAATTAATAGTATAAATTAAATATTGTAACCACCATACAATAATAACAATTTATAAAATATAACTCATAAAATTAAATAATAGTTTTAAAACATTTTTCTCTAACAATCCCCCACAAAAATGTTTTAAAACCTTTGGAAATGAAATACGAAAATTTAGTTATTTATTAAGAAGAAGAAAAATGATAATAAAATATATATTGGCAATCTTCTATTATGCAATAGGTATATGTGTCTTTTAGACTTGAACCTACACTTAGTACTAAAGTATCATTTGAGGAACCTGAGTGAACTAAGTCTTAAACTCGAATCCTTTGATTAAACTTCAACTACAACACACATAATAGTGACGAAGACTTGGATATACAGGTTAGCGCTATTAAAGGTCATGCGCTCTATGTTGATTCTAGTGAAAGTTTTTAGAGAGTAACCCAATTCTCATGGTCGTGGATCCACGACGACTCCCACTTACATGAGTTCTTCAAAGGTATATGTGACCTATATCTCGTAAGAATTTACTTGCTTTGAACTCATTCAGGGTAAAGACCCTTCCTAACATCATATATTATCGCACTATGCCATAGGAATGAGCTGAAGCATACCTCCTATAGGATATGTCTATAAAATTATAGTGCTAGACAAGTCACGCGATATGAATTATTTCTATCCATTGAACCTCCTTCATGGGGTCTCTAATAACAGAGGTTGAGTTACTTTCCTAGGTGACTTCCTTGCTGGTTTAAGTTCATCCCTCTCGATATTTATATATGACTTTTCACGAAAGCCTTTTATAAAATTGATCAATTATTTGTTTATAAGTTGTATGTTGATAGAGGTCTTCACCAACTTCAGTTTGTAACTTGCACTGATCTTCAATATTTTACTCATTAACTTTTCGTACCTAACATAGTTGAATTTCTCAAGTAACAATTGTTAGAGTAATATATATATAATATGTGCAAATACATTAAATTTTATTTTTATATATATATTTGTATTTTTATTACTTAATTATTATTATCCAAAGAAAATATTATGACAAACTCCCACATTTAAAAAATATTTTGAGACTACTATTTCCCATATGTATTTTTTACTAAATTATTATTATTCATAAAATAATAATCTCAAAAAAAAATATTATGAGAAACCCCCACATTTGAGAAATACTCTAAGATTTCAATTTCTCAAATGTCTTAAATATTTTTATATATTTTGAATAAGAAATATAAATTTTTCTATTAGTATCTCTTTCTTTTTTGAAATATATGTGTGTGTGTGTGTGTGTGTGTTACTCACATGTACAACATCTATGTAGCTAATACTCTATAAATAATATATAACCTCATAAAGCAATGTATAATATTACATACTTTATAACTTTAAGTACAAAGTACTATAATTTTTAACTATGGTGAATAAGGTGAAAACTAAATAAATAGATATACTTTATATTAATATTCACCACCATCTTTATTCAAAAAGAAAGGAAAATTAAAAGAAAAAAATATTGTTATAGTTAATTATAAAAGCTCTAAATATGCACAATATATTTTGCAAATGGAATTTTTCTTGTAAATTATACTATTATTAACATTTTTAATTATTAAAAAATTGAATATTCTCATTAATAACCTAATAAATCTCCTTTATACAAATATTATGAATTAGCCAACTCTTTAATTGTAATTATTTGTCAAGTATTAATAATAACAATTCTTAATATGCTATTTACCTATGCATAAAAGATTTATGAAATTTCTATTACAAAAGTATACTTAAACCATTCAATGAAATATCATGAATATCATGCAATTTTTAATAAAAATTTTAACAAAAAAATCATTAGTTAAATAGCATATAATTTTTCCTAAAAAATGAAATATCCAAAACTAAAGTATGCTTTAAAGCAACTTAATAATTGAATAAATTTCTCAATATCAGCATAACATATTTAATAGTCCATCATTGCATACACATATTATAATATGTGTTTGCTGTGACACAATATTGCTATAATTCTTTAATGCGTTTATAGTAATTAAATATAGTTATGCACAAAAATAGCATAATAGTAGCATAACGATAATCTAAAATACCATAAAAAATTATATAAATTAATATATCATTCAATTATTCATATAACAAAAATACAACATGTCAAAACTTTTGAACTGCAAAAATAATGATAAATCGCATATAATAATGTTCGTGAAAACAAATCACATTCATAAACAATTTGCTCCAAGATAAGTATTATAATAAATAATTCAGGATTCTTAAGGCAAATTGAAGATGTATATAATATCACTCACACCAAATATTATAAATGAGATAAATTGAATTAACACATTAATATTACCCTAAAGATATTGTTTCAACAAAAGATTAATTAGGACATATTTGGCAAAGAAAATAAATTATTCACATGACTCATTCGAGTATGTCCTCCATGAAAATTTTGCAAAAAAGAGTGATCACTAGTTTGTAAAATTAGCATAAAAGCAAATTTCATACCTTCCAACGAATGATGAAGGCACAAACTATAAATAATTTCAACAAAGAATAATAACATATTCACAAAACTTGCAAAACTAAAAGGCTAATATGATATGAACATAACTATTTATGAGATCTGAACCCAAAGTATGCAGTATATATGATTTCATCATCATCATATAAAGATGACTATTGGCCTAAGGCAATCAGTACAAAGGAATCTGATATGTTGAAAAAACAAAAAATGCTGATTTAAGACAATTAGAACTTTATAAGTCACATGAATTTTCAATGTAAATTTACAACATATGTTGTCTTGTCTATAAGAGGACAAAATACAGTAATTTGTTCCAAGCTGAGATGCATCCAAGTATTTTAATAAAATAATAATGATAAAAATTCTATTAAACGTTGACAATACATGTCACACAATTTTATATTCAATTAAAATATAATTTGTGCTTGACAGAATTCACAACAGACACATATGCAGACAATGCAAAACATTAACTTTAGATTAAGAAGATAATTTACTAACAAAATATACAAATTATATTCTCTTTGGTTTTAGACTGTTGGTTATGTTTTTTAATATTCTATTAAAAATATAAATATCACAATGATAATTATAGATATAAATTATAATAAAAGTAATTAAAATAAATAAATAATAAATTAAAATAAAAAAGGGTAAAGAAATTCTGGCCTGAGCATATTTAAGCACGCTAAAAAGCATTATCCTAAAATCAAAGAGTCCTTCCCTTATATGGGTTGTGACGGTTTTCTATGGTTCTAAGATTTATTCTAATGCTTACAGTCAATTTCCTTGATAAACACAACCATCAAAAGATAAAACGTCAAGTTTTTAGTATTACAATTACTTATATAACTTCTATTAAAACATATAGACATATAGTTTTCTCTTCACTTTTTTCTTTTTTTAGCACATCAAAATGCATACAAATACTCTTTAAACACCATGTGTCTTTACTGAAAATCTTATTGAATTGAACCTAAAGTACAAAGTCACTCAACACCTAATATTGTTTGGCAACCAACTAATTTTAGAATATAAAAGTCAACTTAGTTTTGCATACTTTGAAGAGAATCGAACAAGGAAATACAATGACTATCACAAATCAAATGGGTTCTATTAGCCACCATTAGTTGAGTTTTGGTTCCATGAACCACTTGAAGTGTAAGCTTGGAAATTGCAAAACGATCTATAAGGGTGGTACTCTTATCCACCAAAATCATAATTGTAATGTCCTTTATCGCTCCTAGGACATGCAATATTTGAGGATGACTAGACCCCGTCATTGCAAGAAGAGATTCCTTTACCATTTTGCGTTTGTTGTGCATCAATTTCCCTAACATCTTCAAGTGTTTTTTGTTCATCCCCTATCAATGTTTCTTCTTCTACTTGAACTTTTCAATCATGAATAGTTGTGGATTACAACATTTGTTTTCCACAGCAAACTTATCATCACAGTAATAACACAATCCCCATTCTTTTTTATCTTTGAGTTCTTTAGGGGGTTAAGCATTTAACTAGCAAAAACTTATTTGGTTGCATCCTAGCAACCCTAGAGTTGAAGTTGGATTGTTGTAAGCTTCCTCCAAATATTGCAGTTTTTTTCTTCAATAAATGCAAATTTTCAACTAGATCTATATCTATGGTGCTTATTTCCATCTTATGATGGTATTTCTCCATCTAATGGTGATTTATATCCACCCAAATTTAAACTTGTAGTGATTTTGTTGGTTTTTGTTTGTTCATAATATTATTGTATTATTTTCTCTCAAATATGAAGTTGAGAGGCTTATATGAAGAAATTTGATGTTATGTTCTAGATATGGAAGATTTTATGTTATAAAAAGTTTATTAAAGAAGATTTGTTGTAGCATGGCTTAGGAAGATCAACTAGAGTAGTGGAGAGTAAAGAGAAAGAGCAGGGGAAAAAGTTCTAATGGGACCCTAATTTAAAAATACTAAATGTTAATATATTGTATTTATTTTCTTGATGTACTTCAACGAGTTATGATTTATCCGATTAAACATTGTAATGGATATTGGTAATATCTTGAAGATATAGTTGTAGATCTGCAATATTTTATAATGTTTTATTTAGAATGAAATGAAGGATATTCTTGCTTTCTAAAAAAAAAAATAATTAAATCTTAACACACTTTTATATTGTACACATTAAATTAGTGTATTAAAAAACCACATTAATTATGATAATTTATTTTTGTAAAAATTTACTGAAAAAGTTAATAAAACAATGGTTCTATTAAATTTTTATTTTTCACAAACCACATAAATAAGTTTGATAATTGTTCATTTTGATAGCTTGTACTTAAATATAGATCAAAAGTTAAGATGATTGCTCAATTCAACTAAATTTCGCTCCAAGCAGCGTAGTTAATTGGAAAAGGAACACATTTGTTTCACTAAGGTACTATTTATTTTTTCTGTCTAAAGTCTATATATGATTAAATTTTGTATTTGACTGAAATTTAAATTTAATTGATATTTTTTTTACCTTAAACATATGAATGTTAAGTTGTTTTAATAAAAATAAAGAATTTAAAATTGATATGTTAACATATATACCTTAAAACATCTTCAACCAGTATGATAAATTATTGATATATATATAAATATTAAATTATAAACTAAAGGTATTAGTAATAAATAAAATATTTAATTTATTCATATATTTGATTATTCATATATAAGTTAAATAAATTGAGAACATTTTAAATGTGACCTAACCAAGTCTAAGTATAATATAACATTTTATTTATCTGACATAATTTGGAATCTTAAATAAAAATTGGGATCAGATTTTTTTTTTTTTATAACGACAATCTTTTTGGTCTGTTAAGACCATTTTCTAGATAATTTGTTAATCTCTATATAATTTAGTACAAGACAACATATAAAATAGTATTTAAAGTTTAGCTAACTTAGATAAAAACCGGGATTAGATTTTTTTTTTGATAATGATATCTTGTTTTGGTCTATTAAGACAATTTTTTAGATTATTTTATTTACGTTAATTTCTAGATAATTTGGTAAGAGATCACATGTAAATACTTTTATTTATGGGACAAATATACAAGAATTAGTTTTTAGATAATTTCATTTACAATTTATATTTGGGTGGGAGAGTGTCATACTTAGGGTTTGTTTGTTTTTCAAACCGAAGTCTAAATAAAATTATTCAAATATTTAAGATGCATATGTTTTCCTAACTTATATATGAAAACTTGCTAAAATGTTATATTAAAAAATTTAAAATTGAGAACATTTTAAATGTGACCTAACCAAGTCTAAGTATAATATATATATGCCATAAGAGAATGGACTCCATTGCCAAAATGCTAACATGGTCAAGCAATGTTAATGTAATTAGAAATACAATTTATGCATACACCCTAAAATTTTATGAAAAGGAAGAGAGTTATTTTTAGGTGTGCTCTTAATTTATTAAAAATTATCATTCCACTACTAAATAAGAGTAAAATGATTATTTAATTGTTTATTTAAAAATAAAATAAAATAATATAGTTTTAATCTCTAAACTTTAACAAAATAACAAATCATCATATACTTTAATCGATTATAATATTTTAATCCTTATTGTTATATTTATCATTATTTATTAAAAAATTTTGAAGGTATAATTTACTTTCTCTTCAACATTAAAAAAATTATAATTTCACTACACTTTGTAAAAAATTTAAAGAAAATACACTTCTTGTATTAATTGAGGCAAGCAATTAGATAATTTACTTGCTGATTTCTAGAAACTGAAGCAAGCATGGGTATGGTGCTAATGGGTGCAAATTGTCAATTTGTTCAATTTCTATGAATAAGTGGGTATAAAGGTAAAATGAATATTTTATGTTTTTAAGAGCTTTTTCAAACCTCCCACTTATAATTGTTATTTACAATCTTTTGTATAAAAACATATCAATCATTGTACTAACTCTGTAAAAATATTTTGAGCGGAAATTACACTTGTAACTCAATGAGACATTTTTTATCCTTCTATACTATAGTATAATATTATAATAATTATTATATCACATTGAAATACAAATAAATTTAAAATAATTAATCAAAAATATTTCAATTTCAAAAATACTCACACAAATCCTTATTCAATAAAAAATTTTGTTATAATTTCTCTTTATCTCTATCACAATTACAATAATACCCTCTTAATGCAACTATTTCTACCGTTAAATGTAATGAATTTTTTTTTTAATTAATGTCCAAGACTAAAGTGTACGTTTAATCTAACTTTAGGCTTTAGGAATGTATATATTCTTTACCCATTAGAGATGCAAAAAGAGTGGACAATACACAATCACAGCGACCCCAGCTTCAGCCCTTCTTAAAATTCAAATACATACAAAAGCCATGAATTTGAAAGGTCAAAAATAGCCTTTTGAAACGTCACGTTCAAGAGTGTCAGCAGATATATTTCCAATCAAAATATATACTTTTTGAAGACAGGAAAAAGAATTTGTAACAAGCAAGAGTTTAATTTTGGCATCCAAGCTATGTACATTATTATAAGGATAAGCTTATTATCTACAAAGACAAATAAAGCCCACACCTTCTATTCACTATCTGTAGGAATGACCAATTTCTTAAAGCAAAGATTTCCCACAACTTCAACTTGGTGCAAACACAACTATAAATTAAATTTTCAATAGAGCTTTAAAAAAAAATTGGGGACCTTATGGATTAGCAGCATCTGTGGATGGTACAAGAAACCTGTTGATATATGTCAATCTTTTTATATGGGATGCCAAAATTGGTAGCTCACCAACATTTTGGTGTTAGGCATTGCAACGGGCTATCTAAAAAGTTAGCCCTCCCCAATACTCATAAACCTGCTAGATCCTAATAGACTGCAAGTTTTCCTATGTGTACGATTCTTTACCAGCACATTAGTATCTTGCATCTTGTAATTTGAGAAGAGACTACAATCTTGGTCTCGACTCATGGCCATATTCGTCAGATAAAACGTTTATCAGAGAGTAGGATGTCTTTCCAAGCCTCATAAAACATCCAGGTTATGCCAGAGGATGGCATGACTTTTAAACAGCTTGCACCCCATCCTCTGTAAAGGCCCATTAAACCCTCCTCATGAATGACTTCAGAAAGTGCTCCAGCCATGTGGGGTGGACACTTACCTTGCAGAGCTCCCACCATCAGCCGCTTTCTAGCAACCTCCAGTGGAAAGCTGATGGTGCTAGCAGTTAGACCTGGCCAAGTAAATGGAACACCAATTAGCTGGGATGATATTAAAATAATGACAACCACCGTACAAGAACCATGCTCAACCAATGAGGGACAGTGCTAAAACTTTGTACTTGCAATTTCATACACCATATGATAGAAGAAATTAAACATATCTGATTGTGTGGTACATTGGACCCCAACAGACTTTGATTCATATGGAAATTCAGCTCTCCCTCTTATACAAAAATGAATACAACAGTTTAAGCAATTCTTTTGGTTCTCCTTCTGGAACAAACGATGATCAAATAGAGATAGCAGATAAAAGATAATCACAATTTCATAAAATTCTCCGGCATGCATGTCTGAAAATCTGATAAAGGAGAGGTGAAATGTATCCATGGTTACAGGAAACTGGAGTATAAAAAAGCAAACTCCTCTATCCTACTTAAGTCAAAATAAATAACATTTTGAAGCGTAATCCATGGTCAGTGGGTGGAAGAAAAAGGGGAAACCTTACAGTTCATCAATTGAGATGAGTGACACTTCATTGGATGTTATTTAAGAAACCAAAAATTCTTTGCAAGAACTAGAGGAACTAAGCCAAGTTCTCACCTGCAAGAGCTCCAAGGACAAGCATCTCTGGACGGTTTAGTGTCTTCTTATTCTTTGATTTGCAGTAAGAAGTTTTAATTGTATCATACATGAAATAGTAACATGTACTGTATGGGAGCATGCCGATCAGTGTAGGCGAAATACCGGAATAAAAAGCGCCAATTCCGCCATCCTTGTAAATCTTGCTGATTGCAATGCTCAAATTAGGGTACACATCGCGACTTATAGTCAACCGATCCTGCAGAAAGTTAGAGGGAATTCTTAAGTTTCAGAGCAGAGTAACAAATAAGAGGTACTCATGCGATAGCAAATCCATAAAGTGGAAGAAACAACAGGACAGTATGACTGGGTGAAGAGTTAATGCCACAATTTGTCGCAGAAGAAATACAAACTGATTCCTTTCTAAAGGCGTGTGCGAATACCTTCAACACTTCAAGAGGATGGCAAACAAGAGTGCTAGCAACTCCAGCAGCTGCACCAGCCACAGCAACAGGAGAAATCCAGGAGAGAGAAAAGTTCAAACTGAGAGGACCAATTTGCACTTTCGGGAATTCATTCTCACTCCATTTCTCTTGTGCTGATGTCATAGTTCGCTTCACACACTCAAATGTTCCAAGCTCAATCGCCTGGGTAGGGATTATACGGAGCATATTGATTCCATTGCCAGCCCACAGACCTTGCCAACCCTGTTGCTCAATTACCTCAAGGAAACTACCAGAAATATTTTTGGATCCAACACCAACCACCATTCTCGTCCTGCATATTTAAGAAGCTGTGGATCAGCAACATGCAATAATTAAGGTAGCTGTAACATAATAGGCAACTACCGTGAGAAATTCAAATGACTGAATCTGTTAACAAAAAAAAAATTCTAATCCTAAAAAATTTAATGCGAATGAGGAAATCTCAAGAACCATTTATCTTCAATATTTACGAAGCATGTTGGTTGGCTTATAGATAATTCTTCCTATTTAGAACTAAAACATTTAAATGCCAGCAACTATGAATTAGTAATCATATCTTCACTACATTTGAAGCAATATGATTAATAAACATCTGAGCAAGGAAATAAAATTAAGAAAATTGATAGAAACGAAAACCTTTAATGAACTGACTAAATACTAAGAAAAACCAAAGACAAACCAAACCTGATAGTCTCAAGAGGAGCAAGAACAGCTTTAGTCATCGCCCCCGCCAAAGCCCCACTAAGAAACTCCCCGGCTTCTCTGGTCTTCAAGACATCCTGAATTACAGGAAAGTACGTTTTTCTGTTACCAACAACAACAGACATGTTTCACTCATTGACAATGACCTAATGTATTACTAAAGCTAGAACAACCAATATTAAGGCTTTTCACTAATTGAGCGCCAACATTTTCAAGCCTTCCAACAAGACTACCAATCATATACAGCTTACTTGCAGTGCACTTTCCATTTCTGTGGCCAAGGAATTTGATATAAAATTATCAAAAGGGAAAGAAAAAAACTTTTTCCTTCTATAACAATAAAAAGAAGGAACAGATTTTACCTCAATTTACCTTACTTTTCCTAGCAATTAAACAAAAAAGGCAAGGTAAAGGTCAAAGAACAAAATATGAAGTAGCAGTTAAATGATCCACAAATGAAAGCAACGAAATTGATTGTTAAAACATCAACAGACAATAATGAACATGGATAACAAGAGATAACAATATAAGAAATCTCTTCTTTTTCCTCAACATATTTATAAATATATACCCAAATCTTTCGATTTTCAATACAAGAATCCTGAATACATCTCCAAATTGGGACTTTCAGAAACGAACTAAAAAAATTTCCAAATAGAAAACGGTTGTCTTGCGAGACTTAAAAGAGATAGAATAGTTTTCAGCTTTGAGTCTTCTCCAGAAACTGTTTTTGTTCTTGCCAACCAAACAGCACACAGTCATGAAAGTTCTCTTACAAAATCCCATAGAAAGTAAAAATAACTCCCTTCCATGGCAAGTACATGACATAAAATAGGCCCAGATATCAATAGTTCCATTCCTCAACAAATTTCAATACTTCCAAACATGAGTTCTCTTTCCCATCAAACATGAACCAAAAACACTCCTTTCTTTCCCTTCTCCTTCCGTTGCCCAGCAACCAAACATCATCAAAACAAACCCAAAAGTAAAAAAAATAATATAAAAAACAAACTCACTTGAACAGCAGCCCTGAAATCAGGAAGCTGAAATCGAAGCTCTAAAGGAGGAGAAACCTCTTTCTCAATCTCAATCTCTTTAGGCAGCATCACTATTCCGGTGTAGATGTCGCCAAAAGCCCCAGCTCTGTATTTCTTATTCTGCGTTTGAGTTTCAAAATCCATTATACTTTTCTTCTCAAAAACAGAACTTTTTAACATTATACTGTAAAACTAAAAGAACCCATTTTTATATAAAGAGAGAGGGAGTTGAGAATTGACTTACCTGAGAAGAGGATTTTTGGGACATGGACAAAATGTTGAAAGAGAGAGAGAGATTCTTTTGCAAAAAAAATAAAAATTAATTTTCTTTTTTTTTTCCTTGGGCTTTAATATATATAGGAGTTAGAGTTTGATTAGGGTTTTGGTTTGGTTTTTGAAGTGCTAAAATTAGGCGCTTTTTTTATGCGTTGCTGTCTGAGACCCAGCCATCGTATACCAGATAATATACTTAATTTGGAAATTGTATACTAATATTTGCATTCTTGAACTTTAACAAAATAATAAGTGAAGATATATGTTTTTAATTTTAACAATTTTAGTCCATATCTTTTGTCCTTTTACCACCTTTAAACGACATATCACTATCTATCACAGGGATCATATTGTTAAAATTTAAACATTCATCTGTTAATTTATTATATGCTTATATGATATGCATATTTGAGCTACATTAAAAATGGTCTTATCTATAAGCAAAACTCTCCTAAACAAAAATTGGTAGATTTTTTTAATAAGGAAATATATTTTTCAAAAATACTTATAATTAACAGATTATTATCATTTTACATAAATTTAATACGGTAATTATTTTTATACCATATAAAATATGTGTAATAGATTACATACTTAATTTATACATATAATATCATCAACATATACATATTTGACTGTATATTAAACTGTCTTATCATTGAATTATTGAATTTTATTGGCGATTTTCAAAATTAGAAAAACATTTATCTCTAATTTCATCCAAAAAGAAATAGAGTTGTATAAGATAAATTATCTCAAATAGGAAAATTGAAAGATAGTTTTGGTATTTTTAAACATAACTTAATTAGTTGAAATATATATTCATATATTTGTGGTAGTAATTAGTTCAATGGGTTTGGGATTCAAAATTTCATTGAAATGTTGTAAATTACTTTAATGAACTGCTAAATTTTTTTCTATTATATTTAAATTAGTATTTTGTAAAATAAACACTTTAAAGAAAAACTTTAAAACAGTGCTCTTGTTCCATAAATTGTTGAATGGATAACTATTAAAATGCGACAATGTTTATACGAAATTTTGAGTAAAAATTAACCGATTACTCCTAAAGTGTCATCTACTTTGAGCGAAAAATGACTAATTATTCTTAATGTACTAACTATTTTGAACAAAAAATGACTAATTATTCTTAATATACTAACTATTTAATTAATCTACGATCGTGATGAAACGAAAATAAATTTTAGGTAGTTCACATGTTTTCTCCTTCTTATTATATGACTGTTTAATCTTGTTTATACTATTAAGTCTTAAATTTGTTTAGATAATTTTAAATAATGTTAGACATGTGATAGAATGTGATCGGTTTGATAAAAAATCAAACTCTTATATGTCTTTTGCATTTTTTCATATATATATAATAAAAATAAATTATTTTATAAAAATACTTGAATAATAACTTTTTTTTTATCTCTAAACTTTGTTAAATAACAAGTCAGATATTTTTTTGTTCGTTTTAACAATTTAGTGTACTTACTTTTAAACCCAGACGGCCGCACTCGGTAACATACACCAACACCAATCAATGGACTAAACTGTTATGACTAAGAAAATAATGTTGTGCTTAGTTATTTAGCTAAAGTTTAGGGACATTATTTTACCAAAAATAATTATATAATTCTTTTCTGTGAAAAAAAGTAAAACAGTTTCCAGCAGTTTGGTCTGGTACGAGGGACTGGAGGTGGTACATAACGTGATTATGGTATGAAACATATTGAAATTTTATAAAATATATAATTAATTTCAACTCGCCCCTTGATTTATTAATATACACAAGAAAATCTCTCAACCTTTTGTAAGTAATCAACACATCCCCGTACCATTCCTTGTATTGTTAAAATTAATTGATTCAATCTAAGATTATAATTACGCTTTGTTGGTATATAATTTTTTAAATAAAATTTTTTAAAATAAATATTTTACAACTAAAATTTAATACGTAGAGTTTTTTATAAAAATTTATTAACTATTTAGCTGTCACAAATAATCTTTAAGAACAATGATATAATTACTTTATTAAACAAACTTTTAAAACTATATTATAAAGAAATAAACTAAAATCTTTAAAATAAAATAAAGTTATTTTTGATAATTTAATTTATAAAAAATTTTAAAAAGTTCTATAGTTAAAAATCTAAAATTTGGGCTTTGTTCAGTAAAAATAATAGTTTTTTTAATTTCCAAAATTTATCTCCAAAACCAACGAAATGACACTAAGAAATTAAAAAGAATCTTTAATATTAAAAAGGTCATTTAACTAATAAAAAAGTCAAACCAAACAAATACTATACAATATCAAAATAATAAAAAAAATAAAAAATAATTATATTTTTCTTAATATTTTCTCTTTTTTTCCTTAAAGATTATTTTTTCTTTTTTTCCTTAATTATCTAAGAAAAAAAACTTATTGAACTAGAAATAACAAAGACAAATATAATTTGACAAATGATATAATAGAATCAACAAATCAATTACAGATCCAAATAAATTAGACCAAATTTAATTTTAAATAAGATTTATACAAAACAAAATCTTACTATTCCTTATTCACGGTCGTGTTAAGAATTGAATCAATTGAATCTCCATAACCTAAACAAAATAATGAAGAGAAATCAAATTACTAGTGAAAAATAGACCATAATTTAGAGTGTTCACCGAAAGAGAGAAAAATGGATTTATGAAGAGAGGAGAAGTTGAGAAAGTTGAGAGAATGTGCACATTTTAAAATGCTACAAAGATGTTAGATTATTGTAGACTTTTGTACATATTTTTATCAGAGATTGATATTTTCAGGTTTGAAGTTTCATTGTTTTCAAATATACAAATTGATAAAATATTTTTGTTTTATTAGATAGTAAAATAACATTAAAATCTTATGACATTTATGTTTACGGATTTGTAAATACTTTACTTTTATTTAAAACATAAAATAACATTAAATTCTCATAACATTTACGTTTTTGTCATTAAAGCTAACAATCAATTGACAAAATATAATATATTTATTTAAAATATATTAATAAAATAAATAACATTATTTTCTAACAAATTAATGATATAACTTTTATTTATAATTTATTTTAATTATTTTCTAATGTATAATTGATATTGAATTGTTAATATATTATAAAATTAATAAATTTATCATTATTATATGATAAATTTATTTGATTTTAGTTTAAAGTTTAAAAATAATTTTTTTAATTAACTACCATTAAATAGAGATATAATTATTATTTTTAATAAATTAGAATCCTAATAAATATTTTTAAAATTATTAAAATTAATTAATTTAATGCACCAAATATTATAAACACGTAAATCCTTTCTTTATTTTATATTTATATTTTGAGTTATAATTAAAATATCATTTACATCCCTCTATTTACTTCTATTTATAATCCGAGCTAGACATTTTAACAAATTGTTAGTGTGGGTCAATAATAGAAATTGAATCTCAAAAAAGCATAGTCAAAAACCCTCCAAGTTGACCGCTAAGTAGGTCCAATTTTTTTTAAAACAATTTCTTTTTGCTTTTGAATGAATCAAAATTCAAAATTCCTTAGAAAACACAACTTAAATCTAGAGCATTGACCAAGAGTCGTAGTCATTGGGCCAAAAGCCACGTGCCATGTAGTGCACCCATTCTTTTTGAAAATACTTTTCTTTTCTTTCCTTTTGAAAATACTTTCAATCTTTTTGGGACCATTTTGGAGAAGACGTTTGAAGTTAGATGCCACTTGGAGAAAGAATCATCAAATAAAAACAAAACTATAACTCCAATTATTATCAATTTTTTATCATATTGGGTTTTCTTTGGCTAAAACGAAAACATTGAAAATGCACAAGCATTAGTTTTGTGAACCAAATTGACTCTTGAAAAAGTCACATTTAAAATGTTTTATGTCGTAAAATTTGAGGACTCATTAGTGGGACTGAACTGTTGTAAATGAGATATTTTCTTTTAAGAAATAAACAAATAAATATATTTATATTAATTTTTAGGATTATTCAAGTGATATGGAATACACTTAATAGTCTTAAACTATTCCTAATTTAAGTAATAACAGAAGTTAAAATTTTATATTTTGTGGATAAGATTTCTTACTGTTATCTAAAAATTTTATTTTTAAATATCTTTTTATATTGTAACCCATTTTTGTTATCGGTTTTCAAGGACATGATATGCGTAAAATTTGTTAATATAAATTGTATTTACATTCATAATAAAATTTTATCAAATAAATGTATGTATAACTAATTGAGTATACTAAAGATTTTTTAATTTATTTTAATTATTTATTATTCTTACTTATTTGTTTTTTCTTCTAATTCTTTTAATATCTAATTGTTTTTAGGTGATATTTTTGTCACCTCTTCAAATTTCTTATAAAACCCTTTTATTAAAAATACCTTTTAAAAAATTTAAAAGTTATATTTTTAATAATACTCACAAAAATAACAAGATAGCCCCATAGATATTTTTACATTTCTTTTTATATCTTCAATAAATCTCATGATCTTTTAAACGATTTCTCTATCTTTAGGTTTGATTTTTGCACTTTTTTATTTTTTTGTTGTCCAACTTGTTAAAAGAAGTATGTTACTTTAATTTTTTTTTTTTTGCTGTTTGATATATTCTTAATTCCTAAGAATTAATTGCTCCATTAATTAATTAATATACTACTAGAATATTACATATTTAAGACAATTAAAAAACGTTTTAAAAATATTTTAGAACGTTTTACAAACCGTCCTCTTTTAATGTGTCTTAAAATGTCAAAAATTGTCCTTTTTATGATAAGAAGAATGTTTTTACCTATTTATAAACTTTTAAGAAGACAATTTTTAATAGTACTTCAATTTATAAGAAGACAGTTTTTAATAGTATTTGAATTTATAAGAAGATATTACCTTGTAACAATTTTCTGTTAAGTAACTTGGCATACATGTAATTTGATATTCTTAAACAACATATATCAAATTATTTTGAAAGAAATACATCATTAATTAAATAAGGATTTGACACAAATGAGTTTTAGATTTTCAATCAAATTGTGTTATATGTGTTTTATATAATATTAACAATTATTACTAATAAAATTAATTGAAGTTTTTTCTAAATTAGAACATGACTTTCATAAAAATAGACTAGTTATATATATATATATATATATATATATATGTATGTATGTATGTATATGTATGTATGTATGTATGTATATATATGTATGTATGTATGTATGTATGTATGTATGTATATGTATCAATCACATAAGAAATATTTTGATTAACAAAAGTTGTAAGCTAAATTTATCACAATTTATACAACAATATAAAGAGTCTAGTTTCATAAACAATTATTACAATAAAACTTTCAACACACAATTCTTAAATCCAATTTACAATTTACAATTGATTGGATCCAACTTCGAAATAATTATATCAAGTAAAGACCTCTTTATTTTATTTGAAGCAACTTCCTACAAAAAAATTATAAAATTAAAAATAAAATAGGAATTAAAACATATGGTAATTGAAAACAAAAGTAGAATCAATATTTGAAGTTAATAAAATACTTACTTATAAAAAACAAGAATAAAATTGAGAATTTTATTCCTTCTTATAAACATATTTGTCATGTGAAACTACAAATATATAACTAACTTTAGTTATAATAACTTTAGATACAATAAGAATAAATTAAGAATTTTTATAATAACTAAAGTATATAAATACAAATTAATATTACCATCAATATTAAAAATTAAAAATTTCAGAAGTAGTAGCACAAGTAGTAATATCAAAATAATAAAATAATAAAACCATAATTGAGCAGCACTATCCTTGCAATCCATTAGTTATTTTGATAGTCTGCAATATAATTGAATCACAAAAACACATAGTTAGATTTTTTCATAATTTTATATATTAAAAGAAAAATGAAAGTAAAAGTAAAATGATGAAGATTGAATAGATTTTTATAACAACTTAATTTAGAAAATTAATCAATAATTTTTAGCATATAAATCTTGAAATCAATTGACAAGCATTTGAGCTATGAAAGAAAAATCAAATTATATAAAATGTTAACATGTATGTACATCTTGTCATGATGCAATGATAATTAACTATACTTGCAAATTAAAAATCTCAATTTTCCCTTTCAATAATATTTAATAGAAGCAAAAAATAAACTTCAAAGGAGAAGGTATATCTCTGACAATGAAATAAACATTAATTTATTAGCTAGTATAAGGATGTGAATTGTGAATCATTCAAAATTACAATAATATTCGCGTATTACACAAGGTAATATGCAAATACTTCTTCCATAATTTTTGGTCTATTAATTATATACACAACTTAATTAATTAATTTTAGAAAATTAAATAATAGAAACTAGTTGTTCAAAATAATAGAAACTAGTTCTAATTTAATTAATTAATTTCTCAAACTTCAATCCATGCTCAATCTCAAAGGATTTTAAAAAGAAAAATAGTTTTATTACCACATTAATATATAAAAAGATTAATAGAAAATTAAAAAAGAAAAAGAAACCTTAACACCTCACCTGATTTCCGACGGCCTAGTGATAGTTGTGTTGTGCTAATGGCTAAGAAACGTTTCTTGAGTGCAAACAACAACTTATATTGGTGGAGTGAAATAGACTACCGATTTCTTATGGCAAAGAATTTTGGGTGGTGGAGTGAAGTAGGCTACTGGCAGTAGAATAAAGTAGGTTTCGTGATTTATAGCTATATATATATATATATATATATATATATGATATAGCAGACTCTGTAGAAAACGATGTCGTTTAATCACTATATTATAGCATATCATTGCACTAAACACTGTCGTTTATCATTTAGTAAATGACGTCGTTTTATTGATATTGTTTAAAACAATTTTCTTTTTAGTAGAACCAAAGTCATTTTTATTGAAACCATCCTCTAACATTTTTATACATTAATTTTTATTTTTTTAATAACATATTTTTTAAATTAATTTTTGTTTAAATTTAGATTGATTTGTATATAGGAATAACTCTTGTCTTCTCTTCTATCTTTATCTTTGAGAAAAAGAATATATATATTTTTAGTTTGGCAAATATGAACATGGAAAACTACATTATAAATTCATTAATTTAATAATTGAATTTTCTTTTCATGCAAAAAATGTGAAGGGTGTGTTATGTTCAAATTTTGATATTTTCAATTTTTATTCTTAAGTCTAATGAAATAAAATATGTTCGTCCAATGTGTAACAGGAAAAATTAAGTTTTATAATTGCCTGACTTTATAAAGGGAATTTGAGGAGTATTTTGGTAAGTACACCAATTTCCATGAGGGAACAAATTCTATAGTCCATATACTTTTTTTATCAAATTAAGATTTACACAAACCTTAGAAAAAGTATGTGAACTTTTTCCAAAGTAAAATTATAATTATTTTAAGTTTGAAAAAAATTATAATTTGATTTTTTTGAAATGTGTCAATAAACAAAGTTCTTATGCACCATAACTGAGAATCATTGTTTATTAAATTTTACCTACTTACCTTTTTGTAAATATCGTAAAATTATTCTTATCTATTCATTTTATCAAATAATTTTATTTGGATCATGTCATTTTGCTTCAAAATTTGCATTCTTCTTTGCATTTCCCTTTCTTATTTGACATTACAGTCTTCTGTTTTAAAAGCTGCATCTCATTCTCTACATTTCTCTCTTTCAATTAACAGCAACAATACACACAAACACACAGGCACACACATTTATATAATTGATTTTTTCTTGATGGTTTTTGTATTTATATATTTTGTTAAATACAATCTTACTAACTATATTAATTACTTGCATGTTCTACTAAGTCGAAGTATTAATATGTTTTACATTTTACTTGCTATATTAAAATGTTATACATGTTTTACATTGAAATATTGAAGTTTGATGTCGTGGGACTATCATTATAGCTTATTGCCTCTTTCCATTTTATCAAACATGTGATGTAATCATATTTTTCTTGGTTCAAAAACTACATCTCTTTCTTTTCCAATTGATAGCAACATGCATGTACGTGTGTGTGTGTATGTATATATATGTATGTATGTATGTATATATGTATGTATGTATGTATATAATCTTGGTGGGTTTCATATTTATGTAATTTTTTAAATATATTTTACTTACTATGTTAATCACTTGCATATTGAAAGATTCGTTCGTAGTATGTTGCCAATTTTAGTTAGTTAATTAATTAATTAATTAATATCAATTAATTCTACAATTAATCTAATCAATAATCCACAAATAAAATAATAAAACACTTAATTTTAACATGGTTTGGATTTCTCAATCTTACATCCATGAGGTCACGCTTAGAAAAAAATAATTCACTAAGAAATAAGATAATACAAACACTAATAGACTTATACAAACCAAAGACTCCCTCTTTATTATTGCCACTATGTAGGATCTTCTTATATGGCGCTGTTTTGTGAGATCCTTTCGTTTCTTATGTCGTCGAACTCCCTTCAATGAACATAGCTTCTTTTCCCGAAGAAATTTAAGTTTTTCTTTCGAATAACACAAGTATGTCTTCACAACATTTATTTAAATCCTTAAGTATTAAAAAAGATAAACAACTTACAAAATAAAAATTATGCTCATGATAGAGCTCTCTTTGGACTAGCTTTTTACATTATAGGCTTTAACAAATTTTGAAAAATAATTTTTATTTATACGAAAACATAAACTCTATTTCAAAACGAATTTTTGTTTCCTTATTTCTTAAGGAAATAAATCTCATAAATCATGAAGCATTCTTATTTTGCTAAACTACTTGTTTTCAAAAGACGCTCTTTCCTTTGAGTTGTAGAATAGAGAATCTATATTTCCTAGTTAAACTTTAAGAATCAACTAATTCTAAAATAATAAAAAAACTAACATACATGTAGTTCAATTAAAACAATAACAATTTTCAGAATTAAAATTTTTTTAAATAAATTTAATTACCATATAATCCAATAAAAGTCCTAACGCATATTATATTCACTATCAAAGTATTTAAATGTTATACATGCATTATATTTATTGTATTAATCACCATTAATGCTTTTCATTTTTTTTTTGTAGTGAATATATAATGGATATTAGGAAAGATAATAATGAAGAGGACATCGAACAATCTCAAGAGAGTTCTTTCACAAGAGCAACAAAAGGTAGACGACCAGTAAATCACACTCAGTAGTAAGAGCCAACTAGTGGATGAGAATTAGAAATTATTGGTGAGCTAAGTTGGACTAATAGTTAGATCAATAATTTTTATTACATATGAGACGTCGATTAAAGTGCCATGGGAATTGAAAGACAAAATATGAGAATCTATATTGCTAAGATTAATTTATTATTACTTACATGTTTAGAAGTTTTTTGTTAATTTTTTATTTGTATATTTTTTTTGTTAATTTACTAAAATCTATTTTTTTTATTTTTTAGGATGTATTTGATGTTGACAATTTTTGTGAAAAAAATGCTTTTACAATTAATTGGAGTTAAATGTAAGTCTTTCAAAAGTTATCTTACTAAGAAATTCATGAGGTTTTACAGCTAGCACAAAGAAAGCCAAGAAAGAAAACAATGCATTAGAAGTGTACAAATTTTTTGAGTAATCACAATGCAAATTATTTTTGAAGTCGAGAAATTCAAATGAATTTATTATAGGTATATGTTAATTAAATAATTATTTTATTTGAATTAATTTTACTTTAAATATACTTACCTTTATTATTTTAAAGGCAACCATGTTAAAAAAGAGAGACAATCCCATAATAAATATCCATGTTGGCTCTCGCACTTAGGATATGCTAATTTTGAAGAAGGATTGATAAATATATTATTAATTATAATTTTGTAATAAACTTAATTATTAACTACTACTAAAATTGTAGCAAAAGAAATATGGATCCGAATAAGAAATTGAAGAGTTGCAAAATTAAATATACTTATGGAAGCTTGCATGTCAAAATACACAAGAATACACAAGAAGAATACAATGGTTAAGACTTGCAAAATTGCATTAATAAAATTGTACATTTAATTCTGTGAACTTTTGTTGTTATTGTTTGATTTGTAGATAAGAATTAAAAAGTTCATTACAATATTTTATTTGCATTGATTATAGTAAATTGATCATTTACATATATAAGTGCATTAAATATAGGCCATATGAAAATAATCTAGTGTTTGTATATCATGTTTTGAGGACTTTGTACTAATTTGTTATTATGTAAAATAATATAGGAAGAGCTTCATGATCAAGCTACCGAAGGTAGTTTATCCACTAGTGGCTACGATGATATTTTTAGGAAAAGCTTTAAATAAGCCTCAATGTCTAGGAAGAGTTATTGGAGTTGCATAGTTTGTTACTCCAAGTAAATATTTTCATATGCCAAGACAATGTCGTCATGATGGACATAAGACAAAATGAAAACGATCCAAGACAAATGGATAAGTTAGAAGCTTTAGTGAATGTGCCAACAACAAAAGTTTCATCCCCACAATTTGAGCATATTAGTTGTGATTTTTCTATGAAAAACGTAAGTTCAATTATTAAATATTTTTTATGTTGGTTACATTAAAGTTGTCTTTGAACATAAATATCTACTGGGCATTAACTCACCCCTACTTTTCAAGTTTAGACACTACTGAAGATTTTGTATGTAGAAGAGAAAGGATACTCCAGAACAAGGGTTTATTACTCTTAGAACTATGTGTATATATATGAGAGTTCGTAAAGTATGGTTTTTTGTATTTTCTGTGTTTGTATATGAATTTTAGAAACCTAGAATCGGTTATGTTTGTTAGGTAATGAAATAATGTAGTTGGTGTTAAATTGTATCGAGAATACTTAGAATGAAATTTTAAAGTTTGCGAGTTTATATATATTTGTTAGTGAGTAAATTCAGCCAAAATATTTTATAAAATTAGGAATGTTTTAGACTGAAGTTAGAGTATTAATTTTCTAAGAAAAAGGGTTTGTTTTGGAAGTTTGATTTGGAAGTTTGAATATTTTTCGTAGTACCCTAGTTCGACACCACTTTCGTAATGCCAGATTCGGGGTGTTACACAACCCTTGCACCAATGAATAAGAACCTCGTAGTTCCTTTTCCGAAGTCGACAATCTAGAATTGCTTGAGAAAAAAATGTCAAGGAATCATCTTGTGCAATATATATTAATGTTTGTAATACCATTTGTCCATCACCAATTTTCTTTTTGAGTTGGAAAAAGTGAAGAACATGGTGAAGCTTGAAGTAGAAGGTAATTTCAGCTTGTAAGCAACCTAACAAAAATATTTATTTAGTAAATAAAGGTAGTAATATAGTCGCATTGCCACTGGTCCATGACCTAGAAGAAGCGGAATGCATTGATCATGATTTCGTGAAAGTGGAAGTCTTACACGTTCAATCAAGACTTTTTTATATTCCTAACAAAAAGTGAAAATCTACATCTACATCATTTACACCCTAATAAGCTTCAATTTTGAAGAGTTTTAGGCAATTATGGCATGGATTGTACTTGTTATTGCAATGAAAGCATAATCCTTTTTTTCTCCATTCAACTGAGTCGTTTGGCATTATTCACTTAACTATTGACGTAGGTGCAAGCTTGTGCTCTTGGATTCCAAAAGTCATTTGCGTAGGAAACAAAGGTTAAAAAGTTTGAGTCGATGGTTCATTTGTGCATTATCACGAGCTTTGTATAACTTGGCTAGTCTAATTGTCATGTTAAGTATTGTGGGTCTATTTGCTTGTACATTTGTCTGAATACTATCTTTCAATCTAGCCAGAAAACAACTTACCTTTTTCTCTTGCGCTAAACAACTGATCTTTACTAACAATATTTCAAAATTGCTTTGGAAATGGTCGACTTAGATTTTTCTAGAGAGATTAGCTATTGCTGCTATTATACTTGAAAAAAGACTTAGGAAAAGCATAGAATACAAATTATGAGTTCACGGTATGTGGAGGAGCAAGCTAGTCTTAGTACAAATGGAAAGGTTATTGTGTTACCGTGAAGAAAAATCATATTAATAGTAAATAGACTGACTCGTGGCAGTATTCAATACAACTGATTGCGATTTGACGAATTCAAGGCTGCAGACAAGGTGATTTCAGAGGTTAAAAATATTTAGTTTAAAACTAGTGAATGCAGAAAAAGACAATAAGATGCTAGGGAGGACTTTGGAACAAATTTAGATGCTAAAAAAAATAGCCTGAGAATAAGCAAAGGTTCTTGTGTTGCCATGAAGAAGAAGACACTCTTCAAGAACGTGCTTTTAGTCTAATGTATGTTAGACCTTGATGATGTGATTTGATCTCCTAATTTTCTAATGCGATCCTCCTTTTGAATGTGAAATCATAAGTTTATATAGTGTGTGATATGGAATTACTATAAGACAAGACTTAGCTCATGCAATCATATGTTAATGCAAATCAACTTCTTTAAGACAAGACTTTTATCTAACATTAAAAATAGTATAATTTAATCTTAGTTAAAAAAGTTGTTAAACATCCTAATTAGAACAAAATATTTTTTGTAATTAACCTTAAGTTAATTGAAATAAGATTTTGGACTTTGAAAAAAAGGTTTTTTTTAAGCTTTTATGTTTCTTATACATTAGTCTAACCATATAATAGATCTTTTGGATCTAAATACTCTCAAGTGGAGTAGGTTTAGGACATTATATTGATATGGGCTAAACTTTGGCCTATTTTTACTTTCCACATCACAGTTCATAATTTAAACCCCAAAAAGTGGCTCGGGTCCACTTGTGCTTTTTGTGTACATTACGTGGTAAAATGATGTAATTTTGGCTTAGGCTTGGGCTTAGGTTCATGATTAATTTTCATGTATTTCACAATATTTGAACATAAACTATATATATATATATATATGGGGGGCAGGATCAATGGCCTTTTTTTTTTACACAAAATCTTACATCAAAATATAAGCTGTTAGATCTATGAATATCCAATGGTTGAGATTGCATCTGACAGTGCATTAATTATGAATGTATTAATTATGCATTAAATATATGGTCAGATGCAATCTCAACTGTTGGATGTGCGTAAATCCAACGGCTTGTATTTGATGTAAGATTTTGTGTAAAAAAAAAAGGGCCATTGAACCTGCCCCATATATATATATGTATCTTGGTGTATGTATTTATATATTAAGAAATAAAAAAAGTTAAGAACAATTTTAGAATTACTATGAAATAAATTTATTAATATTCAAATATGACTATCGAATTTTCAATGTTAAATTAAAAATAAATAAGTTACAATTTCATTAGTTTAGCCTCTTACCATTAAAGTAATATACCAAAGTAATCTTATAGTGAGAATAGAGAAAATGCTCGATACTCTTCTCATGCCTCGCCTAATTGCTCAATATCCCTTATTGTTTCAAAAATATTAATGTGAACAAAGCTGTGCAATCATGCATACAAGAGAAGGAACTCTCACGAGAGCTGAAGGGACTCAAGGACAACATTCACATAATCTAACAATCTTTTCAAGTGGGCAAAAATTACAAGAGATGGGCTGAATACATGACAAAAATTCAAGTGGGCTGCAAGAAGAATAAAATAGCCATGCGCTTTTAAATAATCTTTATGCCTCATGGATCATTTGAGCTTTTGAAGATTTTCTTGTTTTATATAGAGTAAGTTTCTTTGTTTGTTTAGAATTGTTATTTTTTTAGGTTTCCTTATTAGATTAAAATTGTTATTAAAATTTTCTTATTAGATTAGGATTGTTATTAAAGTTTCCTTATTATTAGGATTGTTATTTAGGTTCTCTTATAGGATTAAGATTATAGTCTTATTTTTCAACTTAAGTTAGGATTTCTGTTCCTACTTAATTTTAGACACCCTTTTTATTTAGGATTATGATGTTTACATACCTATATAAAGGCTAAAAGTATGTAAAATAAATTTCATCATATCATTAATAATATTGAGATATTTTCAACAAACTTAGTTTTGCTTTTTTGTGTTCTTAGTAAAATACAATATCTTGACTTATCAAGGGAGTGATCAACCTTTGTGCATCTTCAAGATTGAAATTTTAAGGATTTAGTTTCCTCAGGTTCTAATCTGATCATCTACAACTTGTTTTCTAGTTTCTTGGGTGTGCATAACAATTGATTCAACAGTTCCTATGACAGGTTGTTTAGTAGGTTCTTATCATTTGGTATCAGAACTTTTGGCACTAGAAACAAGTAACGGGTCAAGGCATAAAAACTTGCATTTTGAAAATCTTGGGGTTCCGTATCACATTTGGTATCGGGTTTCTATCACATTGTTGGCAAAGTTTAATATCATGTTGATAACTGGGTTTTGTCATATTGTTGGCAAGGTTCAATATCACGTTTGGTATTGGATTTTGTTACATTGTTGACGAGGTTCATATTAGTTTGTATCAGAGCTTTGGTTCCAAGGCAAGTTTGATTTATCTTTTAATTGCTTTATTCCTTATTTCTTGATTAAAAATTCTGAAAAAAAAAGTAAAAAAAATAATTATGGCCGAATTTTTCTACGTTTTTCTTGTTTGATTTTTGCTGAACTAGATTTTAGGAGAAATCTTCATCAAGAAAGGGAGAATGATGTGAATAAAGTTGTGCAATCATGCACACAAAAGATGGAACTCCCACGAGAGCTTAGAGGGACACAGAGGCAACATTCACATGATCTAACAATCTTTTCAAGAGGGCAAAACTTACAAGAGATGGGCTAAATACATGACAAAAATTCAAGTAGGCTACAAGAAGAAGAATAAAATAGCCCTGCGTTATTAAATCCTCGTGCCACATGGATAATTTCGGCTTTTGAAGATTCCTTATTCTATATGCAAGAAAGCAAAGCTAAGCTTGCTGAAAATATCTCAATATTATTAATGATATGATGAAATTCATTTTATATACTTTTAGCCTTTATATAGACATGTAAACATCATAATCCTAAATAAAAAGAGTGTCTAAAATTAAGTAGGAATAGAAATCCTAACTTAAGTTGAAAAATAAGATTATAATCTTAATCCTATAAGGGAACATAAATAACAATCCTAATCTAATAAGAAAATTTTAATAACAATCCTAATCTAATAAGGAAACCTAAAAAATAACAATCCTAAAAAAATAAAGAAACTTATTCCATATAAAATAAGGAATCTTCAAAAACTCAAATTATCCATGCGACACGAGGATTTAGTAACATAGAGCTATTTTATTCTTCTTCTTGCAGCCCACTTGAATTTTTGTCATGTAGTCAGCCCATCTCTTGTAATTTTTGCCCACTTGAAAGAATTGTTGGATCATGTTAATGCTGCCCTTGTATCCCTCTAAGCTCTCGTGGGAGTTTCCTTTTTTGTGTACATGATTGCGCAACTTTGTTCACATCAAATATCCCTTTATATCCTATCATTACCTAACTTAATTGAAACTAGTAATTTTGCGGTGTTGTTATTAAAAAATACCACTTGATAGCTATTTGATGGAATAAATTTTCACATGACCCAAAGTAGCAATATACCGATCCTACTTGAAAACCATTTTAGGTTTGATGAACAAGATAATTAATACATACATACACATATATACTGCATACATGCTTGTGAAATTACAAAATTGAAGTCGTAAGATAATGAAATTAATTGCCAAATCTTTCAAAATCCATAATCCTATAAAAAGTACTCGTTGTTTCTTCAATAATCATAAGCTACATTATATAAAGTAGCAAACACTTCCAAACAAATCCTTAAAGAAGACAAGCAAAAGAAAAAAAAAATCAATCCATAAATATTCTAAAGTAGTCTAGCAACTACTAAATTAATAAACCAATATTATACACTATTACAATACAAATTTTCTTTTGGACTATAAATTAGAAACAAATGTAGATAAAATAAAAGCTAACACTTCAGGGGGTTAACACCTTCCAGACAACTTCCAAGTTGGTAAAAATTAATTGCACACTTTATTCCTTAGCCTCGTGGCTCTTTAAATATAATAAAAATTTACCAAACATCTAAGAAAAAAGAAACTGCCACTAGAATTGAGATCAAGATCTAGCCGTGATCTTTTCTGTCGTTAGCTTTCATGGATCTTGAGATGGATGAGATTCATTTTTAATAAATTAAATTAATTAAGTATTTTAATCTACCCAAAGACATTGTTCATCCCACTGTCGACCACCACCAAATCTTTTTCCACGACTGCATTACTAGCGCCTATGATTCTTTCATTCTCATCTCATCCATCCCCTTTAACAAAACCGAACGCGAAAAAGACTCGAAATTGTATAGGTATAAACATGTATTAAAAATGTATAAGCATTAGAAAATGTCGCTAATTTCCCAATTGGCAAATTCAATGCCATGGCGATTTAACATTTAAAAGTTACATCTCCCAATTCTCAATCGGCCATACATCCCCTTCTAAATTCACGCCCTTTAAATCCTCGCGTACCTCTCTATTTTGAAAGTTTTCCACCAATCGCCAATCAATGTAAAATTTATCCAATCCATCAGATCTACACACGGGGTTGCAAAATCCAATAGTTATTGACTATCATTAAAAACATCTTGCCATCTTCTCAATTCCTCAATGCAACTCAATTTACCATAATTACAACTATAAAAAAAAAGGTCGATGAGAACACTAGATTTAAAAGGCCATTGATTAGAAAACAAAAGTTGAAGCTTTGGCTTTGAAAGATTCATCTTAGTCTTGGAAATATTACAAGATAAGAGCCTTCGGTCGAAGGAATGACTGTTATGAATATTGTAGCGAGTCTTTGGAAAAACAAAATTTTCTAGAAGGCGAAAAGGAGCGTTGCAAGATTTTCTAGGACAATAGAAGATGATTAAAGGAGGGGTGATATGCGTGTAGTCGAGAAGGAAAAAGTTGATGCCATGGCTGCATCGGCGACACCTATGACTCCTCCGTTCTCATCTCATCCATCCCCTTCAACAAAACAGAATGCAACAAAATATGCAATACAAGGCCTATTCTAGTGATCAAACTATCATGATTAGACATGTGGATTGAGTAGATTTTTCTCATAATAATTTCATATCACTAATAATTATATATTTAGATATGATTATTTGGAGTTTAAATTTATTTATATTTCTAAGAAAAAATTGCTACCACTATATTGAAAATAAACAAAGAGATATATTGTAATTTGAATGTTATTTAAATAAAAAATTAAAAGTGATGGGTTCTAATAAAAATTTGTCACATACACTTATTTTAAACTAATAAAAAACGTATCTATATAATCTAATATAGTAGTATTGTATCATCTTTATACCCTATATAATCACAAGTGTTAAGAAAAGGAATAAATGGGCACAAAAAAAATATCCGCATATTAATTTGTGTAAATAGAATTTGTATATCCAATGTTATTACTTTCATTTATAAGTAAAAAAAGAATATAATATCATATGAGACATATACTACAATATAACACCATCAGATCAGTTTATATAACACTATATATTTCTAATATTACTGTAATAATATATACTGTAATTTTATTGAATGGTTTTGTTGGACCAATCTACTTATGTCATTATCTATTCGAGAATATAAATTCATTCACCAATAATTTTTCTGAATTAAAATTACATCGTTAAGGCAAATCATCAATTTTCTATTCTTTAAGAAGTTTTTGTTTCTTATTTAATTGCCAAATTAAAAAATGAGTATTAGATTTTACTCGCATCAATATTAAAAAAAAAAATGCCATTGTACAAAAATTTTTAAGAAAGAAAAACAAAAAGAAAAATATGCATTGCTGGAGATTGACATTCCTGTAAAAATGACAGCCCATTGGGCTAGCTCTTAAATTGGTGTACTTAGAAAACAATTAGAGTAGATTTAGTAGCAGCCTCCTCTTACAAATTTCAATATGTTTCTCATAAGAAAACCATGCTAAAACCCTTAATCGAAGCGGCGAAGTCTTGCATCAGCCGTTATTGTCGCCGGCCGACAACACAGCAGGGTGAGAACTCACCCGCCGAAAACCCCGTCCACCATTCAGCAGACAGAGACGCCCATAGAAGCTACTGCCGCTTAAATTTATCGCCAATTGAAGGCTGTGGTGAGTACTCGACCTTTAGTGAAAAATTAGATGGAAGTCTAATTCTTGGTACAATATGTCGTAAAGTAGATTCTATGCTTGGGTATTTTTTATTTTTTTAATTGATTATAGATTTGAGAAGCTCATAATGTCGAAAAACTGAAAGTTGATCAAATCATCGTTTATAATGGTTTTTAGCTTTTCCTTTTGGTCTTCTGTTTCAACTTTTTGGACGATTTTAAGTATTGCTGATTTGATTTTGGCGGGTTTTGAGTATCTTCAACTGAGATCGAGTGAAAAAGTAGAGCAAAAGAGTTCCTTTTATGGCTCAATACGGTGGAATGAAAGGGTTCTTCTTTGTATATGTTTCTTTTTCTTTGAGGCTCAGCAATTGAGATGGGTTGATATTTGGTACTCTGTTCATGGTAGCTTACTCCCATAGATATGATGATGGGGTTTTTTTAATTTTACATTATTTTTGTCTTGAAGTTCAGATTGCTTTGGATTGGGTTGCATTTATATCAGTAGTTTTAATAAGTTTATAACTGTTAATAATAGTTAACTTATATGGCCCTGATGATTTGTTCATCCTTGAGTGGTTCACTTTGGGATGTGTTGAACATGTTAACCTCTCTCTCTTCTTATCATGCGATTGAAAAGAATTGATACATGTAAAGTACCTTTATAATAAAAGAAAGGGAAAAAAAAAACTAAAACCTCAGGGACCTAGTGGTGGTTTTAATAAATTACTATTTAGAGTATAAATGCAAATTCAAGTGGTTCTAATAATGTCCTTTGATGGCAGGTGCTCGCGTGAAAAGGAATTTGCAATCTACGTCCTTTATTTGTTATTTCATTACAACTCAGGGACATATAAGTTACACTCCTTTTCTTTAATTTGTTATTTTGAATATGAATTGGAAATAATGTGGAAGAAGCAAGCCCAATTCATATTGGTTTCAATCAGAAGCTACTCCAGAATCTCTCCACCACCACCTGCTGTAATCCGGGTTTCAGAAAAGAATGTGGCTCACTTGGGCCCACAAAAGGTGGGTCCAAAGCCGCGTCAGCTCCTTTGTTTGCCTCCATTTCCTGGTCATAATTTACCAGGGAAGAACTGGGGGCAGCAAGGACAAGTAACAGCCATAAGCTGGGTTAAGTATTACTTTGACGAAGTTCAAGATTCTGTCATTCAGTCTCATTTCAACAAGGGCCTTGTAAGTATAAGATTTCATTGTTATATTTTTCTTGGTGGCTACTGATATTGTTGTTTATTGTGATTGTGATAAGTCATATGATTGGATTCTTGCTTATGTAAAATGATATGCGAAATGAATTTGGGAAATTCAAAATTTTACTATCCAAATGTTTGGAGAACATTTTTCTAGAATAAAAACACTGAAAGTACACTTCCTTTGGAAGGAAATAAATTAAGTTTTCTGTGCATTTTCCAATTTTTGTTTTTGTTAAAACACAGAGAAATCTTTTATTGTCTTTTGAGTTTACAATAGTTTTCATACCCTGTCATCTGTGATCTTAAATCATACATTTTGAAAATGACTATGAATGCAACCCAAGTGTGCATATACACCTATATTTTGATTTCTTCTCTTGTTTTAGGTTCAGATTGAGTGCATGAATAGGGATGATTTCTCTGTAGAACTGGAAGGACAAATGAAGCCTGTGAGAAAGGTACTGATTATTTTTTTAATTTTATAATTTTCTGTTATTTCACGTGAGTTTAATTGTTCTACAACTATACAGCTCACCTACAGATTAAGCCTAATGAGGTGATGGAAGTGGGGGCGAGACTCTATATGCCTGTATCGGTGATGGAGAGTAGACTTTCAAAGAGATTTGACACTATACCAAGTGGAACTTTAAATCCAAATGCTGACGAAATAGAATATTTGCAAAGACTAGTAAAGTACAAGGCATGTCTTAAGCTTATCTAACCATTTCTATGAAATTGTCTGTGGGTGTGCACGTTGGTCATGTATTATGTTTGTGTCTTGATCCTTTTACCTGTAGTATTTGTTCACTTTGTTGCTAATTCTGATTTGGTGGTTGCTGAAAACTTCAGGACTCTGCTATTCTTGTGTTAAATAAGCCCCCAAGATTGCCAGTGAAGGTTTGATACTTTACTCTTTTTTTATGTTTTTTGGCTATTGGTTCAATGTATGTTGTCGTTTTTATTTCTTTGTATGCCTGATGTCTTCAGGGAAATCTGCCAGTTCATAACAGCATGGATGCATTGGCGGCTGCAGCTTTGTCTTATGATTATGACGAGTGTCCTAAGTTGGTAAGTTTGTAGCTCTAGGTAAATTAAGAAGGCTGAGAAATGGGAAAAACTTTTATTGTGTCTGGCTGTGGTATGAAGCATAGTGGAGTGGTTTTTGTTGCCATTCTCAGATGTCAGTAGATATTTAGAAGTAGTAAATTAAACAAATATCTTCACTTTAAAATTTCTAAGTATATTCTAGAAGTAAGAATCTCCTTAAGAAAGGGGTTAATAGGATGCCCAAATCAATTGAAAAATGGCACCCTTTTGTCATACATGGAGCAGTGGTTGGAGAGTGGCTATCTATCAACAAAGTGTTAATATCAGCGTATGTTTGTGCAATTATGAACTGAATTAATGAGAAATTTAATAAGTTATCATCTTTGTCTCATGTATGTCTTACCTTTCAATATTTTCAAGTCAATTGAAGTTAATGTTGTAATATTATCATGGCGGAGTTAGGAAGGATATATACTGTTGATATTAAATTTGGTCACCTGCAAACAACTAATAAAACCTTTTAGGTTATGGAAAAAGTTTCCTCTTTTCATTATTCCTTTCTTATATATTTGTTGATTCCTTGTATTATTTAAAGTATTATTTTTTGTAGAATTCTAATTGTAAGTGATTTAGAACATGAACCTACTTTCCACTTAATGAATATGTTTGAATTAAAGTGAAGATATTTGTTGGCCTTAGGCCTAGCCAAGATAAATGTTAGCCCATTTGAAGTGTGGATATTTCATTCCTTCCCTGTTAGGTATTCTTTCAGGGTATGGGCTTAGCCTTTACAATGTGGGCTTAAGGATGTCAGTTCCTTAAGATCTAGGGACAATGGGTCCTATATGGAGTCCCCCAATTTCAATAGTTGCTTGATTTAAGTAACTAGTTGAAACTTCTTTGAACCGATCTAAATCTCCATTCACAAGCGTATCGAGATCGCAGAATCATATTTAACATATAACTTCAGAGCATGACGAATAGCTTCTGGGAGCGTTTTACTTGTAGTGAAACAAAGATTATAGGAGGTTGAACCTGTGAGACCTACTTTGTTTTTCTTCTAACTTGATCATCCTTATGGTTAAAATATCATTTTATCATATTGAATCCATTATGCATGGCCAAAGACCAAAAAAAGACCTGATTATTTATTTATTTTATTTATGGGACCTATAAGCTTAGAAAGAATTCTTAGGTTTGACATCTCTTATTGGATTATTTTATATTTTCAATTTCGAAGACTTGAGGGGACCGATATCTTGAGTAAGGCAACATTTCATTTGTTTTGGCATTCTTTTTTTATCGATTTTCCATTTAAAATGGGACCTACAAACTTAAAATGTAATTTTTTTCCTGACTCTTTTACTGACTATTATTGGAACTAAGAGAAGTTATATGTTCTGCCATTCTTTTACCAACTTCTCGAAGAATAAATTTTTTTCACGAATTTGTGAATTCACAGAAAAATTAAAATTAAGAGAAAGGAAAAAGAGAAAAGTAAGGTTTTGTTTTTTTGAGGGGTAGTAGCGGATTGGACATTAAATAAATAGCTGTCTTGGGCATGATGTCAGTTTATTTCGAATTTTTTTTATTATTCTTAAAACCATAATTTGAGATTTATCTTACTTAAAATGTTTCCTTTTTCTCAAGCCCATAAATTTTTAAAAGGCCCTTTTGGATTTCTTTACCTAGTTTTCTTCTTGTCGCCTAATCAGTTGAGGATGATTTAGAAAGATTAGATGTTTCACTCATAAACAAGGGTAAAAAAGAAAAGATTCAAAAGAAAAAAAGGCTACACTGCTGTTACAAAACACAAAGCTTTTTCTACCAAACACAAACACTAGATCACAAAAACACCAAAGTAGTGTAAACATTAAGCACAAGTAGCAAACTTTAGTTCTTATAACAATGACAATCCAGAGAGACAACTTCACTTCATTAGCAAAGAACACACCCAATCCATTCAATGAATCCTCGCACCATCATGATACCTAAAACGACAAATACAATAAACACAAGTGCTAGGTAAGGAAAATTTTAAGAAAGAGGATTCTAGAGAAGAATAAAATAGCAAAAAAGAAAGCAAAGGTACTTGAACTAACCAAAATGAAAATAATTGATGAAGTTATGGAAAAGAGACCTTTTCTTCGTTTACAAGCTTGAGGAAAAGGAAACCAAAACAATTTCAAAATAAAGTGACTTCATGCCTTAGAAGAGAGTTATTTATTTAATTTCCAATCCGTTACTATCCCTGAAAAAGTGAAACCTCTTTATTTTTGTTAATTTACGAATTTTTAAAATAATTTATTTATTCTTCGAGAAGTTGGTAAAAGAATGTTAAGGAAAAATTACCTTTTAAGTTTGTGGGTCTCATTTTAAATTGAAAATAGGTAAAAGAATTTCTCAGGAAGTCGGTAAAAGGATGCTAGAACAAATGTGTGCCTCTATTCGAAATCTTGGTCCCCAAAGTGTGCTGAATTGAAAATATAAAGGAATAAAATAATAACAAATGTCATACCTAAGTATTTTTTAAGCTTGTAGGCCCCATCAAAAAAAAGAAAATCTAATCAAGTCTTTTTTTTTTTTTAGCCTTTGGACCATGCATATTGGACCCAATAAAGTAAAATAATTCTTTAACCACCAAGGACGATCACGTTAGAAGAAAAATATAACGGGTCCCGGAGATCTGACCTCTCATAATCTAATTTTCGCTACAAATAAAACACTCTTAGAAAGTTATTCATCATGCTCTAAAGTTATATGTCGAATATGATCCCAATATGTTTGTGAATAGAGATTAATGATGATATGGTAGGTCGGTTTCAAGGAAGTTTTGAGTTGTTTAAATCAAGCAACTACTGGAACTAAGGGACTTCATGTTGGACTCGGTGTCCCAAGGTCTTATGGAATCGGCATCCTTAAGCCACATTGTAAAGGCCAGGCCCATATCTCGAAAGAAGGAAATGAAACATTCACACTTCAGTGTGGGCTAACATTTATCTTGCCTAGTTCGAAGCTCAGCTTTAGTTTAATTCAAACTCATTCATCAAGTGAAAAGCAAGTTTACGTTTTAAACTATCTATAATTAGAATTCTACCAAATAATACAAGGAATCAAGTATACAAAAAAGGATGAAAAGAGGAGACTTTTTTCATAACCTAAAAAATTTTACTAGTTGATATCAGCTGATTAAATTTGGTATTAACATATATATTTGTGAAACAAATATGGATGTATTGTGTGGTAGATAGCGCTTTGCGATGGAGAGACTATTCGAGTATCTGTTATTATGAGCTTGGGATGGAGCTTAATTGAGTTACTTAGTATTTAATTGCTTCCAACTTAGCTATTTTTTTTGGTCGTGATGTCCCATCATTGATGGAATGGTTCTCAAATATATATATATATTTTTTGTCTCCATCTGAGTCCTTCCTCATTGTTTATTTTACTTTCTCTTGGCCTATCGATACTTTTAGGTTCATCGTCTTGACAGAGAATCAAGCGGCTTACTCTTGATGGGGAGAACTAAAGAAAGTGTCTCACTTCTAAGTTGGTTGTTCAGTGACCTAAATAATCCAAAATCGTCATACAAGGTACTTATATATCTTCTGCAACCTACTGGATTAAATGATAGAAAATTGGATAATTTTACTTGTTTGAAACCATGCAATATACTTATCTGAGTATTTTAGACGTGGAATGATGCATGTGAAGCAATGTGTCAACGTTATTGGGCATTGGTTATTGGATCTCCCAAGGAAAAGCAAGGCTTAATTCATGCTCCTCTTTCAAAGGTTTTTCTCAGTAAATGTTTAACTTGTTTTCATTATTTGAAGTCATATATCAGAATTAATAATGTGATTGTATGTTTATTATTGTTGATTGTAGGTGATGCTTGATGATTGTAAAACTGAGAGGATCATCTTGGCTCATAACTCACATTTAGAAGCTTCCCAAGAAGCCATAACTGAATATCGGGTGCTAGGTCCTATGATAAATGGATGTTCATGGATCGAGTTGCATCCACTCACTAGTCGGAAGCATCAGGTACTAGAACGTATCTATATCTAGTGCTGGATAAAAGTACTTGATTCCCATTCCTTGTTTAATTACCGTGTTGTGTTTTAAATGTTTTCATTGTTTTTCTTATTGTTTTATTGTTGTTGTTGTACATGGAAACTTCTTTTAGGCTCATGATTGTTCATGTTAGTCTTATAGATTTGGTCGTGTGAGGTGTATATTTGTGAGTGAATACACCCTTTTCTTCTTCCTGACAGAGCAGCCTGCAAAACCAGCTAATCAATCTACCATTCCAACTTGTTTATATATTTATTTTTCTTATTTTTTCAAGTTAAATGGTCCAACCTTAGGCTAGAGAGAGATATTGACATGAGGAGCCCAGGTTCCTTTTGGAATTGTTTTGTTGGTGCTTAACTGCTATGAAAATGGAAGCACATGTTGTTAGGTGAAAATGGATGGATGTTTGATGAACATAATTTTTGAAGTGTTGGTAAATATTTTGTTATTTATAAAAGAAAATAAATAAATATGCCGATTTCAGAAATTTGGTTTGGACCCAACACTCAGAAAATTTGTTTTATTTTATTTGGACTAATCTTACACTAAATCTTAGCTTTATTTCTGGTTATTCCATCTCTGAAAAGAAAATCATGTCCTCTTTTGCGTGTGTAATGTTTCCTTGACGAACTTCTTTTTTCCTATCTTCTTTTTGTGGTTAATGAACTTAACTTTTAAGCTTAACTCATAAAAACACAAGAGGCAACAAAAAGATAGGTAAAGATAATTAGATTCTTCCATTTTCTTGCAGCTCCGTGTCCATTGTGCTGAAGCTCTAGGCACTCCAATTGTAGGCGACTACAAGTATGGTTGGTTTGTGCACCGAAGATGGAAGCAAATGCCCCGCGTTGATATTGAGCCCACAACTGGGAAACCCTACAAGCTGCGAAGGCCAGAAGGTCTAGATGTTCAGAAGGGAAGTGTGTTATCCAAGGTTCCCTTGCTACATCTCCATTGTAGAGAGCTTGTACTTCCAAACATCGCGAAATTCCTACATATTATCAATCAAAAATCAGAAAATCTGCACCCGGCACTTAGCTCAAAGCCAGATCTCCTTCGCTTTGTGGCTACGATGCCCTCTCACATGAAAATTAGTTGGAATTTGATGTCTTCCTATTTAGTATAAGAATGGAGTTTGTTGCAATTGCTCGCTGACCAAGTTACTGTATTTGTAAAGCGTGATCGATATACTTTGAATTTCTCTTTTGGGTATGTCTACTGGCCTACAATTGAGAATCATTCTATGATATTTGATCAATTTAATATGGCTTTATCGAGTCTTCAAGTAGTAAATTTGTTGTCATTAAAGCATGATTTTTGTTCATAAAATGCATATTTTTATCAAATACACAAAGCTTCCCCATTTGCTCTTTAACTAAGTTGAATTGTGTTTTATGCGAGGGTTTTAGTGATTATAGTTAGATGAAAGTGATATTGAACATTTGTAATTAATTATTATGTTATTATTTTTTAAAATTATTAAAGCCAACAATTACTTTGAAGATAACTTTATTTTTTTTTTTTTTTACAAAACCTATAATTAATAATTCCTTGTGTAAAATATTAAAAAAATATTGTTGTTAAATAATTAGTTTTTTATCTTTTTAATATATTAAAAATAATACTTATTACGTTAATGTTTAATTTTATATAATAGTTAATGTAAAAAATAAATAAATAAATACGAACATGTGTAACAAAATGATTGAGCTTTACCCTATTTTGTTTGGTTTAATATTCTGTTATGCTCTTGACTTTGACAAATTTAACATTATTTCTTGACGGTATTGTGTCAGAAGTTTGTAAAAAGTAATTTACGGTATTAGTTCATAATGTGTTAGGATCTAAAAGAAGGAAAAATATTCTTAATTTAAAAAAAAATAACATTTTACATAGGGAATTGAAATTATATATATATATATATATATAAGGTCACAACAATGTTTATTATATACATACGCTTGAAATGTTGCTTTACATGAAAATCAAATCAGCAAAACGACCTTCGTTTTATAATTTAAGAATCAAATTTGATTTTGCCTTATTTAGCTATATTTTAAATGTTGGAACATGGCTCTTAAGGATAAAAAATTCAGCAACCAAAACATTTTTGTGCTCTTCAAATACATTAGCAACCCCAAACTCAACAAGCTCACCAAACCAGCAAGAAATGATCCTTTATTCAACTATTAAACCAGCAAGCGTACCCACATAATACTCTTCAATCTTCATAATTTAATAGGCATACACAACCTATCGGTGATTCAGAATTTCCTGCGTCAAACTAGCAAGCAAATACACACATAATCCATTTTTCATTCTTTATAATCCAACAAACATACATGATATAACATTAATTATTGCTTTCAAAATCCAATAAACCAATAACATTGGAAATTAACGAGGAAATAACCAAGTTCATGAATAAATATTGCAAAATAACTTGCAACATGTTGCATTACCGAGGTCTATTTGCATCCATCATCTAGAACATGAACATAAACCAAAATCTAAAATCCAGAATTTATCCGTAAGTATAAGCCATGAAATTTACCTAAATCCATTTGCATCCATCATTAGATCTTATACCAAAATGGATACCAATAGAAAACTAAAATCCATAATGTATTTATAAACCATTTGCAGAATTCGTTCATAAACTTGAATTATTTGTAGAAACTAAAACCATCAACAAAATCCTAAACCAAAAACATAAACCTTTTAAGGGCAGCAACAGAGAACTAAAATCTTATGTTCAACCAGCAATTAATTGATCACAAAGTTAAAAATAACATACTTTGATGCATTAACAGATATAAAAGCATTATATATTGTGTCACTAAAACCATGGTGCTGCCTCTACACCCATCATGGGAAGACTTCTTTTATGCTCAATTTTCTTGGGTTTCTTGGGATTTTTATCACTGACCCAATAGTTTCCCTCTATTTTCTCGCACTTACTAAAAAATACTGTCGGGTATATTTGTTAAAATTCTATTAAATATATAAATATCACAATCACAATTATAAATATAAATTGTAACAAAAGTAATTAAAATAAATAAATAATAAATTAAATCAAAAGGTAAAGAAATTCTAGCCTAAGTATAGTGAGATACACTAAAAAGTATTGTCCTAAAACTAAAGAGTCCTCCCCTCGTGTGGGTAGTGATGGTTCTTTATGATTCTAAGATTCAACCCAATGTTTACAGCTAATCTCCTCGACGAACACGACCACTGGAAGCTAAATATCAAGTCTTCAATATTACGATTACTAATATAACTTTTGTTTAAACATATAGACATATAGTTTTCTCTTTTCTTCCTTTTTGTTTTGTACATCAAAATGTATACAAAATACTCTTTATATACTAATAAATATTTTAAGATTTAAAAAAAATTAAAACACATTAATATATTTTTGTAACTCATATATTAAATCTAAATAATTGATAGGATTAATGATGTAAAATAAATATTGTAACCCCTATACAATAATAACAATTTATAAACTATAACTCACAAAATTAAATAATAGTTTTAAAATATTTTTCTCCAACAAATACTTGCAACAATAAGTTATTAACCCATCATATGTAATAAATAAGGTAACAAATCACTATAAGAAAAATGCACCAGAACAACTGAAATCCGATTGAAAATATTTATTTATTTTATTGTTGATTAGAGATGCTCTATTTTTAATTAATTATTGTCAAAATTGAAATTATTTTCAATGCCTATATGCCATAAAAAATCGAAAAGACTACATCCAAATGTAATTTTTAGTTGATTGGAACACACAACCAAACCTACTTGTGACTACCAAATGTGATGAAAACCAAACTTATTTGCAACCAGTTAATATAGTTGACAATAGTTTACATATCTACAACTAATTAATGTAATCAAAGCCAGTATTATTGGCGACCGATTAATATAATAAAAAATATTTTATGTTATTGCAACTAATTTATGTGATAAAAAATATTTTACTTTTAACTTAATGATTTGATTGAAACAAATATATTATCGATGACATGTAGTTGTTGCAAAATTTATAAAAAAATTTAATTATGAGGGTCAAAATGTCTTTGTAAATACATAAATTTAATTATAAAAAATTATATTACCAATTTATTGTACGAGTCACCATTAATAAATTATTCATCATAAATAATGTTATAATAACATCATAGCGTTGAAAATGTATTTGTTTTGAGGATAGAATGTGATTGAAAAACAAGTAGTTGTTGTCATAAAAGTAACATTATTAATTAAATAAATGTTACTTAAATACTATACATGTAAATAATTGATCAAAAATTAAAAATATTTTTTTTCTTATGACATATTTTTATCAAAAATAAATCAATTTCAATAGTTAAATAATAATCATGAATAATTGTTTGCAATCATAAAATTTAATTTTATTAATTGAATGATCTATCACAAAAATAAATAGATGATTAATTAAGAAAATATCTTCAACACGTAATTGTGAAAAATAAAATTATAATTAATATTTTTCTAAGCATCATTAAAATATCTAATAAATAATTCATCAAATATATATAACCATAAAAAAATTTAATAAAATAAAATCTTATAATTAAAGTAGTCTATAGTCTTAATAAACCCTACAAATTATAAGGGTATCAAATATTATTTATCCGTAATTTGATGTTATCTGATCAAATTACCCCAATACCCGTTAGCTTTGGCCTCGGCCTCCATACGCTGCCGTATAATGTTCAGGCAACAATATAAATATAAACCCGGACTGTGAATTCTAATGATGAATTCTCTCTCCCTCTCCCCCTTTCTCTTCGCTTCGCTGAAAAAAAAAACCCTACTTTTGAATGTGTGGACGTAACAGGAAATCTGAAAATCTTGCTTTGTAGTTGATCATCTAATAATTCTAAAAAAAAAAGTTTAAATATGGAGGAGAAAACTCCGTCGAAAAGAGAGTTACTTGATCGGTGGAGAGGAATTGAAGAAGAAGAAGAAGACGACGACGGTAAAAATCCCTTGAAACGACGACGACTTCATCGGCTTAAAGAGGAATGGTACAATTGTTCGTTCATTTATTTTACTTCGATATAATGTAGGTTCAAATACTTCAAGAAATGAATACAATTAAATTTCTGAAATTGGGAAAAAGTGGTTCTTTGTCTTTTCTTGCTTTAGAGGCAGTTTCAATCACTGTTTGGATTTTCAAGCATTATTTTACTATTTCAGATTGGTGTATCACTGCTTCTGCAGTTGACTGAATTTGATTCTGGAAGAATTAGTTGACTTTATTTGCAGCAAGGGCAAACTCAAAGTTGATAAAATGAATAGAAGAAAGTTTGATATATTTGAAACGGGAAATGGAAAGAAATGGAGGGAAAGTGGAGAGTCAAAGTTTAGTAAACTTACAATAAAGTTTTTAGTTTGGTTGAAATTTGATTAAGGTGAATGAGAAAAAAACTTGGATTGATCTTCTGTGGGGCTATTTACGGTTGAGCAAGTTGTTTATTTGCAAAAATATATTTTGAGATTCAAGTGAGTCTTTTGACCAGTAGGATTTTGATATGGAATGAGTTCATGCCTGAAAAGTTAAATTAAGAGTTCTTTTATAGTATAACTAGGCGGGTAATGCATTTTTATTTCTAGAAATCTTATTACTTCATAATTTGTATTTAATTATTGATCCGTAGAGCCTGTAGATATTGACTTTGCCATTGGATTAGGTGGGGAGTTTAACACGATCAATATCTTCATCTTCTCTATATCTGGTTCTGGCATTGGCCTTTGTTTGGTTTGGTTTTATGTTCCTCAGGGAGTTCTAAAATGTAAATAATGCAGTCAAAGTCACTCAAATTGCTAAATAAATAGACTTAGCAGATATTATTCACCACCCCTGATGTTTCATCAAATACAAAGAGAAGAAACAGTTCACAAATTCATCACAATGTGGCCATTGATTTCTATTTGAATTAATGGATCAAGATTACAAAAGTAATTTTGTGATAGAAAAAGAAAAAGTGCCTTCAAAAGTCATGGAGTGGAGTTAAGCTGGTGTCTTAGGATTAAACCTTTTTACTTAAAGGAAAGGAGGGAAGGGGCCTCTGGGAAAGCACGCTTTATGAAATGCAATTATATTTGATTTTATATGATTGGACTGGGTTGCCTCGCTTGTAGGCCAGACCTGCTACATACTACAAAAAAAAGGTGTCATGGTGTGCTCCCAAGAGAGAGGTACACCCACAAAGTCAATAACATCAAGCAAGGGGAGTGGCCTTTGGGAAAGCGCACTTCCTGAGTCTCCTCTAGAGTGGGATTTAGTGGGATTTAGGGTTTAGAGTTTTGCGCTTAAAAGCATTTTGTTAATTGGTATGAAACAAGAACTTGTTTTCTTTTTTGGTGTAAAGAGTGGATTGTAAATGTTATTTGTTTTATTTATTTATTTATTTTTAATATCTTACTATTGTTGAGCTGCAATATGTGAAACATAAGGGTTCTTTGTGACAAATTTTCTAAACTATTTCAGTTGAGTTTAATTAAGAAAAGATCAGGAATTTTAACCATAACATTACTACATAGACATTGTGGTTGTCTTTCACTATTAAGAACAACTTCTTTCTTATTGCCTGGAAATTATTCGATTTTAATATTTTGAAACATACGCCATGTATAACTGAAGCATTTTTAATCCCAGTGATTGCTGAAAAAGCTGTTGCAAATTAAGATCCTAATGATCATCGAATAACTGTATTTTATTGTAGGCCATCCGTGTTTGTATCTATATATGGTAATGAATAGCATGGCATTTTGCAGTTTGCTATGTTTAGTGCTATAGTTTTGAATTTTGATATGTTTCAAATTCATTCAAGATAAAGTGAAGTATTTTTTCTTTTTCATTTAGGTTTGCGGATGCATTTAATTTCTTGATTAGTTTGCCTAAACAAAATCACATATGGTGTGGTTCATGGGACATAATGGGGCCGTACATTGAGATGTTTTATAATTACTTCAAAGATGAGCACCAGGACTCTCCTCTGAGGCTTTTGTGGCAAAGGATCTCTCAGGAAATGCAACATTGCATCCAATGCATTTCTCAACACCACCAAGCTCAAGAGATGTATGGCATGGAGTATGATTTGGGTGTCATTGGTCCTCTTCTTGACGTGTTGCAAAGTCTTGATGAGGAAAGGGTGACTAAGCACTTGAGAGAGATAAATGCAAGATTAGCATGCCAAGAATATAATCCTCAAAGTGATAATGATGAAGTTGTTTGTATCATGTATGAGGTAGTTTGTGCTCTTTGAGTTTTCATTCATATGCTCTTTTTCTTTTTTTCTTAATTTTTCTTTATGTGGAGTTAAAAGTTTTGTAACAGCATCTAATGTACAGTAAATTTAACCTGGTTTATGTTTTCTGTATGTCTTATTACAGGTTTTGATGTTCCCTGTCCTGTTGGATGATCAGTCCTTATTCACTGAATTTGAAATATTTATTGAAGCAGTTGATAATATGCATGAATTGGCTTTGGATGGACATCAACTGTTTCCGGTATCACTATGCTTTTTTCATTGTCATTTTTCAAGTTTTTATTTTTTGGCTCATAAACTGCATCTGTACTTTTCAGGGTGTTTTTGCATTATTTTTTTTCAATAGAAGAGTGCGTACTATTGGTCGCAGATTAGCTAGATCTATGGGTAAATTAAGGTATTGTTCTCTTATAACTTCTATCTTTTCTGGTTGTCATGATGTATTTAAATGTCAAAAATTTCATCGATATGCTGATGACATAAGTTTTGTTGTTTTGAGGATTGAATAGTCCTGTGTTTTTGTACTTATTTCCTTAAAAATATATATCCAGAAATTGTTTTTGGTGGATCATAATTATTGGCAGTTTTCGGATGTTTGTTATGTCTAGCACGACGGCCCTTCCTATTTTTTTGTCCTTTTAATTTTTTTAAAATTTTATTGTTTTTTGTATCAGCTTGTCTGGAGTACCATACACATTTATCTTTCTTTATCATCATTAACAAATGCTTAGTTTCTTAATAAAAAAAAACATAAGATTACATGATTCTTGCAGTCATGGTCTATTTAGACTTGGTCCTGCTTTTGTTTTTTTTTTCCCTCATAAAAAATACAAAAAGATTGTATCAACAGAAAAGAGGAATTTACAATAGATGTACAAGTTGTCCACTAACCCCAAAAGTACTCCAAGAATGTACAGGTAAAAGAGAGCATCCCAGAAAAATATCTAGCTTATGAGCCCTTTCCAAATTATACAATAATTTAACCTAAAAGTCCTTCCAATATAATGAATAAAGAAAAAAAAGCATATTAAATTCCTTTTAGGCCCAAAGAGAAGCTAAGAACTGAAATTTGTCACACAAAGAATTGGCATCTTCCACACTAGAATCCACAAATTATTTTATTTCTTTATGTTGCCAAGATACATGAAATTGCCAAGACAATACATTTCCTCCAGCAAATGCTGACACATGTTTGTTAGGCGTGAAAACACAAGAGGATGGAAAACCCATAAAGCTTTATCTGCTTGAAATAAACTGTTCCTCAGTCTAGTAGCTATATTGCAATTTGAAAAAGATATGGCAAGCAGTGTTTTTGCTATTCTTGCGCATATGAATGGGTTCAGCAATGTTAATCCAACTATGAGAAAGATCCCAAATTGCACCTTATAGCAAACCTTTTTTCATTTTGAGCAATTTGGAAATGAATTACTAGTGATTCACTTATTATCAAATCATGTTGGTAGAAATTTAGGCCCTGTCTGGGATTGAGGTGCTGTGGATTTGAAGCTGTAGTGTTGTGGGATGAACTCGCTATACATTAAACATGAGTTGAAAAATAAGTGGTTCCCATCAAGAGTTGGTGTTTACCTAACATCTTAGCTGTTGTGCTTACAAAGCATAGCAGTTTCAAACTAGGCCTATAACCCCTAGATAGGAACCTGACTAGAATAAGTCGAAATATTCATATATTAACGAATTAAAACCACTAGAAATCCTGACTTCTAAATAATTGTCAATGCATAAATGTTTGGACTTTGTGTCATCAGTAATTGCTAAATTCCAAATCTTATCTTTCATCCCCAGTAGAACCCTGTGATTTTCCTTGTACTTATGCATCCAATATACTGTATGTTTGAATAAAATTTAAGAAAGAGTATATCCTGATATTTCTGGTTCTGTGCATTTGATGTTCTACATAAGAAAGTCAACAAGAAACATTTAAGGTCACTTGTTTAACCATGGATTTTTTAATTCTTATGGTTGGTGACTAGATGAGCGACTAGAAGGGTAATAAGATTCTTTGGCAATCTTATCACTCAAGTTACTTGATACGGGCTTTTCTTCTGGACGGTACTTCTTTTGAATGTCATAGTCTCATTGAATTTTTTGGTCTGGAAGGATATTTTAGAAGTATCATCGTCTGATCGCCGTAGAAAGACAATATGGTTAGAATATGATGAAAAATATTTCTTATCTTTACAGAACCATAGATTTTTGGAAATGTTTAATTCCAACATATGGCAATGTAAATCCTGGATTAGATGTAGATCTTATTGCTCATATGTTTAGTTCAATAATGTTCTCTGTTTGCTTGTAGGAGGGCAACAGATGTGGAACCATTGCAGCCTTTGCTGAAGAAATTCATTGGCTTTTTGGAGACCGAAGTATTACCATCAACTTCTAAGACTTCGAGGCCGAGGGCACAATTGGAACACTTGCCCATATGGCTTGGAATTACATCATTGTAGGAGTTGATGGCTGCGACTCTTAATCCTTAAATTATTTTATATATATATATATATATATATATATACATATTTTTTTTTTCGCTATCTAGTCCTATCAGTTGATTTGTGTATACTTTTTGAAGGCTTGAGTTTTTGGAACCTCCAGCTTTAGAAGAAGCGATACTTGAACGATATCCCATTTTCTTTGATATTGTTCTCAACCATGTTAGTGGTGATTCGCCTGAATTTTCTCATGCAGTTAGTTGCTTGAGAGAACTCTTCAAAATGCTTGGTAGTTGTCTATCTCTTTCTTAAATTGATACTTTGTCTAAAGTTGGGAGTGACGTTTTGTGTTCCTTCTCTTTTTCTTCCCTGTATGACCGTGCCTGAAGGTTGTAAGCTTTGGTTGAGGTCTACGTTGTCGCCGAGCGTGATGCGAAATACACTGCTGGGTCAATGTTTTCATACACAAAATGAGAAAATCCATAAAGACATTTTTGATCTTTTCCTGCCTTTCTTGCAGGCATGTTAATTTTCATACTTGTGCATCCCTTCTTCAATATTTGAGTATATGTTTCCTCTCTTGTCAATTTTTAAGTTACTATGGTGTTTGGGTAGCTTTCATGATGTTACTGATGTGTATGGTTCCTGTTAATTCAGTCACTTGAAGCATTGCAAGATGGGGAACATGAAAAGCAGCGTAGGCATTTTCTGTACTTTCTCCTCTATCAAGTGCCAGTCAGCAACAACTTTAGTGTTCTAACAGCACAATTGGGCTGCAAGGTTTGTGTTACTTCTTCTAGAATGTCAAAAGGATTTGCAATATGTGGCTTGTAGTCATGTCTTTTTCCATCTTTTGCTTAGATTGTTCTATTGTTTTAGCTCATCTCTGTTGCTTGTTGCAAAAGTGTACTTTCAGATTTCCCTTCTTATTATACACCGAGGCTACAAGATGAACCCACCTTGCCCACCCTTTGAATGTGCTCATATGTGGTATGTTGAACTATGGCTCGCATACTTGGTTATGACTATTCCTGCCATTGGCTGTCTGCTTTATTTTGAATACGAACATGCTTCTTGAAAATTTGTTAATTTTTAAAGCTTTTCATATGTTGTATGTTGAACTATGGCCTATTACTTGGCTATGACTATTCCTGCCATTGTCTGTGTGCTTTATTTTGAATACGAACAAGCTTCTTGAAAATTTGTGCAATTTTTAAAGTTTTTTTTCCTTTTTCTTTTGGAGAGAAATGTTATGGCAAGATGTTGGATGAGAAAGGAGATACTTGATATATTTTTTCCTCCCAAAGGTTGGAGTTTTTGAAGAAAATGAAGCTCGCTTTACATCTTTTTACTTTAATCAGAGATAAAACATTAACAGTAGATCTTCATTTCCTTTTTCTTTAATAAACCGAAATTCATATCTTCTTCACCCTACCCTGCCTCATCCTACTTCACATGCATATTCATACAAATAAACTTATGTTACTCATTTCTCAGCAACTTTAATGGACAGGGGCCCTTTTCTTGTGTCATCTCTGAAGGATTCATCACTTCATAGTTCTCTGCGCCAGCCTGCCTTTGACCTTATACAAACTATTATAGTGTCTGATGCTGCTACCTTAATAACTTCCATGCTGAACTCTACCAGACCCCTTAGTACTGAAACAATCATTTCTCTTGAGATGAGTGATGACGAAGATAACCAGAAGTTTCAGTTTGCTCCGGATGTTGAAGAAAAGGATAATAGTTCTTGGAGTGAATTTAGTGCGCTAAGTAGAATCACTTCTCAGGAGTTCAGAACGTGGATGTGCATTCCAATGCTATGGATTGACGTTCTAGTTGATATTAGTCCCTCAGTCCTACCAGTATCATTTTCCAAGGCTGTCTTCTGGGCTCGATCTCGATTTTCTGTTGTAGAACCAGAAAGTAATGCAGAAATGGCACTTGATATTAGAACTTGGCTATCATCATCTGCCACAGAAATCTCTTCAACTTTTGGGTGGAAGGTTCCAACTGGCTGTGATGACGGTGGAGGTGGAAAGGTGTCCAAGAACTCAATTGAAGTGTCAACAATGTGTCTTCCTTTAATAAGGGTATTCAAAAGGTCATAAACCTTATTATTTTCTTTATTAACTCATCTTTTCTAGTATGTAGTTTCGCAATTTATATTATATGTTTTCAAGTTGATTGAATACTAGAAAGCTGCTGCTTATAATTATGTTAGATAGTTAATCAAATGTGAAATTGCAATCGTACGAGTAATCACTCTGTATGTGCTTTTACAGGTTAACTGAACATTTTGTAGTTCAAATAGGGCAGGGAGAGCTTCGGAAACAGTGGACCTGGGAGCCAAGGATGGGTGAAAGCTTGATCCTTGCACTTGTGGATCCTAATGACGTAAGTGTATCTATCTGTTAAATATTGTTATTTTACCTTTATGGTTTTATCAATTGATTATTTTGATACTTGCTCTTTTCCTGTCCTGTGATTGAACTTTCAGCCAATAGGTTGACATAACTTTTCTTCTCTTTGCTTGATGCAGAATGTGAGACAATTTGGTAAGTGTATCTTGGAACAAGTTTCAAACACACGGGGTCTTGCTTGTGGTTTGAAGTTTCTTTGTTCCTGTGGTTCTTCTTTGTTGGCCATTTTTCTGGGCTTGAGACATGCTTTAAAACTGGTAAGTGGCACACTTCCTTTTAGGTCTTCTGATCTGCTAATATCTGCATTCATTTGTTTTTTTTTCCCCCTCTAATTTTCTAAATGATCCTTTTAACCTTTTTGCTCTTTGGCTTTATATGTATGAAATCTAGAATTCATTTGACAGTTGGGTTCTTGGGCATGATTTTGTGGTAAAAGGTCATGATTCTCTAAAAAAATGGATGTGGTATTCTCTCAAGTGATGGATATGGAATGTCTAGTGCCTTTATGATTGAAAACTGAACTTCACTGAACTGACAAGTCATTTTGCACATTTTCAGGTTCAGCTAGATTCTGTTCTACTAAAATTTCAGACTCTACATCATTTTTTCTTCGTTCTACGGAAAATATTTGAAGAAGGGAATTTACGCAAATTGGATTTGCCTGAAAATTCATCCAATCACTCAAATATCACAACATTCTCTTCTCAAGGTGGATTTCTGAGGCAGCCCATCTTTGAATCTTTGGATGTAAAGACTGCAGACTCTTCAAATTTTGACTTCAAGTTATGGGAGAAATTTCATTACATGCTGTCAGAGGTTACATGGCCTTCTGTAACGAGGTGTTTGCTAGAAGGGAAGTCGTTCCTTGATTACAGTCTTTGTCAGGTAAAACTAATTAGGAAATCATTATCTGTCAATCCCATTTGGTTTTGTTTCTTTCTTGTTAACTCTTGATTAGTGTTTGTAAGCTACTATTTTTGGTCTTGTAGAGATTTTTAAGCCCTTTTAAATATGAACCATTATGAGTTTCTTTTTGAGACAACCAGCTTAGCTTGGTTTCTTTAAACAAGCTTATCTGGTCTCGTTCTTTTCTTGTTTCAGATGACTTGTATCCGCCTACTTGAGATCCTGCCTGTTGCTTTTGAAAGACTTTGCCCATTGCTTCCTAAACACTCTGGGAATTCTGGAACAACAATGCAAAATGTATTTGACTTCAAATGGCTTCATGACCTGATGGATTGGGGAAAGTCACAACTTAAGGTTGTTTTTGTATACTGGAAACGAACGGTTACTTCTCTTCTCAATCTTCTAAAAGAGTCTTGCAATGGTCCTTCCATATTGACAGTCAGGTCCATCGAAAGTCTTATTTCATCTGGTGAGCTTTGTATTTATTATGTTCGGAAAGTCTAATTTATTAACTATGTTGGTCCATTTATTTATTTATTCTTTTTTCTTCTGTTGGTATTGTTATACCTAGATAATCTTGACATGGATGAATTGGCGGAAAAAGTATCATGCCTGTGTGTTTCGTTATCAAAGGAAGCAATTTCCAACAGTGAAGACAGCTCCTTCAGGTCAAAGGCCCATTTGCCTGAGGACTTGTGCTTTGAGAGAAAATCTGTAGCTTTTGATTTACTACCTTTTGCCAAGAAGGATACGTATGTTGAAGTCCTGGATTCCAAAACAGTGGCTGACAGGAATAAAGATACTCTAATTGTTGTTTCAGATGATGAGACTGAAGGAGAACTTCAAGTCAATCAGGTCATTCAGTCTGGTGATGTAAAGTCAAGACAATGCATATTCGATAGCAAGACAGTGACTTCTATATCTGATAAAAGTGCTTCACAAACTGAATCTTTGAAGAATGTTTCTAGTATGAATACATCTAAGGATTTGTTGGATGATTTCCAGCAAAGAGCTAAGGATGTTTCTGACAACATTGCTTCTCAGAAGCAGGACTTGGACAAATTGAAAGGCAAATCGCTAGATTCTCTAACTTCAAAAGTTGTGGATGGAAAGAAGAAAGAAATAAACTCCAAATCCAATGCAAATGATGCCTTTTCATCCCAGAATAGAGTTGATTTGAGGAATAAACCAGTTGAATCCTCTAAGGTTGCCAAAGCTACTGACACAATACTGAAAGAGTTAGTATGTGATCCTCAAAATGATCCACTGGAGTCTGCATTTAAATCAGCAAAACATCCGCAATTATATCTGGCAAAATCAGGCCCCTTCGTTCCTAAACGGCAAGTTATTCAACTTAAATCACCTTTTGAAAATCGATCTGGTCATTTGCATAGGCCAGAGACTGGAGTTAAAAGGTTCGGGCCACCGAAGCTTGATGACTGGTACAGACCCATTCTGGAAATAGATTATTTTGCAGCGGTTGGATTGGCATCTTCTAGTGAAGATGAGAATCATGTGCTTTGCAAATTCAAGGAGGTTCCTGTGTGTTTTCAATCACCTGAGCAATATGTGGGCATCTTTCGGCCGTTGGTTCTAGAGGAGTTTAAAGCACAGTTACATAGTTCCTTTCTTGAGATGTCTTCATTGGAGGATATGTATTATGGCAGTCTGTCTGTGCTGTCAGTTGAAAGGGTTGACGACTTTCATCTTGTTCGGTTTGTTCATGATGACAATCAATCTGTGACATCTAAATGCTTTTCAGAGAATGACCTTGTTTTGCTCACCAGAGAGTCTCTGCGAAAGACTTCCCATGAGGTTCACATGGTTGGAAAGGTATTGTGTCATAACTTCTCTAATCACCTGTGGTTAGAGGTGGGTGGGAATCCATACATTTTTGCAAGTGGCAAATTATTTTGACATCCCAGCCACCGTAGTTCTCAGAGATTGTATACTAGCAAATCTGCCAGATAGTACCATTGTTTGTCAAAAGAGAAAGTATCATCAGTAATTTGCAGTGTGGATACCTGCTGTTGTTTGGTGCTGCAAATGAGAAAGGCATGTAGTTGATGGCAACAAATTAGAAAGACATAATGGCGATAGATACAGACACACAACCACGACCACAGCCATACACACACATGCTCACATGAACAGACATACAAACACATTAGATTGTTATAATATGATCTTTGAGATGATTACACTATCCTTGGACACATACTTCTTCAACATGTGTATCCTACTCATCCAAAAATGCTACCAAATCTTTGCAATGGTTTACATATTTGATGACCATAAGACTTCCTGTTGTCATTACTAAGTGTTGATTTACGATTTTGTTATCCTCCACCCCACTGATGGCAGGCTTAAATGTCTGCTATCCATTGTAATCTATTACTTTTATAATTATTGAAGATTCACCATACCATGAACCATTCGGGGTCGGGTTGAGTGGTAAAAGACACCTGGATTCGACCTAGAATCGGGGGTTCAAACCCCTTAGGTTGATGTGTTATTATTTTAATTGGCAAAAACTGGATCTTGTTTAATCTTTGGCAGACCTGAGCTTTTTGGTGGCTCAGAGCTTGATATGAACATCTTTTTAATTTGGTCTTTCAATAGTTTATGTTGTATGTTTGTATTATGCTGAAGAACCAAACCCCTTAGGTTGATGTGTTATTATTTTAATTGGCAAAAACTGGATCTTGTTTAATCTTTGGCAGACCTGAGCTTTTTGGTGGCTCAGAGCTTGATATGAACATCTTTTTAATTTGGTCTTTCAATAGTTTATGTTGTATGTTTGTATTATGCTGAAGAACCAACTTGTTTACTAGGTGGAGAGGCGTGAAAGAGATCACAAAAGAAGGTCAAGCATACTTCTCATCAGGTTCTATCTTCAAAATGGATCTGCTCGTTTAAATCAAGCAAGGAGGAACCTTCTTGAACGTAGTAAATGGCATGCGAGTCTCATTATGAGCATTACACCTCAACTTAGAGAATTTCATGCTTTATCATCATTAAAGAGTATCCCTTTACTTCCAATTATTCTGAAACCTATCAGTGTTTCCCTTGGTTACAATGAATCAAGAGAACCTGATCTTGGTAAGCTTTCCCAGCCCTTGCAGCGAATTTTAAAGACCTCTTTTAATGAAAGTCAGCTGCAAGCTATCAGTGTTGCTATTGGGTCATTGAATTTAAAGAAAGACTGTGAATTGTCCCTTATTCAGGGCCCTCCAGGTATTTCTTTATTTATATTTTTATTGTTGTTTCTTTCTCCTTGATTTACTTTTAGTGGATATGAAGCTTGCAGCAGTCATAATGATTTTTTGTATGTATTTTTTGGTTTAATAGGGACTGGGAAGACCCGTACTATAGTGGCCATTGTTAGTGCATTGCTTGCTTCTAGGTCGTCTGTGAATGGCCATCTGAAACAAAGTAGTTCATGCACCAATTCTAGGCCAAAGATTAGCCAGTCTGTTGCAATTGCAAGGGCATGGCAGGATGCAGCCTTGGCCAGGCAATTAAGTGATGATATGGAAAGGGACAAAAAATCGTTGGAAAGTTCTGTGAGAGGAAGGGTGCTCATTTGTGCTCAATCAAATGCAGCAGTTGATGAGTTGGTGTCAAGAATATCTAGTAAAGGCCTGTATGGTAGTGATGGTAAGATGTACAAGCCGTATCTTGTCAGGGTTGGAAATATTAAAACGGTTCATCCAAATTCACTACCCTTTTTTATTGATACGCTTGTTGACCAACGTTTGGCTGAAGAGAAGATGAATTTAAGTGATTCTAAGAATGATCTGGGGACGCACTCTTCTGCACTACGTTCTAATTTGGAAAAGTTGGTTGATCGTATTAGGTTTTATGAAGCTAAGCGTGCTAATGTAAAAGATGGAAATTCAGACCCTACCAATGTATTGGAAGACGAAGCTCGCAAAGGGGATGATCTGAAAGAAATGTCTGATGCAGAAGTAGAGGTTAAGCTCCGAAAACTATATGAACAAAAGAAACAAATTTATAAAGATCTTAGTGCTGCCCAGGTGCAGGAGAAGAAATCATATGAAGAAACCAAAGAGTTGAAACATAAACTGAGGAAGTCTATATTGAGGGAAGCTGAAATAGTGGTAACTACGCTAAGTGGCTCTGGTGGAGATCTTTATGGAGTATGCTCTGAATCTATATCGGGTTTTAAATTTGGTAATCCATCTGAGAATACTCTATTTGATGCTGTTGTTATTGATGAAGCAGCCCAGGTAATCTTTTGTCCATTTAGTTGTTTGGTTCAGAATAGTGTTGCTTCATTTTAAATCATTTGAGCTCTGTGCTAATACTACAGGCTCTAGAACCTGCTACTTTGATTCCTCTCCAGCTGTTGAAGTCAAATGGAACAAAGTGTATTATGGTAAAGATTTATTTTTTATCAAACACCATGTAGACTTAAGAATTGTAACTGAAGTTTGAAATTTGTCAAGGTTGGCGATCCGAAGCAGCTTCCTGCAACAGTTCTCTCAAATGTTGCAAGCAAATTTCTGTATGAGTGCAGCATGTTTGAGCGTTTACAAAGTGCTGGACATCCAGTTGTCATGCTTACCAAACAGGTAAAATGAATCAAAATTAGTTATTTCAATTTTTTAGGAGTTGGGTACTTTAGACATGTAGTTCTTATGCTGATGACACAGGCAGAAGTTCATATAATTTATTTTAATATTGTATAAATGTTTACTTTCTACATGCTTGTGTGTGTGTGTGTGTGTGTGTGTTTGTGTGTATATATATATATATATATATATATATATCAAAAGCAGGAAAGACATCTTTAAATTTATTTTTTATGCTGGCATTCACATGTGCCATACCCCCATCCATACACATATCAAAAGATGTGCCACAATATTTGAAAATATCAATTGTGAAAAGTTTTATTAGGGTTGTGGGTTTTGGCATATCTGATTTTTGTATGAAGTTGGTTGATGTTCTCAGAAAATTAATTCAAAGTCAGGCAGTATGAATTTTGAAGATCATAAATTCATAATATTCCAAGAATTGAATGAGCTTCTTGTTGTGTATATCTTCAAGTTGATGGTTTTATTCTAGTTCTTATTGATGTCTTCGATGAATTTGCTTATTATTGTTAGCTTGGACCGTACTGATTTTGAGATTTTTGTTGTTCCGTGGGCTTTGCAATTTGTAAAGATTGTATTTTGATGAAAGCTTGTTATTAATTTCTTTAGATAGCAATAAATCTGGTCTCTTCAAATCATCTAGGAAGGGGTTTATTCAGCCCTCTACCTAATTAACTTTGCTATGAAAACTGAAGAAAAGCCCTCCATGTGGGTTGGTTGCTCTAACTTTTACATCATTGTCACTTGGATGCTGCTGACATTGCAACTTGTTAGAACTACGTTCTTAAGTGATGGCATCTGTCCTATGGTGACAAATTAGGGAGGATTCAAATCAAGCTCCTATACTTATCTATCAATATTTGGGTTTAACATTTCTTTTACGAGATGAATTTTCTATTTCTTCAGCCTAATTTTGTGTAGTTTGCTTATCAAGTGATTTCATCTTTACTCTAGTTTATGTTATCTTATGATTTTTTCATATAGAAAATATTATTTAATGCCACTGTGTGAGAGGGAAGTGTCTTGGCATGTATTTCTGTTTTCTTATAATGAGTACTTTCAAATTTTTAACTATTGGCAGTACCGGATGCACCCAGACATATGCCAGTTTCCTTCGTTGCATTTTTATGAAAGTAAGTTGCTGAATGGTGCAGAGATGTCAGAAAAATCAGCACCATTTCATGCTACTGAAGGTCTTGGACCCTATGTATTTTATGATATTAGTGATGGCCAGGAGCTGCGTGGTAAGAATTCTGGTGCATTCTCTCTTTATAATGAGCATGAGGTGGATGCTGCTGTTGAGTTACTCAGGTTTTTCAAGAAGAAGTATGTGTCTTTTCCTCCAAATTTTAGTTTCAATCTTGATTCTTTTTTGAACTTTTGTCCAGCTGTTCAGTAGTTGATTGTTTCTAAGTTTTGTGTTATACGTACTTCATGCAGGCATCCATCTGAGTTTGTTGGTGGAAGAATTGGCATTATTACACCATACAAGAGTCAACTTCATCTTTTGCGGTCGCGTTTTTCTAATGCATTTGGATCTTCTGTTATATCTGAAATGGAATTTAACACCGTGGATGGTTTTCAGGGGAGGGAGGTTGACATACTGATACTTTCCACTGTTAGAGCAGCAGATTCATCCTCTGCTGTATCTGGGGTCAACTCAAGTAGTATTGGGTTTGTTGCTGATGTAAGAAGGATGAATGTTGCTCTGACAAGAGCCAGGTTCTCTTTATGGATTTTGGGTAATGCAAGAACTTTGCAGAAGAACTTCAATTGGGCTGCTCTTTTGAAGGATGCTAAGGAGAGAAATCTGATCATATCAGTTACAAGGCCATATCATTCCTTGTTTAAATCCTCTCACAAGAAGAACCTCACTCCTGAGGATGAAAATTTAAGTCAGCTGAAGAAACACAGTGGAAAAGATGGAGATGCTGTTCAGTTTGTCAAACAGATTGAGCGCAAATGTAAGCCAAACTCAGAAACAAAAACAAAAGATGTTGATCGCGTGGTTCAGAGTAATAAGACAGTTGCTAGAGATGAAAAAACTCTATCAAAAAGAGAATACCAACAAACTAGTAGAAGAAACAGAGACAAACCTGATTTTCCAATGAAGAGGGATCATCCTGCTGCCGCACATGGTGAGAGCAGACTGTCCAAGAGTGTCAAATCTGCAGTTGCAGGAGAACATGCTATGCATAGTGAAAGGGGAGGTGAAGAGAGTGGCAAAAAGAAATTCAATTCTAGTACATTTCAAGGTCATAGGAAAGATAAGCATCCAAAGAGTAAATTAGACAACTCAGGACAAGAAGCAGGTAGTGATCAGAAGCATTTGAAGGTCAAGCTGTCAAAAAGTCCAAACATATCTTCTGAACAGGACGGAAGCATGAAAAAGCTTAAAGGTTCTATTCCTTCAAAGGAAGGTAGTCTAAAAGAGCAAGAGGCAAATGATAGAGGAAGAAATTCTAATACTGTAGGCAGTTCTGAAGATTTAATTGCGAAAAGGAAGCAACAGCGTGAAGCTGTTGATGCTATTCTTTATTCTTCTCTCATTTCCACTAAGAAGTCTGAACCATCAGTGAAACCTGCGCATGCTAAAAGATCTCTTTCACCAACTTCAATTGTTGGAAGTGGCATCAGACCACCCAAAACAAGAAAAGGTGAGTCCCATGCTTTATTTCTGTATGTATGTTTAATACGGTTATTTATTAATGAAGTTTTATTCTCAGCAAATATCTTGTGCATAAGCACGCTTCCAACAGTAGTACCTTTATTTGCATATTTTAGTTGTTACCAAATTTTCTATGACAAAGGACAAAAGGTTAATGACCCTTGCATTGAAACTGTGTAAAAGCCTTTGATTTATCTGGTTATTTGAATTTCAAACTGTGTAAAGCCTTTGAGCATGCTTTTGGCCTGCATGTTGCTACATAGATCCCCTTCTGTTTTTTTGTTTCCTTGTAGTTATACAGAAGAACTCCATATGTTTCTTTTATAATGTATCTATTGATCATTTCCCTACATCTGTTGTTTTTTATTTCAGATAAATAAATTTTTGTCCTTAATGGGGTGAAGTCGACATGGTGAACATGGGGAACAGAAAGAAGAAAAAGTCAGGGATCTAGTTTGTGATAGAATGAATTAGTGTAAGTCTATTGTTTGATATCAGGCTAAATTGGTTTCTTTTTTTTTTTATTTTTTATTTTTTTATGTTTTTCCATTCTTAACAACTTTTCTGTTAATATTATTTTTGTTTTACTAGTGACAGTTATACATTTCAAGACCATTAAAAGAGAGAAAAATAAAATTTTGAGCACCACCTCGAACTTGAGACTACGCAGGTCTTGCTGTGTACGGGACTATGAATTGAACCGAGCTTGAGCTTCCTAAGGTAACGAAGATTGCAAGGCAGCTATTGTGGCTGAGAATGAGGTAACAATGCAGTAGTTGCACGTTTTTCCACTATAGTTTTGAAAGATCAAAGCATGATGGCACTTGCATTAGGGGGTGTTTTGTTTGCTTGCTTTTTTTACTTGCAAATATTTCCTGAAACTGAAATCAACCTTAGTGTATATTAGTTTAGTTGATGTAAATACATAGTTTATAGTGAAAAAGCTCAAATTGAACAACTCACTCTTATTTCAAGTTGTGTTTTGTAAATAGAAAAAACACTTGCTTCCATTGGTTAGAAAACACACAAACATTGCATTTTGTAAAATTTGTTTTTGTTTTTCATAATCTGTACTTTTGGTGGTTGCTAGGAAAACTTTTGCTTTGAAGAAAACACAGAATGCATTTTATGAGAAGATATGTGATTCAATTTGAAGTTAAGACTCCATTCATTCGTGAGTTTAATTTATGAATTTGGATGAAAATAAAGATTAATCGGATATATTTAATTCTTAACGTGATTAATGATGAAAGAGGTGTTACAGTAGTTAATTGTAATACAAAATAAATAGAACATTTTTCACAAACAAGTTTTTTTATCCAGTATTTTTGAAATTAATGGAATTAAAATGATTAATTATTATGTGATTGCTAAATGATAAGGTAAACAATTTCATATACACGAGTGTTGACTCTTTTGTGCAAGATTTCATCAACCTCTAATAGGTAGACAATTACTGTTGTTTCCTTTTGTGGAAATTTATTATTTGTGAAAAGCTTGGTAGAAGATTGTTGAATAAACCATGGTAATTAAGGGACAAGTTAGCAGCCTCTTTAACTTTAGATAATTTTTTAAACTATTTGTAACTTGTTGAATTTAAGTATACTTAACAGTTGAATTTTAAGAGTGAGTTTGTTTTTTAAACTAAAGTTTAAACATAATTAATTATTCAGATGATTAAGATTATTTTAAGTTGAATGAATTAAATATTTTTATTGTTTATAATATTTTTAATTTATTATTTAATATTTATATATATTAACAACTTAACATAACCATTCAGATCAAGTGACCAAAAGTCTCGAGGAGCCGAGGCTTCAAATATTGCTGGTGTTTTCAGTAATGTTATTTCTTATTAAATAAGTGGGATTCCCGTTAAATGGGAGGTCTATTACTTACTAAATATCAGATTTTTGTCATATTTACTATTTAAATTTAACATGTGTAAAATATAATTTCAATTAGAAATATTTAAATAAGTGATATTAGAATATATATAAATTCAATAACGGAAAACAGTTAAATAAATGATACACAAAAATGTCTATAGTTAAATTTTTTCCATAAATTAGTAGTAAATAGCTTCTTTCATTTGTTACAATCATCGTAGGCAGATCAGCTCATTACACTGCATCATTTTGCGTCTTTTTCTACTTATTTATATATTTATTTATTTACTATAAATAATATTAAATAATACAAATTAAAATAATAAGACAATGTCATTCATTCATGAATAAAACAAGAAGATCCATTTAGAACTTGGAGATCTATTGCATAATCACAGTGCACAGTGCATAGATTTATTACTCCAAAAAATATAAAGAAATTAAATTGAATCCCTGTAACATAACAATAACAAATTTGACTTGAAGAAATCTGTACTCCATATGTACACAGATCTTTCAACATAATTTTTCATTCGAAGCCAACTCTTGCCAACGTGAATCCACACACCCATTTTCATCTTCATCATCATCTTCTCATTATCCATATCACCAACTTTTCAATCATTCTCTCATGTAATAAAATGTTTGTATTGACCTTTAAAGAAGATGAGAATGAAAATGGTGGTGCTAGTACTAGTAGGGATTTGCGTTGCACATGAAAAGGATCTTCTCTAAATCTAATTATATTTGGAAACAAAATCAGTAGTTCACATCTGGTGCAAAACCTATTTCACGTATTGCAGTACATTGTATTATGGGAAAATGACATCTGCCCCTCTTGTTAGTTAGATTCAAGCCTACTCAATTTCTTGCTGTTAGAAAAAAAAAAAAATTCCTAAACTCCTTCTGCCGTTAAAATGATAATGGAAAAAATTGAATTTTTAAGAGCATTTGAATCCAGTTTAATGAAGAGATGACGTGGGAAACTGGCATAAATTTGACTAAAATGAAACAAAAATTTTAAAAAAGAAAAGAAATCCCATTTTCATTACTCTATCGTCTCCCTACCACCTCCCTTATGTCTCTCTCTCTCTCCCTCTCCAAATCCAAGCGCATGCAGTGACACCGCACCAAGGGTTTTGAGATGGATAAGTTGATTTTGAGATTTTGATGATGAGTTTTCGTGGGAAGAGTTTTATATTTGGTAGATTTGATTGGTTAAGCTATTTTTTCTATTATTTATCTTTATGCTTTTATTTATTGATAATTATCATAAATAACTTTAATTTTTTAAAATATATAACCAGTTTCTTAAAAATAACAAAATTATATATTTATTCATAATATTGTTAATACTGTGTATATAAAAACAAAAATGATCATGTATAGTAAAAAATAAAATTATATATATATATAATTAGTAGTTTATATTTTGTTAAGAAAAATAAATTACTTATACATTAAAATTAAATTAAAATTTTCTCTTAAAAAATAATAAAATAAACTTGAACTAAATTATATATAAAAATAAACTATATATAAAATTAATTATTCACTAATTGATATTACTATTATATCATGTGTTGTATATATTTAAATTTTTTATTATATTTTTTTCATATATAAAATATCAAATCATTAATTAGCTTTTTTATAAATATCAATTTCTTTATTATTTTTAATGAGGTAGTTAATTAATTAATTATATATGGTTATTTTGATATATAATTTAATTCAAGTCTATTTTATTTAGTTTTTTGAAAGAAAATGTCAACTTAATTTTAATATATAATTAGTTTATTTTTTTCAAAAAAATATACAATACTAACTACATATATAGGATTAATTTTTTATTTTTATTATACGAAATTTATTTCATCTTCGTACAGACAATGTTAACAATGCTAAGAGTAAATGTGTCATTTTATTGATTTAGAAGTACTGCTGATACATTTAAAAAAATTATCTTTTTTTTTCTTTAAAATTTTTTATGAATTTGTTTTAATGGTCCAATAGATAATGAATTTTTTTTTTAATTTTGAGTTGGGAATGAAATTAAGGTGTAGGTGAAAATTGATGGCAATTAATTTTTGTGAGATAAGTTAAATATATTGAATGAAATTTTGGAGACGGGGCTGGATTTATTTGCCTATGGAGATAAATGTTTAACTAAAACAAAAGAGTTCTATGACCATTTTACCTGATCTTTATCAATATTTATGAATTTAAATATTTATATAAATTTAATTCAGATTTATTTGGATATATATAAATAAATATATATGATATTTTTCACAATTTATATTAAATTTTAAATATTTACAAAAATCTAAATTAATTTATTAATAAATTATGTAAAAACATTTATAAATGAAATGAAATCTGTTGGTTGAAAAAGAAATAATTGAATTACATTCAGTTAGATGGTATCAACGAAATTGAGCTCGAACTCTCATTTCTTATTAAATTAACCAATCAACTTGCTATCAAATTTATATAAATTTAATTCAAGTCTATCTAAAATTATATTATGTATAATTATATAAATAGATATATAGATATAATTTTAGATAAAATATATTTATATGTAATTGTAAATATATAAATATTTTATATTTTTTGACAATATTTATATATAAAATTTATTCTACAGTGACCCTTATTAGTTTTTCTATACATTTAAATAAATAAGGGTTAGCTTTTTCCACATCCTCATAAATGAGGGTATTATTGTAAAAGATCACAATTGTAAAAGATCACATATTTTGTTAAGATAACTGAAGATTCCTAATAACAAGAAAATTTTTGGATATTTTTTTTAACAGAAGGGGAATCAAGTAGGCCTAAAATCTAACAAGGGTTAAATGTTATTTTCCCTTGTATTATTATACGAGTAAAGAATTGTTGAGTTTCTAAAATATTATTTAATGTATATTTAGTTTCAATAGTTTAAGAATTATCCATTTTACTCTCAAGGTCAATTTGATATAACTTTTTAGGTATAATTTTTTGGGATAATTTTACTAATATAGTTTTTATAAGTAGAGTTTTTAATAAAAATTTATTAATTGTTTGATTGTCATAAATAACTTTTGAAAAAATTTGAATAATTACTTTTACATATAAGTTTTTAATATTTTATTTTAAATTAAAAATAACATAAAACTTTTAAAACAAAGTAAGGGATATTATTGCATTCCTCCTCTGAGGTTTGACTTTGTATAACTTAGAGAGAAAAAATAAAGATTGTATTACATATCTCCCCTATGGTATTAGTCAACTAACTCCAAATGATAAATTTACTCAAATGTTCTTAATTATTTATTTATTTTTATTAAAGTATATTTTTTAATATCTATTTTTGACTTGTTGTATGTACAAGATAAATAAAATAACTATAAAATAGAATAAAATATAAGAAAATTGAAAACTTGATTTGAAGTATAATTTTTTTTAATAAGTATTTTCCAAATAAAACATGGAGATAAATATAGTTAATAAAATTGATTAAAAAATAGAGAAAAAATAAATTCTTTTCAACTTTTCTTTCATTACGTAACAATTTAAGAAAGAGAAATTTTCTTATTTAGATAAAATAACAAATATCAAATAATAATGTTTTACATATTTACCTTTGTATCGAATAGTTAAATATAACTATAAGGAAGGTAAGTGATACATTCTCTATAGTTTCCATCTAAATAATACAATTTCAAACCTCAGAAGAGAAATGTGATAATATCCTAACAAAGTAAAAATAGTTTAGACAATTTTACTTTTTAAAAATATTAGAAAATCTCAACAACCAGAAGTCCAAATTTTGGGTTTCTTATAGTAAAAGAAAAAAAACTTTTTTAATTTTCAAAATCCTTTTCCGGTACCAACCAAATAGCAAACAAAAATGTGAAAGAACTTTTACAATTAAAAAAAAAAAATCCCTTTTAGTTAATGAAAAAATCAAACCAAACGAGCACTCAATCCATTATTTGGATATACTCGGAGTAAGTATTGAGCTTGTTTCATTGGTCATTTCTTGAAATGAAGCATACAATTGCATAGATAAAAAAAAAAATTTGAGTTCAATGATATCATTGATAGTCTATTCTGAACATGTTTAAAACTTGTATAATTGAATTCATTGATTTGAATTAAATAATGAAAGAATAAACATATTCGAGACCGGAATTGGGCTTAGCAATAACAATTGTGTTGGATATTTTGTGAATAATATTTAATTAATACTTAAAGATTATTTTTTGTGTATTAATTTTCATACCATCATTCCTTGATTTTGGTACCTACAAAATGTTCAAGTTTTGCACTTTGGTACCCAAATCATTTTGGGTCTATAAATGTTAGCTTTGGTTCCCTTTAGAACTCACACCATGTTATTACCAAATGCATTCATCTTAATGGGGCACCTATGACTCAAGTGACCATAGATGTTACAATATATGCATGTTGCATTCGTTACAACTCTAGGAGGAGGTTTTACAAAATAGCTTTTGTAAAATTTTTGTTTTGGATGTGGTTTGTAACTAATGCCACTCTTATCAAATACACATTCTTGAGAGCCAAGACTTTAGTAAATTTTAAAAGAATTTCATTTTGGTTAAAAACTTGTTTCTTGAGCTTTTTTATTTCTTTTAAGTACGTTTCCTTCTCCTTTTCAAAGGTATTATACAATTCTTTTAAGAAATCATTTTCACTAATCAATGTATGATTTGATTCTTTCAAAGAACTGATTTCATTACTTAAAACTTCAATTTTCCTTTTAAGGGTTTGATTTTTAAAAATCATTTTTTCAAGATTTTCATATAACTCCTCATATGCATATGGCAATTCATCATAAGAAAAAGAGGGTTCGGAATCGCTTACCTCATCATCACTAAAGGCCATGAAGCACATGTTGGCAACCTCATTGATAGAGTTGGCATCGGATGAGCTCTCCTCTTCATCGTCCCATGTTGCCACTATTGCTTTCTTCTTTCCGTTCTTGTACTTAAGGAGATGACACTCAGGTTTAACATACCCAGGTCTTTGGCACTCGTAGTAAATTAATTTCATCATCCTCTTCATCATCATCATCATCATCATCATCATACGTTGTTGACTTGAAAGCAATAAGTTTCTTCTTTTCAACTTCATCCATATCATCATACAACTTGTCTTCATAGTCTATTAGTGATCCAATAAGGTTATCAAGATGTTGCATGTTAAGATTCTTAGCCTCTTCTATTGCCGTGACTTTTGCTCTCCATTCCTTGGGCAAGGATCTAAGAATTTTTTTCACTAACTCACTATTAGCAAAAGATTTATCAAGAGATTTAAGAGAATTTACAATATAGGTAAATCTAGTATACATGGTATGGATGGTTTCATGAGATTCCATTTTGAACAATTCGTATTGCTTAGTGAGTCTACTAACCTTAGACTCTTTAACTTGACTTGTACCTTCATAAAAAACCTCTATAGTGTGCCATATTTCATAAGCTGATTCACATCCAGAAATCCTATGGAATTCCTTCTTATCCACACCACAATAGAGAATATTTATAGCCATGGCATTTATGGAAATATTCTTCTTATCAACCTCATTCCACTCTTCAATTAAGCATACTCTCTCCTTTTTCATTTCATTTTATAGGGATTTTAGGTCTTTTAGTTACTACCTCCCAAAGTTCATAATCATAAGCTTTTAAGTAAATTCTCATTCTAGCTTTCCAATGCGAATAATCATTCACATCAAAGAATGAAGGCCTATAGGTAGATTGTCTTTCTAAGTGTCCTAGAGTTGTCATGGATCCTCTCTAAGATGGTTAATCTTAAGCTAGAGAGCCTTGCTCTGATACCAATTGAAATGTCACTAAGGCAACCCAAGAAGGGGGGTGAATTGAATTTTTAACAAATATTAATAACAAATTCAAATTCCAACCCAACCACAAAAGAATATAATATATGCAATAAATAAAAAGAGATGGAGTTAAGAGATTGAACACCAGATTTATAGTGGTTCGGCAAACACTTGGCCGACGTCCACATCTTTAAGCTCCATTTGAAGATTTCACTAATACCAAGTCTTGATTCCACAAGACTTCAAATTACAATCAAGAGGATTTCTGGGTACCTCTTAAACCTTACAAGTGTTTGCTCACCATTCCAAACACTCAATACAATCTTAACTAAGTGAAAGACCCACTTCTTTCACTTCTTTATAATCAAAAATAGAATTTAATGGAAAAGAAAACTTACAAATTGATCTCCACAAGTTGTAAATGATGAAAATGAAAGCATTTCGCGATCCTGATATATGTTGCACAGATTTAAGCTCAAGAATGTGTTATTTGATGTTGTAATTACTTTGTGCTTATTAGAAATGTGTTCCAAGAAGTTCTAAAATGAGTATGAAGTCCCCTAATTTATAATGAATTCAAAAACTAGTCGTTAAGGGTGCTAAAATTTGATTTTTCACAAGGTCGATCGACTAAGTTAGGCTTGTCGGCCGACCAAGTTGCTTACAATTAATTTGGGAGGCATTATGCCTCAACTTAGTCGATCGGGTTGGAAGGGTCGGTTCTCCATTAGCTTAAAACTAATTTGGGAGGCATTCTGCCTCAACTCGATCGTCCAAGTTGAAAGGGTCGGTCGACACTATTTAAGGATACTATTCATAGACACTATTCACAAAAAATATATTGTTCACAGGTTGAAAACATTGCATTTTAATCCATTTTTCAGGTTTCAAATTCTTACAATTTGAGCCAGTTTTCAACTTTCAAAAACTTGTATTTTGGTTCGATTTTCAAAACTAATGATATACATTAAATATGTTGAGCTTTCAATCAATGCATAACACATTTACAAAAATACAAGCCTATACATATAAAATACACAATAAAATAATATTTCTTACGCTTGTGTCTTGGCTTCATATATTGAGTTTGAATCGTCATTTTTCATTTTATTGATTGGATGACGTATTTTGTGATTATCAAAATTAGAGTTGTGTGACACTAATGTCAACACAATGACCATTGGGTTGTCTACGATGTCTATTTACGGTGTAGGGAGGTTACAGTTTATGGCTAATTACCGGAGGCGCATAGAGATCAACAATTGCATGACACTATGTAGACTTTATGTAGACTTCTTCCACACCTGCTCGGCCATACTGGATGCTACAGGTTTAGGACTGATGTTTGTGATCCACTAGCACCCTTTACATATACGCATCCCATTCAAGACATCCTACACCAGTATCCAGGGTCGGGAGACTGTGGTATTTTTACATGTATATTTATTCAATAGGGGTTTTAACACGTACCTCCCCTGAGGTTTCGGATTCTAACACCTAAAGAGTAACTTTACGGAAATACACACATACCTCCCCTCAAGACTTCCATTGCCGTTAATTATCATGTGAAAGACAATTTTGTCCCTTTCATTTCAAAATTCTGAATGAGGACAAACATTTAAACTTAAAAAATGTTAACAATGTGTTTGGATATGGGCCCACGCTCTGAAAAATTACAGAAACTTGTCAAACTTGTTTAACTTGCTGAGTGAGATGAAGAAACATATACGCAAAATGAATCACACCGTGCAACAGAAAATTGACATGGGATAATAAGCACCAAACTGTTATAGCCGTTGGTGCCAACGGTTATATCACCTGTAATGTTAACAATTTAAATAGTCCAGCTTATTTTTCCATAACTAAGCTTTCCCACAAGCTTTTGGCAAGCCATACATGCATAAACTTACAACCTGTTTGCAATCACCAAGCATCAAAACTCTCCAATCACCATTATTCAATACAATAACACAATTTCATTCTGTCAACAGCCATTGTAACCATTTCAAATGGCATCATCATATTCAAATACAAGGGGAGATTCAAGTAGCAATAGAGCTAAGCATTGGAGAAGGGAAATTAATGGGAACTGGATAAAATTTCAAAACAAGTTCTGTTTATGCAACAAGAGGCTGCTGTGAGGATTTTAGAGTCTACAGATAACCCAAACAAGCTTTACTATTGTTGTAGGTATGACCAATGCAGATTTTTCAGATTCTAGTGTCCAGCAGATGGTGACTTGGAATGCAACTCATGGTTTGAAGGGTATGGCACACAACTAATGCTTGATAGGTTAGATCAGATGCAACAACAAATGAAGGAGATGTCATTAATTCTCAAAGGGAAGACTTACAGAGATAATTTTGGATTTCAGACTAAAATGTTACTACTTTCCAACTTTGTAATATGCATGCTTGCTTGTTACATTTTGTTTTCTGAATGCAACAAGTAAATAATGCACTTGGGTAAGCTTACTGATTTGTAATCTAATTAATGGCAGTATGCAATTATCCTATTTAGCATAAGTAATCCAAAAATGCAAATGTGAACTACATTTTGATATGCTACTTCTAAATCTTAAATGCTTTACATTAAAGATAAAATAGTAATGCTTCAATCTGCTAAAATCATATTTCTGTTGCTCAATCAAAATATGACAATTACTAGACTTTTTGATCCTCAACCTAAAAGTATCAAATTCCATGTGTTGTATGTTTATGCATGAGTAATAAAATTAAAAAACACAGCATCAAAATCTAATTCTAGGTTATGTTCATTTATGAATGATAAAGTCAAATAATATAAATCATTTAAATCTGATCCCAATACCTGTGCTAAATTTGATTCCAAAGTACGATTCTATACCATATCTTAAATTCATAATGTAAGCTGACATAGTAATGTTTAGACCCAAAAAGTGATTATATCACAACCAAAAGCACAACATAATTTTCAAGTTTGTTGCATGAGTATATATATATATATATATATATATATATATATATATATATATCAAAAAGAAAGTAATAGATGATGCACCATCTATTACCTAAGAGCAACAGATGTGGTATCATCTATCATATAAAGGCAAAAAAATTACATTTTGCAAACCCTTTTTATCTCCCAAAATCAACTAGAAATGCTGTTTTAATACTTCTTTTTTAGTTGCTTTTCATTCTTGTCTTGGTTGGCCTGTATATGACAAAAAATATTTAGTTCAGTATTGTATACGATATACGACATAATTATTGAAACATATGACATGTTACTGGCAAAGTCAAAGTACCTGACCCACTGTGATCTTGAGTTGCTTCTTGTGTTGAATTTCCTGTTGTTGTGACCTCATTCATATGACAACCCTGCCAAATAAGATATTTAGCTTGCTGAATAAGCTTGATTTGAAGATCACACACATATAAGAATTGAAAAACAATTACAAAATGCACTCAGCACCTGTTTAGTACCCTGAGTTCTCTTTTTTCTCTTTTCCATCACCTTTCCACACGTTCTTTTATTATGCCCCCACTCAGAACATACTGTACATCTAATTGAACAACTTCTTTTCATCTTTGGATCTTCACCCTCTTCTCTTTTCCTATTCTTCTTGGGCCTGCCAGTCGGTCGCTTTACCTTAGGAGGATCTAACTCATTATCCAGCACCCAAGGCCATTTGATTTCACTTGGCACAGGCTTTATGTGCTCTTTGTATGTTTTCAGGTAATTATCTCTTGTTAAATATGAGCTGACATATTTGTAATGGTCTTCTCTAATATCATCAATGCACCTGAGTGCATAGACACATGGCAACCCCGATATTTTCCACACACCACAATCACACTCTCTTGTTGCTAAGTTAACTATATGTCCATCTTTGTTATCAACTAGTACCTCATAAATATCTCCATCTCCAAACACAATATCCATGTCTCGAGACTTCTCTCTCAGCTTGGTAATTTTGTTAAGCACTACTGGTGGCAGAACTTCGTAATGCTTTTTTGCCTCAATATACCTATATGAATGGCAAAAACATATGAACACAATAACCTCTTCATATCTGCAGCAGCAAAATAAAATAGAAATATACATAAAACAGATTCAGTTCAGTAGAGTACCTGTTATGTATAAGTTTCATAGTCTTGGTTCTAATTTCTTCACATAATCTAAGGATAGGTAAGCCTCTGAACTCGTTGATCCAACTATTATATGTCTCGCTCATGTTATTAGTAACATGTGATGACTTCACCCATGTGCTAAAATGGCACATGCTCCAATTCTTATATGGAAGCTCACATAACCACTTATGAGCAGCGGAACTAACTCTGATGATATCTTCCATGTTCTTGTTAAACTGAGCTATTGATCCACTTCTGGCAGCTTGCCAAAACAAGTTCTTCAAAACAACTCATGGAAATTTCTTTTTGAAGTTAGCATAAATGTGTCTGCAACAAAATCTCTTATCACTATTAGGGAAGACTTGGTCTAAAGCATTCAACACGCCTTTTTGCCTATCGCTCATGAAGCATAAGCCATTGCCACCATTTTTCCCAAATTGTTCATAGAGTTTCTCAAGAAAATACTTCCAAGACTCTTGATTCTCACTTTCTACCACACCAAATGCCAAAGGATATACCCCAAAATTTGCATCTATACTCACTGCCACAAGTAACACCCCTTTGTAGATCCCTCTCAAATGGCATCCATCTAACCCAATAAATGGCCTGCATCTTTGGAAAAACCCTCTCATTTGTGCATCATAGCTAATGAACAACCTTTTGAACCTTGGAAGATCATCACCTGGAATCCATTCAGTCTGCAGGTCAACAATACTTCCCGGATTATTCTGCTCTATAGCAAGGATATATCTACTTAACTTACTATAGGCTGCTTTGTGATCTGCCCCTAGAAGTTCCAAGGCCTTATTTCTTGCTCTATACAACCTGATTGGATGGCATGTGACCTTAAACTTTCTCCTCAGCTCACTTGCTATTATCTTGATGTCTATATTTGGGTTCACTTTAAATAGATGCAGAAATTGGGCTGCAATCCAGCAAGATGTTGCTTCCCAATTGTCAAATATCCTTTTACATGAATGAGTTGAGTTGTAAGTCTTAATTTGAAATGAAAGCTTATCCCATGTTGGACTTGCATGAATTCTCCAAGTACACCCTTCAGCTGCACATTTACATGTCATCCGAGTTTTTTCATTTTTTATCCGTTGCAACCTAAACCCATTCTTTACAGCAAAAACTTGTAGAACCCTTCTGAAGTCATAAACAGTAAAGAATGTATGCCCTGTCTTCAATTCAATTTTTCCACTTGCGTCCATAGAGTACTCAAACCCTCCACTGTTTCTTTCATATCTAGTGGTTAGATTGTCATTGTCAATGTCACTATCATCACTAACATCACTGTCATTACCAAATTGGTAATCTTCCATGGTTGTATCACCTTCGTTATCCCCAAGTACATTAAGCTCATCATTTGAGTCAAAAGCATATAATCCATTATTTGCAGCTTGTTCTGCCTCCTCATTGGTCACTTTAGGCAGGTGATCTTCACTTGCTGGTGCAACATTGTACTCGATCAAGTTTTCTTCTGTTTGAGTTTGCACTAATTCACTTAGTGGTGCTGTTGATGTCACAATTGGTTTATCTGTTTCAGCATCAATAAACCTTTGCATGCAACCATAAAGCTCATATTGTCTAACCTCAAGAATGCTATCAATCTGAGCAAGTCTTGCTGGTGTGTTTGGCATAATTCGATCTGCAACATGTTCATCAAGCTCATGATCATCAGACATATCATCCAAGGCAAAATTATTCGGAGTTTGAATCTCGGGTGAATGTTGTTGACTTTCTGAAGTGATTAGTTCACCCACTTTGCTTGGTTGGTTGGCTACTATATAGATGTTGTTATGACCTTGTTCATCCAACATTTTGAATGCTGCAAACAACTTTGAATCAGATTTCAGCAGAAGCATGTCTTTGGTCCAAGGAAATTGCACCTCAAAATTCACACATCCCCATTCATTAACTTGAATTTTTGAGCCTAATGCACTTTGTATATCATCCCATAGCTGAACCAAAGTATAAGATTCTGGAGAAATCCTTGCAATCTCGTGCACTTCATTGCATACATTGCAAAACACATCAAATCTTTTCATGCTGCAGAATACAAACACCAGAAAGTGTGCCAAAAATAATGCACTTGAAGTTAATTCTTTAACTAACTAATGTGCAGACTTGTTATAGCAGTTTAGTGAAAATTACATGGAATTTTCTTGACGTTAGACTAACCAAGCACATATCAAATAACATAAACCATCAAACCAATATACTAATTCATCACACCAGCTCAAACAATAAATTGACAGGTATATAGTTCAACAAAAATAATATGGAATTTTCTTTTCAATCAAACTAACTAAGCATCGATCAAATAACATGCAACCATTAAACCAGCTCAAATGAGTTGTATATAGATTTTTAGTTTATCATAATAATCCAGCAGAAACCAAAAAACATAACACCAAGAGTTAAGCTGTAAAGTCAAAACTTGAAGGAAAATTTGATAAATTAACTGACTGGTTTCATATAAAATATTGTAGTCATAATAGAAGATAGTTGAGTTCATTGAGCTGTATAGTTCCATTTACAGAACTCAATGCAATATAAGCATATACAAACAATATTTAAATTTCTCCTTATCCCTTTGGTAAGCATCATATTGTTTTTTTCATCTGTCATATATCTGTTTTGTTTAGCATGTGATTAAATGCAAGAGGAGAAGTGGAGAGGAGAAGTATTGAATAGAAATCATGTTATACAACAATAAAACAAAAATCAGGCAACTAGTTTACCAACTCTTTAAACCAGCTCAAACACTAATGTAAGAGATTTAATTAAAATTAGAGAAACAAGAATTACTGCTTTTTAATCATATTATCAAACCACGATTTATCAAACTAATAAACCACCTAAAATAATAAACTATTAGGTTTGAAATTAGAAAAATAGGTTTTCGCTTTTCAACCAGACTAACAAAGTAGAGTTCATCACACCATTAAACTAGCTAAAACAATAAACTTGAGAGGTTTGAAATTAGGAAAATGGGTTTTTGTTTTCCAATTAAACTAACCCAGTACAATTTATCAAACTGTCGAACCAGCTTACTAACGCATCACATTAGCTCAGATAAAAGCAAGAAAATCACTACATCATGCGAAAATTGGATAGTTCACTTACCTTGTTCAGTCAGTGTAATAGATCGAAGTGGAAGTTATGAAGCCTGATTACAGATTTTCTGAGACTCCAGATGGCCTCTGCAACCTCAAACCCATATAATCGATGATGTTCTCTCACTATATATATACTACCAATGACAATTATTGGCACGAAAATAGCTCTAGTTTCCCTCCATCGATCAACCCATCTCTCTATTATGCAAAAATGACGGTGGATTTGACATGAAATGACCCAAGTTTCTAACATTGCATGCGTTCTTTGAATTGAGAGACTTGGAAACAAAGATAAGGTTGCTCCTTAGCAAATGCTCTAGCTTACAACGTCAAAGCAATCCTTCTTTTTTTATTATTTTTGTTTGTTTACTATATTACCCTTTGAACTAACGGAAGCTAGACGGCAATGGAAGTCTTGAGGGGAGGTATGTGTGTATTTCCGTAAAGTTATTATCTAGGTGTTGGAATCCGAAACCTCAGGGGAGGTATGTGTTAAAACCCCTTATTCAATATTTAGGGTTAGAGATTCATTTTGATATTGGGCCGGATGATAGCTGATCTTTGCATATGCGTGTCGTAATGGACCTATGGTCAAGAAAGTTTTCATAGACCTTTATTATTACATATTTTTTTTTCTGTTATATGTATATATATTTTTTGTCGATTTATGTTTTGAGTATTTGTTACTTCTTTGCTGAAACGAAAAATAATGATTTATTTGAAATCTGACATATTCAACACAGAAAATGTTAACAATTTGCTCAATCAAGTTGATTAAACTTAAATTGATTTATAATAAAATCCATCAATTAATATCAACATTAAATACACATATATCCATAAATTAATGTTAACATCAAATACCCACATATCCATCAAATAATAACAAAACTAATATTCCATATTAGAAGATAAACTTTACATGTCCACATCACATACATGAGATTTTATTTAAAAGACAGAAAAAGAATTAATACATGGATGAAACTGAAATGGAAATGACCTAACTCGGGTCTAGGGGGACTTGATTCTTACATATAGCTTGACTGTGACCAACTTGCAAACAACGACTACACCTCCTTTGCACAACCTATTCCCCGATGGAAGGTATTTGTTGTTTCCTTGGACGACCGATCGATGACTGTTGTTTAGGCAGCTTGACGTTTACTTCGCAAACCTCAAGTGAAACCACCCAATCAGCATCATTACCCACGGGTTGGATGGACTTTGCATATGCTGCCACTTGTACGTCAGTTGTATAGTAATGAGAGCACAGTGAATTGGCCGACAAACATATGTGTCTACAAGCAGCTAAAATGTGCGCACAGGGCAACTGCAACTGCATTTGTTTACTTCAAACTCAAACTGAGATACTAGATGCACAGTCATGTTATGTGACAACTCGATCGATTCATCAACCTTAAACTGGGCAGATTCAGTTAAATTCCCACTCTTATAGCATACAACTCTCTACGCTCATAAATCCACCTCTGTACTAACGATATAATGTAGTCCACTAAACGATTATGGGAAGGTTGTGAGCTTGTCTTAGCAAAGAGTTCATACTTTTTGCAATGTTCGTAGTTTGCATGTCGTACCTACAAGACAAAAATAATGACTTGGCCCACCGGTGTAACCCAACGTCATCCTCCAGGTACTTAGCTGCTTCAGGATTCATCGCCTTCAAACTGTCCATATACTTGCTTAACTCACTTTGTCGATACGCATCTGTTGCCTTGTAATACGCTGCCATTAAGGTCTTGGTCTTCTGTTGTCGCATCTTGTACTTCGTCTTCAAATTCTCAGATATGTGCATAGTTGCCATTTAACTAATTACGAATTTGGTTTTCATCTCAGATCGCTACAAATAGTAAAGGCTATCAACACAGTATTCCCTTATGCAACCAAGGATTTTGTACGACTACTACAAACAATGTTCCTCTAAATTTGCACTTAAAAAATGTGCCATTAATGGCTATAAGTGGTCGAATGGTGTTGCGGAAACCTCTGATACATGGGCCCAGCACCATGAAAAAGTATAGGAAATGGTCATCGTCATCTGTTTCTATAGTAATAACAGTTTCTGGATTTTTCTCCTCCAACACATGAAAATACAAAGGAAGTTCCTTGAATAATTGTAAAGGATCTCCACAAACGATCTTTAGAACCTCTTTTTTGCTGTGCCAGGATTTTATGTAAGGTAAACAAACTCCGTAATCATTCTGAATATCATCTCGAATGTTTCTCGGAGTATATATTCTGCTGGCATCTTTTAATTTGTCTTTTATGAGTTGTCCAATCAATCGACTACTTGCTTGGCGATGGCTATCTCAGAACTGCTCATTTTGACATGAATACATTCCATGTAGGTAACTCTGAAGAAAGTATCATTGTTGTTTTTAGTTGCCCAAATTTGCCATTTATACCCCTCAAGAATACACTTTACCTCAAAACGCACCGTATCCGACTTGAAAATGTTGAACTGGAAGTGGTTTTTCAATGCCATCATACTTAGTAAGTCATGTAGTTCCTATTTGGTACTTAAAATTTGTCCAACCAACACATCTCCCGACTTAGTAGTTAAAAGGCATCACTTGCCATTGTTATAGATGCTAGAAGGGGAGGCAATGATCGGATGTATTGATTTAAAGAAGATGGACATGTCATTGAGCTACTTCTATATGCAGGATTTGCTCGAATCTCTTCTGATGGCTCGTTTTCTTCATCTTTGGCCACATTTATGCCTTTATGCTAAGGATGAAAGTCAGTACCATCAAAGTACCTGTCATTGCCATGATACTTGTATACTTGTTCTTTAGGGTAACGGACAAGAGAATCGCCTCTGTCGATGGTAGTCGCATCATCTTTAGCCCAAGGAACATAATGCTTAGTGACAAATGGGTCTTTATTTTGTTACGGTGTTGAGCAAAATGGATAAAACATTGAACAAAATATATGATTAATATACTGAAATTATGTTGTCATCACAAGCATTGGTTCACTTAACTAGTTGCTTTCGTTTGAGGATCTAAATAAAGTTATCGTCGCTTGGGTATGCTAGTATACTCTGAAACATATGCCCTTGAATGTTCTGCCCTTGCAATAGGTTCCATGGTAAGATAAAGATGACAATGGCCCCTTATACTTGAAACCTATTGTAAATCATTGTTGTTTTTATTTGTTCAAATCCGCCATTTACACCCTTTAAGAATACACTTTGCCTTAAAATGCGTAGTATCTGACTTGAAAATCTTAAACTGGAAGTGGTTCTTTAAAGCCATCATACTTAGTCTATCATGCAACTCCTGTTTGATACTAAAAATCTGTCCAATCGACACATCTGTCAACCTAGTAGTTGATCACTTGGCATTATTGTAGACGGTGGAAGGGGAGGCAATGACCAAATGTATTGATTTAAAGAAGATGGACATGCCATTGAGCTACTTCTGCATGTAGGATTTTTACGAACCTCTTCCCATGGCCCATTTTCTTCACCATTGGCCACATTTATGCCTTCGTGTTAAGGATGAAAGTTAGTACCGTCAAAGTACTTGTCATTGTCATGATAGTCGCATACTTGTTCTTCAGGGTAGCAGACAGGAGAATTGCCTCCATCGATTGTAGTCGCATCATCCTCAGCCCGAGGAACATAATGCTTAGTGATAGGTGAGTCTTTATTTTGTTGTGGTGCTAAGCAAAATGGATGAAACATTAGAGAAACCATGTGATTGGTATATTGGAATTGTGTCGTCATCGTAGGCGTTGGTTCACTCAACTGGTTGCTTCCGCTTGAGGATCTAAACAAAGTTACTATCACCGTGGGTGTGCTAGTATACTCCGAAACATGTGCCCTTGAATGTTTTGCCCTTGCAATGGGTTCCACAGTAAGATAAATATGACAATGACCCCTCATGATTGAAACATATTGCAGATCATTAACATTCACAAATGCACAAAAACTGTTCTCTATATTAATCTTCGTAGCTCTTTAAGGCAACTCTAACATTTGTGTCCTACCAATAAAGATCGCTTTTGCTGAAATAGTGAATTTCACTAGATTAGTCCCTTATGAAGAGTACAACATCTGCATGAACTGGTCATAAGGAATATTTTCATTAATAAAGAATTGCATCATATCTCTACTGACATAAACATCACCACCATTAGAAGTCTACTCCCATGAACCTCAAAGAAGTGTAATTATCATGATTGACCTATCCATAACTGCACGAAAATGACAAACAAATAAGGTTTTTTTAATTACATATTACATAAAATGCGGTCACTTAATTAATTGAGAATTGGTGATCCGAGTAGAGTGAAATTTCTCACCTTACTCAAAACTACAGTCGAGTAAATTGAGAAATCTAATCTTGCTCAAAACAACCTTTGAGTAGGTGGATATGGCCTTACTTAATGGTAGTTTTGAGTAAGGTGAGAAAATTATCACTTTGCACGAAACTACCTTTAAGTAAGGTCATATCCACCTACTTAAAAGTTGTTTTGATCAAAGTGAGATTTCTCACCTTACTCAACTGTAGTTTCGAGTAAGGTGAGAAATTTTACCTTAGTCGGACCACCAGTTCTAGCTAGCAAGTTTGCCACACATCCTCCTTGTCAACATCTATCGACTTTATTTTCTCACACCAACACCACAACTATACCTCATTTAACAACTTCAAGCATTCACCCCAACCACATTTTTTTCACATACGAAACCATTATTTTACCTTTCTTAACTATATAAAAAAAACTCAAATTTCAATAAAAACACTAACTTTTGTATTTCTTTATGATAAACTTTCAAAATTTGATAATTGGGTCAAATTGGCTTGAGTTTGTGGGTGTTCGATCTGTAATGAATGAAGAGAATAGAAAAGGAAGAAAAATATGCATTGCTTTAGTTTTTTGGATATAAGGATAAAATCGTCCAAATTTAGCATTTTTGGAAAAAATTGAATAACAATTATTGGAAAGGGCATTTTTAAATTTAGGATGGAAATAAGGGCATTTTTTATTATTTCACAATATTTTTCATGTGCTTGCGGAGTTACCGCTCTTGCCTAAGGCTCCTGACAATATGCAGGAGTAGGGGGACAAACCTTCAATTTAGGTATTCATAATGATGCAAAAAATTAAAAATAATATATGCTCCACTAGCCCCCCCTTTTTTTTTATATAAGCACGTTTCCTTGTATGGGATAAAGAGATCTAATAATTAAGGAAGAATGATAGTGGAATACTTTTTTTGAAAATAAATGTCAACCAGGTACTTAAGTCAAAAATATTTGTCATTTACATACCTTTCGTTAGAATTTTTCGTCTTTGTTATAAGAAATAAAGGTATAATAGTCATTATAGCTTAAAATTAAAATTAAAAAATTAAAAAAATAATTATTTTGTATATTTGGAGGTAAATATTCATTGTGATTTAAAAATAAATATAAAAAAATTAGACAATAAAAAAACAAGGGAGCAAAACAAACCCCTAGATTCATCTTTTTATTTTTCTCCTCCTAGCCACCACCCTTATTTGTTCTCCTTCCTCTTCTTCTTTTTTTTATTCTTCCGTTCCTTCTTCTTTCTTTTTCCTTTTTCTTTTGGTCCTCTTCTTTCCTTTATTTTCTTTTCTCTCTTTTGGTTTTCTTTCTTTCTTTTGTCTCTCTTGTTTGGCCTTCATCTTCTTTCTTTCTGCTCTCTTTTAGTCTTCATCTTCTTTCTTTCCTAAATTACTAAACACATGACCGATCTGGGATTAAATTATAGTATAAATTATAGGGATTATGGAATGGGATTGATGTAGGATTGAAAATGGGTTTTGGATGGATTGAAGTAGTGTTGAGGAGTGAAATTTTTTTATTGATAATTTGGTTAATGAATTAAAATTAATTGATAACTTGGTTGATGGAAAATTAATTGATAATTTGTTTTATTGATGGATTACATTAGAATATTAATTAGAGATTTTGGATGGATTAAAAATTAATTGATAATTTAATTTATTAATTGATTATATTAGAATATTAATTAGGGATTTTGGATAATTAAGAATTTTGGATGGATTAAAAATTAATTGATAATTTAGTTTATTGATTTATTATATTAGGATACTAATTAGAAATTTTGGGTAATTAAGAACTTTAGATGGATTAAAAATTAATTAATATTTAGTTTATTGATTGATTATATTAAGGTTCTAATTAGAAAATTTGGATAATTAGAGATTTTAGAGATATATATATATATATATATATATGTGTGTGTGTGTGCGCGCGCGCTCGCGCGCGTGTTAAAAAGCTAAGATTTAGGGATATTTTTATAAATTTATTTTTTAATATAAGTTAAAAGGATAATTATGTCATTATAACAGTTAAATACAGTGAGATCAAAATAGAGACGAAAATTTTTAACAAAAGGAGGTCACTGACCAATATTTTCTGACTTGAATGACTACGTGACATTTATGTTAAAAAATAGGTACTCGCTTTGATTCTCCTAATAATTAATCATAATTAACTTTAACCTCATAATTAGTTAAATCAAGTTGTGAGATTCGTCGGTTTTCTTTGACCTTTGACGAATAATTAGCCCCCACTAATTATTGGTCATTTCTTTAATTAATACATCCGAAATGATTCCACATTTTATTTTATTTCCTTATTGGTTACATCTCCCCTTCAATTATTTATCAATTAGTATTCCATTCTAAGATGTGAACACCCATGCGTATTGTACTGAAATTACCAAAACCACTCGTAGTTTGTACGGTCAATTACATAATTAATTAACTCCACTATTATTATTTAAAAGTAGTACACATATTCATCAAATAATATAGTCCAAGAAATCACTATTTAATATAGTAATTAATTAATTAATATATATTTTCTATGCTAAAAATCTAGTTTATAATTACCAATAATATTATGTCCTTTTTTTTCTTCTATTTTATAGACCACTTTCTCTCCCTAAATGAATACAATATAATTATGTAACATTATTAGTTTTACTTTATTTAATTTATCTTTTTTTCCTCTTTTACCATGCACATTGTTTGAAGTAAAATCCTTTAAGCTTTCTGTGGGTATTACTTTCATATTGTACATAAATGTCAAACTTAGGGAATCATTATTTAATCCTTAATCTGATTTCTTAATAAAAAATTACAACATATCACATGAAATTTCTCGAGTCCCATCTTCTACCATCTTCTTCTAAGCATGGAAAATCCAACGAAGAAAAAGTACTAAGCACAATACAAAGAGAAAAGGATTAATTAAATAATAATAAATAGTATTAAAGGAACATGAAGATTACAGATGCCAAGACAATCAGAAAAGCTGTTAATTAAATAATAACTATGGGGAGTACCCAGATGCCCTTTTAGATTTTAACTGTATTAAGGCAGTTGTATCGGAAGCAAATTGCAATTAATAACACTATGATTCCCATGTGGGAGCATTTTGGATCACAACATTGTTACATTAATTAATAGAAATAAAATGATTGAATGCTTTAAAAAATAATAATAAAAAAAATGCTGTATCTATTGATTATAAAAAATGATGTGAGATGATAAAGTTATTGTGTGCTGATTTGATTTAAACATTCAAGATATTGGGTAAAATTTAACATTTAAATGAGATTGAAATTGATGTAAATTTTATGAACAACAACAATTGATTTAAAAGTTCAAACAATTAAGAAAAATTATTGGCCTTAGTATTTGACGTTCACCAATTTGATTTAATTATAATTTGTTAGTAAAATCTTATTTTAAATCTAATTTCAAATACAAACAAAAAGAATATTTATAATATGAGTTAGCTTTCTCGATTGGACCATACCTGCAGCAGCAACCGACGTACCCTAACTTCAATCATAATCTAAATATTAATATTAATATTTATAATTAATTAATTTACTAATAATTAAAATATTCTGAAATTTTAGTACAGGATGTACCTCTTACTTCTTTAAATCTCTCAATCTTCACCCACAAACTCCTCAGAGCAAACAATCTACTCTCTTAGCTTTTATGGAATCATCAAAGAAGTCTAACAAGATTCGTGATATCGTTAGGCTTCAACAGATCCTCAAGAAATGGAGGAAGCTTGCAAGCACACCCAAGAACGGAAGCAGAAGTAGTACTGGCAACAACAGCAACAGTGGCAACAGTCCCACCTCAACTTGTACAAACAATGCTAGCAAAAGCATCAAGTTCCTGAAGAAAACACTGTCATTCTCCGACGTATCAGCAGCAGCATCGAACGATGTCGTTCCAAAAGGGTTTCTTGCAGTCTGCGTAGGAAGAGAGCTGAAGAGATTTGTAATCCCAACTGAGTACTTGAGTCATCAAGCATTTGGGATATTATTAAGAGAAGCAGAAGAAGAGTTCGGGTTTCAACAAGAGGGAGTTCTGAAAATCCCATGTGAAGTATCAGTGTTTCAGAAGATCTTGAAGCTGGTTGAAGAGAAAAGATCAGATGGGTTATATTATTTGAATGAATTAGGGTTTAATAATAATATTGCAGAGAAAGAGATGATCAATGGTTGTTATTGCTCATCAGATTGTGAGGTAAGATGATTGATCAGAGTGTTAGGGCACCTGGAATGGGGGGCTCTGCTTGCTTTTTACTTGCAAATTAATTTTCCTGAAAATCAAATCAATAATTAGTTTCTGTTAATTTAATCAGTTAGTTAATTCTTGTAAATAAACAGTTTTTATAGTGCAAGAGCAAAAATTCAATAACTCAAATCTTATTTCAAGTTATGTTTTGTAAATGGAAAACACTTTCTTCCTGTGGTGGTTGGCTATGAAAATTTTGTTTTGAAGAAAACAGATATTGCATTGTATGATCCTCCCACATTTCATATTATCAAGAACATGCTATTTAGGGCACCCTCAAATTGAGAAGATATGCATTTAAGAAGTAAATTTGTACAAAGTAGAATGACTCATACACCCCTAACGTTTTATAAAACTCTTAGACTCACGAATTTGGATTATCAATTTTTTACGTAATTAACAAAATTCAAGAAAGTTTGGTCAAGTGTATACTATATAGTCGTAATCCAACTTTTAAAATATTCATGTAAATTCTAATTGTTAATTTAATCCACGTATTTGAAAAAACAACATTTAGTATGATACATTAATTTAATTAATAATTATTTTATATATATATATATATAGACACGTTTTTTTTTGTTCATATTTCAACAATGTGTTTCATTAATGAGCAATAAAACAATGAAATTCATTAGTACTTGATATATATCTTTAATACAGAATTACTAATAATTATAAAAAAAATTAATCGAATGCCAATGACATAATAATAACGATAATAATAATGATGATGATGATGATGTATTTTACATATATACTTGTATAAAACGTAATCTTGCAGAAATCTGTAACCCCGTACTCTAATTTAATTAAATTTTTTTGTGAGATCGATCTCATTACTCATTTCACCTTCTCAATCATTCTCCAAAATGATCATATTTATAAAAAAAATAAAAACAATATTTAAAAATATGTATATTATTATTGTTGTAGTTTAAAACAAAAGTGAGGATAAAACAAATCTACGAACCCTAAAACAGTTAAATCGAGGGGATCAACCCCACTCGTCTACATGATATGAACCACAAATTAAGAGAAGTTAGACAGTAAAAAATGACCTATAAAAGGCACTAAAAGTCATAAATAATTAAACAATTTTTATTACTGTATTATAATATCAAAATCATCCCTTGACAAAAAAACGAAAAATTAGTATGTGATTTAAGTATTAGAAGATTTTTGCTGAGACGTCAAATAGTGAGAGAGGTTGCATGGTATATTTCAGGTAGTTTGGACAAGCTTAACGTTTTGAGATTATCCCTAATTTAAGTAAAAATAAGAGGTTTGTTAGGTGTAATTTTGATGATTTTGGACACATTTAATATTTTTAAGTTATCTCGATTTTAACTAATAATAAGAAATAAAAGTTTGATATTTTATATGTAAATTTTTTTTTATTTAAAATTTTAAAATACTAAAAAGAAAATTGAAAAAACAGGTTGTGAAAGAATATTTGCAAGATCATAACCAAACAAATCTTTGATTGATAATCATATCAAATCGATCATATCTCATGAAATCTCTTTATTATTATTTATTAATATTTCCAATCATTGGCTACAACAGCCAGATTAAAGCATACATGCATAAAAGAAGCATAGAGAGAAAGAAAAACCGCAAAGTTGCATTTGTATTGCACATGAAATGATCTTCTTTAATTATTTGGGAACAAAATTGATAGTAGTTCACATCTGGTACTTCAAGACCTAACCCGGCTCATTCTTCGACAAAATAATATTATCATTTATAATTGGAGGTTTAAAGTTTTTATTATTAATGATTTTATTTAAAAATATTAAGTCTATTCATATTTGATGTTGAGTATGTGTTATACTTACCCTTAAGAGGTTGATTTAACACGATTTATCAGTCTATTATTATTTGTTTTCAACTGTGTAATATTAAAGATTTTGATTTTAAAAATTTTATTAGTTAAGATTATTAAAATATTCCTAATTTAATTGGTCACACAACTTATAAAATTGTGATTAAGATTGTAAATTTGATATTTATTTTGATTTAAAAAACAAATTTCGCCCTCTTCCATTCTCGACAACAATGAGAGGCGGGAGAAGGTCAATTTTTAATTTTTTTATTAATAATAATAATAATATATTATTATTATTATTATTATTATTATTGTTGTTGTTGTTGTTGTGGATAATGTGATTTATCTCCTATATTTTGGAGAAAAGAGAGATGTTCTTCTAAATTTTTAGCTAATTTTATATATCCCTCATTTTTAAATAAACTTGAGATATCCATTTAAGATATTATTTTCAACACTCTTCTAAATATAAATCGACTATTTTACTTCTCATTATAAGAAAAAATATAAAATTATTTAGTGTTCTTTATTTTTATTTTATAATAATCAATATGATATTATTATAATAATTAATTATAAATAATAATAATATTTTAATTGTTAATTTTTTAATAATATTAAATATAAATTATTTTAAAATTGATTATCTTATTAAAATAATCTATTTAAAAAATTATGTATAATTAATTTTATTAAAATTCACTATCAATTTTCTACAATATATAGTAAAACATTATTGTAAAATTTTTACAATTAATTTTTTACAACTAAAAAATTCATATTGTAAAATTTTTAATAATTTTTTATAGTAAATTTTATATTGTAAAATTTTTTATAATTGATATTGTTAAAATTTGCTCACAATTTAGTTATAAAAGTTGATAATTAGAAAAATTTTAACAATATTAATTATATATAATTTTTTAATAGATTATTTTAATAAAAGATAATTAAATAATTTTATATATTTTTTAATAATAAGTGGTAAAATAATTAATTTATATTTAAAATAGTGCTGAGACCTGATAATAGTATTTTAAAAAAATATTTCAAATTTCTTTAAAAGTAAAAAAAATATATTTAAGATTAGTTAAAAAATTAAGAGTATCTCCCTTTTTTTCAAAATTTAGACTTAAATCACATTATTTTTATTATTATTATTAAATTCTCCCTCTCCCACTCTCGGCAACAATGAGAGGAGGGAGAGGGTCAAATTTCAAAATTTCCCTATCTCCCACTCTCGCCAACAATGAGAGAAAGGAGAGGGTTAAATAACAAATTGCCCCCTCTCCCACCCTCGATGATAACAAATTCCCCCTCTCCCACCCTCATAATAACAAGAGAAGGGAGAAGGTCAAATTCCATCTTTCCCCCTCTCCCACCCTCGGCAACAATGAGAGGAGGGAGAGGGTCAAATAACAAATTCTCCCTTCTCTCCCACCTCGGCAATAATGAGAGGAGGATAGTCAAATTTCATTTTTCCACCCTCCGCAGCAATGAGAGAAGGGAGAGAGTCAAATTTCATCTTTGCTCCCACTCCCACCCTCGGCAACAATGAGAAGAGGGAGAGAGCCAAATAACAAATTCCCCCCTCTCCCTCCCTTAGCCATAATGAGAGAAGGGAGAGGGTCAAATAACAAATTCCCTCTCTTAATATTACCGTGGCGGATTACTCTTCCAATGATACACATTCTACGTGCATAGCGGGTTATCTAAACTTTTTCAAAAGGATTATTGTTAATGTGTCATCGTCTATTGATTCTACGTGGAAACTAAGAAGCGGTCATCTAACAATATATATATATATATATATATATATATATAATTTGAAAATATAAAAGAAAATTGACCAATTTTTCCATGTTTTCTCACAAGAAAAAAATGAATGATTGGTTCACTGTTCTGGGCAATGTATATGCAGATGCATGAATGAATGTTTTAATAGATGAGAATTGAAATTGAAGAGATAAGTTATGAATGGATGTTGTCAGGTTTTCTCGTTGGTCTCAAAGAAAGCAGCACCAAAAGGGTGAAGTGAATTGGGTCATATCTGAATGTGACGATCACCAACAAAAATATTACGTTCAGATTGATTGATTAAAGAAATGAATTGGTGCATACGAAAGTCTGAGCCTCTGACTCCTTCAATAACTCAATTATCTCACTTACCCTTTTGTCAATATCTAACTACCAGTTACTCAGTTCCACAATTAATCTATATACCATGTATATCTGCAACTGCAGCTCCCTTCCCAATCGTCCATTGTTAATATATACATACATATATGTATATATATGTATACATGCATGCATGCATGTAATATAGCTCCATTATTTATTTTTATAATATATTTATTTTAAAGTTCGATCAAATATACACTTTAATTTTAGTAATTATAAAATTATTTATACGAACCTATTAGTTTAATATATAATAAGAACCTTCTCTCATTGTGGCCCGAGGGAGGGAAAGGGTGGAATTTGTTATTTGACCCTCTCCCTCCTCTCATTGTTGCCGAGGGTGGGAGAGGGTCAAATTTTATTTTTTCTTATTTAAATGACCCCTTATTTTTATTTTTAATTATACCCACTCTAAACTTTCCTACTCTTTTATGGGAAAGCTATAAAGGTTGATGTTTATAAAAGTGAGCCTTAATCTCTCACAAATTTAATAAAAAAAATTCTAAGGAAAAAAGGTAATAATAGACGAGCCTTAATCTCCTGTAAACTTGATAAAATATTTTTTTAGGAGAGAGGGTGATAGTAGATGTGCCTTGAATCTCCCATAAACTTGGTAAAAAGAAAATTTAAGAGGAGAGGGCAGTGGTAGGTGTGCCATGAGTCTCCCACGAACTTGCTGATGAAGCTTAATTTTTCTTAAGAAGAGATGGTGATAGTTGGTATGTCTTGCATCTCCCACGAGTTTAGGAGAAATTTTTCTAAGGGAGAGGGCGTTAGTAGGCATGCCCTAGGTCTCCCTCCCACTTGGTGAAAATTTTTTAAAAGAAGAGGGAGATATTAGGCATACCTTTGGTCTCCCATAAATTAGTGGAAATTTTTTTAAGAGGAGAGAGCGTTAGTAAACATGGCCTGAAATTTCATGCATCTACAAAATAATAGTAATAATTATACAGTTGAAGGTACAAATTTTTTATCATTATTCTATTTAAAGAAGTTAGACGTATTCATATTTGGTATTGAGCATGTTACACTTGATCCTGATTTAACATGATTTATTAGTCTAATATTATTTTTTTCTACTATATAATATTTACTTTTTGATTTTAAAATTTTTATTAGTTAAAATTATTAAAATATTCCTAATTTGATTTTTCAAATAATTATTACAAAATAAGGAATTAGAATTATAATAAATAATGTTTTATATCTATACCTTACAGAAGAAGTGCAACGATTAGCACATGGATGATAATGTGAAATGCACATGATTCCATCACAACTATCTCCAATTAATGTACGTCATGTGATAACTAAACTATACTAATTTTATTTTATTTTTTATTAATTGTGACTCAAAGCCTTTAATTAATTTTATATTTTATGTTTTAATTTTATGTATAGTCATGATACCACTTTCAGTATTAAGGTAATTATATTTTCTCAAATTTTTTTTACATGTTTAATGAATAATGTTAGAATATAAACTCCTTGTAGAAACTATTATATATATAGAAATTGATGCGACATAATATATAGAAGAAAATTGAAAATAAGAATCGTAATTTGTTTACTTCGCAACTTATTAATTCTTTATTTTCTTAATGTTAAATTAAGAGTATAATGGTAAAAGCTTGAGAATTTGTTAAAATTTGCTAAAATAGAACAATGGAAGGGACTAATACGGTATAAGTGATAAACTTATAAAATTAAACAGTAAATTTTTTAATAAATATTATAAGTTATGAGAGATTTAGGTCTTGTCCACTATTACCCTCTTACATAAGAAATTTTGTTTGCAACCTTTCTGGAGGCCTAGGCACGTGTACTATTACCCTCTGTTCTCATAAAGAATTTCACCAAGTTTATGAGAGCCCTTGGGTTTGCCAACTATACCCCTCTTCCCTTAGAAAACTTTGCACTAGTGCTCACATACTAATATTGCCATCCCTTTTTAGAAAAGTTTTTACCAAGGGTATAAGAGACCTAAGACTTGCTACCGTTGCCTTATCCCCTTAGAAATATTTTCATCAAATCTTTATGAGATCTTAGGCTCATCTACTATTTTCATTTTCCTTTTCACTAAGTTTGTGGGAGGCATAGGGCTTGCCTACTATTGTTCTCTCTCTTTAAAAAAATAATTACCATGTTTTTAGGAGATCTAGGGCTCGCTTACTATTGATCTCTCCCCTCACAAAAAGTTTACCAAGTTTATGGAAGACCTAAGACTCGTCTACTATTTCTCTCTCCCCTTAGAAAAACTTTTAGCAAATTTTTGGGAGACTTGGAGCTTGTCTATTATTGTCATCTCCCGTTAGAATGATTTTCACCCACTTTGAGAAATAGCTATTATTGCCTCCTCTGTTCACCAAGTTGACAGGAAAAATTTTCACCAAATTTACGAGAGACCTAAGGCTAGCCTACTATTATTTTCTCTCCACTTAGAAACTGCTAGGAGAAGAGTTTTTACCGAATTCTTATAACCTATACTAACAACGGTAATGCCGAAACCATCCATAGGATAATGACGAGAACGTTTTACCAAGATCAATCGGGTACACGATGTGGCACCACGTGGAAATCCTGACAAAAATTAGTAGAATAAACAAGGGAATAAAATGGGAAAAAGCTGCGACCTGAAAACAAGTGGGGAACATCCTCAAGTGGCACCTGCATAACTTCATGATGATAGCCAGGCGCCTTCACTTTTACCACCTATATAAACTTGAAGATCCCAAAGGAAGGAGGTGGTTGAATTCTAAAAACTTAAATCTCTCAAGATTTTGTTGAATGTAGAATGCTCCATTGTTGGCTTGATTGTCGGAGGGTTTTCGCTAATGAACATCACCGGTACCCCTCTTAACTCATTTTAATTTTTGTGAACAAGCATCGGAGCTCCAACCTTAGGAGGAGTGTCAAGTACCAAAGCAAAACTATTGCATATATCAAGGATACATTGCACCCCACAAATTAGAAATCTTGATTGTTGATCAAATCGACCCTACATGATAGACATGTATGGGGAAGGAACGATCACGGCATCAACATTTAGCACCGTCTGTGGAAACTTGTAACAAAAAGCATATCTTAGGATAAGATGACGACACCGAAAACATCCCAACAACATACCACCAATCGAGGAGGCATGACAATAGGGTTAGGGGAGGAAGTTAACCATGAGCTAAATGTGGTCTCACACCCCGTTACACGCTACTCAAGAAAAAATGACCTGAAAAATCAAGTATAGTTTTTGATACAACAAAATGAAGGGCTCAAACAACAAAACGACGAGTTGTTACATCAAATAAAAGAAATGCAGGACAAATTACAACAAGAGGAAAGTGAATGACAACACCAGAGTGCAAGAGGAGGAGAAAAAGACCAAACGCAACAAGGGAATCGCGTGGCTATCGAAATTGATAGATAACCACCTGGAATGCTAGAGTCATTACGCCAACAATATGAAATCGATAACCGCAGATGGAACGCAACCGAGATTAGAAGAGGAAACATAAACCTAAGGAGACCTATTGCACCAAGAGAGCTACAGCTAGAAGATAAAGAAATGCCTGGGACACCAAGAGTAGAAGCTGTAAAAAGCATGAACGTAAGCTCCAAAGTACGCGTATGGCAGGATTGAACATTTTATCATGGGAGAGAATGAGGCCTGGAGATGCTGCCACCTGCAACTTGATAGTGCCTAACAGATAACAAGGAACGTATTCCCCTTTCAGTGTTGAATCAAATTCAATAGTCAAAAGAATTAATTGTCAGCATGCAAAAAAACCACTCCTGCGATCACAACGGTCGGAAGACCCCTAGGTGGAGTTTGATTCCCTATTTATAATTGAGAACTAACAAGTGGTACTACAATAAAATTTTGTAATGCCACAATGCCAACCATATACAGGATATACTGAACCCGGTTGCCCATATAAAGTTATATCGGAAACTAATAGGAGTGCAAGAAGTGTTCGATGGGGTTATATGCAAGTTTTTCCCATCGACCCTCACTGGGCTAGAAAAGAGATGGTACGAAAAGAAGAAACCCAGAAGCATCTGTTCTTTCTCAAATTTTTGTGTTGAATTCTTGAGTCGATTTTGAGGAGCTAGGGAATTGGACAAAGATCCGAACACGTTTTTGATGTAAAACAAAGGGAAAAGGAATCTAACAAAGTTTTTATCAACAGATTTCATTGTACCGTAATACAACTAGGGGTGTATGACGACCTCAATACGTTAAAAGCCTTAACTAGGAACACACGCACATGGAGATTATGGCATTCATTCCGAGATTTTTCACCAAAAACCTGTACCGAAGCACACGAGCGCGCATTGAACTTTATAGAAATGGATGCTCACGAGGTCAAAAAGTTGTTGATGGAACATACAGAGAGGAAGTTCCGAAAAAAATGGAGAATCTATCAAAGCAAAGCGATGACGGTATATAGCTCAGGGATTGTCTTGGGAGAATGTAAATGCCAATACTCCAGCCTCAAATTCTGGCTCCCTTAGAAGAAACTCGATCGCGGTAGCATCCTACCGCGATAAATAACCCAGGAACACAATCAATATTGCGAATACCGAAACCAAAACCCAGTCAGGAAGATCAGAAACATGAGCTCCCCTGAAACCCTATAAGATTGCTATCAAAATACGAGACATATACCATATTAAAAACTATTAGGGAGCAAATCTTCGTTAAAATACGAAATCTCAGCTTGTTATTGAAACCATGACCTTGGATAGCAACATGTCTAGAAAAAATAAGATCAAAATTTGCGATTTTCACTTGGGATTGAGGACATAATACAGGGGGGTGTTTTAAACTCTTAGAGCAGATCGAAGATTTAGTGTATAACAGTTACTTAAATAGATATATCGACACAAAAGAAAGTCGCGATAAGAAAGGACACCAAAGCGCCTTAAACACACAAGAACGAGGACCGTAGGTCAACGTCATTATAAAAGGTCCAACCTTGGCCAATAATTCAAGCCATTCAAGGAAAGCCTACATCCAAAGTGGAATCACAGGAATAAAGTACCTAACGATGGTTGCCAGATTCTGAGAGTTTAAGAGGACGAAAATATGCACCATGCCAGTAATATTCACTGACAAAGACATTCACTGTGTGGTTGAACCCTATGATGATGGATTGGTAGTGATGGTAGAAGTTGCAAGAAATAATGTATTCAAAATACTTGTGGACACAGGAAGCTCGGTAGATATCATTTTCAAGCATGCTTTGGAGCAATTGGACGCAAGAGGGAGCACCATGGAGGAGGTGCTAGCACCACTAGTGGGGTTCTAAAGAGGAAGTTTATGGCCTTTGGGTATTATTTCACTCCCACTATCCATGGCGAAGGGAAGTGTCGTAGTAGTTACAATGGAAAAATTCGTGGTCATTGATCAACCGAGTCTCTATAATGCCATCCTTGGTAGACCATTCATGGTAATTATAAAGGCTTGTATATCTCTATACTAAATGAAGATAAAAATCTTAGTTGAAGACATTGTAATTACTGTGAGAGGCGACCAATGAATGGTTTAGAGTTATTATGCGCAAAAGAGAAACGTGGCATCGAATGCAAAAAATAACGTGTAAACAACTAAACACACTGAACAAGGGTTATTGAAAGATCCATGAGTAACCTGACAGAGGTTAAAATGTTGGGACTACTGTGGAAACCATTCTTGTTCCAATTCGAGATGGGGACAACTCCAAAATGGTGAGAATTGAAGCCAAAATGAAGGAGCCCCTCCAGAATATATTATAAGAATTTTTTAAGAAATATGCTGACGTGTTCATATAGACCCATGATGATATGCCAAGAATTGACCTAGAAATTACCTCCTACTGGCTGAGTGTATAGCCACATTTCAAACTTGTAAGCCAATGACGGCGTTTGTTCAACCAAGAACGATACGGCGTCTGTTCAACTTATGCACGCAACAGAAGGGCATGAACTTTTCAACTTCATGGATGCATTCTCGAGATATAATCAGATCATCATGTATCCACCCAATCAAGAAAAACTCGCATTCATCACTAACGGAGGTTTATATTGTTATAAAGTGATGTCATTCGGGTTGAAAAACGCCGATGCCACGTACCAACGATTGGTGAACAAGCTTTTTTGCGATTAGATTGGGTGAATCATGAAAGTATATGTAGATAACATGTTGACCAAGTCGGAGAAAGTGACGGACCACGTAGTTCACCTCAGAGAAACTTTCAACATAATATGGCACGCAATGAAGTTGAACCCAGAGAAATGTGTTTTTGGCGTATCCATAGGAAAATTCCTGGGGTTTATCGTGAATTATCGCGGTATCGAAGAAACCCGGAGAAAATCAAAGCAATCATTGACATGAATCCACCTCAGAATGTCAAAAGAGATCTAATAGTTGGTAGGAAGAGTGGCAGCATTAATCTTTTCATCTCTAAAGCAACAAATAAATGCTGTCTTTTTGTCAAGGTTTTAAAACAGGATAAGTTCATGTGGTGAATGAAGGATTGCGACAAGGCTTTTGACAAATTAAAGGAGTACTTGGTCACACCTCCTGTCCTGTCCAAACCGCAAAAGGAGGAGAAGTTATTTTGTACCTCGCCATCTCCCTGGTAGATATAAGCTCGGTATTACTATACGAAGATAACGAAATCCAAAGACCTGTTACTACACTTGTCGAGTGTTTGTCAAATGTAAGGACACACTACCCCCAAATAAAGAAACTAGCCTTATAGTTGTTTGTGGCATCCTAACGACTACGACCTTACTTCCAAGCTCATCTTGTGGTAGTTATCACAGACTAGCCATTACGATAAATCTTACAGAAAGAAGAAATGTCGAGGCAACTAACTTAATAGACCTTAGAGTTACACGAATTTGATATGGAATTTCGATCTTAAATGGTAATTAAAACTCAAGCTATCGCTGATTTCATTACTGAATTCACCAACAACTCGGGGGGTACAAATATAGAGGAAACATATTGTGAAAGTCTTGGGCCAGTAGATTATGGATATTGCATGTGGATGGCTCATCTAACACTCAAAGGAGTGGTGCCGGGATTATATTAAGAAGCCCGAAGGGAGATGAAATTTCCTACATATTGAGATTTGATTTCAAGTCTTCAAAAAACAAGGCAGAGTATAAAGAAATTATCACCGGAATGAAAGTGGCAAAGAGTTCGGGGGCAAAAACGTTAATTAGTAAAAGTGATTCGCAGCTTGTAGTGAACTAGGTGAATGAAATCTATCAAGTTAAAGGCGAAAACATATGTGGACAAAGTTAAGAAAACAATAAAACTGTTTTATGTCATAGAAATTGAACGTATTCCTCAGGAGCAAAATTCAATGGCGGACGCGTTGGCTCAACTCGCCACTATAGTAGCACTTGATTCTTTTGGTCCCGCACTAACCTTTGATAGCCTAGTATCACAAAAAAAAGGATGATGAAAATCAACGAAGTTGACATCGGAAAAACTTGGATGGACGATATTCGTACCTACCTTCAAAAAGAAGAGCTTCCATCAAATAATAGGGAAGCAAAGAAGCTAAGATATAAAAAAGCACAATATGCTCTTATCGACGGGACACTATACCAGCAAGGTTTTTCTTTGCCATACCTCACATGCCTAGGGATGGAGTAAGGAGATTAAATATTATGGAAAATTCACAAAGGCATTTGTAAAAACCATTCCAACGAAAAAATAGTAGCGCAAAAAACATTACAACAAGGATACTACTAGCCCATCGTGAATAAAGACGCGATAAATTTCATGAAAAAATACAATCGGTGTCAACGAACTGCAGATAGACCAAGAAAACCTTTTGAGAAACTATCGAGCCTTTATGGCCGGTGACTTTTTGCACAATGGGATATAGACTTAATTGGACCGATGCCAATGGGGAGAGGTCAGACGAAATATGCAGCAGTAGTGGTAGACTACTTCACCAAGTGGGTCAAGGCAGAGCCCTTATCTGCCATTACCAAAGCTAAAATTACGATTTTCATTTAGAAAAATATAGTATGCCATTTCAGGATTCTGCATTCCATCATCTCCGATAATAGAAAGCAATTTGACAACACAAAGTTCCGGATCTTCTATAACAATTTAGGGATTGAGTACTATTTCTCCTCTCCCGCACACCTTAAAACTAATGGATAAGTCGAAGCGGTCAACAAAATCATAAAACACTACTTAAAAGTGAAATTGGAAGGTACAAAAGGAGCGTAGGCCGATGAACTACCACAGATGCTCTAGGTGTACAAAACCACTCTCAGGACGATAACAAGGGAGACATCTTTTACAATGGCATTTAGTGCTGAGGTTGTGATTCCTGTAGAGATCAGAATACCGAACTACAGAACATAGACATTCAAAGAAGAGGAAAATGATGATGGAATGCACAAAAACTTAGATGCAATTCAAAATTACAACAAGAGCGTTAAAGAGAGGCATTTTCAAGATAGAGATCTTGTCTTAAGAAGGGTAACCCAGAATACTTGATCTCAAGGAGACGGATGCTTATGAGCAAATCAGAAAGGTCTATATCAAGTAGCTGGAAACAGAGGCAACAACAGTTACTGCTTGGAGCATCTTGATGAAAATAAAATCAAATGACCGTGGAATGCAGAGAATTTAAGGCAATATTATTCGTGAAAAAAATGTGCCTCATACAATAATAAAATTGTCAAGGAGAATCTTAGACAATGAAGATTGTCGAAGGAGGAATCTTAGATAATAAAGATTGCCAAAGAAAAATCTTAGACAATGAAGATTGTTGAGAAAGAATCTTAGACAATAAAAATTGTCGATGAGGAATCTTAGACAAAGACTCCAGATCTTACCGTATCTCATGTGTTTGATTCATTCATGAATTAGACCTCATGTATCTGATTTGTTCATGGATTAGATATTATGTGCTCGATTCGACCATGTTAAAAATTTAGAAGTGAATTTTTTATGAGCTTAAGGATTTCTTTGATGTTATCTCTTATCGTCAAAATTCATTAAGAAAATTCTCATGAAAATTTCTTAATGCAAAATTGCTTATTTATACCTTCCATGAAATACAACTATCAAATACAAAAAGCAACCAACTTTAATAATGAAAAAGTATGCATTTACAAGTGTGCAGACAAAAATCTTATAAACGGATGACAACAAAAATCTACAAAGTTTCAGGAGTGGCAGAGGACAGGCCAATGCTAGGAGCTTTTGTTTCGGTGGTCAAAGCTGAAGGTAAAGGATTAGTTGGTTCAGTAGAGGGAGAAGGGTCGGAAAAAGGGGTGGCCTCCTTGGTTACAGTATCCTCTTCCTCTGCATCTGCCTTAGTAGCCAAAATTTTGTCTAAATTAAAAGGGAACTTCATCTAATCTATCTTGAAAGAAGGATCCCTCTTATAGATTTCTCCTTGTGCAGTTTGGTAATCAAGGAGATATGCGCCAAGACCCTTCTTTTCCAATCGTGTCACCGACGCAAAATGCTCACCTTTTTCTTTGTCTAGCTCAATGTGACCCAACTCCAAAGAGGATTCAAATTGTTTACGAACAACTCTCAAGTGGTCCACCTCGACTTTTTGAACAATCACCTCGGTGTCTGCTTTAGCGCATCTATCCTTGTAATGGTTGGCCTCATCAGTTGCCGATTTCAATTTAACTTAAAGTTCATTTAGCTTCTTCGTCGAGGAAGAAGCAAGCTCTTAATAGCGTTTTTTAGCTAGAACGGCAAGTGAAAAAGAGGACGAATAGTTACCTGACTGGAAGCCCTCTCTATGTCTTCCCTAAAATTAGTCAAAGGGTCTTTAGGTAACTTGAGTAATATCCTTGGCCTTGACGGAAGCAGATAAGCTCTCCACCATGTTGGTGAGAAAAGCAGGGACCGACATAGGCACTAACAAAGTATCTAGAGGAGAAGTGAGGAGCAAGAACAATGGCACAGCCACGTAAGTACTAGTCAACGTCGAGGAGGTCTCTGTGATTTTCAGAAGGGGAAGAGAAGGAGGAGAAGGGGGAATGTTCTTTACAACTCTCGAAGAATGACCCGTTTGTTTTCCTCTCCTCATCAACTGAAAGGCCTTGTTCAAATCTGCCTCAGAAAGAGTGGTGAAATGAACCTCTACATAGGGCTCGGGATTCTTTCTCTCGATTCTCCCTCATTTCCCGGAATCAATCATGTCCTACCGATAAAGCTCCTAAAAAAGATGATCTAAATATCGCAAGACTAAAAACTTAATTTGAAAATAAAGATAATATAAAGAGCTAAAGGCAAATAGGACAAACCTTGAACACTAGTATGCTCGAAAATAAAACCCACGTTGAACAACTGGGTGATAAGGTTCAATTGATTCCTCTCAACCTTACTACGAAGTAAAATAGCCTCGGTACTATTCTCTTTGACACGCGTAAGTCGAGGCATCTTAGCATACTTGACTATATGAACGACAAGTATTAAGAAAAAAAAGGGGGGAGTTAGAAAATAGAGAGAGATAATAAGATCTAAAAGACCCGACTCTTGGAACTCCAACAATTCCATGCACTCTCTATAAAAAAGTATTTGTCTTTCCCAGACTTATTAGAGATGGGGTTGCCTACAACTATTTTTCCCCTATTAGAGCGGCCACCGAGATGAAAGAAATAGAAATGATCCTCACCGAGGTTAACCTTCACCGTAAAGAAGTAGCTAAGTTCTTTAGTGCTAAGGTCGGTCCTACAGTGTTTTTTGTACAAGACCCATAAACCAATGGCACATCTTTAGCCATTTGGACTCATTTGTGCTGGGGCAAGCCCATAGAAATGAATCACCTTCTGAATGAAAGGGTGCAGAGGCAATCAAAGACCTAGCCTAAAAAAATCTGGATTAAACACTGTGAGTTTAGAGGGAAGAGAACTTAAAGATTCACCAGGAGCTACCGACCTCATCCTAACTAACCCTGGAATAACATATACATCTCGGTATGCATCAAGAATATCCTGAGTTGATGTTTGCGAAATCAAGTATATGGCATACTAGACAGTACCCATTATAAGACCCTCGTTCCCCCTAACACGCCCGGAAGACATAGGACCTACCTTAATGGATGTAAAAATGGAGGAACTTTGAGTAACGCTGGTAATTGGTGAACGTACCACCTCTATATCCCTATCATCTTTAGAAGTACCCATTCGGGATCCATTTCTACCCAAACTAAAAGGCCCCTACAATAAAAACCCTCTAAGTGCTTGGAAAGACAAACGCACAACGATCAGCGGCAGTGACACAAAAGAAACCAAATTTCCTATTTTTAATGTAAATAAAAGTATCTAAATCCTAATACTGAAAACCTTAAAAGATCTTACGAAAATGACATAAGAATAGAGAAACAAAAAACATACTTAAAGGAAAAAGAAGGGTGAATCAACTAATCCTGGATAGAGGGCAAATGACGCCAATGGAGTTGACAGCGAGAAAACCGCAAAAAAAGGTAAAGAGAAGGGCGGCAGCAAAAGTAAAGAAAAACTCATCCTTTTGCTACATATATATAAGCCTGATTAAAAGGGCAAATCCAAATCGTTCAGCTCATATAACGAACAAAAACATGACATATGGTGGTCTGATGTGAAGAGACACAATGGTTGAAGGGACATGCATTTACTCCCTTTAAATGAAAGGCGGCAATAAAATTTGAAAAAATTCGAAATTCAATAAAGAAAAATATCCCGCCTCACGAAAATCAACATGGCCAAAGGACAAAAATGTTAGTTTTCATAACTTTCAGCCTTATCTAAAGGTCTGAAAACTAAGGGGACTTGTGTTGGGGGAAGAGTTTTTACCGAATCCCTATAACGTATATTGACAATGGTAATGCTGAGACCATCCGTAAAATAATAACGAGGACGTTTTATTGAGATCAATCGGGTAAGCGCACATGGCACCACGTGAAAACCTTGACAAAAGCTGGTAGAATAAATAGGGGAATAAAATGGGGAAAAGTTGCAACCTGGAAACAAGCACAGAACATCCCCAAGTGGCACCTGCACAACTTCATGATAACAGCCAAGTGCCTTCACTTTTACTACCTATATAAACTGAAAGATCCCCAAGGAAGAAGGATATTGAATTCTAAAAACTTAAATATCTCAATATTCTATTAAATGTAGAATGCTCCATTGCTAACTTAATCGTCGGAGAGTTTTCACTAGTGAACATCACTGACACCTCTCTTGACTCGTTTTATTTTTTGTAAACAGGCATCGGAGCTCCAACCTTAGGAGGAGTGTTAAATATCGAAGTGGATACTGGTGTGTATACTGAGGATACATCGCACCCCATAAATTAGAAATATTAATTATTGACCAAATCGACCCTACACGATGGACACGTGCCGGGAGGAACGATCACAGCATCAACAGAAACATTTTCACCAACCTTATGGGAGACCTAGGACTCCCCTCCCATTGCCGTCTCCTCATAGAAAAACCTTTACTAAGTTTGTGAGAGACCTAAGGTTCACTTATTATATTCACCAAGTTGAGGGGAAAGATTTTCACCAAGTTTGTGGGAAATCTAAGATATTGACAAATAGAAGAGGAAAACTTTTAAAAGAAATTTAATTTTTAGGTGAATACGTTGGAGGGCCCCTTTTCACTATGTAACCATATTCTCTGTTTTTAAAATATTAACAAGTGGGAAAAGTCGAGGGAGAGAGCATGTGCAAAGAAATTAAAATATTTCTCCCTATTTTTTATTTTATTTTTAATATAAAATAAAAAAAAAGAAATTAATTACTTCTATTATGATTTTGTTTTCTTTTTTGGAATGTACTTTCATTATGTTTAGGCCTGTGCAAAGCAGGAGAGGGCGAGGTGTCTCCAATGCGCGCACTCGGTTTTCTCATTTTCACAAAATACAAAATGGTCATTTTGAAAAGGTTTGATATGAAGAGGTTATTTATAAAAGCCCAAAAATGTAGATATTATTTTTAAAAAATTTAAGATTATGTTGTTATTCAATGTGTCTAGGGATAGCAAAATTTTTTATGGGCCTCAAATCCATAAGGATCCGCCCTAAACAGAGAAAATTCAGATGAATTCACGGAGAATAGAGAAGAGAACAGGGAGAAATTAATTCCCAAATTAATAATGGGATAGGGATTGGTTTTACTCTCTCCACCCTGCCCCTATCCCATTCCCCTTTAAAATATTATATAAAAATATTATAATTTATATATTTAAATATAATTTTATATTATAATTTTTAAAATTATATTTAAATGTATAAAATTATATGTACGTAGTCATTTTTATTTTTTAGTCGCATCTAAATCTACTTTCAACACTATTGGTATATTTGAAAGTCTACATCGTAGTAGATTACATCCTAAAATATTAAAAGTTTTAATGTATACTCAAGATTGGTTATGAGCTGAAATTAAATTAGTGAAATTATTAATTACATATTTAGTTAAATTTTAATTGATTTTATTTTATTCAATATTAAGTAACTAAATTTTTTATAAATTTATTTCTATCATCAAGTTTAGGTTCAAGTTTAAGTTCAAGTTCAAGTTCAAGTCCTTTTACAAAAACTAAATGTCATATATATTGTGAAAATATAAATAAAGTAAATTTTAATTATTTACAGTTACTGATAAAATATCATTTCAATTCTCAATTAAATTAGTAATAAATTAAAATTTTTATATTTTTTTATTTAATATTATAATAGTGAAGTATTAAAAAAGACGAAAAAATTAATATAAAATTAATTAACAGTGACATTACATGATATTATTAAAATTGGAGATATTGATTTTTCTTCATAATTATATTATAATATATTAATAATATTTTTATTTAAATTAATTAAAATTTTATATTATCTAAATTAATTTATAAAATAATAAAAAATAAACAATTGATATAAGGATGGAGAACTCATTTTTTATAAAAAAAATTTATTTTTATTTTATTAAATTTATTAGAGAATAGGATAAAAAATGAGAACAAAAATAGAAAACAGAATGGGGAATGAGGCATGCCTTCCCACCCCCACCATGTCGCATAGCCACCATTTTACGTGTCAAATGTGACAAGACGTATTCCTAGAGTAGAAACTGACAAGATTATTTTTTCAAGAATATAAGATAAAGGGAGTAATTTTACAAATGAAATAAATTTAAGTCTCCTTACATCAAAAATCAAAATTGAATTAAGTAAACTTGGGGCCCACAGCTGTACCTAAATTTCTTGATTCAGAGGGCAAGAAGCATAACACGAGGCTAAACTCTGAAGGGTCCAAGCTTAAGGTAAAACAACTCAAGGGGTCCAAACTGGAATGACTAAAGAATATAAGCTCATAATAAAACTATTAAAGATCAAAGTCCATCAAATTAGGCACAATGGGCGAGTCGTTCCAAATGATACACAACGTTTTGAAGGGGAGACCCTCGTTCTCAAGAAGATGGGATTTACCCCAAGTACAAAAGGGACACCATTTATTTTCAGGACACTTTAAAAGGAGACTCCATACTCAAAAGGGATGAAGACGACTCCAAATAAGAAACAAAGATGGAAAAATAAATTCTAAGAAGATCTCGTTATTTAAAGGTAAGAGAGTATTCCTGAAAATGAGTGGGATTCCTTACGTTTGAAGCCCACTTCCCACCAAGCTCTTATATGTAGGTATACAAATACATAAACCCTCATGAAAGGGGAGAGACTTTCATTAATTAGAGGTCTATGAACTCTCGACAAAACTTTATATTTCTCCAAAGTGTAAATGCTTTGAACACAAAAAGAGAGGAATTACTATATCCCTCTCCTAATGCTACAAAAAGCTTCAAAAAGGAATACGATGGTTCAAGTAAATACTTAATCTTATTCATAGCAAAATGCACGACTAGATCCCTCTCCTAGTAGTGCAAAAATTCCAAAAAAAGAAGAGGACAGTCAAAGATCTACACTTTTTAAAACATTAGAGACCAACTATCTAATTCCCAGAATTATTAGAGATCAAAATGAAAATATTCCTGAAATATTTGGGAGTTCTTTTAAAAGAGTCAAATAATATGACTAAAGTGTATATTGCTTAAAATATTGGGAACCAGACTGAAATTCACCCATTTACTTAATTAGCACAAAGTGCACATGCAGTTATGCTACAAACAAAAAAGAAAAAAATATATATTGAACTCAAACCTTCTCCGTCTTTGCTAATTTATAAGTTCAAATGCACAAATCATATTTATTGTAAAAGAATACAAGCTTTGTCCTTATAATTTATTTTAACGGCGTAAATTGTGTCATGTTGTATTAGTTTAGTTCAAAAAATTTAAACCCACTAATTCTTTGTATCAGCTACATACCTTATACGATCAAACTTTATATCATGCCTATTTTACAAGTTTGTTAAGAACTGATTCAAGATTTTAAGTTATATTAGCCTTTTTTTTTTTTGTAAAATCTCATGTTTTGTTAGTTGATTTGGCCCATTTTTTTTTTTTTTAGTTCAATAATTGTCTAACGGAACTAAAGGATTAAAATTGAGTAAACTATATCTTAAATTGTCGTTTCTTTAAAATTTGGGACAAAAATATTATTAACCAGAAAAGCTTAACTTTTCCTTTGCACAAAAAGTAATTAATTAAGATGGTAGGCTTATAAAACCTTATTCTTAATGAAAATATATAAAACCTACCTTATTCTTCAACACTAATTTCTCTTCCAAATACATTAAGTACTTGATTGCACGCCTTCACAAAAAGATAAATTAGCAACAGCCAATAGCTAGCATCAATCAAGATTAATAATACTATTAATCAATCATCTACACATTTGAGGATGATGAGAGTTAGATGTTAACTCACAATCTAATGAGCAATAAAAACCGTTGATCATCTCTTTCTCTGCAATATTATTATTAAACCCTAATTCATTCAAATAATACAACCCATCTGATCTTTTCTCTTCAACCAGCTTCAAGATCTTCTCAAACACTGATACTTCACATGGGAGTTTCAGAACTCCCTCTTGTTGAAACCCGAACTCTTCTTCTGCTTCTCTTAATAATATTCCAAATGCTTGATGACTCAAGTACTCAGTTGGGATTACAAATCTCTTCAGCTCTCTTCCTACGCAGACTGCAAGAAACCCTTTTGGAACGACATCGTTCGATGCTGCTGCTGATACGTCGGAGAATGACAGTGTTTTCTTCAGGAACTTGATGCTTTTGCTAGCATTGTTTGTACAAGTTGAGGTGGGACTGTTGCCACTGTTGCTGTTGTTGCCAGTACTACTTCTGCTTCCGTTCTTGGGTGTGTTTGCAAGCTTCTTCCATTTCTTGAGGATCTGTTGAAGCCTAACGATATCACGAATCTTGTTAGACTTCTTTGATGAATCCATAAAATCTAAGAGAGTTGATTGTTTGCTCCGAGGAGTTTGTGGGGTGAAGATGGAGAGATTTAAAGAAGTAAGAGGTACATGCTGTACTGAAATTTCAGAATATTTTAATTATTAGTATATTAATTATGTTATTAAATATTAATATTTAATATTTAGATTATCATTGAAGTTAGGGTACGTCGGTTGCTGCTGCAGGCATGGTCCAATCGAGGAAGCTAACTCGTATTCAGAGTTTTTGTTTGTTTAATCCCTTTATATATATACATATACATATATATATACATATATATATATACACATATATATATATATATATACACATATACATATATATATATATACACATATACATATATATATACATATATATATGTATATATATATATACACATATACATATATATATATATAGCTTCCAGAACTTTTCAAGCCAAATGTTTCTATTTTCTCTGTTGCTCTCTCCAATTATTTTACTAATTTACCCTCTCTCCTCTCTCTCTGATGCAGGCGAGATAACGGGATGAGATAAAGCACCTTATCGAACGCCGAATCTCGTTTGGTTCTTTAATGCAGTGGGTTAGATAAACGTTTTAACGGACGAAATTAGATGTCGTTTTAATTTTAACGGCTCAAAATACGAGTGTCAAGATAATAATCCTATAAGGGATAAAATCAAAGGGGAATATTTTATTCAATGAAATATTGTTTCAAATAATAACATAGACTTTCTATATATAATAGAAAAAATCTAGTGTTCCAAGTTAACTCAAATAAGGAAATATAACTCCTACCTAAATAAGAAAATTAGTAATTAAATAACAAATTAAATTGGTAACAATAAAAGACTTCCTAAACCAATTAAATTCCAAAATTGTCCTACATTAGATTTCCCCTCTCTTAAAGAAAACTCGTACTCGAGTTTTATCTGATGGATGAAATTTATAATGCAATATTACATCATCTAATGCCTTAAAAGAATAATTCTTCTCAGCAAGCTTCCTTGAAACTCAGAAATACTCAAATTTTATCTTTTTCTTGCACTTGTTAGTGGCCCTTCTAAAAAATGTGTACTTATAGTAACAAACCACTTTTACGCTTCTCGTAAATTTTTCCATATCCCGTTCAATGTACTCACCAACTAAATTTGTCTTTGTAGCCAAATCTTTTTCAAGGATAACTGTTTCATCTTCAATATGAATAGGTAGAACCATGTTAATAACAGGCGGGTCTTCGACTTGAATTTCTTGTACATGCTCAATCACATTATTAATTTTTAAATTAAGATCACATGAAACCTCTTCTTGTACAATTTTTAGCATGTCATTAATTTTCTTTTCAAGCACATCTTCAGTCATTATCTCATGGTCAATTTTAGCCATGTTATCAGATATCTTGTTAGCTATATTGTCAACAACATCTCTAATAACTCTATCAAAGTCAAGCTTTAATTATTCTTCGATTCCTTTGGCTAAAAGGATGGCATATAGCAATGTATGAATAATATATGACGGCATTCGATCTCTTATATTGGCTTGGAGTCCCTCTAAAAATCTCTCAACTAAACACTCTTTATGTTCATAAAAAAAAAATGCACATAAAAATTCTCAAACTCTATAGCATAAGAATGAATAGATCTCATACCTTGACGTGTTAAACAATAATTAAGAGGAATGAATTGTGATCTCATCAATCGCTTCATCTGATTCCATGATCAAACTTTGTCTTCTTGGCTTGCAAGTCTTAACCTTTGTACCATATTCCACCAATATGATGCACTCCTTTTTAACAAAAAACAAGTAACAAATTGTACTCGTTTATCCTTCGGTATTCTCTCAACTTGAAAGAATTCTTCAAGATCTTCCAGTCAAAATAAAAATAATTTAGGATTGCATTTTCCATCAAACAACAATGCATCATGTCTAACATAACAGACCATGATTCTAATTTTTTTTTTTTTTGTGAAATGATGTATTGATGAATATGGTTGTGTTTAGCGGTTCAGGAAAGCTCTGTCTGGTACAGAGATAGGTTTTGATACCGATAGAGATAGGCTCTAATACCAATTGACCCAGGCAGGATAGCGATCGAGGTGGGATGAAAGCACTTTGTTGAACGCCGAATCTTGTTCGGTTTTTTGACGAAGTGGGTTAGATAAACGTTCTTATGGACGAGATTAGATGTCGTTCTAATCCTAACGGTTCGAAATATAAGTGTCAAGATAATAATCCCATAAGGATAAAATCAAAGGGGAATATTTTATTCAATAAAAGTTTGTTTCAAATAATAATATAAACTCTCTATATATATAACAGAGAAAATCTAGTGTTATAAGTTAACTCAAATAAGGAAATATAACTCCTACTTGAATAACAAAATTAGAAATTAAATAACAAATTAAATTGATAACAATAAAAGACTTCCTAAACTAATTAAATTCTAAAATTGTTCTACATCACTCTCTCTCTAATAATTTTTTTAATAATTAAAAAACTACAATAAAATAGATATTGTCCATTACTTATAAACACTTGCTATAATTTTATTTTAAAATTTACAACTCAAAAAATATATAATAAAATAGAAGAAATTAGAGCTTAATACTTACCTTAATCTCGATTTGTTCAGGCATGTAATCAGATATGAAAATTTTAGGTGAAATGAAAATATAGCGTTGTTTATGCGAAATGGACCAACTTATTTTTTATAATTTTATTAAATACTTCTTTAAAATTATTTTATTCAAAATTTTCTTCTCCTTATTTGTTTTTAAAATTAGATCTAAAGTAAGATTATGATAACAAATTATTAATCAAATTGATGAAGGTCAAATACTAAGGTCAATAACTTCTACTTAATTGTTTGAACTTTTAAATCAATTATTGGTGTTCATAAAATTTACATCAATTTCTATCTCATTTAAATGTTGAATTTTTAAGTCAAAGAAATGCCAACCAATAAGCATAATATTTATTTTTAAGCATTCAATCATTTTATTTGTATTAATTACTATAACAATGTTGTGATCCAAAATGCTCCCACATGGGAATCATGCTGTTATTTATGCAATTTGCTTATGATACAACTGCCTCGATACAGTTAAAATCTACAAGGCGACTGGGTGCTCTCCAAAATTATTAGTAATTAATTAACAACTTTTCAGATTGTCTTGATATCTGTAATCTTCATGGTTATTTAATATTATTTATCATTAATTAATTAGTTTTTTATATTTTAATATTTTTCTCTTTGTATTGTGCTTTGTACTTTTTCTTTATTGGGATTTTTCATGCTTATAAGAAGATCGTGGAAGATGGGACTCGAAGAAAAGCCATGTGGTATGTTGTAATTTTTTATGAAGATAAATCAGATTAAGGATTAAATAATGGTTCCAAAGTTGACATTTATGTACAATATTAAAGTAATACCCACAGAAAGCTTAAAATATTTTAATCATTAATTAATTAAGCAAATGATTAATTTTGATATTTCCGACCTTGAATGTTCCTTAATTTGATTTAATTTCTCTGCTGCATTTTTCATGACCTAAAAAAAAATTAATCACATTTATATCTTTTAAATTAGCTAGGGAAATTCTAGCTTGCCTATAAGAAAAAACAATATCAATTTAAATTTGCTATAATTTTGGGAATATATAATTTTATTATAATTTTAGAAGTATATAGTTTGATTTTCTTCTACAATAAAGGGAAAAAATGCAAACTCTTCATTTACTTATTAGTAATTATATATGACATGCGCGCATAGAAATGATATAAATATGTCACATTATTTTGTATATATAATTTTATTTTTTAAAATATATTGCATTAGATTAGGGAGAAAAAGTGATCAATAAAATAGAAGAAAATAGATAATATTAATTACAGAATGCATTATAGCATAGAAAATATATTTATACATATAAATTAATTAAATTAATTAGGATCTTAAATAGTGATTTCTTGGACTAAATAACTTTATCAACGTATGCACTACGTCTCTTAAATAATAATAATAATAATAATAATAATAATAATAATAATAATAATAATGATGGAGGTGATTAGTTATGTAATTGGCCGTACACATTAAGAGTTGGTTTGGGTAATTTCAGTACTATACACATGGGTGTTCACATCTTAGAATGGAATATTAATTGATAATTAATAAATTAATTGAAGGAAAGATGTAACAAATAAGGAAATAAAATGTGGAATCATTTGGGACGTATTAACTAAAGAAATAACTAATAATTATTGGGGGCTAATTATTTGGTCAAAGGTCAAAGAAAATGAACAAAACGTACAATTTGATTTAACTAATTATTAGGTTAATTAATTATTAATTAAAACTTGGGTTGGAAGGTTTATTAATTATTATTAATAATAATAATTATTAGTAATATCTCTCTCTCCATGTTTGGGAAAGCTAGTGGAGCACACAGTATTTTTAATCTTTGGCATCATGATAGCATACCTAAATTGAAGGTTAGTCTCACTGCTCAAGCATATGGCGAGTTAACTAAAAAACAAAGACATAAATATTTAATATGGAAGTTATATTAAGCTACAATTAACTTTTTTTTTTGGGGGGTCTTTTTTAGTGTAATTTAAGTGGTTTGAGATCTTTTCATGCTTTTAAATTATCTTGAATTTGAATAAAAGTAAGAAGTAAAAATTTAATATTTCACAAAAAAATATTCCACTTCTATCAAAAATCTTTAAAAAAATAGTTACTGTAACCTTTCCTTTAAATACAATAGTTAAGTGGTCAGCATTTCTTGATGGCATTGTCACAAGGGTTCGAGCAGCATTAAGGTTATAATTCTACAGTATTGTGGGGTAGATTTCTCTAAAACTAAAAGTAGAAATTGTCCAAGTTTAGGCATAGACTTTCAGTGATATGCAATACTTATATAAATTCTTGTCCAATCTTTGAATTGCATATACCATTATTTAAAAAATAAACAATGTTACCTTTAATGAAGACTATTATACCCTACAATTTTAGTTGCTAAGTATAATACATATTAGTCATGAAGTAAAAATAGACTTTTATCAAATACTTTAATTTATTTTTTAAGTTAAATTCAAAGCAAAGTATGTATAAATATATTATGAGTGTATGTGCAAGTGCATATGTAAGCTATTAATATTAAATTAAAAATTAATCAAAAATTACAAATGACATTGTCCGAATATTTTTATTCAAATTAAATGATGTCCTGTCTTCATGTATAAAAAAGAATTTATACACATTTAAATATAGTGAATCTCATAATCTTATTTTTATATATAAAAATAAATTTATTCACATTTAAATACGATAAATTTTATGTTTAATAAGTAATATTATTTAACTATAAAAAATTACCTTATTAATTAAAATAAGGTCGAAAGGCTAGACTCCAAATGAATGTTTAAAAAGAAGAGAATTGAATATTTTTTGAAATGAATAATGGAGCTACCTCTAAGTCGTAATTATATTCATATTTATATAGATAAACAATGAATGATATGAGAGGGCGCAAAAGAGCAGTTGCATACATGGGTAATTGGTAGTTAGAAATCGACAAAAGGGAAAGTTAGATAATTGAGTTACTGAAGGAGTCAGAGGCTCGGACTTTCATACACAATACATTTATTTAGTCAATCAAATCAATCAATCAATCTGAACTATATATTTTGGTTCGTGATCATCAGATTGGATAGACTGACCCAATTCACTACACCCTTCTGTTACTGTCGCATTCTTTGACACCGACGAGAAAACCTGACAACATCCATTCATAATTATCTCATTCACTCAATTTTCTCTCTATTAATATGAAATGATAAATTTGAATTAAATTTATATATATAAAAAAATCATAAGATTTTTTTACACAAATTTTTTACGTAACTTATAATTATTAAATTTAAATATATTTAACGATTAAAATTAAATTAATATATATTAATTCTAATATATTAAATTATATGATCAAATTTAATCGTAATTGTTAAATATATTTAAAATTAATTTGCTTATAAATAATATAAAAATTTATATAATTTTTTTAATTGTATATATATATTATATTATATTATATGTTGATGTCAAAATTTTTTTTTATTGTCACGTAGGTTTAACGAGAAAGAAGATTTCAATCAATACTTAAAATTTGTCAACTTTACAGAAAATACATCGAAGTAACATCATATTCTATTGAGATTGCTCATTTTTTTCATTTTTTCTTTATGGCAACAAGTGCCTACGCAAACAAAGCATATCAGCAAGAGCCGGTGGTGTTACTAGCGGACCTCCTTCGATGTTCACGTTTGAAAAAAAATATATTGGACAACTAATCTTTAAATATTAATAACAATCACAATGATAATTGTTTGAGTGCAATTATGAAAAAAAATAAGAGAGAAAGAGAGAGAAAGAGTAAGCTCGTAAAAAAATCTAATTGCTTGAGAAAAATCCGAGGTTTATATAGGTGGCGAGAAATATAAGCTTTCCTTTGAAAAAGATCTCCATCACAAAATTATTGTACTTATTATGGCCAAATTCAGACGCCACTTGGCCTTTCCTTCTTACACTATTCTTGATGTCTTCCTTACGAAAATGAACTTTCCCTTATTAACGTATCCCCTTTTCTATTGGTGGTACTCAATTATTGGCTTATTTTACAATTTTATATGTAAGAACTTGAATTATTAGGCTTCAATCATAGTATTTTAATCACAAATCTCAGTCCTCCAATTTCCAAGATTGTTGAACTCTTCTACAGCGCATTAGGATCTAGCTTGCAGCCCAAACCGTTCTTATGATTTGGGTCTGGGTGAATCGTCGGAAAGCTTCTGGTTATTACTGTGACTCTCTCAATATGACTGTGACGGGTTACTCTCCTAATGGTACACATTTTACGTGTATAGTAAATTATTCGAACCTTTTGAAAAAAATTGTTATCAACGTGTCACTATTAATGGATCCTTCGTGACGATGACCATTAAGAAGCGATCATCCAATAATATATATATATAAAGAAAATTGACCAATTTTTCTAAGCTTTCTCAAGAAAAAAAAAAATGAATGATTGGTTCACTACATGAATGAATGTTTTAAAAGATGAGAAACATGGTGATTTGAATGGGTGTTGTCAGGTATTCTCGTTGGTCTCAAAGAAAGCAGCAGCAGCACCAAACGGGTGAAGTGAATTGGGTCATATTTGAATGTGATGATCACCAACAAAAATATTACGTTCAAATTGATTGATTCGATCGATTAAAGAAATGAATTGGTGCATACGAAAGTCTGAGCCTCTGACTCCGTCAATAACTCAATTATCTCACTTTCCCATTTGTCAATATCTAACTACCAATTACTCAGTTCCATTGTATATTACAATTAATCTATGTACCATGTATATCTGCAACTGCAGCTCCCTTCCCAATAATCCATTGTTTATACATATATATGTGCGTGTATGTATTTATACATGCATGCATGTATATAATATAGCTCCATTCTTTATTTTTATAATATATTTATTTTAAAGTTGGATCAAATGTACACTTTAATTTTAGTAATTATAAAATTATTTATACAAGCCTATTAGTTTAATATATAAATTTAGACAAAAAAAAAAAGGATAATCTAATATATTTTATAACTACTAAAATTATTATAACTAAAAAGATTTTATAGTAATTATAAATAAATAAATAAACATTTTTCAATAATAAGAGGGTTGTATGTGTTAGAATTAATTATCTACGGTAAAAATCATCATCCAAAACATAGAATCATTCATGTTAGATCATTAAGAATAAATGAACATAAAATCGGAAACGTACTTGAATCCATAGTCTGAAATTACTCTTTAAAATCCCGCGGTTGGCCTTCCAGATTAATACGTTCTGTTTGACTGCTCTTTGGTTTTCTCTGAATATTTTCTAATGATGAGATATCAGAAAAATAATATTATGTGTAATCTGGGGACCATGATTACTTTATATATAAGATAACTTTCTTATTATCATAAGGTATTTCTATTTTAGCCTATCATAAAAATATAAATTACCCTTTAGTCTATATACGTTAAAGGCCTACATCCTATTAGATACATCAAAGCCCAATTATCCAAAAACCTTAGTAGATCACTTTTAATTAGGGTTCAACTTTATTTGACAGTCCACAAAACATAATTATTCACATATAAGCCCAATGTTGGATTAAGGATCCAACAATCTCCCACTTGGGCTATATATATAACCTTATAATAATGCTTTGTAAAATAACCAAAACGAGCTCAACTTTGCTGTCATAACCAAAATGTATCTATACTTAATCCGGTCCATTAATTATACTAACATAGGATCAAAGCAGTCTTTATTACAGCTGTCGTAACTCAACCTATCAATGGTCACATATATGTTGATACAACTAAATGACATGGATTATGATGTGGATGTGTAGCATGAGAATTACATGCAATGTGATCTTAACATGCCTATTTCCAACTAATCCCCTTTAAACCTTAGTGAGATCAAACCATATTAGAATCAGAGTGTAAACAAACCAAAATTTTATTTCTGTAGAAAATAACTATAATAACTAAAAAATGTTTGTTATCATAAGAGCATCTAAAATTACAAACTCCCACTAAAATTGAATATCATCAAATGATATAACACCTATATGAACAGTGTGCTCATGAAACACTTTGGGTGACAATCCCGTAGTGAACGGATCCGCAACCATGGAGTTTGTTCCGATGTGCTCTATAGATAACTCTCTACTCTGAACTCTTTCTTTAACAACTAGGAACTTAATGTCTATATGTTTTGACTTTGTCGAGCTCCTATTGTTGTTGGAATACAGAACTACTGACTTATTGTTACAAAATAATTTGAGTGGTCTTTCAATACTATCCACTATGCGTAGCCCTGTGACAAAATTTCGCAGCCATACTCCATGATTGGACGCCTCAAAACATGCTATGAACTCTGCTGCCACGGTAGAAGAGGTTATAAGAGACTGTTTAGCACTCTTCTAAGAGATGGCACCTCCAGCTAGCAGAAAGACATAGCCTGACGTAGATTTCATACTATCCTGGCATCTAGTAAAATCAGAGTCAGTATACCCTATGATCTCAAGCTTATCCAACCTCTGATATGTAAGCATATAGTCTTTTGTTCTCTATAAGTATCGCAAGACCCGTTTATCTGCTTTCCAATGGTCTACTCCTAAATTGCTTAAATATCTCCCCAACATCCCAGTAATGTACACAATATTTGGACGCGTACAAACCTGAGCATACATCAGACTCTCTACTGCTGAGGCATAGGGAATCTTTTACATTTTCATTTTCTCAATGTCATTCTTGGGGCACTGTTTGAGACTAAACTTGTCTCCCTTAGCCACAGGGGTATCACCTGGTTTACAATCCTGGATGCCATATCTTTTGAGAACCTTTTCGATATAGCTCTTTTGTGATAATCCTAGAATACTCCGAGAGCGATCCCGGTGTATCTGGATATCTAATACAAAAGAGGCGTCACTAAGATCTTTCATCTCAAAATTCTTAGCTAGAAATCTCTTGGTTTCATGCAATAAGCCTATTGTTGCTGGCAAGTAATATTTCATCGACATATAAAACCAGGAAAATATATTTGCTCCCACAGAACTTATGATATATACAATCATCGACTAAATTCATCTCAAAACTGAACGAGATGATCACTTGATGAAACTTGAAATACCATTGTCGAGATGCTTGTTTGAGCCCATAGATAGATTTCTTAAGTTTGCAAACTATATTCTTTGGGTCTTTCGACACAAAGTTTTCTGGCTGCATCATATAAATCGTCTCATCAATGTCACCATTTAGAAGCGCCATCTTCACATCCATATGATGTAACTCAAGATTAAAATGCGCCACTAATGCCATTATAATCCTAAAAGAGTCTTTCAAAGAAACTGGAGAGAAAGTCTCTTTATAGTCGATGCCTTCTTTCTGTGTAAAGCTCTTTGCAACAAGACGTGCCTTGTACCTCTCCATATTACCTTTTGAATCCTTTTTGGTCTTAAATATCTATTTGTAACCAATGGGTTTCGCACCTTTTGGCAATGGGACAAGATCCCACACATCATTGTCCTTCATGGACTTAATCTCTTCATTCATGGCATCAATCCACTTTTGAGAGCTACAACTTTCAATGGCTTGACGGAAGTTGATAGGATCATCTTCTATCACTCTAATATCTACCTCATGTTCTTGGAGAAATACAATGTAATTATCTGATAATGCACTTCTCCTCTCTTTAGTGGATCTCCTTAATGGCATAGGTTCTTAAGGTGCTAGAGCTTGTTCTTCTCGAACAATTTCTTGAATGGGAGGTTCTCTGATATTGTCTTAATTTGTGTCTTGAACAAGGTCAGGAATCGAATCCTGATCAATGCCAATAACACTTGTGGGAATATCAACATATTCCTCTTCAAAGACAAAGTCCCTAACATTATCTCCCCCCGCAAGCTCGACATCCTCAAAGAACTGGGCATTTTCCGACTTGAAAATCGACTTAGTTCTGGGATCATAAAACTTGTACCCCCTAAACCTTTTAGAGTATCCAATAAAATAGAAACTCACCATCCTTGAGTCCAATTTGTTTTCATTGGACCTATAAGGCCTCGCCTCAACTAGACAAGCCCAAACATGCAAGTGCTTTAAACTAGGCTTCTTGCTTATTCAAAGTTCATAAGGAGTTTTGGCAGTTGCTTTAGTTGGAACTCTGTTAAGGATATATGTTGCAGTCTTAAGTGTTTCACCCCATAGAGATTCTGGTAAGGTAGAATGACTGATCATACTCTTCACCATGTCCTTAAGCGTTTTGTTTCGTCTTTCAACAACAACATTCATAGTGGGCGATATTGCATTCCTCTAGAAACTTAGCAAATGGCCCTGGACGTTTGTTCACCTAAGCCGTCATATCTGCCATAGTACTCACCACCACGGTCAGATCTGACGATTTTAACCATTTTGCTGAGTTGGTTCTCAACTTCAACCTTGTAATTTTTGAATACATTCAGAGTCTGCGATTTTTCATGAAGGAGATATATATAGCCATATCTGGAAAAATTGTCAATGAACGTTATAAAGTATTGCTGACTATTCCAAGCAACCGTAGGGAATGGCCCATAAATGTCCGTATGTATAAGTTCTAAGACGTCCAGTGTCCTATTGGCTTCAAATCTCCTTTTGTTGGTTTGTTTTCCCTTTATACAGTTAACACAAATATCAAAATCTGTGAAATCTAAGGGATTGAGAATTTCATCTGACACAAGTCTCTTTATTCTTCGTCCAGAGATATGACCTAATTGCTTGTGCTATAATGCAGCCGAATTCTCATTTGTTAATTTTTTCTTAGTGCCACATGAACTTAAGTGTAGGGATTCATTAAATAAAGTAATTGTGTCAAGTAAATAAAGATTATCGTAACCTGATAATCCGGAACCAACTAATTTTGAATCATGAAACAAACTAAATTTTCCATTCCCAAATAAACAAGAATAACCAAATTTGTCCAAATTAGAAATAGAAATCAAATTTCGTCTAAAAGACGGTACAATAAATGTCTCATCAAGATCCAAATAAAATCCAGTCTTTAACAATAATCTAAACTTTCCAATTGCCTCAACTTGCACTGTCTTGCCATTGCCCACATAGATATATCTTTCACCATCATTTGGCTTTTGACAACTCAGACAACCCTGCATAGACTCACTGATGTGAGTTGTTGCACCAGAATCTATCTACCATGTGTGTCTAGGCACCGAAGATAAATTAACCTCAGAATAAACCAAGTTAAGAAGCATACATTTCTTAGCACGCCATGCATGATAGTTGGTAAATAGCTTCTTCTTATGCCTTTCAGCTCTACAGAAGAAATAGTCATTTCCATCATAATCATTTGATTTCTTTTACTGTTTCTTTTGAGGTGCCGTGTCTGCAAGCATCCTTATCCTTCTTTTTTCTCTTGCCTTTGTCCTTAGGGTGTGAGGTTAAGTGAACACTTTCTGTCTTTTCTTGCTTTAGCCTTTCCTCTTCCTGAACACAATGTAAGATGAGCTCATTCAGAGACCAAGTCTCTTTTTGACAGTTGTAGCTCACCTTAAACTAACTAAACTGTGATGGAAGAGAGATTAGAACTAAACACACCAACAAGTCATCAGAGATGTCAAGTTTAAGTACCTTTAGTCTTCAAGCAAGATGAGACATCTTTAGAATATACTCCCTGATATTACCTTTACCTTTATACCGCATTGAAAGTAGGTTTGTCAAAAGTGTACACATTTCAGCCTTTTCATTCTTGACAAACCGCTTTTTAATATCAGCAAGAAAATCTTTAGCAGTGGTAATCTTTTCAGACATAGTGCCTCTAAATGCTTCTGGAATGGCTCTCTTCATTATCATCATGCACATGCAGTTCGATTTCTCCCACCTTTCTTTCTCTCTCTTATCATCAAAGGTACTCTTATCTGTAAGAGGTGGGGGACAATCTTCCCTTAATGCAAGCTTAAGATCCATGACCCCGAGAACTATATCGAGGTTCTCCTTCCATAACAAAGGAATAGAGTTGATGTTGGCAGTAATATTAGCAGGAGTCAAAACTACATCAGAGAATAATAATCAATTAAAAAGCATGCTCATGTAAGTCTTAAAATAAAATTAAATTCAAATAAGATAAATCCCATCTCAAGATACCAGGCACTACATTAAAATTTTATCTTTGGACAAAATATTAACTAGTAAGTGATATTTTGATGTAGTAATCAAAACACTGATAATAAGAATATATCGAAAAACAAATCTTCTTTTGAGCCGGTTTATTATTCATATGTAAAACCAAATAATCATCACGCATTTATTACCACAAAATGTACGTATAATTCTGTTAAATATTAACTTTTCTTTGGGCCAATTAATATTCACATAAGTCAACGATTATATTTCAAAATAAAATTAATTTCCACAAGAGATGTCACTTTGGCAACGTATTGTTTCAATTAATTCATGTCAAAATATACATATACCATAACAAATTAATATTTGAATTTAATAATGCATTAAATTAATCCTTAATTAATAAAAATAAATAATAAAAAAATAAATTTTATTTTTAAAATTTAGGTCAACAGTCAACTGTTGACCCTTGACCGTTGACCAGGTCAAGCCTAACGGGTCTGGGGCTGTACCGATTCGGGTTTACCCAACTCGGATTTTGTCCCAAGCCCTAAAAAAAAATTTTTTCATTTAATTTTTTTTTAAATATGGTCAACGGTTTGACCGTTGACCACTCTTTCTTACCGGGTCGAGTTAACCCGACCCGGGTTTTGCTCCAGCCTAGACCCGATCTTCTTCCAGTAGGGGAAACCCTAGGGTTTCTAGCGGCCAAACGGCCGCCCCTATTTGCTTGATTTCAAGTCGCCGTTTGGCCGCCATTGCCTTACGTCGGTGTGGCAAACTGCTCGCGCCGGTCGTTCAATGTCGGCAGTGGACAACTGTCGGTCTTCCCTCTTGTTTTTTTGTTTAAAAAAAAAACTTATATGTGCGGCGGCTATGGCCGCCACTGTCCTCTTTTGCCGCGGCTTATTGGGTCGGCGCAGCCTCTTGAAAACCCAACATCGGCAGTGATAAACCGCCGGCCACAATCAAATTAATAATAAAGCAAATATATATATATATATATATATATATTTTTCATAACCAAAATCAACAAAAATTATATGCAAATATATATCCATACTCAAAACCATACAGAAAAATTTCGAATTTATTCTCAATTATTGATCCTAATTTATTCTGTATTTATTCTCAATGATTCAACATGAATAGGCTCTGATACCACTTGTTAGAATTAATTATCTACGGTGAAAACCATCACTCAAAATATAGAATCATTCATATCAGATCATCAAGAATAAATTAACATAAAAGCATAACCGTACCTGAATTCATAGTCTGAAATTGCTCTCTAGAATCCTGCAGTTGGCCTTTCAGATTAACACGTTCTGTTTGAGAGCCATTTGTTTCTCTCTAAATATTTTCTGATGATGGGATATCAGGAAAATAACATTACGTGTAATCTGGAGACCATGACCACTTTATATATAAGATAACTTTCATATTATCATAAGGTATTTCTATTTTAGCCCATCATAAAAATAGAAATTATCCTTTATTCTCTACACATTAAAGGCCCACATCCTATTAGATACATCAAAGCTCAATTACCCAAAAACCTTAGTAGATCACTTTTAATTGGGGTTCAACTTTATTTGACAGTTCACAAAACATAATTATTCATATATAAGCCCAATATTGGATTAAGGATCCAATAGTATGAATTGGGATCGTTGTTACTCAAACTTTGGAGGTATGTATATGTCAATTTTTAAGTGCATGTTTATTTCAATTCTCTAGATGATATGTTTGTAAATTAAATTTTAAACTTTTTTAATATATATATATATATATATTATATAATTATGTGGTAATTAATTTGATACTAATCAATTTTTTGTTTCATCGTCCCACTAATCATTCTATCACGTCACATTTTAATACTTTGAATTGTACTTAAAAATGATAGGCCTACTTGTATTTTCTAATTATCCAATTATGATAATAATATCTAATTAACTTAAAAATAATATTATCAAAAATATAACCTCTTATTTAACTTTTTCAAATTTCAATTATCTTTGATTTTATTTGTATCTATAAATTAAAGTAAATAAACTTTACATTTATAGAAGACTTAAGTTTTTTAGAGTATTTTTTAAGTTTCCTATTTTCAGAGAGAGAAATTTAAGGAAAAGCAATTGCCTGAAGTCTCGAATTAGGTAAACATACTTTACATTTTTCATTACCAACTGCATACCATCATGCATCAGGAATGTTAACCTACTAGAAATGGTAATTATTAATAGTTTAATGACCATATTCAATAAATATATTAATTGATACTCTTTAAAGTTTGGACAAACTTACTTAATAACCCTGACAGAATTATTTTCGATCGTACCCTCATATTTATTAATATATATTAGATATAGAGTAATTTTTATGAAAATAATTACTTTAACTTCCAAATAACAGTAAAATAATTATTTTACTTCAATAAAACATAATAATATTTTAGTCCCTCAAGTTTGGTTAAATAATAAATTATGACATATTTTAGCTAATTTAAATATTTTAATTCCAATTGTATTATTATATTTGTCACCATTCGTTAGAATTTTTGTGAAATATAATTAAATTTTTATTTAAAATAGTAAAAAGCCTAATTATGCTATAATAAAAAGCTCTAGATTACTAGAAACACGAACTAAACCCACGACATAAGATTTTTATTCACGATTTTTAAAAACAAAAAATAATAAAACTTGTAGAAATTTTCTTGAATGAGTTATTGTCATTTTCATTGGTAGATTTTTTAATATAATATGAAAAAAAAATGTATTAAGAAAAAAGATGGAAGAAGAGTGATAAATGATAATAAGTACTAAAATATTAAAATTAGCTAAAATATGTCTTAATTGGTTATTTTATCAAAGTTTAGGAACTAAAATGTTAGTATTCTATTTTAGTTTTAATTATAATAAGGGTAAAATAGTTATTTCATCGTTATTTGGGAGTGGAGTGATGACTTTCATAAAAATTGAGTTATATCTGATATATGTCAATAAATATGGAGTAGGATCGAAAATAACCCAACCTTGACAAATTAAGTACTATATATTTACCTCCTCGAAATTGATAGACATTAGAATTTTGTTAAGAGGCTATGTCAATTTTATCAAATGGCAGCACTAACTTGTTCAAGGTAAACAAACTATGACATTATTTGTGATTTTGTAAAAGTTCAATGACAATGATATTATTATCCCAAAGTCCTAATTTTGTATCACAAAGAATTGACATATACCTCCTGAGATAATAGTTAGATATCCTTGTAATTTAAAAAAAAAAAAACTCTTCTTAAGTTTAGTTAAATAGACAGATATCTCTAAAATTATGATACAATCATGTAAAATAATTATATTACTTTTACATATTTAGAAAGTAGAAAAAATGATCATTTTAACTTAATTATTAATATATAATAACTAATATATCCTTTTGATTATTTTTTTAATAATTATGTATTCAAATATTTTTTATAATGAATATTAAAATTATTATTAATTTTTAAATAATTTTATTATCATTATGTTAATAACTTTTGAAAATATTTGATTGCAAATCATATAAACTATTCAAATTATTTTATTTATAAATTAATAGAGTTACATATAAATTATATAAATATTCTCAAAATTATGAATAATATAATTTAAATATTATTTTGATTTTATTTTAATTGATTGTGTTAGAAATTAAGAATGTTTGGTTATAAATTATATAAATTATTTAAGTTATTTATCTATAAATTATATAATTATACTCAAAATTACAAATTATACAAACAATTAAAATAATTCCAAACTAATATTTGAATTTCATGAGTATATTATTTATAATATTTTGATACATAAATTTCAAATATTCATTATGAAATTTAGTTATCAAAAATATTCTCAAAAATAAATTTTATATTGTCCAAATATTATTTGGAATTTATTTTACTTCATTGTGTTATAAATTAATATAAAGATAATCAAAATTTTCAAAATATTAATAATAATTTAAATACTAATTATCAAAAAATTTTAAATACATAATTATCAAAAAAATAAATCATAAGAATATATTAGTTATTATATATTAATAATTGGATTAAAGTGGTCAATTAATATGCCTTATAAATATATAAAGGTAAAATAATTATTTTTTTATTGTATAGTAATTTATGGAGTATTTGTCCATCTGACCAAACATGAGGAGAATCTACTTTGTTTTTTTCTAAATATCAAAGATATCTATCAAGTTCTTTTTATTATTTTAAATATCATTTTGCTATAACACTTTTCTAACCTTATCATTATTATAAGTATATAATATTTGTTGGGGGTAAGTTCATGTTGAGGTCATAATGTGAAGATGATGCACTTCCAAAGTGCACGTGGTATCTCCGAAAACCTCTGACAAAAGCTGACAGGATGCCAGGGAATAAAATGGGAAAAACTGTAACAGTAGAGACATGATGGGAACATCTCAAAGTGGCACCAACGCAATGCAATAATGACACCCAGATGCCTTCACCCTTTTTTCACCTATATAAACTCAAAGGTCATCTGAAAGAAGGGGATTATTCTTCTTTCTCTCCTCATTTTCCTTTAAAGCTTCGAAAAAGAGTTGGTCGTAGAGCTCTATTTCTAACTTGATTGTTAAAGGGTCTCCGCCGGCGGACGATGCTGATGCCCACTGACTTCTCTTTGTTTTGGACAGGTTCGGAAGACGTATCGGAAGACAAGTCGCATCCCACAAAGCAAGAAATATTGATAGTTGACCAGATCGGTACTTACTATTGGATGCGGGTCTGTAAGATCGATCACGGCATCAATATTTAGTGCCGTCTGTGGGAAATCAATTTTGTAACAAGAAGCATACCTTTGGATAAGATGATGGCACATCACTAGTCTGGGAGATACGATAAGAGGATTGATAGAAGAAGTTAACTGTGAATCAAACATGATTTTGCGACCTTTCACCCGCCATTCGAGAAAGGAGGAACTAGAAAGCCAAGTGCAGCTACTGGTACAACAAAATGAAGGACTGAAGCAATAAAATGATGAACTATTACGTCATTTAACGAAGGTACAAAACAAGTTTCAAAAAGAGAAAAGAGAGCGACAACGTGAAAGTACGGCGAGGAGAGAAAATTGATAAACAGTCAGGGTTAAGGAACAACCACTTTCAATGCCGGAACCATTACGTCGAACGATCCTATTGATCACCTCGGGCAGGAAGCGCAAGAAATTGGAATAGAAAACCCGAACCCAAGGGAAGCAATCCCTAACGGCCTTGCCGCCAATCCACAGGTCGCATTTACAAAGCTACGACAAGAGGATAGGGTACGAAAAAATGGTACGAAAATGGTATGAAAAAATGAAACCATAATTTTATGTAAGTTCTTTCTGCTGACACTCATGGGGCCAGCACGCAGATGGTACGAAAAAATGAAACCAAGGAGCATCCAATCCTTTTTACATTTATGTGAGGAATTTCTGAGCCGATTCAAAGGAGCTAGAGAACAAGAGAAAGACCTTGACACATTGTTCGATATCAAACAAAGAGAGAATGAATCCAATGAAACTTTCATCGGCTAATTCCACAGTGCTGTAATACAATTAGGTGTATACGATAATCCCAATACTCTGAAGGCCCTAATTAGAAAGACAAGCACAAGCATGTTATGGCGTTCATTTCAAGATTTTCCTCCAAAGATTTATTCCGAGAAATATGAAACAGACGCTCACGAGGTAGAAAAACTGTTGACAAAACATGAGAAGAGTAAATTACGAAAAGAAAGGGAGAACTCCTAGAAGCAAAGCGATGAAGGAGCGAGGTGCAAAGATTAGATCATGAGGTTACCAATGCCGACGCTCCAACCAATCCGGGGGAAACTCGGTTGCATAAGCCGCAAGCAGGTATAATGAAACATCCAGGGGCACAGTCGGTTATGCAAATACCAAAACCAAGATCAAGCTGAGAAGACTATAAGCATATACCTCAACGAAACCCAGGAAGGTTGATGTCAAAATACGAAATGTATGCCCCTCTAAATCCAACCAGGGAACAAATATTCGTTGAAATATGCAACGCCGGCCTACTATCAAAACCCCGACCCTTGGACAACAATATGTCTAGAAAAAATAAGGTTAATTCTGTGATTTTCACTGAGATTAGGGACACAATACAGCGGAGTGTTTTGAACTTCAGGAGCAAATTAAAGATTTGGTGCGTAACGGTTACTTGGACAGATACGTTAATACCAAAATGAGCCACGCAAAGAAGATGCTTCGAACTCACAGGAATGAAGACCTCAAGTTAATGTCATTATAGGAGGCCTAACATTAGTAGGAAGCTCAAACTAGTCTAGGAAAGCATATATCCGAAGCGGCATCACAAGAAGAGAATGCATAACGGTGACAACTGGATTATGAGATTGTAAAAGAGCAAAAACATACACCATGCCGGTAATCTTCACTGACGAAGATGTTCAGGGAATGGTCCAACCCCATGATGATGCATTGGTAGTGATGATGGAAATTGTGGGAAAAGATGTATTCAAAATATTAGTGGACACGAAGAGTTCTGTGGACATTATTTTCAAACACGTATTGGAAAGGTTAAACACGCGAGGCAGCAACATGGAAGAGGCTTTGGCCCCACTGGTGGGGTTCTCCGGAAGAAGTGTATGGCCCGCCAATATTATCTCGCTTCCGGTATTTGTCTCGAACGAGAGTGCCGTAGTAGCTATGGTGGTAAAGTTTGTGAGCGTTGACCAACTGAGCCCCTATAATATCATCCTCGGTAGACTATTCATGGTAACTACCAAGGCTTATGTATCTCTGTACCATATAAAAATGAAAATACGAGCCGAAGACATCATAATCATCGTCAGAGGTGATCAGAAAATGGCTAGAAGTTGTTATGTGGCAGCCTTTAGGGAAAACTTGTACATAGGGGCTGCAGAGAATATGCAGAGGAAGGAAGTGGCATCAACTACTAAAAAAGGAGACCAAACCGATGAGTATTAAAGACAGGAGGAGGCAGAGGATCCTCAGTTGACAAACATAGATCAAAAAGTAGAAACTATTGTAGAGACCGTCCCTATTCCAATCCACGATGCAGATGATTCTAAAGTGGTAAGGATAGGAGCTAAATTGAATGCGCCCTTACAAAATAAATTACAGAAATTTTTTAAAGAATATGCTGACGTGTTCGTATGGATTCATGATGACATGGGAGGAATTAGCCCAAATATTTCCTCCCATCAACAAAATGTACAACCACATTTCAAACCCGTTAGCCAATGGCAGCTCTTATTCAACCAAGAATGATACAGTGTGATAAGGGAGGAAGTGAAAAAATTGCTGAAAGCTAAATTTATTAGAGAAGTCAATTACCCAGAATGGCTGTCAAATGTGGTACTGGTTAAGAAAACCAATGAAAAATGAAGGATGTGTGTAGATTTCACCAACTTAAATAAAGCGTGCCCTAAAGATAGCTTTTCGTTACTCCGAATTGACCAGCTTATGGATGCAACGACTGGACACAAGCTCCTTAGTTTCAGGGACGCATTCTCAAGGTACAACCAAATCGACATGTACCCATATGACCAAGAGAAGACCGTGTTCATTACTGACGGAGGTTTATATTGTTATAAGGTGATGCCATTTAGATTGAAGAACGTCGGTGCCACATACCAAAAGTTGGTGAACAAACTTTTTCGTAATCAAATTAGGCGAACCATAGAGGTCTATATGGTTGACATGTTGACTAAATTGAAAAATGCGGTTGACCTATGTAGCTCATCTCAAAGAAACCTTTAATATATTGCAACGAATAAACATAAAGTTGAACCTAGAGAAGTGTGTCTCTGGTGTGTCCGCAGAGAAGTTTCTCAGATTTATCGTAAATCACCCCGAAAAAAATTAAAGCAATCTTGAGTATGACTCCACCTCGAATTGTAAAGAAAATACAAGCAACTAATGGGGAGAGTGGCAACTTTAAATTGTTTCATCTCCAAAGCAACGGATAAATGCCATTCCTTTTTCAAAACTTTAAAGCAAGGTAGGTTAATGCGATGGACGGAAGACTGTAACAAGGCTTTTGAGCAATTAGAAAAGTATTTAGTCACACCACTTGTCTTATCCAAACTGTATAAGGGGAGAAATTATTTTTGTATCTCCCAGTCTCCTTGGTAACAAATACCGTGGTGGTTATCACGGATTAGTAGCTATGGAAATATTACAAAAAGTGGAGATGTCAAGACGAGTGACTCGATGGACCCTAAAGTTGAGCGAATTTGATATCGAGTTCCAATCTCGGACTGTAATCGAAGGTTAGGCTGTTGCTGACTTTATTACTTAATTCACCAACGACCCGGGGAGTGTAGATGTAGAGGAAGACACAGATAATATGGCAACATAGATGCTGCATGTGGATGATTTGTCTAACTTCCAAAGAAGTGGTGCCGGGATCATCCTAACAAGCCTAGAGGGGGACGAAATTCCCTATATTATGAGATTTGACTTCAAATCTTTGAATAACGAGGCAAGTACAAAGTAGTGATTGCAGGAATGAATATAGTGACTCACAACTTATAGTGAACAAGGTGAATAGGATTTATCAAGTGAAAGGAAAAAATATGCAGGCTTATGTGGATAAAGTTAAGGAAATAATGAAACTGTTCGATGTCATAGAAATTGAACGCATTCCTCGAGAACAAAAGTCGATGGCGAATGCTTTGGCTAAATTAGCCACCACAGTGACCAAATCTTTTGGACCCACTTCAGTGGAATATCTTAAGCAACCTAGTATCACCAAAAAAGAAGTGGCAAGGATTGATGAAAATAAGTCGGGGAATGATTGAATGGACGATATCCGTAACTACCTCCAGAAGGGAGAACTTCCGACAGATAACCTGGAAGCCAAGAAGCTTAGATATAAGGGGACACGGTATACTCTTATCGATGGCTTGTTATATCGACGAGGTTTCTCTCTACCATACCTTAAATGCCTAAAAACGGAGGAAGGAGAATACGTATTTAAAGAAATTCTTAAGGGTATTTGTAGGAACCATTCTGGTCAAAAAACCTTACGACAAGGGTATTACTAGCCCACTATGAACAAAGATGCCATAAGCTTTGTGAAGAAATGCGATCAATGCCAAAAAACAATTGATGTGCCGAAATGGCCTCCTGAGAAGCTGTAAAGCCTTTATACTCTGTGGTCGGTCGTATAATGGGGGATAGATTTGATTGGACCAATGCTAGTGGGAAGGAGTCGGGCAAAGTACGCAATAGTAGTAGTCGACTACTTTACTAAATAGGCAGAAACGGAGCCTTTATCCACCATTACCCAAGTCAAAATTACAGACTTTGTTTGGAAAAATATAGTGTCTCGCTTTGGAATATCGCATTCCATCATCACTGACAACGGACGACAATTTGACAATGCCAAATTCTGAACCTTTTGCTGCAATTTAGGAATCAAACAATGTTTCTCTTCCTCGGTGCACCTTAAGGCCAATGGATAGGTGGAAGCGATCAATAAAATCATAAAACATTGCCTGAAGACAAAGCTAGAAGGAAAAAAGGGTGCATGGGTCGAATTAGCTCAAGTGCTTTGGGCATACAGAACAACTCTTGCAACGGACGACCGGGGAAAGGCGTTTCGTGATGGTGCTTGGTGCTGAGGTTGCGATCCCGACTGAGATTTGGATACTTACCTGCGGAACACAAACCTTCGAAGAAGAGGAGAATAATGCTGAGATACGCAAAAAGTTAGATGCAATCGAAGAAGTTAGAGAATAAGCGTAAATTTGATTAGCCATTTGAAAGTAACAAGTAAAGAGATATTACAACAAAACTGTCAAGGAAAGGTGCTTTCGAGACAATGATCTCGTTTTGAGAAAGATAACCCAGAACACTCGATCCCTAGGAGACGAATGCCTTAGGGCAAATTGGAAGGGACCGTACCGGGTGGTAGGAAACGGGAACAATGGTAGTTATCGGTTGGAACATTCTGATGGGAACCAAATCAAACCATCGTGGAATGTATCTAAGGCGGTATTATCCATAATAATATTTATGGATAGAAAAAAATCAAAAGATTGCAAAGGTGGAATCTTCTAGTTATGAAGATTGCTGAGAAGGAATCTTCTAGTGGTGAAGATTGTTGATCTTTTGATGGTGAAGATTGTTGAGGAGGAATCTGTTGGTGATAAAGATTGTCAAAGAGGAATCTTTTGGTGATGAAGATTGCCGAGAAGGAATCTTTCTATGACGAAGATTGCCAAGAAGGAATCTTTCTACAATGAAGATTGTCGAGAATGAGTCCTTTTGTGATAACGATTGTCAAGAAGAAATCTTTTGATAGATAATATGCAAACTAAGGGTTATCAAGGAGGAATCCCCTACGTGATTGTCGAGAAGAAATCTCATGTAACTTATCCCTTTAAATTTATAAATTGCGACATGGCTCATTTGCACTCATAATTTAGGACTAGATACCTCTTTCTTTTATGAAAACTCATTGAAGAAAATTGATGCTAACTTTATTAATGAGTTATGTGAATATACAACAGACTAAAAAAAAAAGGACAAGGATTACAAATTGTTAGAAGCATTCGAGGACAGATTAGCATCGAGAGCTCCAGTCTCGGAAGGACCAATTGTTTCAAGCAAAGAAGTAGGGACCAAAGAAGAGGCAACTTCATCAGGTAAACCACTTTCCTCCCTGGCTTCTTTCTCCACAGCCAGGAACTTGTTAAGATCGAAGGGGAGTTCCATCTAGTCCATCTTAAAAGAAAAACCTTTCCTATAAATTTTTTCTTGAGCGCTTTGATAACCATGGAGGAAACTGCTAGCACCTTCCCTCTCCATGCGAGCCATCGAAGTTGTATGCTCTGCTTTCTCCCTTTCCAGCTCCTTGTTTACCAACTCCAAAAAGGATTCAAGTTGCTTGTGGATAACCTTGTGATGGTCAATCTCTGCATTCTGGACCACTATTTTGGTATTTATTTTGGCAGCCTTAACCTTATAGTGGTTGACTTCATCAGTTGCTGACTTCAGCTTGACCGTAAGTTCGTGTAACTTCTTGGTAGAAGAAGATTCTAACTCTTGATAGCGCTTCTGAGCCAAGACGGCATCCCGTCATCTGATCTTCGAGAGCGAACAAGTGTAAAAAACTGAAGTACAAAAGAAAAAAAAAGAGTCAAGGAATCGCGTAAAAGATGAAGAGATAACCAAGGAAGGTCGTGGGATAGTCACTTGACTAGAAGCTCTCTCCATATCTTCCCAAAATTCATCGAAGGCCTTTTGGGTAACCCTGCATTATATCCTCCGTTTTGACGGAAGCGAACGAACTTTCCACCGTGTCGGTCAGGAAGGCAAGAATGACGTGGGCACCAAAGAAGGATCCAGAGGAGGAGTCGGAAGCATGAACAATGGTATATCCACGTTAAAAATTGCCGATGTCTTCACCAACGAAGAAGTCTTTGCAACCTTCAAAGGAATGAGAGGAAGGGTGTCTTTCATCACCTTCGAGGAAAGGCCCTTTTGCTTCCCCCGCCTTATTTAAATCAGCCTCCAAAGGACTGGTGGGAGGAGCATTAATGGAGGGGTCAAGGGTCTTCCTCTTCAATCCTCATCCTTTCCCAGAATTGGCTATATCCTATCGACGAAGCTCTTGAAAGAGATAGTTTGTACATCACCATGTTAGTGAATTAGTCAAAATAAAATACTATGCAATAGATGTAAATCTTGGGCGCTGGTATGCTTAGAGATAAAACCAACGTCAAAGAGCTGAGAAAGGTTGAGAAGAGTCAATTGATTCTTTTCACCCCTATTCGGAAGTGCAACGACTTCGGCACTGCTCGCCTCGAAACGAGTAAGCTATTAAATAAATAACCTTTGAATGCCTAACTGTAAGAGCACAAAGATATTAAATAAATAAAAAAAGAGCCAGTGAAAAGGAAAAATTCATATATATGAAAAATCAGGGGACTTGGCTCTTGAAATTCCAACGATGTTAGGTAAAGGGTGGAACCTTTGGTGTAACTCTACCCCCACGCCCCCCTTATAAAAAAATATTTGTCTTTCCAAAACTTGTTGGAAGTGGGGTTCCCCCTCTAACCTGAGATGAAAGAAACCGAGATGGTCATTTTCGGGGTTAGCCTTAACTGTAAAGAAATAACTAAGCTCCCTAGTGCTACGTTTAGTGTCGCAGTATTTTTTGTATAAGACCCATAAGCCTATGGACTGTCAACTATTTGGGCTCATTTGCCCCAAGGCAAGCCCGTGGAAGTTAAGGACCTTTCGAATAAAGCGTTGGAGAGGCAATTATAAACCTAGCCTTAAGAAATCCAAATCGAAAGCTGTAAGTCCAAAGGGAGGGGAACTCAATGATTCCCCAAGGTCAACTAGCCTCATCCTAACCGACCCCTAGATAACGAAGGCATCTCAGTATGCATCTAAGATGTCCTAAGTTGAAGTTTGTGGGATTAAGTCTATGGCATAAGGAATAGTACCCACTCTATAATCCATACCCTTCCTCCAGGTGCGTCCGGAGGATATAGAACCCTGTCGAAGTGGATACAGAGGCAGTGTAGCTTTGAACGACGTCAGTAGAAGGAGGACGTATCACCTCGATACCCTTATTCCTCGCTAGAAGAACTTTGGGAATTGTCACTAAACTACAGATAGAAGGGCTTAAATTCAAAATATGAATCGCTTCGATATACCTATTTGGGATCCGTTACTCCTAAACTAAAAGAGAACTCTGACTATAAAACCCTCTAAAAAGGCCTAGAAAGACAAATCTAGAAAGACGATCAGCGGTTGTGACACAAAAGCAATAGCCCAAATTCCCTACTTATAACAAAACAAAAGTTTCTAAATCCTAGTGCCAAGAGCTTCAAATGCCTAAACGAAAAAGGAGGGCAAGGAACGAAAAACATACCTGAAGTAGCAGGCGATGGATCAAAGAAAAACTTGGAGGGAGAAGTAGCAGTAGCGGCGAGAAACGACTGCAAAAGTAAAGAAAAATCCGTCCCTTGCCAGCTATATACACCTAAGGAAAAATCTGAACCATTCGATGCATCTGACAAAAGACAAAAGGACAAGTGGCTACTGGAGGTGAAGAGATGCGACAGTTGATAGGACGTGACGGATAGAGAGACGCAACGGTTAGGGGGACGCACATTTATTCCTAATAAAAGGCACGATCCCATGATTTCCAATGAGCCCTTAAATAAAGGCGGTGCCAAATACACGTTTTAAAATGAATTTCTAAAGTTTTCTCGCCTCACCAAATATCAGTACGAATAAAAGATAGTTTTCATATTTCTTGCCCTCGTATGGAAATCTGAAAACTAGATGTTGGGGGTAAATTCATGCCGAGGTCATAATGCCGAGATGATGCACTTCCAAGGTGCACGTGGTACCTCTTTAAAGCTTTGACAAAAGTCGACGGGATGCCAAGAGAATAAAATGAAAAAAAGCTGTAACAACGAAGGCACGATGGAAACATCTCTAAATGGCACTAGCGCAGTGCCATAATGGCACCCAGATGCCTTCACTCTTTTTTCGCCGTATATAAACGCAAAGGCATATGAAAGAAGGGGATTATTCTTCTTTCTCTTTGCATTTTCCTTTAAAGCTTCGAAAAAGGCTTGGTCGTAGAGCTCTATTTCTAACTTGATCGTCAGAGGGTCTTTGTCTGCGGATGACGCCGACCACTAACTTTCTCTTTGTTTTGGACAAGTTTGGAAGACGTATCGAAAGATGAGTCACATCCCATGAAGCAAGAAATATTGATTGTTGACCAGATCGATACTTACTATTGGACGCGGGTCAGTAAGATCGATCACGGTATCAACAATATCAATCAAAATCAAGGTATAAATGTTTTCTCAAACTTAGGGTAAGTATACAGTACTTAGTGATTTGTTAACAGACATAGGTCACTAATTTGTCCAAATTTTATGGAATATATCTGTTAATATTCCCATAAATGTTAGCAAAAACAACAATAATACCATATTAATATTCTTTTGTAACAAACTTAGTGGCCACCACTTCCAAAGTATATAAAGGATAAAACATATATTTGCTCTCCAATTAATTACAAGCACGATTGCTATAATTCAATATTAATGATATAACATTAATTCAAGCGCGATTCCTAATATTCTCTAAAATTAATGTTTACTTATATTAGCTAGATATGTTAGTATTTATTTGCCTAACCCTTAAGATTAGTAGAGTGTGACTTCTTTTTAATTTAGAAAAATCGTTTGTTACACATATTTCTAATTGTTATAACGAAAGTAAGAAAGATAATTAAGAACGTAAATAAAGAACACAGAGATTTAACGTGGTTCACTAACGATGTGTTAGCTACGTCCACAGGACAGAGGAGAGAAAAGTTTTATTGATCTTGAGGAGTAAAAAATTACAGATTGCGGCTAGGTTATGACCTAGAGAGTTTATATAGTACTCCCTAGACAGATACGGAAAAGCCCAGAAAAATAGGCCCAAACAGATAACCCTAGCCCAGGGACTAACTGATTCAAGGACATATTCTAACAAATCTCCACCTTGACTTGAATCCTCTCACAAATAACAGATGTACCAGATGCACCATACACAATGCCAGATGTACCAAAAAAAACCTCCTCTATCTCAGATTTTGCCCTCTAAAGGGCAATCAACAACTCCTAATATTTAGCAAGTCCAAACAATGTTGGAACTTGCTATGCGGAACCGGCTTGGTGAACATATCAGCTGGGTTATCAGCAGTACCCACTTTGTTCACCTTAATTCTCTTCTCACTTCTTAGAAAATGATACCTTACATCAATGTGCTTAGTCCTCTCATGATGAACTTGGTCCTTAGCTAAACAAATTGCACTGAGACTGTCACAATACACTATAGCTTGATCATGATGTAGACCCAAATCACTGACCAATCCTTTCAACCAGATTCCCTCTTTGGCTGCTTCTGTCAATGCCATGTACTCTGCTTCTGTAGTAGACAAAGTCACTGTAGGCTGCAAAGTAGCTTTCCAACTGACAACTGAACTACCAAGAGTGAAAACATAACCAGTCATAGATCTTCTACTGTCAACATCTCCAGCATAATCAGAGTCTGAAAACCCTGTCACCAAACACTGTGTATCACCTCCGTAAATGAGACCAACATCAAATGTACCTTTGAGATACCGAAAAATCCTCTTCACAGCTTGCCAATGCTCCTTACTAGGTTCACCCATAAACCTACTAACAACACTAACAGACTGTGCAAGATCAGGTCTGGTGCAAACCATCGCATACATCAAGCTTCCTACTGCACTAGTATAGGGAACTCGAGACATGTACTCCTTCTCCTCAACAGATTTAGGTGCAAAAGCAACGGACAGATGTGCATTTGCAGCACTAGGAGTATCTATGGGCTTTGCGGTAGACATGCCAAATCTTGACAAAATCTTCTGAATATATCCCTTCTGTGACAAGAAGAGCTTCTTTTTGCTTCTATCCCTATAAATCTCCACTAATGCCTTTCACTGCCTGAAGTTCTTAAAGGCTTCACTTTTATGCTTCATAATGAACACCCAAGTCATCCTTGAGAAATCGTCAATCATTGACACAAAATATCTGTGACTCCCTAAAGACTCCACCCGAGAAGGACCCCAACAATCAGAATGGATGTAATCAAGTGTGCCTTTTGTTCTATGTATTGCTTTAGGAAACTTGCTGCGATGTAACTTCCCTAAAATACAATGTTCACAGAATTCAAGATCCTTGATCTTGTGGCCACAAAGAAGATCCCCTTTTGACAGAATTTGCATCCCTCTTGCACTCATGTGACCAAGCCTCATATGCCATAACTTGGTCATGTTGTCCTTATCAATCTCCGAGGATGCAACAGCAACAGAACTTGACAGCGTAGAACCTTGAAGAAAATATAAGGTATCACGCTTTACACCTTTCAGAACCACATTTGAACTCTTGCAGACATGTAAAACTCCACCTTCACCTTGAAAACTGAAACCCTTATTGTCTAACATACTCAAAGATATCAGATTCTTTGTCATAAGTGGAACATGCCTAACATCATTCAATGTGCAGAATTTACCATCATGTGTTCGTATTTTAATCGAGCCTATTCCAACCGCCTTACAAACAGAACTGTTAGCCATAGAAATATTGCCTCCATCTACCTGCTCATAGGTTGTAAACCACTCCCTACGTGAACATATATGGTAAGACGCTCCAGAATCCAGAATCCACACATCATTGTGATCCGTGTGCTCATCAGCAACTAGAGCAATATCTTCTTCAGAATTGGTATCTGCTACAGCAGCAGTACCTTGTCGGTTTATCCTGCTGCCTCTTCTTCTTGGAACAATCGGATTTCCAATGTCCCTTCTCTTTACAGTAGTTACAAACATCATTGGGTTTTGGACCCTTAGAAACTGGCTTCTTGAATTTCTTCTTCCCCGAATTTCCATGTCCATAACTCCCACTGGCTACTAACCCAGCAGCCTGATTATCTGCACCTGTACCAGTCGCCTTGTGGCGTAGCTCTCTAGTATGGAGGGACGATCTAACCTCCTCCAGAGACACAGTATCTTTCCCAACAATAAACGATTGCACAAAATTCTCATACGACAATGGTAAAGATACTAACAGAATTAAAGCAGCATCCTCATCTTCAACTTTAACATCAATATTACGCAATTCTAATAAAATTGTGTTTAACTGATCTAAGTGATCTCGAAGAGGCATACATTCCTGCATTCGCAGACTGAACAGACGTTGCTTTAGAAGCAACTTATTGGTTAAGGACTTTGTCATATAGAGACCCTTGAGCTTAACCCACAGACCTTGCGCGGTTTCCTCCTCCGCGACCTCGGTAATGATATCGTCTGCAAGACACAAGCATAATCGTCGAGTGTGCCTTCTCCTCCAGAACGGCCATCTCAGCGGTGATTGGATCCGCCGGCTTCCTCGCAAGCGGCGCCCACAGCCCTTGTTGTTTCAACAAGGTTCGCATCTTGATCTGCCATAAACTGAAACTATTCCTCCCCGTGAATTTGTCGATCTTCACGTTCATACCAGACATCTTTCTCACCGAATTTCAAACCCTAGACAGACCTGGCTCTGATACCAGTTTGTTATAACGAAAACAAGAAAGATAATTAAGAACGTAAATAAAGAACACAGAGATTTAACGTGGTTCACTAACGATGTGTTAGCTACGTCCACAGGCAGAGGAGAGAAAAGTTTTATTGATCTTGAGGAGTAAAAAATTACAGATTGCGGCTAGGTTATGACCTAGAGAGTTTATATAGTACTCCCTAGACAGATACGGAAAAGCCCAGAAAAATAGGCCCAAACAGATAACTCTAGCCCAGGGACTAACTGATTCAAGGCATATTCTAACACTAATATAGGATTCTTTTTAAAAAAAATTAAATTTTAACCCAAATAAATTATGTTTTTGTTACCATTTTATGGTTTGTATTTTATGTAAAAGCTATTAAGGAATAAAATAAAGGTTAATGTATCTTTCATTTTTTATTCCTCTTTTTTATTTAATAAATTGTTGACCACCATAATACATGTGGTCAATAATTTTTTCTTCTTAAGAATTAAACTTGCAGAGGTGAACATATGGTCGACCACTTATTTTTTATTTTATTTTATTTATTTAAAAGAAAGCACATTTAAATGGAGACAATGAGTGGTAAATCTAACTAGAAAAACTTGAGACAATTAGGACAGATAATTAACTAGAGAATGGAGGATCCAATTGTTTTTTCAAATGATAGTTAAGCCTTCATTGAAGTGGGTTGATTACATCAAGGTTCTAGTTGGGCACAACCGGGATTACCAGTAGTAGATTCAAGTATGTGAGGATAAAGTTTATATTACATCAGTCCAAGATCAAGGCCGTGGAGAAACATTTACATCAAATCATGATCCTAGAAAAAGATCATTATGTTTTTTTTTTCATTTTTGTTTAGTTTGCAACTTCAAACCAAGTAAACGACTTTCGATTAGTAGCTTCTTCACATCAAATCACATCCATTAGGGAATATTAGCATAGTAATAATGTAATAGCTTTATAAACATATTGCTAAAGGATAAAAACAGCCAAAAGATGAGTGTTGCTTTTACTTTTATAGGAGTATTTGCTTCATTTCAATTACAGAGCCGAGACTGGCTTATACATGACGATCAATGACCAAATTTATTTATCAACCCCACTTGGAGATATGTTGAACCATTTACCAGTACTTTATTTTTACCAATATAAGGAATTCCCAAACACAAAAACATCAAATGATTAAACAAAGAAGTTTCTGGGTAAGCATTGTACATATTCTTCTTGTAACTCTTATGTGGAAAAATAAAACTATATTAGTAACTAAATTATAGGCCTAAGCAAAAAAGTAGAATTGAACTAAACTCAACTATTTGGTTCGGTTTGATTTGGTTATTATTAAGTTTGGTTTCATCCAATTTTAAATCAATAGGATTGATTCCGGTTCTGAATTTAAAAAGGACCGAAGTTAAAAAACAAATTTTCATATAGATTATTAAAATTTATAAAAATTATAAATAAAAAAATTATAAAAGTTTATATAAATTTACATAAAAAAAGATTTTTGTAATTTTTAAAAAACTTTTCTCTTAATAATTTTAACAAACTTTAAAAATCTATATAAAAATATCTCTTAAAAAATTGAAATCGATAATTTAGAAAGTTAGAACTTTATTGTGAAATTGAATTGAATATAACCAAACTAATTAGATTCGATTTCACAGTTTAATTCAAGTCATATAAATCGAACTTTATTTTAGTTTCGTTCAATTTCTATGAAAATTGAATCAAACCTTATTCTGCCTACTCTTACTTCATCAACCACATAATTAATATGTATATTGTTGTGTTATGTGAGGTTAAAAAAAATGTGGATTCAAAAAATTAACAAAAACGATATAAAAAACTCAATATTAAACATAATCAAAAAATAAGTTTGTAAACTTTAATACGTATACGGTTTCTAAGATCACTCAACACGAAATTTCTTTTCATAAAATATAATCTGATAAAACTACTAATTAATCTAACCTTAACTTATTTACTGCATGTGTATCAAAAGTCTTTACTTGAAACTTTCACTAGACTGAGAGATGTAAGCAAAAGAAACTATTTAAAGAAATTAAAGTCATGACTTCAATTTTTTCTTATTGCTAATTTGTCATAACATTTTACATACCGAAAAGTGGAGGAGAGTCGAACTTCTGCACTTGGCACGGTTGTGTCCAGCTTGTTGACACCTAGAATAGGTTTGGCGAACAACTTGCTCTCCCACGGAAGGAATTCGCTATTTCCGTAGACGGCCAGAAAATGGATGCTGTCTTAGTGGTTTGACAATAACTTCTCACACTTCATTTCAAACCACCCGGTCTATATCATTGTCAACTGGATGAATGAGCTTTGCATATACATTCAACCATGTATTAATGGTGTAATAATACGTACACAATGAATTATGTGCATGACGAATATGTCTGCATGCTGCAAGAGCGTGAACACACGGCAGCTGTTGTAAGTTGAACTATCGATAACTATATGATCGATCTTCTAGGTTCACAATCTCAATAATTCCCTACTGTTTAACTTCAAATTTGATTCGCAACACCGAATGCATGATCATGATACGAGACTTTTCTAATTCCACATTAATAACCTTTTAGGCTGCCTCAGTCAATACTATATCTCGTGCAGCAGCCTTTTCCCTACACTCATAAAACCACCTTTGTATATTTGATCTAATATGCTCAGCTAATGTAATGATGGGTAGCCTTCATGTGCTCTTCAATAATGCATTCATACTCTCAACAATGTTAGTTGTCATCAAGTCATACTATCGTGATGAGAAATGAGATCTTGCCCATCTATGTAATCCGACCTTGTTTTCTAAGTACTCTATAGCTGTTGGATGCATTCTCATCATATTTTTCAGATAATCGTTATACTCACTTATCCGATAAGCTTTTACAATCCAAAAGTATGAGGCCATGAATGTTTTTATCTGTTAAGTTCACATCTTGTACTTTGCCTTTACATTTTTAGAAATATGATAAGAATAAAAACCATGAGTTACCTCTAAAAATATCGTATTAATGGCCTTTGCAATGCTTATGCGTCGATATAATATAAATACCAAATGGTCTATAAGCCCAATAATTTCTCGAACCTTCAACAAAAACCACTCCTACGATATATCTTTCTTTGAATCGGCAACACCAAAGGCCACAGTATAAATTGTCATTTCTATCTAATGCGACAACGATAAATAATGCTCCCCGGTAGGTGCCCATCAATTACGTCCCATCAATGACAATAACAAGTTAAGTTGTGTTGCGAAAACCCCGAATGCACGGACTAATAGCCATAAAAAAATATAATAAATGGTCATCAACATCTTCTTTAATCATTGTCATCGTCCCTAAAGTTTTCTCCTCCAGCATATGACAGTATAATGAAAGTCCCTTAAATGACTCGATTAGATCACCAACACAAGCTTCTTTGCCATGACTTCATGTAGGATATAATCATTCTAAATATTATCACTAATATTTCTAAGGGTGTAAATTCTGCTGGCATATAGAAATGTATCCTTGATTAATTCGCCTATTAACCGAGTTGATGTTTGCCGATACCCATCTTGTAACTCTTCGTTTTGACATGCATGCACTGAACTCATGCAAGACACTCGAACTCTTTGTGGCTTTGACTACACCCCTCAACAATACATTTTGTCTTAAACCAATCAGTTGTTGATTTGTAAACCCTAATCTGAAAATGATTTTTCAATGCCATTAAACCTAATTTACATTTCTTGTATTTTACAAGGCTTATTCATGTCTTCGGAAGAAAAATTGGGTTCTCAAATCAGGATCACAGTATGGTGCGGATTTTGTTGCCTACCGTCATCATCCATCTCTAGATCATTCTGAGTTTGCTGTGCTTGTTTTATCAGGGGGTGATAACGGGCGATTGAGAGTGTGGTATGATTTTCATTGCACGGTTCGGCTTTGTGGAAGTGTCGCGAAAACATTGTTGATTCTCAGTATCAATAAGAATGGCCAACGTACTGGCACTCCTTCATGTTTGGAGCAATTTTTTGTTGAAGAGCGAAAAATCACAAGGTAGAGTCCAGAACAGTGCCGAGAAGATCAATCAATAGTTGAAAATGGAATCAAGTAAGAAGGATCTTTGATTTTGCTTAGGTACTCTCACTGTTGAATTGTTTGCGCTTGATGAAAAGAAAGTTTTGCTTCTTTCTTAATCTGTTTGTCCTAACTTGATAGTTTGTTGTGTCCTTCCAAATTGACCGTTCACATAGATACATCTATGATAGGTCTATTCAATTATTTTGATCATCTGAAACCATTATATTTGTGCTAAATAACTCCTCCTTTATTTTTCTTTTTTCTTTTGCACTTCAAAATTTCAATAGATGGTGGCTCCTGTGTTTTTGGTTCCTCTGTTTTAGCTGCGACTTTTCTTTTTTTGTTTGATAATTGGAATATGAGTTAGAAAGGAAAGGAGGGGAGGGGATGCTTCTTTTTGTGTGAAGCTTGATGTTGGTCTATTCATTTATTTATTTTCCTTAAAAGGTTTTAGATGGGAATGAGAAACATCACCCACAAAACTCCAACCCCTTATCTTCTATTATTATTCAAACTCAAGATGGTTTGGAATTATTAAGCATGCCCTAGACCACCTAAACTACACCTAGGGGCTATGTTGGTCCTTTGAATGTTGATAACTTAGTATATATTATCTGGTTTATGACTAAAATTCTTATGATCTAAAAGAAAAGATAATCTAGATTTGGATTCTTTATATATGATTTTATTAACCTGGTTAATAAATTCACCATACTTTCTTTACAATATTTGATATGAAACAGGGTAACCACCTTGAAAGCTTTATAGTTCAAGACTTACCTCTCTCTCTGTGTGTAAACCTTAGATCAAAACTATGCTGATCCATAGAATCAGATTTATAGCTGGAACTAATCAATTGTAAGTAATGAACAATAGAAAAGGCTAGTTAAGGAAAGTGCATAATGAAACCTTAAAAAACAGTATTATGATGATAGCAGTTAGTTTCAGGGGAACTAGAAATCTTGATAGAGAATCATGTCAATTGCATTGCATAAACTATTAAAGACATGAAGCGATATTAAAGAAAGATTTTGGAAATAAAAGTTACAATTCAACATGTCTTTCTTTTGAATGCAAGTACTTGTGCAGAGAACCTTTACTTTTTGGTCAGACAGGTCAAGGAAGTGAGTTTTGAAAGCTTAAAAAAGAATTTTTTGACCACATTTTAGGTAAAAAAATGACTTGCAAAACCTGGTACGGTACAGGAGTCTCTAAGATCCTTTTCTTGTGTATGAGATTCAACGAAAATGGTTTGATCTGCGAGGAAGATGAAATGGTTTGTCAGTTGATAATAGTGACATTCTATCATTTGTGAGAGACATGGCCAAAACACTAAACTTCAACTCCCAAAACCACCATTTCATGTTCTGCTCGCCTTGTCTTTCTTTACCCATTTTTGTTGTTTCATGGGCATTATAGGGTGTCATTATTGAGCACTTGCTCATGCTTATTTCTCGGTCTGGCTCTTTATTTGCTACTGCAGAAATCATGTTCTCTTAGGTTGGAGTTGTTTCAGTTCCAATTTTAATGTGCTCAAGTGAAGTTGGAACGTACAACCATACGAGCATCAAATATTAGTTATTTAGCTGGAGACAAAGACGGCCAGAACAAATTTAACCAAATAATAAATTTACATGTTCCTGTCGCAGGTACGTTAGGCTGAGGCATTTGTTTCTTTTTCCCAAACATTGCTCACATAAGCACTCATTTCAATAAGAACTCATGTAAGTACTGCTACGGGGTAATTTTGTAGCCGTCTGATATTGATCCCTGTAAATTTTCAATAGAATAGAGTCTTCTTAACCAAGTTGTAGAAAAAAGCATTTGTGACATTTTGATTTGCAATACCTAGTCTTTTTGTGAAATGAGTTGCTTGAGATGGGATAGAATTATAAGATGACAAATATTAGTAGAAAAGTGAGAGATCTCTTTTTAGTGAAATTTTTTTAGCTTTACTTTTGAGCTAAACAACAGCTAATAGTACCATATGAAGTTTTACTACATCATTTGTCTAAACTCAGAAGAACTCTTTTTTTTTTTCTCTTAGGTGGTTCCCATTTCTTGATCAATAAATATTTTCCATGCAGTATACATGTTATCAAATAAAAATCATTCTTTATTCCTCTTGTCTTGATACGTAGTTATGGTGCTTCTTTATATTTCCCAACGGGAGATTGACAAAAGAAAATAGACTTCCACGAACACAAATATATACAGCCCACATTTCAAAAAGTTAAAACTAAAAATTATAGTTCCTTATCTGAAACAAACCACCCTAAGCGAAGGCCAAAACCTCAAATTAAAATCCTGACAGAACTAACCTTTCACGTCTCTGTTTTTTCCATATTCTAATTAAAGTTGGATCCTACTAGGTCGTGACTTGGTCATTGTGGCTTCACCATAGGGTTCATCATTATCAATCCTACGGTTGTTCCTGAAAGCTGCACAGCCAATCACATAGGATATCACCAGTATTATCAACACAACAATGTTGATCACCGAGACCTTCCTCCAGCTCTTCTTGAGGCTGGCCAAAACACCAGCTTTGCATGAGTCGCATTGAAAGCACAGTTGCTCTTGGTCATTGCTCCACCTGGTGCAGTCAGGATTGCTTCCCACAATCCCTCCTCCAGGATTCCATGAAGTCTCATTCACATAAACGTAGCCACACTCTGTTGGGGGTTTGCAACAACCAGACTGCATATATCATAAAGAAAATTATTATCACAAAAAGTTGAAGGTATGCTGCAGGCAATATATAGATAATAATATTTCTGTTTGAATTTAAAATATTTCTAGAAACCTTTTTCTTCTGTCTCATGCATTGAATCTATATCTTTTAGACTGAAATTTCTTGAAGGTCTTGAAAATTAAAATAACAAGGGTCTATTTGAGTATTAAAAGATGAGGCTATCAGCATCTTAATTTTGAGGCACATTTTTGAGAATACTGTTCCTATTATTTGATTTATGCACAGCAGGCCACATTTTGATAATAATGTTGTCTGTTCATTGTGATATAATAAGCAAGCAATTGATCTAATTGCATCATATGAAGATAACGACTAATAACCAACTTTAGTTAAGGTTAAAAAAAATCAAGAAGATGACCCACCCTGTTGTATTTAGCTTTCAGGTTGTTTATTTCAATAATAGGAACTAAATATTTGAAATTATATTCAAATAACTAGAAATTTCTTCCAAGCATGTGAAGAATTATAGAACACTACAGTACCAGGCATTATTCTTTTTGGTTTGATTCCTTGTCTAGGTTGTCTTAGTGCTCAGGCAGGTGCCACTGGTTCACGCAGTAAAAATAGTGGCCACATATGATTTGTAGCTAGGAAAACTCAAGGGAAAGTGAGAGATAATTCCTACATATAAGATTCTCGCTAACTTTCATCTCTACATTTGTTTTCTAGCTCAAATCAATTGAGTAACAGACAAAAATGGAAAAGCAAACAGGATATTCTACCCAAAAGGTGGAAAACATGATAAAACAGAAAAGCCCACCCAACCCATTCAAATAATGGCTGAAGAGAACAATCTTTCATAATAATTTTGGCCGTCTTGATGGAAAACACGATAAGGACCACGACTACACAATACAAGCAACTTTGCCAACCAAAACTAAGAATTAAGAAGAAAAGGTAGAGATTTCTTTGTAATACCATACCAAACAAAGAAACGACACCCGTTGCGAGCACCATATCTTAACCATTCTCACGATATTCCCAATTTTGATTGATAAGGTGATATGATATGGGACACAATTATTGGGTTTAGAACTTGGCTAATGACGCCACCACCCACTGCAGTCCACTCAAGTTCATCATCATCAATAACCCGATATTATTAAATATAAACATCTTTCAAAACCCTCTACAGTCTACGATTTTAGTCTGCAAAAACACATGAAACAGTTGATTGATTAATTATTGACAATTTTTTCGAGTACAGAAACAGCCTTCATCGCATTTAATGGATCTACATCTACATTCAACATGTACATCCATCCACCTTTACCCGGAAGTTATTCACTTACTTAAAACTTCACCTTTTTCAAGCCCTTTACCATGAATATCTAGCTTACCAAAACACCACCAATAAAGGAAGACAACTTAGTACAAACATTTAAAATTATTAAGAAAAAGTAAAAAAGAGATTGATAAAATAATAAAAACGGTCTTTTTAAAAACAAAATTACGAAAATGGCGCAAATTAAGGAAGAAAAGTTGTGCAGAAAGATTTTTCCACCACTTATAAGATAGGTAATCAAGAACTGAACAAACAAAAAAGGCATGATCACAATTCACAAATATATTTTCCCAAATAACCCATCATTCATATTTTCTGAAAGACATAAGAGAAAATGAAAGAAAATTTGCATACCTCAACAGGGTTGAGCTTCCTGAGATAAAACATATCAGCAGATTCTGGAGCACCGCCAACTATCCTTCCCATTTTGGGGCAAACCTTAGAATCTCTAATACAAGAACTGATCTTACCCCAGTAGCTATGATCTGCTACACGGTCTTTCAACCAACCTGAGTAGTCCTCTAGACTATACTCCAAATAGCCCCGATTCAGGACGGCCCGGCCCGACCCTTTGTCAGTCACAGCATAAGCAAAGATGATGAACCCAATAAGAGCTGCAATGATGAAGAACATGACAAAGAGATATAACCACATTAAAAAAGTGTTGCGGTAACACGCGCCGGCAAAACCAGCCAAGGAAACCACCATGATGGAAACTCCGATGATGATCAGCGGCCACTGTAAGAACTTGAGGCAATCCGTGTTGTTGGCTCTGCTGCTCAGCCATATGCCACCTCCAAGAATTGGTATTGATAGCAAAAACGTCAAGAAGTTTAGTAAGCCTATCAAGTGATTGCTAGTTCTCATCTTTGATTCTGGGTTTTTCTGCTTCTTCTTCTTCTTCTTCTTCTTCTTCTTCCCTTTGGTGATGTAGATATATAAATGTATATTACTTGCGAACGCTGAAGCTAGGAAGGGAAGAGAGATGTTATTAGGTAGTCATCCTCATAAGTAAATCCAAAAAATAATAAGTCAAAAAGAGGAAATCAGAAATAGGAATCAAGATGATATGAACAGACCGGCATGCACTAACCAAGACAGTACTGAATTTAACTGTTAAGTAAAGAGCAAACATAACAAGATATTAAGTCCTGGCCGATATTTATAACAGTTTCAAATAGACATGGTACTTCCATGATATATTGGAGAAGACAAACAGGTTCTAAAGCATTCACTAGCTCCGGTCTACAAAAATTCAATAAAATCGCGGCCATACAAACCGGTACTGGATAGATGAAACAAAAGAACTTACATTACGAGCAAAACAACTTAAGAAGGACAGAAAACATGTTATTTATATAGATCTACGCCATATAATTGCTCTACAGAGAAAAATTGGCTGGGGTGAGAAAAAAACAAACATAAAACGCTAGTATTTAGATCAAATTATAATTGAATACCCTTAAAAAGCAACCAAGCAGAAACTGCATCTGGATCAAAACTGCAGCACTATATTTCCCATAGTCAGAATATTAATCTGTTTTTCAATAATCTGAATTTCTTAGTAAACGAAAATATCAAATCAAGTGATTGGAATGAAAAGCAAACAACACAGAAGCTGCAAAACACAAATCATATGACCTCTAGAATCAGCGGCTACAATTAATCAAACAAACGGACATAACATATGCATAAAAACAAGCTGAAAGGTAGATCGTTTACCGAACAACAGAGGAAGATTAACCCTGGCAGCAGCAAGCAAGGTAAAAGATTGAGCAGAGTAACTAGTAAGGGCTTCGCGCGCGTTTTATAAAGGAGAGTACCGTGACCAACTGGGGCCACGTTTTGATATTTTGGTATTTCGTCGTTTGTCAATTTACGCAAATACCCCTTAGACTGCCCTGGGTATAGTGTTACAAATTAATTACAATGACAAATACAAATAAATAGATTGGTTGTCTCCATTCCAGTAAACTCGAAACTCCTTTCACCACTTTCACACTAGTAAAGCTTCGTTGTACAACCAGCTCTTTCATTCCACTCAATTGGTTTACTGCTGCAACGCCCATAAAGGTTTGATAAGGTTATTTCAATCCAAAGCAGGTAGTTATTGTTATTTGCTTCATGTCAATTCTAAAAAAAACAGTGATTTTCTTGGAATAGTTTTTGAGCTCTTGGGCATTATTCAATTAGCATTTTAGATGTCTATGGAACAGAAATAGATATACGACTGCGCAATTGTACACTGTGCTATATCTTGATGTAATGATGATGACGGTTAGTAAAGATTGCATATTTTCTCTCACAGGAAATTTAACAAACAGTTAAGCTGCACGACATCTTTTCAGCTATATTTTCTTTATTCTTAAACTTTTACTGATTATTATTTGTATCCCAGGGGGAAAGTATTGAATCCAATTAAATGTTTAATCCAACCCCAGATTAACCTGCATTCAAAATTTTCTTCAAACGCAATTTTGTCTTCTTTTTACTCAACTAGAGCTCCATCGAAATTTTTGAGAAGAAGAATTGGTAAAAGCTCAAAAGCTAACAGCAAACCTACTCTTGATCCACCAACATTTAATTGGGCAGTGTCTCAACTCCCACCAAGATTCAGTAATGAAGAACTCTGCAATGTTATTACTCTTCAAGACAATCCTGTAGTGTGTTTGGAGCTATTCAAGTAGGCAACGCAGCAGCCACGTTTTAGGCACGATTTGTCCACTTATCACATCATGATAAAGAAGCTCGGTTCAGCAAAAATGTATGAAGAGATGGATGATGCGGTTAACCAAGTGCTTGTGGTTCTGAGGCTCTTTACAATACCATAGTATATTATTACACAGAAGCTAGGCAGTTGACTAAAGCTGTGAATATTTTTAAGCGCATGAAGAATAGTAGGCCTTCGATTAGAGCATATAATATTTCTCTTTGCAATGTGAAACCAAACTGAGCTGTATCAGAAAGCATATCACCTTTATGAAAATAACTCAAATCACAAAATGCGAGAGAAAAGTGACTAGCTTAATTAGAGTTAATTTTAATTAATTGCAAAGGCATAAATAGCAGTTGTACTACTGGAAAGAAAACTAATGTGTATACACGTCCCAATTCAAAGTTAATTTGATCGACATAAGAAGAAGAAAAATAAAGGCGGAAGTGATATTCGGTATGGGCTGCCCATCTTCGTGCGAAAATCACGGGGCTCTCAGCTAACTGTTCGGTTCCACATGTCGAGCAGTGATTGGCCGGTTGGCTTGATTAGCTGGTCCACGTGTAGTCATCTATATTGTATGGTTATACGTAGCGTCTGAAACGCATTTTGAGAATAGTTCATCTATTTTGTTTACACGTTTACGTTACTTGCTGCCAAAATCAAGCCGACGTCTGCAACCAACCAATCACATTACTAAGGAGCAGTTTTGTAGATATTTTATTATTCTCTACTTCTATTATTTATAAATTATTTCTTCCAAATTAATTTTTTGTAAAAAAAAAATTTACAGATAAGTCTGACCAGAGACGTGGGAAAACAATGTTACGCACCACCGACAACTTCTTTTGATACGTTTGTCTGTAGTGCTACGTGTCGTTAAATGGGGTCCACTGATACTTCATGGATTCTTGACGGTTTGGTTCATATCAAACAAACTTTTTTGAGAAATTTCGTGCATACGAGGAGAATGACAATTTCAGTGCTGGAGCTCCAAAACGGCAGCAAGCGTCCCAACAATAATAACTATAATAACTAACGGATATTTTCCAATTTGAATGATTTCCTTCTTTGATTTCAAGTTTACTAAAATTGTATGATCTAATTCTTCCTTTTCATAAGTTGTATGATATGAATGAAATATAGAAGGTCCAAAATTTATAATTGATTTAATATATACCATCGATTTTATATTTGAATTTTATGAAAGGGCTATCGTGTTAATTGATGAAGATGGTTGGGAAGCAGGAAGCATGGACCATGATGAATGGGAGAGTTGGACTCCCATCAATTAGTCCATATTTTTTTATTAGGGATATATTCTTTGTATCATGGGCTACCTTTATATATACACAATTACACATGTACGTTATTAATTCAATATCTATTCGTTTATAGAGGACAAAATTTACAAAATTAAATTAATTGGATGGTTGGCACGATATTTATTAAGAATAAAAATTTGTTTTCTTTTGTTTTTAAAAAAGAAAAACAGCAATTGATTAAGGGGTAGGTCTTAATAGGATTTGCCTGAAATTAACAGTAATTACCGAGACACTCCATTTTTCTTATATAAACAGATGGTCAAAACCTAACAATGGGATGACCGGCTGAAACAGTCTTGGTCATAATCATAAATATCTCTGCATCACTCCGATTTTAATACGGCTTTTTCCAATCTTACTCATCCACCTCACGCCATGAGAGATCATTCCGGACTGCAAATAAGTCAGAGACGGAAGAAGATTGGCAATTTCCCCGTAACCTGACTTGTAGTTGTAATAATAATAATAATAATAATAATAATAATAATAATAATAATAATAATAGAGTTTTAACATATACCACCCCTATGTTTGAGATTTTAACATTTACATAAAAAGTTTAAAGAAAAGTATACTTATTTTCCTTAAACTATTAATTGACCATTTATTTTTATTTAAATAATTATAATACTTTTAATTATTTTAAAGTTAAAATTTAAGAAATTTAATTTTAATCTATTTAATATTTAAAATTATTAAAATAATTAAAATTGAATTAATAATCATTTTAATTTATATTTATTTAAAATTAAAAACTTAATTAATTTGACAATTTTAGTTTACATTTATTAATATTTATTAAAATTAAGAATTTAATTAATAATAATTTAAAATAATAATTTTAATTTATATTTATTTAAATTAAGAATTTAATTAATTTTTATTCATATGTCATATTTATCCAAATTTCAAATTCTAATATGCAAAACGACTGTTTTTCTTACTCTCTTTTTTTGCAAATCTTTCGACATTAATCATATTTCTTTTAATTTTTTTATCGAACAACACCATAACCTTATCAACCTAATTATTCTGACAAAAACTCTTTAATATAAAATTTAGGTCATATATATTCACACTTTAACATCAATCCTAAACTTGTAAAATAAATTTAAGCTTTCGGGTTTGCACAAAAATTTTAACAAAACTACTCAACTATAGAAATTTGAAAAAAATATCAACATGGGTAAATTATTAATTTTAAATATCATTAATTAAGTTTTTAATTTTAAATAAATATAAATATAAATTATTGTTAATTAAATTTTTAGTTATTTTAATAATTTTAAACATTAAATAGATTAAAATTTAATTTTTTAAATTTTAACTTTAAATTAATTAAGGGTATTATAGTTATTTAAATAAAAATAAATGATCAACTAATGGTTCAGGGGAGGTAAGTGTCTTTCCTCAAAATTTTCTTTTAAGTGTTAAACTCTCAAACCTCAAAAGAGGTATGTGTTAAAACCCATAAGAATAATTATACTATTATCTGTAACTTCACTCCATCACCTTATTCTTACACCTACAACCTTAAAGACAAGTAAATCACCCGAAGCTATCACCATCACTTGCGCCCTAATTTAAAGGGTAAAATTGAAATACAACTATTATATATTTGTCTTGAACATAAATTTTTTTAATTTGTCATGTTTCATTTAGAAATATATAGTGTTTAGATATTTTATTTTTTATTTTGGAACAAACAATAAGGGATAATTTTGTCATTTTATTTTTACTATTTTTCACTGACATCTGTTTTAAACTCAAAACAAGTTTGTCTTAACTCTATATAATAATGCTATCAACATCTCTCTTCCCTTCCTAGCTTTAGCGTTTACAAGTAATATACATTTATATATTTACATCACCAAAAGGAAGAAGAAGAAGAAGAAGAAATAGAAAAACCCATAATCAAAGATGAGAACTAGCAATCACTTGATAGGCTTACTAAACTTCTTGACGTTTTTGCTATCAATACCAATTCTTGGAGGTGGCATATGGCTGAGCAACAGAGCCAACAACGCGGATTGCCTCAAGTTCTTACAGTGGCCGTTGATCATCATCGGAGTTTCCATCTTAGTGGTTTCCTTGGCCGGTTTCACCGACTCATGTTACTGTTAGAATTAATGCATCTTCCCCATTTGTGAGTTGTCCAACAAAATATTTTCAACATTTGCAAGGTTATGAACATTATTAAAAGAAAATTTTCAAAACTTAAACTGTATCGATTGGGGCATCATTTCTGATCATAGTCAGTACCGTTAGAAAGATCAAGATGTCAACTTTCCAGCAAATTTTATGGTGTTCAATTTGGATTTGTCTAAAGAAAGGTATAGTCAAATGTTTGAAGAAGGATGTTTAGATGAAAAGTCAAGATGAAATTTCTGCATAAAGCTGTCAAAATTCTCTTACTATGTTTTAGAGTCAGTTTTTGTCTCAAAGAAGTGTGTTTAGAATTCTCTAAGATTAATATTCTAATGTCTAAGTTGTTATTTATATTTCAATGTAAGTGAAAAACTCATATCGTATAAGAACAAAATATAGAAATAAAAATTCTACAGAATATTAAGTTGCAGCAGCAACTCAAACAAATGTTCTGTTCATATTTTTAATTTTTCTTTCTAATTCATTCAAATAACGAACAAAAGTAGTATCAGAGCAGTGTTATTAAGATCAAGTTAGGGCATTTTTCATCCTTAAGGCATCAAGATGTCTTCGTCTAAGGGAGAGAGTGCATCATTTTCACTTTCTGTTATTCCAATATTTGGAGGAGAAAATTATGATTTTTGGAAAGTGAAAATGAGAACTTTGCTTATGTATAAAGGGCTATGGAATATTGTTGTCAAAGGCTTTGAAGTACCAGAAAATGAAGACAAACTTATAGAAGCACAACAAGAGAAACTTGAAGCCCTGAGGATGACTGATGCAAGAGCTCTTTCTAAAATTCATAAAGGAGTTATTGCAGCCATTTTCCCTAGAATTATGAGAGCTACTACAGCAAACCAAGCTTGGAAAATTCTTGAACAAGAATTTCAAGGAGATAATCAAGTAAGAACTGTCAAACTTCAATCTTTTCGAAGGGAGTTTGAAAATCTAAGGATGCAAGAATATGAATTGGTCCGAGAGTACTTTTCTAGCGTAATTAATGTTGTTAATTATTTAAGATCTCTTGATGATGATGTTACAAAAGAAAAAGTTGTCGTGAAGATCTTAAACAGCATTCCTGAAAAGTTTGATCATGTTGTTACTGTGATAGAGGAATCTAAAGATCTTAGCACATTGTTAGCAGAAAATTTGATGGGATCTTTAGAGTCTCATAAGCAAAAGAGATTGATGCATGGTGAACAATCTACCAAGAGTGCTTTTTAGTCAAAGGTAACCACTAAGCCAAAGTCATCAAAAAAAGAGCAGAAAATAAGAGAGTAGAAAGAGTCGAAAAAGAAAGACAATGAAGTGACTAATGACAATAAACCTCCATGCAAGATTTGCAAGAAGCATAACCATGCTGCTTCAAGTTGTTGGCATCATGGGAAGCCTCAATGCTATTATTGTAAGAAGTTTGGACACACAAAAAAAGTATGTATATGTAAAGCATCAAATCAAGCTAGTTTATCTAAAAAGGAGAATGGAGATGGCAACATGTTCTATGCTTGGCAATCATCCCTTAAAGAAAACAACATCGCTCTTCATTTCGGAGACAAAGTTTGTGGAAAGCAAAAACACCATTGGCGCTTGTTCACACTGATATATGTGGTCCAATATGAACTCCATCCTTAAATCAACACAAGCACTTTCTTTATTCATTGATGATTATTCCCAGATGGCTTGGATGTATTTTTTGAAGGAGAAATCAGAAACTTTTTTAGTGTTTAAAAAATTTAAAGCATTTGTGGAGAAGTAAAGTGGCTGCACCATCAAAACCATTTGAAGTGATCGTGGGGGTAAATATACCTCTATAGAATTTGAAAATTATTGTGAAAATGAAGGCATTTGGAAGCAACTCACAGCAGGTTAGAGTCCTCAATAGAATGGCATTATAGAAAGGAAAAATAGAATTGTTGTTGAAATGGCCATAATAGTGTTAAGTGAGAAAAATTTGCTTAAACGTTTTTAGGCAAAGGTTGTTCATACAGCTGTGTATATTCTTAATCGATGTCCAACCAAAGCCGTGTAGAATATGACTCCATTTGCAGCTTGGAGCGGAATTAAGCCATCAGTAAGGCATTTTAAAGTTTTTGGGAGCATTTGTTATGCTCATATTCCTACTAAAAAGAGAACCAAGTTTGATGAAAGAAGTCAAAAATGCATTTTTGTGGGATATAGCTCCAACACAAAAGGATATCGGCTGTATAATATTGAAACAAAAAAGTTGATCGTGAGTAGAGATGTTATTTTCAATGAAAAAGCGACTCGGGATTTGAATGAAAATAAAGAATAGGAGATGCCTTATGTGGTTTTTCATGAGCAACAGAAAATTTAGAATTTGCAGTAAGATTCCACTCCACAGCAAACACCATTCAGCTCCAGTTTAAGCAAAAATTTGTCTTCTCTAGAATTCTCTCCAAGAAAAACTCGAATGTTGAGTGATATATATGAGTCGTGCAATTTTTTTCACATTGAACTAGAAAGCTTTGAAGAAGCTGAAAAACAAGAAGTTTGGGTCAAAGCCATAAAAGGAGCAATTAGCATGATTGAGAAAAATCAAACATGGGAGCTTGTAGATCGACCGAAAAATCGAGAAGTTATTGGAGTCAAATGGATATTCAAAACAAAATTCAATTAAGATGGGAGCATTCAGAAGTACAAAGCAAGGCTTGTAGCTAGAGGATTCACTCAAAAGCTAGCTTTCTTAAATGAAGTGTTAAAAGAAGAAGTTTATGTTGATCAACCTAAAGGTTTTCTTTTGAAGGGAGAAGAAAGCAAAGTTTATAAGTTGAGAAAGGCTTTTTATGGGCTAAAACAAGCACCGCAAATTTGGTATGCTGAAATTGATAAGTATTTTCTCACAAGGGGTTTTGAAAGAAGCCAAAATGAGCCAACTCTTTACATTTTGAAGAAAAAAGATCATATTCTTATTGTTTCCTTATATGTTGACGACTTGATTTTTACTGGCAATGACAAAAACATAATACAAGAATTCAAAAAGGATATGATGAAGACTTATGAGATGAATGATTTAGGTCTCTTGCATTATTTTCTTGGAATTGAAATACCTCAAATAAAAAATGGAATTTTCATTTCTCAAAGAAAATATGCAGAGAATGTTTTGAAGAAATTCAACTTGTTGGGCTATAAATCTGTTGCAATTCCTTTAATTGCAAATGAGAAGTTGAAGAAAGAAGATGGTGTTGAAAAGGCAGATGTTACAAAGTATAGAAGTCTTATCGGCAGCCTCTTGTATCTTACAGCAACAAGACCTGACTATAATGTTTGCAACTAGTATGCTATCTCAGTTTATGCATGAACCAAGTCAGATCCACTATAGAATAACAAAAAGAGTTTTAAGATACTTGCAGGGTACACTTGATTATGCCATTTTGTATAAGGCAATTGAAAACTCAAGTTTAGTTGTATATTCTGACAGTGATTGGGTAGGTTGTCAAGATGATATGAAAAGCAATTTAAGTTATATTTTTTCTCTTGGTTCAGGAATATGTTCATGGGTTTCGAAGAAGCAAAAAGTTATGGCACAATCAACTGTTGAAGCAGAATATGTTGCTGCTGTGAAGGCAACATCTCAATGCCTATGGCTTTGAAAAATTCTTGAAGATTTTGGAGAAAAGCAAGATAAAGGAACCTTATTATTTTGTGACAACAAATTAGCCATTGCCATTGCAAAAAATCCAGTTAGTCATGATCGCATAAAACAGGTTGCAATCAAATATCACTTCATCAAAGAAGCTGTTGAGAAGGGAGAAATTCAGCTTAAGTATTGTAGAACAGAGGAGCAGCTTGTTGACATTCTTACTAAAGCTCTTCCAAGAGAAAGATTTTCTTATATCATAGAACTCACTGGAATGGTGAAGAAAATGCATTAAGGGGGAGTGTTAGAATTAATGCATTTTCCCCATTTATGAGCTGTCCAACAATATGTTTTCAACATTTGTAGGTTATGAACACTATCATAGGGCAATTTTTAAAACTTAAACTGTATCAATTGGGGCATCATTTCTTATCATGATTGTTACCGTTAGAAAGATCAAGATGTCAACTTTTCAGCAAATTTTACCATGTTCAATTTAGATTTGTCTAGAGAAAGTTATAGTCAAATGTTTGAAGAAGGATGTTCAAATGAAAAGTCAAGATGAAATTTCTGCATAAAGTTGTCAAAATTCTCCTACTATGTTTTGCATTTAGAGTCAAAAAAATTTTCTCAAAGAAGTGTGTTTAGAATTCTCTAGGATTGATATTCTAGAATGTCTAAGTTGTTATTTATATTACAATGTAAGTGAAACACTTAGATCATACAAAAATAGAACATAGAAATAAAAATTCTGCAGAATATTAAGTTCTGCAGCAGTAACTCAAACAAATGTTCTATTCATGTTTTTAATTTTTCTTTCTAATTCATTCAAATAACCAACAGTCACCGCAACACTTTCCTAATATGGTTATACCTTTTTGTCATGTTCTTTATTATTGTAGCTCTTATTAGGTTCATCATCTTCGCTTATGTTGTGACTGTCTATAGGCCGACCCGGGCCGTCCTGAACCGGGCTTATTTGGAGTATAATCTAGAGGAACGCTCGAGTTGGTTGAGAGACCGTGTAGCAGATGATAGCTACTGGGGTAAGATCAGTTCTTGTATTAAAGATTCCAAGGTTTTCCCCAAGATGGGAAGAATAGTTGGCGGTGCTCCAAAGACTGCTGATATGTTTTATCTTAGGAAGCTCAGCCCTATTGAGGTATGCAAATTTTCTTTCATTTTCTCTTATTCCTTCAGAAAATATGAATTATGGGTTATTTGTAGGGGTGGGCAAAATTAAATTTGGTTCGGTTTCTATAAAAATAGAACTGAACCTGAAGTGTATCAATAATGAAACCGAACTGAAAAAGTTCGGTTCGGGTCCAACTTCGATTTTTGAGTTGTACTTCGGTTTCAGTTCGGTTTCGGATCTTTTGCTCTATAAAATTTTATTAGTATCTCTAATTTATATTGTAATTACAATAAATAAATTAAATTAAAAAATTATTAATATTTATCTTTATTTTTATGTATGTCTATATAAATTATTATCAAATTATTAATTTTTTATAATTTATAAAATTAATAGGAGGTTACAAGAAATTTTACAATCAGTTTCGGTTCGATTTCAATTTAACTGAACGGATTATTTGAAGAACCGATTATAACCGAATTTAATTTTGAAAATCGAATCGAACTGTTCAATTGGATTCGGTTGGGCATATTTGCCCGCCCCTAATTATTTGGCAAAATATATTTGTGAATTGTGATCATGCCATTTTTGTTTGTTTAGTTCTTGATTACTTATGTTGTAAGTGGCGGAAAAATTTTTTTAACACACAATGTTTTTTCCTTAATTTGTGTAATTTTTATAATTCTGTGTTTAAAAAGATTGTTTTTATTATTTTTATTAATCTCTTTTTTATTTTTTCTTAATAATTTTAAATGTTTGTACTAAGTTGTCTTCCTATTTTGGTGGTATTTTGGTAAGCTAGATACTCATGATCAAGGCTTGTAAAAACTGACGTTTAAGTGAATAACTTCCAGGTAAAGGTTGATGGATGTACACGTTGAATGTAGATGTAGATCCATTAAATGCGATCAAGGCTGTTTTTGTCCTCACATGAAAAAAATTTCAACAATTAATCAATCAACTATTTCATGTTTTTTTGCAGGCTAAATCGTTGACTGTAGGTGGTAATGAAAGATATTTATATTTAATAATATCGGGTTATTGATGTGGATGAACGTGAGTGGCCCGCAGTGGGCGGTGGCGTCATTAGCCAAATTCTAAACCCAATAATTGTGTCTGATATCATTATCACCTTATCAATAAAAATTGGGAATATCTAGGGAATGGTTAAGGTATGGTGCTCACAACGGGTGTCGTTTCTTTGTTCAATATGGTATTACAAAGAAATCTCTCCCTTTTCTTCTTAATTATTAGTTGTGGTCGGCAAAGTTGCTTCTATTGTGTAGTCCCTATCGTATTTTCCATCGAGAGGGCCAAAATTATTACTAAAGATTGTTCTCTTCGACCATTATTTGAATGGGTTCGGTGGGCTTTTCTGCTTTGTCATGTTTTCCACCTTTTGGGTAGAATATCCTGTTTGCTTTTCCATTTTTTTCTGTTGCTCAATTGATTTGAGCTGGAAAACAAATGTAAAGATGAAAGATAGTGAGAACATGATATGTAGGAATTATTTTCTCTCGCTTTCCCTTGTGTTTTCCTAGCTACAAATCGTATAATTTGTACTACTATAATATGAGTCACTAAATAATACATATTTTCTACTACAATCGTTAATTTAGTCACATTATAATATGTACTGTGACCAATATTTTTTATCGTAATATATAATTTTAGTTTTTTTATATATTATATTGTGACTAATTATATTTATTAGTAATTCGTTAGATAGTCTTTGATGCATATTATTTGTGACTACTATAATATAAGTTAATATAATACGTATTTTCTATTATAATTAATTTGGTCACATTATGGTATGTACTATGACCAATATTTATGATCGCAATAAATAATTTTAATTTTATTTATATTGTATTGTGACCGGTTATACATATAGTAATTATATCTCTATATTTAATACATCAAAAGTAACCATTTAGGGAGTTATTTGATATAAATAAATTTTAATTTATAATTTTCTTTATTTTATCATAACATAAGGGCATACACAACATTTCCACTTCACTAAAATTACAATTTATAATTTTTTAACAATGTTATATATATAGATATTACACATTTTTTTCAATTTTATTACCATTTTAATTTTATATATCACATTAATAGTCTAATTATGATGTTAAATAAATGTAATAAATTTGTGGTTAAAAAATAGTAAAGGGAAAACACTTTGAAACATTTATATACAAATATATAAAACCATATTAGAATCTTATATACATGCTTTTCTTGTTGTGGGTAACTTAAAAATACAAATTTTTTCAACAAAATTAAATCTTAATGCTTATTTTTTATTTAAATTTTGCTCGTTACATAAAAAAAAAATTCATACGGAATAAGAAGAAAATTCGTTTTGATTCATTGAGATTTTGTTCAAGAAGTGAATTCAAAGAAACAACTAATTATTTTGTTATAAATAATTAGTTACAATGAATTTTCATTGTAGTTAAATACTATAATATACATTTTTTACCTTAAAAATTCATTGATTTAATCAGCAATGTATTCAAACTAGAATTAACTATTAATAGATATTTCATTTATCAGATAGATAATTTGGTATTGACAAAAACTAAACAAATACAAACAAAAATTAATTTAACATATTAAAGTCTTTACATTAAATTGTAATACAAAAAATAAATACAACCAAAGAAGCTGCTATTTTATTTTGCTTAACAGAAAAAACAACAGCAAGCAACAGCTTCGAAGCACAAAACCCAGCAGGAAATGAAGTCCAAAAAATCTGCAGATTTCTTTGCTGCAAAATAGCAAGAATAAAACAACCGAGTAAGGTGCTGTTTTCTTCTTTTTATAACAGAAAAAATAGAAGCCAGCAGCAACAACCAAGTAGAAAAAATAATAGAAAGTGAACCCAAAAAACAACAAGAATTGAAGCTCAAAAAATCTGTAGATATCTTTGCTATGAGACAGCAAAACAACCAAATAAGCTGTATATGATAGAAAAACAGCAATAGCAAAGAGAGGAAGCAGCATCAACAGTCTCCCAAACATTATTGATAATATATGAGTTTCAATAAAAATATATATCTTACGGGTGTGTGAGAATTTTTACATGGGGTCTCAATGATATTTTTATTTTAGGCCGTCCAAAATCGATCTCGCCTGCGTACCAGCCTGTTTTCCGTCGAAAAGCCAACATCAACTATTTTTCTAAAATCTCACTCAATTTTCACAAGTATTATTCATATAAAAGTTCATAAACCTTTCCAAAATCAATCTAAACTCAATTACAACTTAAATATTTAAGATTATAATAAAAAATTATTTAAAAATTAACCTTTATAGTGTATTTTCCTCCAAAAAATTGATTTGGGTTTTATCCAACTTTAATTGTGAGTTAATTTGAAATTTAATTAGGTTGTAGAAATTTTTTTAAAAAAAAATTAATTTGATAGAAAAATTAAGAATTTTTAAAATAAATGATTTAGGAAAAATTTGGGTGAAAGTTAAATATTATTCTATCAAAGATATAATGATCCGTTAATTAAAATTTTGAATTGTTTTAAAAAACAAAATTATTGTTGGATATTTATGGAATTCTAAATTTAATTTTGGATATTTTGTTAAATTTCTCTTTGTCTTTTTCTTGTCACTGTCAACGACAAATGTGGCATATCAATTGCAATAAAAATAAAATGGAATTTTTTTCGGCTCCAAGAAGATCATTTTTGTTTCCGATACGTTTATACAAAATGTATCGGACTGTAATCACATCTTTTCATGGCAAAGTAATTTACAAAATGCAATTTTTTTGTTTTTATCAGAATTGGTGATAAGAAGTTTTGACTTTATATTCTACCAAATGAGTAATTCAAAAACCCAAATGTTCTGAAAGTGTACTCATTATATTTTCTACTCGGATATCAATATTTTATTATTTTTTACTCATTAAATAATAAATAATTAAAAATAAAATAAATTAAAAAATAGTTAGATGAAGACAAAATCCACTATCTTGTATGTAATTCCATCTTTTCTTAACTTATATATCTTTTTTTTTTTCCTTTTTTCTTTTTATTCCAATTTTTTCTTCTATTTTTTAATTTTTGCAGTTAATAACAAAAAAAGAAGAAAAAACCCAAAAAGGCTATCCAAAATAATTGCAATAAATAAAATAAATATAATCTTAAATAAATATCATTATCTCATTAGGTGCTTGAATCTTCTTGGAAATGAATTAAAGTTATCTTTATGATTTGTAAAAGATTTGGTGTGCTAATAATTATGATGAATTAGTGAAGCTCCATTTTTATTTAATTTTTTTGTGTTAAAAAGTCAAGGTTAAAATCTATTTTAGGACAGCCAATTAGTAGTAATTGGCTGTAATATATAGTTAATATGAAAAAAATATTTAAAATGTCAAATATAACGGCCAATTTAAGTCTCTTTGACCAAAAGATAAGAGAAATTAATAAAAATTATTAAAAAAGCTAAGTTTAATAAATGCAGTAAGGCATCCTTTTTCAAATACAGTCTAGAAAAATAACGAAAAAAAGAAAGAAATGATAAAGACAAAGTTACAATAAAGTCAAACGAATTCAAATTTTTAAGTTTCCTCAAAACAAAGAGAAGTCACTCACAAAAACTATAATTAAATAAAATAAAAAATAAAGATAAAACCCTAAATAACACTAAATTTAATTAGAAAATAATAATTGCAGCAAGACCATCTGAATATAATATTAATAACAATGAGGTTAAATAAGTCACTTTATTCTATTTTAGGTATCGTTGATGACTTGCAAAAAATAAAAGATATTGCTGAATATTGTTAAAAAAATTAAGATTATTTGTTAAGATTATCAATAAAAAAATAGTTAAAACTTGAAAATTATTCCATTAATAAATGATAATTGTGCACGTAAGGTAAGATGATAATTGTGTACCTTCTTAAATCCTAACTTTTCATGTCTTTCTTGTATAAAGATAGTCAATAAAGAAGTAAAGAAATGACATAAGAAAAATGAAAAGTGATTTAATGTTCTATTGACTTTTTTTTTATTATTATTTTAATTATTATAAAGATGATGAGTGGTTTGTGAAAAAAAATCATGTAATTGATGATTTTATTCGTAAAAAATGACGAATATTTATATAATTATTTATTATTATTATTTTTAATGGACGAGTCGTGTGTGCAAAAAAAAATCATATATATATATATTCTCTCATTTGTAACTAAACATTTTCACATTGATTGAACTAATATGCAAGCGCATTTCAAATTGTTGTTCTCGTATAGTTTGGTATTGAATTTTTGTAATTTATTATTTTTTTTCGTCGAAGCAATCTCAATCGGCGATGTCATCCATATTCTCTCTATTATATTGATTTGGCAATATTTTTTTTTCCTCCTTTTTGTTGTTTTGATTATATTAAATCTGAATATGTTGGCTTGAATGAGGTCAAACAATGAAAGCTCTTCTATATTTGGAATTCACTATTTTGTCTCTGGTTAAAATCATTTTGATGTTCATATTAATGACTTAAATTTATTCTCATACCCTTGTAAAATAATTTTGTTTTGATAGGTATTGTGTTGATTGGGATTTTAGGGAAATTAAATTAGGGTTTGAGACAGATTTTTTTATGAGAGAAAAATACATTTGTGTCCTCTACCTATAAATATACATGTTATAGGAAAAATATAACTAGACACATGACGAAAAGTAAGCTATGAAAGTTCGAGCTAATGCACTACGAGGTAACCCACCTTACGCTCATCTCAAGGTGAGACGTGGTATGAGCCCTGCTTATACTGGCTAGGTAAAATTCATATTAAGTTGGGCTCCCCACTAAGCATCATCAACGTATTCACTATTTGAGCGGCTAGATAAGACCCACATTAAACTGGAGTCTCCTCTATGTATTGCCAACGTTTTCGTCATTTACTGATATTGCCCCACGTGACCATATACTGTGGCATGAGTGGGAATGCCCACGTGACCACATACTGTGCATGTGTGGAAAAGCCCATGCAACCATATACCGTAGTACATATGAAAATGTCTATGTGGCCATATATCGTGGCGCGTATGAGAAAACCCATGCGACTATATATCGTGATGTATATGAAAAAGTGTGACTATATATCGTAACGCGCATAGATAGACGAGAAAAATGACTCCAATTCTCCATTGTGCCTTGGAACAACTATACTCGCCTCCAATAAACAAGAGTTTCGCCCTCCTAAGTAAGAGAGGTGGGATGCCTAGCTGCCCAAGCACCCAAGCGCATGAGAACCCACCTCTTTGCGCCCCTAAAGAATCCTTTGAGTGACATAATACATAACAAAATATCTTGCAGAAACCACTTTAAAGGCAGGAGACAACCCCTGGTCTCGACAGCAGCTAGGCAAGCACTGTATAGATCTTGTCTAATATTGTGCAGATAGAGCACATAGCCTAGGTGGGGACCATTCAGGGCCCTAATGAGGGACTGCTTGCCAGCTGGGCGAATAAGGTTATGCCACTTGTCCACTAAGGTACAAAGCAATCTTGTTGGCCAATAGAGAATTGACATGTATTCATTGAGCTTGGATAAGGAAAAGCTCACCAATCTTAACTTGTTACGTGGCATTTAAGCTAGGTCACCAAGACCCAATGGGAGAAGAACACCGGTGGAGGTAAAAACCTTAAAACTAGGGTAAAATAAGCTATTGAATCAGGTTTGAGTATTCTTTTGTTTCATCTAAAAAGACATTTTTCTTATTTTTGTAAGGATCAAGTGATTAGTCATTACATTCCTAGGAAAAAAGGGTTGTCTTCTCCAAAAAGATTTTCTTTCTTTTCTCTATAGTCCACACGCCCACTATATAAAACCTCCATTAATGAACAAAAATACATTGTAGTGTGCATTGTTCACCCATTTTATAGTCTCCCCCCTTGACTTCTTACCTTGCTTGACCACTTTTCATGTGTTTTCCTTCATCACCTTGAGATTCTTTACATTTTTCCTTACTTTAGAGGGAGATACATGTGCCCTCTTCATTTTCTCTCTGATTAGACACCCACTTAAGCATGGGAGAGGGGTCGCAGGAGGGGCAACTCCTGTTTAAGCTTTGTTTAATTTACAGGGAGCTCGTAGACTAGCTCTATGGTACTATGGCGTTGAAAGGGTTTGGGGGCAAAAGAAGGTGGATGAAGTGGTTGTGTGAGCAACGACCAATGTGTATTACGTCATTCTTGGGTTTTTTTGAGGTTTTATGAGTTGGCATTGAGGTGTCTTGTATTAAGGGTTTGTCAAGGGCATACCAGCTCGGATCTATTTTGTATCACGGACTAACTCGTTGGTATTGGAGTGTCGAGAGGGTTTGGGGGCGAATGGAGGTGAGTGGAGTGGTTGTGTGAGAAATAGGCGTAGAGGTGTCTTGTGTTGTGGGTTTGTTGAGAGATTCTACGGACCAACTTGTTGGAATAATTGGGTTAGGATCGTTCGGACGTGAACAGAGGTGAACGAAGTAAATATTTGAGAAGCGGACAGTGGGTGTGTTGTCACTTAGAGGGTCTCAAGAGATTTTGTAGTCGTCAGAGAGGGGCCTAGAGTTAGGAGGTGAGCGAAGGCAGTGTGCTTAGGTAGTAGGGCGACGTGAGTGTGGTTAAAGCGTTGGAAATTAAATCGTCTGGTGGTTTGGACCCTTGGCTCGACTTAGGAGTGCACGTTTGACTCTAGCTATTTGGCTGCCTTGGGTACATCTATTCTCTCCTTCTGTGTGGGTATGGAGTTTGTAAAATCCATGCATCAACAATACATATTTTTTATTTTCGATAAAAAAAAAGAAGAAAAAATTCAATTACTCTACACGGTTTTTGTTTGCTTAATGGCCAGTTTAGCTTTTTTGTGATTAACATAATTTTTTACTGCTTTTTGTAATACTAGGAGATATATTTTCTCTTTTCAAAGGAAAAATGTTTGATTTTTCCCTATTTTTTAGTTCAATGCCTCTATTTTCCCATAATATAATAGAAAATACCTTGTCATCACCTCGTTCGGCTATCCTCTAACTTTTATGATCTTCTCATTTTACTTTTTAATTATTTAAATATAAACCGAATCACTATTTAAACAATAACCAATTTTTACAATTGTAAAATCATATGCTTTTAACAAGAATCGAACCTAAAATTTGTATGGAAAATGTTAACACCTTTGTCACTATGTCGCTTCAACTTTGTTGATAAATTATTCGACCATTGTTAATTAAGCATATCCAAATACATATATAATAATTATTAAGAATAAAAATACTTTTAAAACGAAATATTTAATAATTAAAAATTATTTTATAATAATTAAAATTTTAAAATATTTCAAATGTAAACTTATTATTATTAATAATAATCACTTGGTACTAATTGCATGTAAAAAATAAAAATATTATTTATATGAATAATTTTATTATTATTTTAATTTAAATATACAATTATTATTATCATTATTAATGAATTCAAAAAAATTATGATAATTTTTAGCAATTATTGAAAAATAATTCTTCTTAATAATAATAACAATTTTATATTTAAATTAAAATAATAATAAAATTATTTATGTAGATAATAACTTTAAATTCGAAATATTTTAAAATTTTAGTTATTACAAAATAATAATTAAATAATTAAATATTTTATTTTAAAAGTATTTCTTGGCTAAGTGTTTGAATGTACTTATGTATCAATGATTAAACAATGAATTAACAAAGTTAAAGTGGCACATTGGTAAAAATGTTAATATTTTTCATACTAAGTCTTCGATTCTTAATAGAAGCGTATAATTTTGAAATTGTAAAAAATTAGTTATCGTTTAAATTCAAATAGTGTAAATTTAGAGAATAGTGTTGATGTGGTAAATAGTAAAAGTGACGTGATAAATATAATTGCATTTGAGGTGCACTTAATCCTAAGTAAATAGTATTGATGTGATAAATTATTTAAATTATTTAAAGATAAAATCGAAAAATCATGAAAGCTATGGTTGCATTTGAGGTACAATTAGTCCTAAACGAATAGTATTAATGTAATAAATAGTAAATTATTTAAATAATTAAAAAATAAAATCGAAAAATTATAAAAATTAGGAGAGACAAAGAAATGACAAGATACTTTTTAAGTATTAGAGAAAATAGGGATATTAAGCCACAAAGGAGAAGTCGTGCATTTTTTCATTTAAACCATTGGAAATTTAGATAATAGTATTGATGTGGTAAATGGTAAAAGTGATGTGAGCATTTGAGGTATAACTCGTCCTAGGTGAATAATGTTGATGTGCTAAATAATAAACTTTATCGTGATAAATATTATTGCATTTGGGTGCAACTGGTCGCAAGTAAATAGTATTAATGAGATAAATAGTAAAAGTGATGTGATAAATATAATTGCATTCAGGGTGCAGCTGGTCCAGGTGAAACTAACTTCTTTTTTTCTAATCTTTTTAAACTTTTCAATTTTTTTTAAGAAAAAAATAACTTTTTTATTATTTTTACATTATTTTTGTCTTCCATTTTCTACAAAGACCATTTCCCATAGGAACCTTCCTAGACAACGCAACAACCTCTCACAAAAACTATTTCCCACAACATAGTTAAAGACTACACAAATTATATAATTTATTGGAGCACAAGCAATTTGTTGTATGGAATTCTCATTCTTTTTCGTAAGTCTTCTTCCTAGATAGCACAATACTCATGTGAGTATTTTTTTTTTTTTTATCTTCATCTTATGTTTTATGTGAGTATTTTATTGCATCTTCATCTTATATTTCTTAGTGATCTTAAATTTTTCTTTCTGATTTTTGTTATTTATAATTATTCTTAGGCTAAAAAGTTCATCTATTTTTTCTTTGGGTATTTATTTATTAAAGATTAAAAAAGATTGATTAATTATTTTGTGTGCACTTTTATTGGTTATTTATGTGGAGATTTATTGCTTAATGATTTGAAAACGGTTTGTATATAAAAACGAGATTCTTTGATAGGTCACATGCATTGATATGATGCTTGCACATTGGTATACTATGTAGTTACCTTGAAACTTGCTAATCCTGGTATAGTCATGGCTCTTGAATGTTTTTAAAGAGTTAAAAATATAATAATAATAATAATTTATATTTAAGTTGCTTACATTCTAATCAATTTCAAAAAGTATTTTTCTAAGCAAAATTAAAGACATTTACTATTTATATAAATTTTATGTTATTCTATTTTAATTGTTAATGATTATTATTATAATCATTTATTTTTATCACATGACCTATAAATATATATATATATATATATATAGAGAGAGAGAGAGAGAGAGAGAGAGAGAGAGAGAGAGAGAGAACATCATATATTTATCTAATAATATTAATGATTGATGCAATTGTGGTAATTGTTTTATTAAATCATATATTTATCCAATATTATTATTTTCATTAATTGGTTATTACTTCAATTTTTAATTTATATGATTTTTTTTTATGTTTTTCATTGTAGGGAAGCTTTCAAATTGATATTTCTAATCCTCTAATTAGAGAATATTTGGAAGATACAATGGCAAATAGATTTAAGCAGTTTTGTCATAATCTCAAGAAATATTTTGACAAATATCCTGCAGTTGAAGAGGCAGAGAACATCCACCGCAAGATATCATTCAGTCACATTGGGAGCTTCTTTGTGATCGATTTATTAGTGATGCATTCAAGGTATACAATTTAGATTTATGTGAATGTTAAAATATAAAATGATAAATATTTTAATTTTTTACAAAATAATAAATTAATTAAACCTTAATTTTTAAATAAGATAATTTAATCTTTTAAACTTATGTAAATGTTGCATATAGTTGGGATTATACTCATATTTGATATATTTTTTCTTTAAATATCAAATGTAAATACGTTTAGAGAAGAAAAATTGTAGTAATTTGACTTCTATACATCGCAGGTGGATCGAAAACGCATGCCCAACATTATATTGAAATGGTCTTAATATTAATATAATTTTAGCTTAAGTTATTTTTAATATGTAGTTTAATATTAAAATAATTTATTTTCTTATATGTTTATAAGACGAAAAAAATTGGGGAGTCTCCAAGATTGATTTCTTTATTTCATCGGATGCATTGGAGTTTTGAAAAAGGATGGAGTAGTTCACTTACAAAATCTAAATATGTGAGTTATTTACAATTATATATAAACTTAAATGAATAGACAAAACAAGAATAATTTTAAGATAGTTTTTACTTGTTTAATTAATTTGTGATGATAATAATAATTTATTTTATAAAAAATAGTAAATTATTTGTTCCAGATTATGTTAGTAAAATTTTATTCATTCAAGATTTTATTTTTATATTATTTAATTTGATAGCATAAATATTATAGATTATTATTTAGTATATGAGATTTACAAAATTTTTAATCTTATAGGAACAAATGATGTAGATGAAGAAAAATATTTTAGAAGAAGTTGAACAAATAGCCAATGATAATGAAATTTATAAAGCAATTTTGAGAAAAAAATATCTTCGTAAGAAATATGTTGGGTCATACTAATTCATCGTCTGGTTAAAAATCAAAATTGTTTCAACAAAATTAGGAGATGGCTCACATGATCAAAGAACAAGAGAAGAAGATTGAGGAACAAGCCGAGAAAATTGAAAATTGAAGAACAAAACATTGTTCTATGTTACTGCCTGCGCCCTTTCCCCGTTCCTTTGCTCCTTTTGATATACAGTAAGATTTGATAAGTGCGTAAAATACGTGCTATTCATTTATTTTTAGACTCTAATTGTTTGTTTAATCCTCAAGTTGCATTTATATTTGATGTGTTTTTTGTTTTATTGTATAGAAAATAAGAGAAGTTTCCATTTAAAGTGAATTTGGTTAAAAAAGGATTAATTTGGCTAAAAAAGGAAGACGTTTGGGGACCAAAGCACAAGAGATGTACGGACCAAAATACAATAAAATGAGAACCAAAATGTAGAAATATCAAAGCAAAGGATCAAAGTCAAAATAATCAAAAGGGGGTCCAATTGATAACTATTACACTTTCTACCTTTCTTGGCATAATGCAATGTGGGTCGTGCACTTCATTCTGCCCAGGTGGATCTAAATGCAACAAATGAGGACTAAAATATAAAAACTATCCAAACAAGACCCCAAAGTCAAATTAATCAAACATAAGAGAACTCAATTGATATATGCCACATAAATTTAAAGTAGACGGTTTTTGCATGATTTTTGGACCTTTAGATCAGTTTTTGTTAGTTAGATATAATTGGAGTTGAGATTTTTATGTTTTAGGGGGAAGGAAAGTAAGGGGAAACTTTTGGAAAGAGTTTAGTTTTTAGAGAGAGAGGGAGAAGAGAGGAAGGGAGAAGGCTAGAGAGAGACGAAAAAATCAACAAGAAGGAGATTTCATCAAGAGATTGGGGATTCTCATCAACCTTGTGGATTTAAGGTCTCCTCATTTATTTTTTTTTCTCTCCTTTTTAATTAAGTCTTGAATTTACCAATATTGTGATTATTGAGGTTATGTTGTTAATTGTTGAATTCTTGATTGTTGGATTTGAACTCTACTCTATGTGTGACTAAACTTATTTTCTAAGGTAATAATTTAATCTATTTGGAGCATCCAATTTTTAATATTGTGTTGTTCAATTGATTTGAGATTTAGTGTTGAACATTTATCATGAAAATTAATACTTTTGAATATTTGGTCAATATTTGAATGAGTTGTGGATTGATAGAAATTGATAAATGAATATCATATTTAGATCATGTGATAGATGTCATAAATTACATATTAGATAGAGATATACTAATATGATTTGTGTAGTTTAATTAAGAATTATCACCAATCGTAATGCACTTTCATTTAATTAATTTCACATAGAGATATAGTGAAATTTTAGGTGCGAAGTAGACTCGATTGATTTCGAGAGAGACAATCGAATAAATTAGGATAATTAACTAGTAACAGGTATTTTAAATTAGACCAACGTCAATTGAAGAATTGGATGCGACCAAATACGATAAAATCATTAGCTCTAGATCTTTCAATTTATTGAATCTTTTAATTAATTTTCATAGTAATCAATTTTAGTTTATTTAAATTTCCTCAATAAAAAATTCTTTCAATTCCTTTAGATAAATTTATAAATTAATTGCCTCCGGTAATTATAGGATTAATATTCTTCGTGGGATCGACATCCACTTAACACTTTAGTACTTAGTTGTGACAGGTGCACTTGCATTCGTTAATTTACGCAACAAGATTGGGCAGGCGCACCCATTTCAGGCGCAGCCGTGCCAATGTTACTGCCCTCCCTCCGCACCCTCTTTGAATATAATAAAAACTGCTCCCTTTTTCAATTATTGAAGATAATGTTAATATTGTTATAAGATTTATTAAAAGAAAAGTATGGATGACATATTATCAAATTGAGTTTTTCTTTGGTTTGTAGAAAGAAAGAAAAGGTTAAAGACAAAATAACTAAATTGGGAGCTACTTGGTACACAAAACAAGAGGCATTATAAATTAGCTTTCCACTTATAAATGTGACGGAAATGATTTCTCTCAGTGGTTTATCTCTTCTACATTTGGTAATCTTTCTTAAATTATAATGGACAAAGATGCTAATTATCTCATTATAGTTCATCATCTCATTTTTCCAATGTAACAACAATAAAGGGTAAATTAGTAAAATTACTTATAACTTTACTCTTTTGAACTTGTTTCATTTATAAGTGTAAGTTTCATTTGGACTTGAGTTTTGCAAAGGAAAAATAATTATGAAAACGAAAATTTCAAAGCAAAGTTTGTCAATTCAAAGGTAGAAACTGTAATATGGATAGAGAAATCGATCAATGATGGGAAATAACTCTTCATTTCACTCTATTTTCTATATTCGTAGATATATATTCATTGAGAAAAAAGGACAATCTATGCTGTTGTTGGGTTGATTTGTTTAAATTCGCAAGTTCAACTAAGTTTAATTGAACTAAAGGATTATTTGCTTGTGTTTTTGAAAGTTTTTATTGATTGGGTAAAATGAAGAGTGAAGATGCTTGCACAAAGTGTTTATGACGATGTTGTGCATTTTTTATTTTCTTCATTATTCATATTAAATAAATGTTAATGGGGGTTAATTGCATGTTAGGTCATCTTGTATGCTTGATGTTGTTGTCACATATGCATGTTGTTTCAATGTGTCTGTCTTGCTTTATGTTTTGATTTTTGGTAATATTGCTTTGTGACGTTGTTGTTTCAATTGTTTTTTTTTGCTAATTTTGAGTGTTCATTGGATGGTTTCAGTGCTCAATGCAATTGATGCATATTCTTTGCTGTCCACATATTTTCCTTCCTATTGTCTAAATTTTTCTGCTGTTTTGCTGCCCAAATTTTTGTATGCTGTTTGGATGCTGTGTTGCTGCTCAAATTGTTGTTTTAAGCTTGCTTAAGTACTATTTTGCTGCATTAAATGCTCATTTCTTCCCAGATTTTTTCCCCTTACTTTAGTATACTAAAGTTTTAAATGTCCAATAATTATTAATAACTTCATTAACTAAGTAGTTAGTTAATTAATTAATTAGTATAATAATCTTATCTATTTTCAACTTTTCTGCAATCTTTGGAAGGGTTAAAGTGCAATAGGTGAAAATTGAACGTCTTCCATGTAGATTGCCTAACCCTGTTGATGAAATATATATATATAAAATTTAATAGATAATTGTCTCTAATAATTATTACAGGTTTATTGTTCGGGGAGTTTCACACTTTCTATTTGTGGATTCTTAGAGTTGTTACTTGTGGATTTACAGGCTTATTGCTTGGAAATTGCCAGGTTAGTTTAGTTTATATTTATATTTACATGCCAATGTATTTATTCTAATGATAGTAAATATGATGTTATGTTATTATTTGTTATTATGTTTTAATTGTTGATAGTGTTGGACGGATTATTTAGGAGAAACTACATTGGAAAAACAATCCTATGTTATGTTACAATTTTTTTGTTATTTAATTTTAGTTGTTTATTATTATTATTATAATGCATTTACTTTCGTCACATGTCTTATGGATAAATACATATAAAAAATGCATTCTTAAATAAAATAGGATAATTTATCTGTTAGAGAAGTTGAATGAGATAGGAATTTTCATAGATAAATAATTATACATTCATAATTAATCATGATTGATTTTTTTTGTTTTAACAAGACATAGAAGGATGGATAAAAGTTGGATCTTCTTGTCAAATAGGTTTTGTAAGGAGTATAAGAATGGTGTTACGTCCTTCATTAATGTTGCAAAGAGTCATTTAGATGGTGAAAATAAGACACTTTGTCTATGTTGAGATTGTGTGAATACTCGATTGCTTAATTTAACAACTATCCAACAACATTTGTTCTTAAAGGGTTCTTGTAGGAGTTACCAAAGATGGACATTTCATGGAGAACAAATTGAAATTGGTAATGTTAGTAATAATGATGATGCAAATAATATGAGCACTGATGTTGAGGGTGATGATGAATGTTTGGAAATGTTGAGTGATATGTGTGGGGCAACAAACATGCATATTAACATAGGTTTAGGGGAATCAAATAATGGTACAAGTATAAATATTCTTCATGTATTTGAGTCATTATTTGGTGCCGCTAAACAAGAAGCATATTCGGGTTGTAATAAATTTTCAGTTTTAACGTCTGTGGTAAAGTTGATGCACATTAAAGTACATAATCATTGGAGTAATAAGTCATTTGATATGTTGTTACAATTTCTTAGGGATTTTCTTCCTAACGGATCAAATATCCCAACTCTATATTATGAGGCTAAGAAAATGTTGTGTGACTTAGGGTTGGGGTATTTATCTATTCATGCATGTAAGCATGATTGTGTATTATTTTGGAAGGAGTATGCTAGTATTGATAAATTTCTCATTTGTGATGAGCCTAGGTATAAACCTAATAATGGGAAAGGTAAAAAGATCCTGCTTAAGGTACTATGGTATTTTCCATTAAAACCTAGACTACAAAGGTTATTTTTGTTAAAACATATAGCTTATGGTATGAGGTGGCGTAAGGAGAAATGAGTTGGACACAGATGAAATTTTAAGACATCTAGCTGACTCTGAATATTGGAAAGACTTTGATAGAAAATATCCTTAATTTGCTCAAGATCCACGAAATGTTAGATTAGGACTTGCTTTAGATGGTTTCAATTCATTTAGTGATATGAGCAATGCTTATAGCATTTGGTCAGTGGTGCTTGTTCCATACAATTTGCCACCTTGAAAATGCATGAAAGATCCATTCATGATGATGTCTCTTCTTATTCCTGGTTCGAAAGCACCAGAGAGGGATATTGATGTGTATTTATGACCATTGATAGATGAATTAAAAGAGTTGTGGATTGATGGTATTGACACATATGATATATCTAAAAAAGAAAATTTTCAATTACATGCATGAGTTATATGGATAGTGAATGACTTTCTTGCATATAGGAACTTGTCTGGTTGGAGTACTAAGGGCTATAAGGTATGTCCAGTTTGTAATGAGGATACTTCATCCTAACCGTTAACTAACAAAATGTGTTATATGAGCCATCGTCGATTTTTACCAATAAATCATAGGTGGAGTAAATATAAAATTTTTTTGATGGGAAATAAGAAAAACGAAGTGCTCTAAAGGTGTTGTCTGGGTTTGATATTTTGAAACAACTTGAGCTTGTTAGAAATATTAGTTTTGGGAAGAATCCAAATTGTGTTAATTGAAAGAGAAAACGTTCTTATGAGGAGTTAAATTGGACAAAAAAGTGTATTTTTTTAGCTAGTATTTTTTTTTAGCTAGAATATTAGTCTTCTTTAAACTTACGTCACAATCTTGATGTAATGCATATAGAGAAGAACATATGTGATAGTATTGTTGGAAAATTTGTTGAATATCAATGGAAAAAATAAAGACACTTGTAAGGCTCGATTAGATTTGGCAAAAATAAAATTAGAAAAGAGTTACATCTACAGTCCTCTAGGTTAAGGCAATTAAAACTTCCTGCATGTTATACACTCACCCAAGATGAAAGAAAAGGTTTTCGTCAATTTTTGAAAAGTGTTAAATTTTCTGATGGATTTGATTAGAATATTAAAAGGAATATGAATGTTCAAGATAGGAGGATTTCCAATTTAAAGAGCCATGATGGTCATGTGTTATTACAAAAGTTACTTCCAACTAGAATACGCTCATATTTGCATGAAGATGTTTGTACAGCTTTGGTTGATTTGTCTAACTTCTTTCGAAAGATTTGTGCAAAACATTATATGTCAATGATTTAGAAAAATTAGAAGAAGAAGTTGTTCTCATTCTTTGTAAATTAGAAACAATATTTCCACTGGCATTCTTTGACATTATGGTTCATTTAGCGATACACTTGCCTTTTGAAGCAAAATTTGCTGGTCTAGTTGCATTCAGATGGATGTATCCATTTAAAAGGTACTTAGAGGCATTAAAAAAATATGTGAGAAATAAGGCTAGACTAGAAGGTTCAATTGCAGAGGGATACATTGTGAATGAAGCCTTAACATTTTGTTTTATGTATATTCATGGAATTGAAACAAAGTTCAACCGATGTGAACATAACGATGATAGATCTATGGAACAACAATCTGGATTATCTGTGTTCAATCAAAAGGTTCGTCCTTTTGGTTCAAAGCAACAAATACAACTACCAGTAGAGATTTTACAAAAGGCTTATTGGTATGTTTTGAACAATTGTGATGAAGTACAATCATATCTTGAGTAAGTACATTAAATTCTATTTAATTATTTTTTATTTTATAAATTTAAATGAATTAAATTTTATGCAGTGAGCATGCTAAGGAGTTGGAGATTCAAGGTCTTTCTAATATACGTGCAAGACAAGAAGAGCAATTTCCAAAGTGGTTTAAAAATCGGGTTAGTTAAGATTTCAATATTTTAATTAAAAAAATATATTTAATTGGTCATATTTATTAAATTTATTTATTGTACATTTATTTGTAGATGGCTATTATGCGTTGTGAAGGGTCAATAGAAGACATTAATCAAATTTATTCCTTGGCTTGTGGTCTTGATTATTGAGTATACTCATAATTTGGATGCATTATTAATGAAGTTCGATTTCGTACTCACTCTCATGATAAGTATCTTACAACTCAAAATAGTCGAGTTGTGGTCCCAAGGGAGCGTGATGGGGTTGAAATTGATTTTTATGGTGTTTTGTTAGATGTTGTAGAGCTAAAGTATATTTCTGGGTATCGAGTCATCTTATTCAAATGTGATTAGTTTGATTGTGATGCCAAGAAAGGAAGAATACAAATTGAATATCATCTTACAAGCATTAATATAAGTAGGAAGTGGTACGAGGATGATCTTTTTGTGCTTGCAAATCAAGCGCAAGAAGTATTCTATGTTGATGACATGAAATTAGGAGTAAATTGGAAGGTGGTTAATCAAGTCTATCATAGGCAATTATGGGATGTTCTTGAGGTTGATGAGATAGAAGATAGCTTTGAAAGCACTGATAATGTAGTTTAAGAGAATGAATCATTTGATACTCATTGGTCTTTTCAAGAAGAAGACTTAGATGGTAGGCAATTTCATCAAGATGATGTGAATCTCGATGTAATTGATGGTGGTATAATACGAAACAAAAGGTTAATAATTGAAGATGATGTTTGTGATACTAAGGAAGAAGACAAAACAATTAGAGTTTATTATAGCGTTAATGAAGAAACTTCACTAGAAAATGATGATAGTGATGTTGATTGATTATACATATAATGCAGTTGGTAACACTTAACTTTTGGTATATAATGCAATAAAATAAATATTTTTTTATTCTATTAGTATTTTCATTATACTTTATAAAATTTTTGTAGTTGATTTTGAATTAATATTTATTTTTTTAATTCCATGATTTTGGAGCATGACTGGTGGAAACATGTTGCTACACAACCTCTACTATAACTAACATACAGATTCATGATGAACATACACCACCACCAACTATGTTGGCTATTTCTCATTCCAACAACCTTGGTAATAGTTATTTTATTGTTATATTATTTTTTTAATTATAATTGTTATTTGAATTTAATGTCAAAGAGCTTCATCCTTATTTGGAATCTATACATATTGAAGCAATTGGTAACTTGGTATGTTCTCTTCGTAGTTTTACGCTTAGTCTATGTGAATAACTTGCACTTCTTTCTTGCAATATTGTCTGAAATACTTTATTTTTCAGGGAATAAAAATGTTACTACTTTAAGATATTAGATATAGGTTGACTTGATTTGATCTAGGTTAGTTAAAGTAGTTTTGAATTTGTTGCAACTTTTAATACTAATGTTAATGGTTGAAGTTTAATGCAAATAAAGATTTTAATACTAATGTTAAGATATTGATGAGTACATATAAAAAATGGAGCACAATTTTAAATAGCTTTTTAGATAAAAATTATAGCTGAAAAGATAAATAAGAGTACATGATATTTTTTAGATTGGATTTGATGAAATTAATAAGTTATAGGTTTGAGTGTGCCTATGTTGTGAAAATTATATATTATTCCTTTATCAGTGCCTTTAGTAGTATAACTACAATTCAATAGAAGAAAAATGTTTAGCTGTTAAGAAGATTTTGTCTTATTTTTTATCTGTTTCTTTAGATTGAATGTGTATAGCCAAATTTTGTATTTATTTTAAAAAGCTCGAACTTTGTAGCTACTTCCAGTTTATATTTTACCATTATATTGATATTATTACTTACTTTTCCTCTATTTTATTTTGTATGTAAATTAGTATTACTCCAAGTACTTTTGCTAGTTGAAGCTTGGACTTCTGTTCCGTATATCATTTATTGGATTTCATAAATTAGAGGAAGCTTCTTCTAGTGTAAGTAAATTGAAAAAACTCGAACGTAGTTGTTTGCAAGTTTAGTGTTTCTATATCTCATAGTAATTTGTAATCTTACCTATGATCACAAATTGTAATTTAGGTAATCATTGTAAAAGAAATGAGTTGTTTATATACTATTCATTAACCAGGCACTAATATCTTTGAATTTGTTAATGACATAATATACAATTTGACAATAAGAATTTGATATCACCTACTTGAATAAATATATTGAAATCAAAATTCTTATGATTTGTTGGCTGCAACTATTCTTAATGGAACATGGAGGAAAAGAACTATATGTCGAGTCATTGGTCGATATTCTTGCCACCTTATCAAATATTTTGAGGTAAGTACTACAAATGGTGAAAACAACTTGTTTCTTAAATTTTCATTTGATATGATGCAATAGCAATATTTTTTTCCTACATAACAAATGATCATGATTATTAAAACAGCTACTTTTTTGTGAGAAAGGGAATAGGAGGAGTCAATAAAAATCAAAGATGGAAGCAATCTAGTAACATGGATTTTGGAAGCAATATCAGCCCAAGAGGTTAATGGAATTAATTTCAATAATGTATACAAGAATTAAAATCTATATAAGTTTGATTAACATGTTGCTCTTTGTCCTATTGCATTTTGGAGTTTATGACTGTGGTTGCTACTATTTCAGTTGCTCAGTTGGTAAGCGACGAAGACTAGATTCTTTTCATTTACTATTGTTTGGGCTGGTTATATTATTGTATCGATGTTGCTGCTTGCAACATCATGCCTGATGATGCTTGCTGCATTTGTTGTTATTTTAGCTACTCTCAATTTGGAGAAGAATTTTAGAAGGAGATTATAATCAAAATTCCAAAGCTATTATGCTTCATGGGTTGAAAAGTGATTTTCGAAAGTTTACTTTTTATAAGGGGGTGTATGTTAGGAAAAGGCATATGGGGTTTTGTAAGCATGTATTTTTATGCTGGTGGGTTTCTTTTTCCTACTTGATTCTCTTATGTCTCAATTTTTAGTTAGATACATCTTGGTACTAGTTCAACCTCAAAAGATTCAAAGCTTAAAGGGGGACTGATATAATTATATTGTGAGTGCATGTATGTTTTGCTATCTAGCATAAATTTGTTCTACCGACAAATACGTAATTACTTATGTTCATTAACAGAAAATTTATGATTTTGATCTTATTCAATCTCGGCTAACTATTTTAAATTTCTATTATGTAGGTTGTGAAAGATGATAATATTGCTTACATAAATACAAAAAAAACCTCCAGTAGAGATGAATGGTTTGCTTCTAAGTTTGAATTTTGTTGCTCTTTCAGAGGTTTGCTTCATAAATTTTAAATTAATATATACATACATATATATATATATATATATATATATATATTTATGTAATCACTTTTGTACTAGATGATTGGATTTTTTTTCTTTGTTATCAAAAGTTTGATTTTTAGATGGCTTTCAAGCCATAGTTGTTTTGATTTGCTTCATTAATCTCAATGTTATATTAGATTTTGCTTGAATTAAAAATGGAAATCAAAAGTAAATTATTATTATGGAAAGCAATTTGCAGCAATAATAATTGTCAATATATTTTTTTGCGATGTTAAATGTAATTTGTTGTGACTAATTATTGTAATTACAAATAATTATGTCTTATGACCAAAAATATATTAATTTCGTCATTAAATGTAATTTATTGTAACTAATTATTTTAGTTACAAATTGTTACTTTTTATGACTATTAATATGTGTTATTTGTTTTTGGAACAATATATTGGTTGAGAAAAGAAAAAGAAGAATTTTAATAATTAATGAGAGAAAACCTTTTACAAATAAATTTCATTAGTAAAAATACTTTTAACTTCTAAAAAATGTAGTCACTATATTTTTTTATGTTGATTAAAATTTGAAGTCATTAAAGAGAAGATTTAACAATTAAAAATAGTCACTTATAATCTTCTAATATATTATAATTTGTTGCAAAAATAAAATAAAATTAGTTACTAAAACTAATAATATACTATATTATATTTAATTTTAGCGACCAAAACAGATATCAAAAAATAAAATTTTTAGCGACCAAATAATTTTAGTTACGAATGATTATTTCTTATAATACTGCCAATCGTCATTAGATATAATTTATTGTGACTAATTATTTTTTTATACAAATACCACTAGTATATGTCACTTATACGTTTTTAGTACAATAATATTGGTTGTGGAAAGAAAAAAAATCCTAATTCAATTATTAATAAGAGAAATTTTTTTACAAATAAATTTCATTACCAAAAATTACTTTTTAACTACCAAAATATGTTAGTCACTATATATTTATTATGTTGATTAAAATTTGAAGTCGTTAGACAGGAACTCGGACTAAAATTTGAAGTCTATAAAGAGAAACTCTAACAATTAAAAAAGAATCACTAAGGATCTTCTAATACATTATAATTAGTTGCAAAAGTAAAATAAAATTAGTTACTAAAAATAATAATGGACTATATTATATTTAGTTTTTACAATAAAAAAAATTATAAAATAAAAGTTTTAGCGACCAAACCCATTTTGTACCAAATAATTATGTATGTTGTTCCGTTTTATACCACTAGTTATTTTTTTCATATATTTTGTGATATTGTTTGTGTAATTATTAAACAATATATTTAGTCACAATATATATATATATATATATATATTTTGTGACATCTAAAATTTTTAGTACCAAAAACCTTTTAACACGGACATAACGCTATTAACAAGTGACTACTGTTTTCTTGTCATACGAAACATAAGGTGACTAATACAAAGTATTCAACAACAAAAGTTTTGGTTACAAAGATCATCTCACGTAGTGTATATATATACCTTCAACTTTTTGTGACAATAATTTTCTTTATGATATATGCAGTCTGGTTGTTGCAAACCCCCAACAGAGTGTGGCTACGTTTATGTGAATGAGACTTCATGGAATCCTGGAGGAGGGATTGTGGGAAGCAATGCTGACTGCACCAGGTGGAGCAATGACCAAGAGCAACTGTGCTATCAATGCGACTCATGCAAAGCTGGTGTTTTGGCCAGCCTCAAGAAGAGCTGGAGGAAGGTCTCGGTTATCAACATTGTTGTGTTGATAATACTGGTGATATCCTATGTGATTGGCTGTGCAGCTTTCAGGAACAACCGTAGGATTGATAATGATGAACCCTATGGTGAAGCCACAATGACCAAGTCACGACCTAGTAGGATCCAACTTTAATTAGAATATGGAAAAAACAGAGACGTGAAAGGTTAGTTCTGTCAGGATTTTAATTTGAGGTTTTGGCCTTCGCTTAGGGTGGTTTGTTTCAGATAAGGAACTATAATTTTTAGTTTTAACTTTTTGAAATGTGGGCTTTATATATTTGTGTTCGTGGAAGTCTATTTTCTTTTGTCAATCTCCCGTTGGGAAATATAAAGAAGCACCATAACTACGTATCAAGACAAGAGGAATAAAGAATGATTTTTATTTGATAACATGTATACTGCATGGAAAATATTTATTGATCAAGAAATGGGAACCACCTAAGAGAAAAAAAAAAGAGTTCTTCTGAGTTTAGACAAATGATGTAGTAAAACTTCATATGGTACTATTAGCTGTTGTTTAGCTCAAAAGTAAAGCTAAAAAATTTCACTAAAAAGAGATCTCTCACTTTTCTACTAATATTTGTCATCTTATAATTCTATCCCATCTCAAGCAACTCATTTCACAAAAAGACTAGGTATTGCAAATCAAAATGTCACAAATGCTTTTTTCTACAACTTGGTTAAGAAGACTGTATTCTATTGAAAATTTACAGGGATCAATATCAGACGGCTACAAAATTAGCCCGTAGCAGTACTTACATGAGTTCTTATTGAAATGAGTGCTTATGTGGGCAATGTTTGGGAAAAAGAAACAAATGCCTCAGCCTAACGTACACACGACAGGAACATGTAAATTTATTATTCTATACACTATATTTGGTTAAATTTGTTCTGGCCGTCTTTGTCTCCAGCTAAATAACTAATATTTGATGCTCGTATGGTTGCACGTTCCAACTTCACTTGAGCACATTAAAATTGGAACTGAAACAACTCCAACCTAAGAGAACATGATTTCTGCAGTAGCAAATAAAGAGCCAGACCAAGAAATAAGCATGAGCAAGTGCTCAATGATGACACCCTATCATGCCCATGAAACTACAAAAATGGGTAAAGAAAGATGAGGATAGCAGAACATGAAATGGTGGTTTTGGGAGTTGAAGTTTAGTGTTTTGGCCATGTCTCTCACAAATGAGAGAATGTCACTATTATCAACTGACAAACCATTTCATCTTCCTCGCAGATAAAACCATTTTCGTTGAATCTCATACACAAGAAAATAATCTTAGAGACTCCTGAACTGTAGCAGGTTTTGCAAGTCATTTTTTACCTAAAATGTGGCCAAAAAATTCTTTTTTAAGCTTTCAAAACTCACTTCCTTAACCTGTCTGACCAAAAAGTAAAGGTTCTCTGCACAAGTACTTGCATCCAAAAGAAAGACATGTTGAATTCTAGCTTTTATTTCCAAAATCTTTCTTTAATATCGCTTCATGTCTTAATAATTTATGCAATGCAATTGACCTGATTCTCTATCAAGATTTCTAGTTCCCCAGAACCCAACTGTATCATCATAATACTGTTTTTAAGGTTGCATTATGCACTTTCCTTAACTAGCCATTTCTATTGTTCATTACTTACAATTGATTAGTTCCAGCTATAAATCTGATTACTATGGATCAGGAATAAAATCATATATAAAGAATCCAAATCTAAATTATCTTTTCTTTTAGATCATAAGAATTTTAGTTATAAACCAGATAACATATACTAAGTTATCAACATTCAAAGGACCAACATCGCCCCCTGGGTGTAGCTCAGGTGGTTTAGGGCATGCTTAACGTTTCCAAACCATCTTAAGTTCGAATAACAACAGGAGATAAGGGGTTAGAGTTTTGTGGGTGATGTTTTTCATTCTTATCCAAAACCTTTTAAGAAAAAAAAAAGAAGAGAGACCAACATCAATCTTCACACAAAAAGAAACATCTCCTCCCCTCCTTTCCTTTCCAACTCAAATTCCAATTATCAAACAAAAAAAAGAAAGTCGCAGCTAAAACAGAGGGCTAACCAAAAACACAAGAGCCACCATCTATTGAAATCTTGAAGTGCAAAAGAAAAAAGAAAAATAAAGGAGGAATTATTTAGCACAAATATAATGGTTTCAGATGATCAAAATAATTGATTCGACCTATCATAGATGTATCTATGTGAACGGTCAGTTTGGAAGGAGATAACAAACTATCAAGTTAGGACAAACAGATTAAGAAAGAAGCAAAACTTTCATTTCATCAAGCACAAACAATTCAACAGTGAGAGTACCTAAACAAAATCAAAGATCCTTCTTACTTGATTCCATTTTCAACTATTGATTGATCTTCTCGGCACTGTTCTGGACTCCACCTTGTGATTGTTCGCTCTTCAACAAAAAATTGCTCCAAACATGAAGGAGTGCCTGTACCTTGGCCATTCTTATTGATACTGAGAATCAACAATGTTTTCGCCACACTTCCACAAAGCCGAACCGTGCAATGAAAATCAGACCACACTCTCAATCGCCTGTTATCACCCTCTGATAAAACAAGCACAGCAAACTCAGAATGAACCAGTGATGGATGATGACGATAGGCAACAAAATCCGCACCATACTGTGATCCTGATTTGAGAACCCAATTTTTCTTCCGAAGATGTGAATAAGCCTTGTAAAATACAGGAAATGTTTCTCTCTTGGCTTTCATGTACAACCATAGCTCTTCATCAGTCTTTAGAGAATTATCTTCACCAATAATGCTGAGGCATTTTAAAGAATGACATAAATAAAAAGCTTCCTCCATGCCCAACTGAAACCATTGCTTGTCCTTCTCTGCTGTAACAACAGGTCGGCCAAAACATGCACGATTAAGAAGATCAACTTTTTCTGTTTCCACTGCAAAAAGTGCACTACACCCAGCAAGTAATGCATGAGCTTCTGACTTGACTAGATAAGACTGCAGTTCTGAGACAATTTTTGACATGGGTTCTGCATGAGCTTTTGCTTCTGAGCCCTTTCCTTTCCATCTTGTTCCCATGCTATCTTTTAATGGATCAAACACCTAAAATTCGAAGACTGGTTAATTTTGGAAACATGAAATATATGGAATTTAAGGAAATGTATTTAGTTGAAATTCTTAAAACAATCTAACAGGATTGAGTTGTGGCTTTTAATCTAGAACTATTATGAAATAAAATTACATGTCAAGTGAATGAATGAGTAATGAATTTTTTTCTTTTTTACTTTTCAAATTAAGCAAAAGTAAGAAAGCTGCAAACATAACCTTACCAACTGGTTTACAATTATTATTTTTTAGATTTACTTATGAGAATGACTACCTAATCTAAAAGCAATAAGACGTGTTTGTTGTTTCCCATGAAATTGTATTCAAATTACATTGAAAAACTCATATACTATTATAATTTCTGATAATGTTTTTTAGATTATGAACTAAACGCCCCCCAGCACCTGTTCTCTCTATAATTTATTCTATTTGACTGAATTGTGGAACTAATGAAGCTTCAAATTGCAGCTACATTGCTGATAACTCTAATATAAAACGAGGAAGGAAAAAAAAAAGGAGCACATTTTGAGGTTATTGCTATTGCCGTTAAACATCAAGTAGCTGGGCTTTTCTTCAAACATGTTGGATGCATATCACACAAACAATTATACAATAACCCAGAAAACTAGTGAGTTCAAGTGTCATGCAACTTGGGATACCAGTAAGAGTACGATATTATTTGTAATAATACTAATAATTTCATTCTTAATAGCAAGTCAACATATCAATGTACCCATCAACTTTAAATTTACTCTGCTAAGAATAACAATACCTTTTATGCAAGAAAATTGAGCAACAATGACCAAAGCAACAGCAACTCCCCAGGAGAAAACATCTTATTAACTTCAAAAATTTATGGTACGCAAAGCTGTTCGCAGTATTTGATCAATTAATTTATAAGACCTGATTGATGTTTACACACCTAAATCCTGAGTTTGAGAATCTGACTCAGTTCGATAATAGAAGGAAGTTACCTTATTAAATCCTTAATATAAGGTAACTTCCTCTAATGCTACCATGTATTCCAGTCCTTGTGCCCATTTTAGTCCAGGAGTCTTTCGGTATTTTGTTCAAACACATTATTCTTAGTTTTTTTTCATTGTTTTAAAATACGAAGGAAAATTTTCCAAAATAACCTTACTTTGAACTCGATTTAACAAATTACCAAATTACATCTCTGCTTCATCATCACCAAATTCGTCCTTAACATGCACTACGGTTGTCTATTTCATCACTAATTTCTTCCCAAATAAGTCTCAAACTCAGCCCCAAATCAATATTTTAACCTAGGTTTCAATTTCCGAATTGAATTAGGGTGAAAATAGTAAAAAAAAGGATGAAAGCTTACTTGAAATTTGCGTCGATCCTGTCATCGCCGCTAGCTCCCGTTGATTGCTAAATTCTAGTCAATACTCGACATCAATCCCGCAGCCAAACAGGTCTCTCGCAGTCAAGAAAGCGGCATTTGTCTGAATTATTTTAGGGTTTTGCAGATTTGAGACGTTAAGGTTTTTTAATTTGGGAATTAAGATTTTGTGAGGAAAATTTATTAAAATGATCACTATTCACAGTAGTTTCACGAAAATAACCATCGTTCATAATATTTTTTAAAAATGATCACTTGAAAAATTTTAGAACAAAATTAGTCATGACTATTTTAAACATATGGTCAATCTTTGCATTCCTCTTCTTCGTCTTCCTCTATTCCTTGTTTGTAATTTCTGAGCAATTTTCATCTTTAAAAACATTCCAAATCCTTTTCCTCTCTAAACTAAATTGAACTCCATTATAATTACTTTCAGAAACAAAAACTTTAAAATATTATGTGAGTATTTACCATGCTACCAACTTCAGTATGCTCAGGTTCGAAACTTAGGTGATGTGTGTGTTGGGACAGATTTTTAATATCAAGAAAAAACTTCGAGACAAATTTGATTTAATGGCAGTTGAAAGAATCATTTTCAGTTCAGGGTTTACAAATCAACAACTAATTGGTTTAAGACAAAATGTATTGTCGAATGGTGTAAATGGCAAGTCAGAGCCACAAAGAAAAATAGTTATACGTATTTTTTAGTGTCTTACATGAGTTCAATGCATACGTGTCAAAACGAGGAGTTACAAGATAGGTATCAACAAACATCAACTTAGTTAATAGGCGAATTAATCAAGGATAAATTTATATATGGTAGTAGAATTTACGCCGTTAGAAATATAAGTGATGATATTCAAAATGATTATGGGGTTCGTTTACCCTACATAAAGTCATGGCAAAGAAATTTATGTCTGGTAATTCAACCAAGTCATTTAAGGGACTTTCATTATACTATTATATGCTAGAGGAGAAAAATTAGGAACGATGATAGCGATTAAAGAAGATGTTGATGACCATTTATTATATTTTTTTATGGCTATTGGTTCGTGCATTCAGGGTTTTCACAACACTACTTAACCTGTTATTGTCATTGATGGGACGTTCTAGATGGACACCTACTAGGGAATGTTATTTATCGCTGCCACATTAGATAGAAATGACAATTTATACTATAGCCTTTGGTGTTGTCGATTCAGAGAACGATACATTGTAGGAGTGGTTTTTATTGAAGATTCGAGAAATTATTGGGCTTATAGACCATTTAGTATTTATATTAGATTGACAATAAGCAATGCAAAGGCCATTAATACGATATTTTCAGAGGCAACTCACGATTTTTATTCTTACCATATTTCTAGATAGAGACACATAAGCATGTGAACTTAAGAGATAAAGACATTCATGGCCGCATACTTTTGGGCTGTAAAAGCTTATCGAATAAGAAAGTGTAACAATTATCTGAAAAATATGAGGAGAATGCATCCGGCAGCACATGGAGGCTACCCATCATTACAGTAACTGAGCATATTAGATCAAGTATGCAAAGGTGATTTTACGTGCGTAAGGAAGAGGCATTATCAGCCTAGATTATTATTGTGGAATTAGAAAAGTCTCGTATCATGATCATGCATCCGATGTCGCGAATTAGATTTGAAGTTAAACATCAAGGAATTATTGAAATTGTGAACCTAGAAGATCGGTCATATAGTTACCGATAGTTCAACTTACAACAACTACCGTGCACTCACGCTCTTGTGGCATGCAAACATATTCGTCATACACATAATTCACTGTGTGCATATTCTTACACCACCAATACATGGTTGAATGCACATATTCTTACACCACCAATACATGGTTGAATGTATATGCAAAGTTCATTCATCCAATTAACAATGATATAGATCAGGTAGTCTCAAATGAAGTGCGAGAAGTTATTATCAAGCCACCAAGACAACATCCACTTTCCGCCCATCTAAGTAAATAGTGAATTCCTTCTATGAGAGAGCAAGTTGTTGGCCGAACCTATTTTAGGTGTCAACAAGCTGGACACAACCGTGCCAAGTGCAAAAATTTGATTCTCCTCCACCATAGTCAGTAAAATGTGCATTTCTCAGTGTGAATCTTTTGTATTTTTACTTATTTTGATAAATTAAATTTCAATGTTCCATGCTAACGATGTTTGTTTTTTATTTGGTACATTAAATGTCAATATTTTCATGACAATAATCCTTGTATTTTTATCTTGATACATTACATTATAGCTATCTAATATTGTCAAAGTGTTGTCCTTCTTTGGCATAAATGCGTAGTGAAATTGATATTTTCAGTGTAAATCTCAAAAGTGTAAAAAAGCAATATGCTCGAAATTGCAGTTACGTGCATGTTGTTTTTTTGGCACAAGTATGCTTGAAACTACAATTTCATGTGTTGCATTTACCTAGTTATTTGTACGCTAATAAAGTTAACTGCTCTACTAATCTAAAATAAGAATAGTTGCAATAGAGATTATTGTTAAACATTACATTTAGGAATGTAAATTTAAAATTTCGCATTATTCACTTTTTTTTCAAGAATTTATTGGTTTGATTAAAATAAAATTTCCTATGGATAATTGTAAAAGGATGAATTAAATGAGAATATTATTGTTTACATGATGTAATGTTAAACTTATCTCAAAATTATCATATTCATCATATTGCATAAATACTAAAATGGTAAAATGATGAAACTTACCTTAAATAGTAAATGGTAAAATGGTAAACTATTAAAAATTATAATAGAAGTACACGTCAGGATTCGTCGAAATGGTTCCAAACAAGCAAAACAAATAACTGTCTATACCACATCTTAAAATCCATCCTTTCATAAAAAATGGTCCATCTACTGACGAAAAATCTACAAACTTGCCTATCCCTAAGTAATATATACATACATGTTAAAACCTCGTAGTCCCCCAATAACTGCTAATGAGGCATGCCATCAATTGGGTATACATATGTAAAGGGTTCATTGATATCATTTATCTTAGTATGCATGCTATAAAATCCTGCATCTCATAATAAATAAGGTATAAGCTCGTATAGGGCAGCCATAAGACCCCTCATTGCCTGGTTTACATGAGCAAAAGGGGCCGAGTCATACACCGTAATACGCCTTCGATGAAAATGATTTGCGCATGCCACCCAATGACATGAGCTAATGTAAATAGGAATGTACACTTTGTCTACGGTCCACCAACCATGGTGCACGGTGTTCTTTCTGCACTCTATATGTAATTCAAGATCGATCCAAGAGAAAAAATTATCGTACATGAGCTTCCCTTTCAAATATTCCCTTTACGTAAAAAGGACCGAGATTTGCATGAAGATAAAATTCAAACAGTAAGCCAGTATAGTTAATATAATGTTTAATATACTAAACATAATATAGAACAACTTAATTAATTGAAATATAGTTGTCATGTATAGATATTCCCCTAAATATGTACGCCAACACTTGCATATACTTGTCTATATGCTACAAAACAGGCAATAAGTTAGATTAAAAAATAAACAAGCATATAGTACTAGTTTAAAATAAAATTTTAACATTCTGTTAAATTACTTATGCTGTCCTCAAACCATTGTCATGCATTCGCAACACCTTTAATCCAATATTGTGTCACTATGATGGTGCAGGTCTCAATAGATGCATTCGAAGTATCCACCCAGGTAGATACTCCATGTACAAGTCCTCTAAAATAGGTTACATCGGATCTATCTAGTAGTCTAGACTATATTGTGGCCATCCTCTTAGTGTTAAGGACCTACGGCTTCTAAAATGGTCCATATACGGGGACCGTTGGGATTGACTTTGTACTCCCATCTATATCGGCTGAATTTACCCAATACCGATTGATCAAATGATATGTACATTAGCGTCGCCTATATCATCAGCTTGCGAGATCAAATGAAATACATCACAACAATTTATACAATGTTCTTTTAAAAAAAATGACATAGTTTCCTCTTATTCTATACAATTGCAAAAACACATCCGTTCAAATTTTCAAACACGTTGTAGTAAAACAATATAGTTAGGGCCTACTTACAACCTCAACAAATCCAATTCCATAGTAGCAAACAAAAACAATCACTCATCCACTAACTAAACAGGGCCTTTAGCACCTAAAATATAGGATACTAATGTATATATGTAACAAACACATTTTTGGCTCTTCATCAGTGTCACTTGGCACCCTGTTACCCATTTCCTTAACCAAGGTGGTTAACATCTTGTCTTGTCTGTGCAACAACTTATCTTGACGATGTAACATCTCTTCATAACGATACCACATCTCTTTCTGCCTATGCGTGAAGGCTACAAAATCAGTATGGAGGGAATGAATCATCTTGCATAGGTCCTAATGCTTCTCTGATGATGTGAAGGCATCGACAAAGTCCTCAGCAACATATGAGCTATGTGGCGCAACTGTATGCTAGAAATTTAGGCTACAACAGGTGAAAAAAAATTTATATTCACAATGATAATGGTAAAATATCTCAATAGTGTGTAAACATAATTTACTTACTCTTTTTTTTCTCGACCTGAGGGGCATATGTGGTGTCTCATGGTTATCACAATTAACATGTTGCAATATATCATACAAAATATATTAAAACTCATGCAAAATGTGTAAAAATTTAATAGTAATCTTTTCTTTTTTGTGTTAGAGGAGTTTAAAGTACCTTTTGTAGACTTGTCAGCACGGGACTCTGGGAAGAGGTAGCCTCCATATTCATCTTAAAATAGAAAACCCGTGCCCAAGTGTACAACATAAGGCTCATGCATCTCATTCTGAGTGCGCTCCAACATAGACAACACAGTTGGTGGTTGTAAAAAATTATATTTAATTAGTCATGATAAGAAACACAATCCATTGATTTGTTCAATTAAAAACCACACCTTGCTATCATTGAAGATACATATACTCAGGTCTTTATCATGCACATTCTTGCTCTTCACTACCCACCTCAACATACGAGGTAGAAGGGAGGAAGTTCGTGCCCCCAACTTTAATTTGACTGTAGAAACAACTTCATAGATCCAAATCTATATGTCGTTAAATAACTATAACGTTAGTACCATAATTTTATTTCATATAAATTATTTTATTTAATTATAAGAATGACACGTTAATAATAAGACTAACATCTTACTTGAAACGCAAATGGAAATCCTTCCAAGTTCTACTTGTTCTTGTGTTTCTCCCTATCTTCTTTTTTTCTGCAGCTTTCTTTTTGTACCTAGCCAACTATAACACATCACTCAACTCAAATAGCAGAATGTGTACTTGAATACAGTAGAGTCCCGTGGATAGTGGTTAAACTAGTCCAAGTCATTGGCCATCTCTGGTAATTATAAATCTAAATGATATCACTGACCTTGTCGAAGTAAAATCTAATCCAATATAATATACAACGACAACTTCATTAAATCAAGGTCATCAATCTACTTGAAGTTTAATGAATCATACACTTTTTCTGCATTCTTCAATGTTATAGTAGTCGCTCCTTTGAAATAGACATCCTTAGCCTTGATGTCCATGTGTATCACTTGAATAAGAACCAACACTTAATCTAGTAATCAGCCCAAACTTAATATAAGAGAACTGGATAGTACGACCATCGACAAAGTACCATATCTCCTCCTCCACACCCTCCGTCACTACCTCATACAATAACATATTATGTACAAGATTTTCAAAGAACTGGATGTCCTTCAAATCTAATAAATAACTAATAAGTGTCTAAAAGTGTATCATTCACATATATTTTAGAAGACACTATTCCAAATTATTTAATTTAAAGTTCGTATTTGTGCAAAATTTATGAATTTCATTGGCACAACTTTAATTTGCATGTTTTCATGATCTACATTTCAATTACATACAAATATGTATAATTATATAAGTTGACATGTATATAATACTTATGTAAAATAGTAATGTAGTGTATTTTGTACATAAGTGAAAGGTGATCAAATTGCAATTGAAAAAAGAACAAAATGGTCAAAATCATATTTCTTATTTGAGCACTAATTAGTCAAATGATCATATCTTTGTCTACCCACTTCCAAATATAATGATTTTTATTTCAAATGGAAGCTGACTAAATTTTCCACATTTCATAATCAGATATCATTTTCAGTTTTGAAATGATTCATCACCAGATATTTGAAGCAATACAATAAAACGTGGTCGTACCATTTACAGCCTAGACCTATGCATATCCTTCGGTAATTTGGACATAACGTTCTCCACAGTACCCAAATTGGGTTAATTCTTGATTCAAATGAACCGCAAGAGAGGTTTCTACAACTTTTATGTTATGTAAAAATTATAATTCGTACTTATTAGTGGTTGAAAATAATTATAATTTAGACAGTACCTGTCAACATTTTGATTTGAACATGTCTTACTATTTTAAGTGTAAGATTCACTACATAGGTCCAAATTTTATGATTCATAAAGCATTAGAAATATTACATATGGACCCATATCTTTGAAGAAGACATATTTCTCTAATTTAGAGTGGAAAATAGTCAAAAGTGCTTCTCAATGTGGAGGATAATGCTATGATGAAACCTGCCACTTGCTTGTATTCACATGTGCGAATTCTCCTTCACCTTGTCTATATAAACCTTGGTTTTGAAAGCTTGAAGTAGCTTGTATTCTCTAAAACACTTTCATCTCTTCTTCTTCATAATTTCTTTACACCATGTATTTCTAATTTCATAATTAGGGCAAAGGGTGAGCTTTTGATGATTGTATAGTTTTGTTCTTTGATCTTTTGGTTTGTTCTTCATTGTCAACTTTCCTATTGAGTGAGTACTATATTTTGCAAGTGATTTTGGTTTGTTAGAAACCTTGATTCATTATTAACTAAGGGTACGTTGAATGCTTGGATGTTTTCTACATATCAAGAGCAAGGCAACCTATAATTTTTTACCTTCAATTCAAAGGTAAGTCTTTTAATTTCTTTGTGCTTAAATGTTATCCATCCTCCAATTAAGATTATTTCTTATTTGAGTCTTAATTGTGTATAAAAAAAGGGATCAAGAATAATTTCTATACATATCATCAAAATGGATCCCTAATGCCATAATATACAATAATAGCTAATTTCAAGTTAATAATCAAAATTTCATTCTACTTTCACAATATTTGGACAATTGGACTTGTAATATTTGGACTTTTTGAACTTGTGGACTTAATATAACCAATTTCCTGAGGACCGACACTCGAACTTCCGAATCTTTATTACTTGAGACAACCTACACTCGGGTATACAACCTAAAAATTGTAGCAAGTTTTTGGAGCCGTTGCCGGGGAATTTCGGCTTGTATAAAGTTTACTTGTTCTAATTTATTTTTATTTTGCTAACTCTAACTCTAACATCTAACACTAACATCTAACTCTAACTCTAACATTTAACATTTAACATTTAACCCTAACATTTATTTTGTTATTTATATTTTTTGCTTTTATTTAATTGGGAGGCTCAGCCGCCCATTTGTATTTTTTTTATCGTCTTTAAATTAATATTGTATTATAATTTATTGTAAGACTAGTTTACGTGTTTTCTTTGTTTAATATAACGATTGGTTCTATCACCTAATTTTTATTTTGTTAGTTACTATATTATCACTTTATAATTGTTTTATTTTTGTCAAGAGGAAGGTTATACCGCCTCTTTTCTTTTTATTTGTATTATTGTTCTAACGTTTTATCTTTTTATTTATTATTATTGCTGTTAAATTTTATCTTATCTATTTTATGCTTGGATGGTATCGTGATCCTCACTCGCATCGCTTGGTGAAAGGTAATTCTGAAACCTTCTTTGGCAATTTATTTGATTCATCTACACATTCACATACATCAAACACCATGGCTGAAAACGAAAGTATACACGATGAAAATGAAAATCCCCATGTTCGAACTATGCGTGAATACTTGCAACCTCCTCGAAATTCATCTCCTTCATGCTTTATTTTTCCTCTTAATGCAAATAATTTCAATTTTAAGCCTGGTATGATTCCTTTACTTCCTAATTTCCATGGCTTAGAGTCTGAAAGTCCATATTTGCACCTAAAAGAATTTGAGGAAGTATGTGCCACATTTACTGATCAAACATGTAGTGAAGAGTTAATTAGGCTAAACTTGTTTCCCTTTTCTTTAAAAGATAAAACGAAAACGTGGCTTAATTCATTGAGACTTAGATCCATAGGTACATGGCAAGAAATGCAAGCTAAGTTCTTAAAGAAATTTTTTCCAACACATAAAACGAATGCTTTCAAGAGACAAATCCAAAACTTTTGTCAAAAAGTAAATGAAACTTATTTTCAATGTTTGGAAAGATTTAAGGACTTGTTAAATTCATGCCCACACCATGGTTTTGAAAAGTGGCAAACGATAAATTTCTTTTATGAAGGGTTAACACCAGAGACAAAACAATTTGTAACAGTGTGTAATGGTGAATTTTTAGATAAAGATACTGAAGAAGTTTTAGAGTATTTAAATCATTTGGCTGAAAACTCTCAATTTTGGCAAACCACTAGTTCTTCAGAAAATTCAATTAGATCTAATCTTGCTAGTTCTAGTGGAGGCAAATATACTTTGAGTCAAGAAGATGATCTCAGTGCTAGAGTTGCTAATTTCACTAGAAATATTGAAGCCATGGAATTAAGGAAAGTGAAAGAAGTCGAATTTGTGCATAATGATGAAGTATCTGGAATTTGTGAAGTCATGGGACATTACATTCAAGATTGCCCAAATGTTCCAATTTTAAAAAAAAAATGTTTCACCCAATCAAATTCTATGAATACTTTCAAAATGCCTTTCCCAACTCATTCTCCATATTCTGAAACGTACAATCTTGGGTGGAGAAATCATCCAAATTTTAGTTGGAAAAATGAGCATAATGTCTATCCACCTCACCAAAGACCCTCAAATTTTCCATCATATCATTCATCACATTAAAAAACCCTTGAGGAAACTTTGCAAGCATTCATGCAAGCACAAACAAGCATAAACAATGAAACATCACAAGCCATTAATGACATTAAGAATACACTTTCAAAATTGACTTCATCTTTGAGCGTTCAAGAGAAAGGTAAATTTTCTGCCCAACCACAGCCAAATCCTGTAAGTCAATTTAATGTAAATAATTCTGAATCAAGTGGTACACAACTTGAGGATGCCAATTCTATCACAACTCTTCGAAGTGGTAAGATTATTGATAAAACCATTCCATCGAAGGTAAATGATTTTAATGAACCATCAAAATCAATTGTTGAAAAATGCCCTATTCCTGCCCCTTTTCCTCAAAGACTTCAACCGATCAAAAAGCTGAATCATAATTCTGAAATTTTTGAACTTTTCAAGCAAGTTAAAATCAACATTCTTTTGTTAGATGCAATTAAGCAAGTTCTTTCTTATGCTAAATTCTTAAAAGATTTGTGCATAGTTAAAAGGAAGCTTGATGTGCAAAAGAAAGTTTTTTGACTGAGAATGTTAGTTCAATCATTCAACAAAATACTCCGCCAAAATAAAAAGATCTTGGTTATCCAACAATTTCTTGTGTGATTGGAAACTTTAGGATAGAAGGTGCATTGCTTGGTCTTGGTGCAAGTGTTAATCTTTTGCCTTATTCTGTGTATGAGCAATTAGGTTTAGGTGAGCTTAAACCTATTTCAATAACACTTCAACTTACTGATCGTTCTGTGAAAATGCCAAGAGGGATAATTGAGGATTTGTTGGTCCAAATAAATAAATTTTACTTTCCAGTTGATTTTCTTGTTTTGGATACACAACCTGCCCTTAATTCAAACGCTCAAATTCCTGTCATTCTTAGTCGCCTATTTCTTGCAACGTCTAATGCATTAATTAATTGTAGAAATGGTGTTTTGAAACTTTCTTTTGGAAACATGACATTGGAATTAAACGTTTTTAACATTTGTAAACAACTTGGGCATGATATTGAAAATCACGAGGTAGATTTCACTGAAGAACTTGTTCATGATCAATTTCCTATCTCTTCATTTTTCTGACTCTTTGGAAGTTTGTTTGACTAGTTCTACTCAATTTGAATTTGATGAAAATTTTGAAGTCTCACATATTTGTTCTTTGTTTGATTATTTGCAAGTGATAAACGAAGATGGTTGGAAACCCAAATTCGAAGAATTGTCACAATGTAATGATGCGCCTATGCCATCAAGTGTTCAACCAACAAAGCTTGATTTGAAACCGCTACCATCCGATCTCAAATATGCTTACTTGGGTACAAATGAAACGTTTCCGGTGATAATTTCTTCCAAACTCAATGATCTTCAAGAACACAAATTGCTAGAAATTTTGAGATTGCACAAATATGCCTTACGATGGACCGTAGCTGACATAAAAGGAATTAGTCCATTGATTTGCACGCATAAGATATATTTGGAAGATAATGCCAAACCATCTAGGCAAATGCATTGTAGACTAAATCCTAATATGAAAGATGTAGTGAGAAATAAAGTTCTCAAGCTCTTAGATGTAGGAATTATTTATCCTATTTCTGATAGCACATGGGTCATTCCTACTCAAGTTGTACCTAAGAAATCTGGAGTTACTGTAGTAAAAAATGAAAATAATGAATTAATTCCAACTAAAACCACTGCTGGTTGGAGAATGTGCATTGACTATAGGAAATTGAACTCAATGACCAGGAAAGATCATTTCCCTTTAACATTCATGGATTAAATCTTAGAAATGGTAGCTGGACATGAATTTTATTGTTTCCTAGACGGGTATTCTGGGTATAATCAAATTTAAATTGCACCTGAAAATCAAGAAAAGACCACATTCACATGTCCATTTGGTACATTTGCATATCCAAGAATGCCTTTTGGTTTATGTAATGCACCGGCCACATTTCAAATATGCATGCTTAGCATTTTTAGTGATATGGTTGAACGTTCTCTTGAAGTTTTTATGGATGATTTTTTCGTATTTGGTGAATCATTTGATGATTGTTTGTCTAAATTACAAAATGTTTTGATTGTGCTTAATTGGGAAAAATGTCATTTTATGGTCACACATGGTATTGTACTTGGTCATATTGTCTCATCCAAAGGAATTGAAGTAGACAATTATCACACCATGTTTCCTAAATTATTTGTTTGAGTTAGCAATAAATGAGAAAACTAGAGTTTGAAGAGTGAAATAAATCTAATTGTTGGAAGAATTACATGCCAAGTAATTTTGTTCCAAGTGAGTTTCGAGCCTATTATTTTTCCTTGGAGAATACCCTTCTTTGCCCATAATTTGTGCATAACCTTGATATTGATATTGATCTCTAAATTTTCATTTTCAACTAATACTTCAAAAAATATATATTTTGCTATATTAAAAAGCCCATTAAGCTAGTTGATATGGATAGCTATTGTATTTCTTGAAAAAATGATAGAAGGCATTCTTTGATCCGTTTGAGCCTTGCAAGCCTACCTTTTAATGTGTTTTCCCTTACTAAGCCCTTTGCGCCATTAAATAAAATAAAAAATTCATTTCTTATCCTATTTACCATACCCAATTCTACTTTTGGATTTTTAACCTATTTCTTTTTGTTATCTACTACCATTTTATGTTTGAGAAGAGTTTACATTTCAAAGAAAAAAGATGGTGAAAAAAAAAATGAAGAAGTGTTCAAAGATATTTATATACCATTGTTTAAAAAAAAGAGAAAAAAAAAAGAAATGAAAGTATATAAATTGTTATTCCTCCGTACAAAAAAAAAAAAGAGAGAGAGTTATTGATGCACCATCTTATTATGCTTAAGATATCTATTTTCTCAAAAACATATGATTTTGTCCAAATTCTTTTTAGTCCCTAGCAAATTATGTGGTGAATAATTTTTTTTTTTAAATGGCATCTCACAGAATTGTTTTACAAGAAAAGAAAAAAAAACTAAGGTAATGAAAAATATTCAAAGATAAGACAAAAATCATTTCCATATCAACTATAATTATATGCCTAAGTTAGTGAAGTATAAGGAAACATTTGTCATCAAAGTTACATAAATCATATTCTTGTTAAAACACCTGCCAATCCCCTAATCACAAATGTGAATGACATTTTAAAAGAAAATATACCCCATGAAGTTAAGGATAATGTCACTCATTCAATAAGGAATAATGAGAATAAAACAATGACAAAATGTAAATATAAGCCTCAAATTTTGGATAAAGATAAATGATTAAAATGAATAATCAACAAAATACCTCAATATCTCTTTTTTTTTCTTTTTTATATACTATTATTCAGCCTTTATTACTAGTATCTATTTCAAACTAAAATTTCTTAAAATCAAGAAGGTCTTTTATTAGGATGTAATGCAGGATTGGGACAAGGCTAAAAAAATTGAGATGAGAGTAAACAAAATCATATGTTTTTGAGAAAATAGATATCTTAAGCATAATAAGATGGTGCATCAATAACTCTCTCTCTCTTTTTTTTTGTACGGAGGAATAACAATTTATATACTTTCATTTCTTTTTTTTTCTCTTTTTTTTAAACAATGGTATATAAATATCTTTGAACACTTCTTCATTTTTTTTTCACCATCTTTTTTCTTTGAAATGTAAACTCTTCTCAAACATAAAATGGTAGTAGATAACAAAAAGAAATAGGTTAAAAATCCAAAAGTAGAATTGGGTATGGTAAATAGGATAAGAAATGAATTTTTTATTTTATTTAATGGCTCAAAGGGCTTAGTAAGGGAAAACACATTAAAAGGTAGGCTTGCAAGGCTCAAACGGATCAAAGAATGCCTTCTATCATTTTTTCAAGAAATACAATAGCTATCCATATCAACTAGCTTAATGGGCTTTTTAATATAGCAAAATATATATTTTTTGAAGTATTAGTTGAAAATGAAAATTTAGAGATCAATATCAATATCAAGGTTATGCACAAATTATGGGCAAAGAAGGGTATTCTCCAAGGAAAAATAATAGGCTCGAAACTCACTTGGAACAAAATTACTTGGCATGTAATTCTTCCAACAATTAGATTTATTTCACTCTTCAAACTCTAGTTTTCTCATTTATTGCTAACTCAAACAAATAATTTAGGAAACATGGTGTGATAATTGTCTACTTCAATTCCTTTGGATGAGACAATATGACCAAGTACAATACCATGTGTGACCATAAAATGACATTTTTCCCAATTAAGCACAATCAAAACATTTTGTAATTTAGACAAACAATCATCAAATGATTCACCAAATACGAAAAAATCATCCATAAAAACTTCAAGAGAACGTTCAACCATATCACTAAAAATGCTAAGCATGCATCTTTGAAATGTGGCCGGTGCATTACATAAACCAAAAGGCATTCTTGGATATGCAAATGTACCAAATGGACATGTGAATGTGGTCTTTTCTTGATTTTCAGGTGCAATTTCAATTTGATTATACCCAGAATACTCATCTAGGAAATAATAAAATTCATGTCCAGCTACCATTTCTAAGATTTAATCCATGAATGTTAAAGGGAAATGATCTTTCCTGGTCATTGAGTTCAATTTCCTATAGTCAATGCACATTCTCCAACCAGCAGTGGTTCTAGTTGGAATTAATTCATTATTTTCATTTTTTATTACAGTAACTCCAGATTTCTTAGGTACAACTTGAGTAGTAATGACCCATGTGCTATCAGAAATAGGATAAATAATTCCTACATCTAAGAGCTTGAGAACTTTATTTCTCACTACATCTTTCCATATTAGGATTTAGTCTACAATGCATTTGCCTAGATGGTTTGGCATTATCTTCCAAATATATCTTATGCGTGCAAATCAATGGACTAATTCCTTTTATGTCAGCTACGGTCCATCGTAAGGCATATTTGTGCAATCTCAAAATTTCTAGCAATTTGTGTTCTTGAAGATCATTGAGTTTGAAAGAAATTATCACCGGAAACGTTTCATTTGTACCCAAGTAAGCATATTTGAGATCGGATGGTAGCGGTTTCAAATCAAGCTTTGTTGGTTGAACACTTGATGGCATAGGCGCATCATTACATTGTGACAATTCTTCGAATTTGGGTTTCCAACCATCTTCGTTTATCACTTGCAAATAATCAAACAAAGAACAAATATGTGAGACTTCAAAATTTTCATCAAATTCAAATTCAGTAGAACTAGTCAAACAAACTTCCAAAGAGTCAGAAAATGAAGAGATAGGAAATTGATCATGAACAAGTTCTTCAGTGAAATCTACCTCGTGATTTTCAATATCATGCCCAAGTTGTTTACAAATGTTAAAAACGTTTAATTTCAATGTCATGTTTCCAAAAGAAAGTTTCAAAACACCATTTCTACAATTAATTAATGCATTAGACGTTGCAAGAAATAGGCGACTAAGAATGACAGGAATTTGAGCGTTTGAATTAAGGGCAGGTTGTGTATCCAAAACAAGAAAATCAACTGGAAAGTAAAATTTATCTATTTGGACCAACACATCCTCAATTATCCCTCTTGGCATTTTCACAGAACGATCAGCAAGTTGAAGTGTTATTGAAATAGGTTTAAGCTCACCTAAACCTAATTGCTCATACACAGAATAAGGCAAAAGATTAACACTTGCACCAAGACCAAGCAATGGCACCTTCTATCCTAAAGTTTCCAATCACACAAGAAATTGTTGGACAACCAAGATCTTTTTATTTTGGCGGAGTATTTTGTTGAATGATTGAACTAACATTCTCAGTCAAAAAAACTTTCTTTTGCACATCAAGCTTCCTTTTAACTATGCACAAATCTTTTAAGAATTTAGCATAAGAAGGAACTTGCTTAATTGCATCTAACAAAGGAATGTTGATTTTAACTTGCTTGAAAAGTTCAAAAATTTCAGAATTATGATTCAGCTTTTTGATCGGTTGAAGTCTTTGAGGAAAAGGGGAAGGAATAGGGCATTTTTCAACAATTGATTTTGATGGTTCATTAAAATCATTTACCTTCGATGGAATGGTTTTATCAATGATCGTACCACTTCGAAGAGTTGTGATAGAATTGGCATCCTCAGGTTGTGTGCCACTTGATTCAGAATTATTTACATTAAATTGACTTACAGGATTTGGCTGTGGTTGGGCAGAAAATTTACCTTTCTCTTGAACGCTCAAAGATGAAGTCAATTTTGAAAGTGTATTCTTAATGTCATTAATGGCTTGTGATGTTTCATTGTTTATGCTTGTTTGTGCTTGCATGAATGCTTGCAAAGTTTCCTCAAGGGTTTTTTAATGTGATGAATGATATGATGGAAAATTTGAGGGTCTTTGATGAGGTGGATAGACATTATGCTCATTTTTCAACTAAAATTTGGATGATTTCTCCACCCAGGATTGTACGTTTCAGAATATGGAGAATGAGTTGGGATAGGCATTTTGAAAGTATTCATAGAATTTGATTGGATGAAACATTTTTTTTTTAAAATTGGAACATTTGGGCAATCTTGAATGTAATGTCCCATGACTTCACAAATTCCAGATACTTCATCATTATGCACAAATTCGACTTCTTTCACTTTCCTTAATTCCATGGCTTCAATATTTCTAGTGAAATTAGCAACTCTAGCACTGAGATCATCTTCTTGACTCAAAGTATATTTGCCTCCACTAGAACTAGCAAGATTAGATCTAATTGAATTTTCTGAAGAACTAGTGGTTTGCCAAGATTGAGAGTTTTCAGCCAAATGATTTAAATACTCTAAAGCTTCTTCAGGATCTTTATCTAAAAATTCATCATTACACACTGTTACAAATTGTTTTGTCTCTAGTGTTAACCCTTCATAAAAGAAACTTATCGTTTGCCACTTTTCAAAACCATGGTGTGGGCATGAATTTAACAAGTCCTTAAATCTTTCCAAACATTGAAAATAAGTTTCATTTACTTTTTGACAAAAGTTTTGGATTTGTCTCTTGAAAGCATTCGTTTTATGTGTTGGAAAAAATTTCTTTAAGAACTTAGCTTGCATTTCTTGCCATGTACCTATGGATCTAAGTCTCAATGAATTAAGCCACGTTTTCGTTTTATCTTTTAAAGAAAAGGGAAACAAGTTTAGCCTAATTAACTCTTCACTACATGTTTGATCAGTAAATGTGGCACATACTTCCTCAAATTCTTTTAGGTGCAAATATGGACTTTCAGACTCTAAGCCATGGAAATTAGGAAGTAAAGGAATCATACCAGGCTTAAAATTGAAATTATTTGCATTAAGAGGAAAAATAAAGCATGAAGGAGATGAATTTCGAGGAGGTTGCAAGTATTCACGCATAGTTCGAACATAGGGATTTTCATTTTCATCGTGTATACTTTCGTTTTCAGCCATGGTGTTTGATGTATGTGAATGTGTAGATGAATCAAATAAATTGCCAAAGAAGGTTTCAGAATTACCTTTCACCAAGCGATGCGAGTAAGGATCACGATACCATCCAAGCATAAAATAGATAAGATAAAATTTAACAGCAATAATAATAAATAAAAAGATAAAACGTTAGAACAATAATACAAATAAAAAGAAAAGAGGCGGTATAACCTTCCTCTTGACAAAAATAAAACAATTATAAAGTGATAATATAGTAACTAACAAAATAAAAATTAGGTGATAGAACCAATCAGTTATATTAAACAAAGAAAACACGTAAACTAGTCTTACAATAAATTATAATACAATATTAATTTAAAGACGATAAAAAAAATACAAATGGGCAGTTGAGCCTCCCAATTAAATAAAAGCAAAAAATATAAATAACAAAATAAATGTTAGGGTTAAATGTTAAATGTTAAATGTTAAATGTTAGAGTTAGAGTTAGATGTTAGTGTTAGATGTTAGATGTTAGAGTTAGAGTTAGCAAAATAAAAATAAATTAGAACAAGTAAACTTTATACAAGCCGAAATTCCCCGGCAACGGCTCCAAAAACTTGCTACAATTTTTAGGTTGCAATGCCCTAGTGTAGGTTGTCTCAAGTGATAAAAAGTAACCTAACTATGTTCCTCAAAATATATTACGTTGAGCACGAGTGAGCTTCTTTTAAACTTTATTCAACAGTCTAATGTACGATCAAGATGTCACCATCTCAAGAAAGTGGTTGGCTTTCTTTATCTTTAATTAACTAGACACATTCACAATCATTTTGACCTATTGACATAGGAAAACAATTATTATGTAAATAATAAAACTAAGTATGAAAAATAACAAATTATGAAATCTATATACTACAAAACTCCAAACTAACTTTCAACCAAATCATAAAATTTACATGTGCTCGAAAGTATGTATAGAAAATACTTGGAAGTATGCATGCAAAGGCAATATGTACTGAAAAAATCTCAAAACTGTAGTTTTGTGCACATGCAAAAATTTGTACATGCTCGGAACTACCATCTCAAAACTATTATTTTCTTGGTATTGTGCATAAAACCAGGCTTCTTATATGTTCGAAACTATACCTATAACATGCGTGAAACTTGACAATGATTCTAGATATCTAGTTTTGATCATGATTCTGGAACTTCATGTGCTGGAAACTGTACTTTCGATCATAATCGAAACTAGTCACTCAGATTCTATAAAAATCGAAACTCTACTTTCGATCATGTTGAAAATAAAGCTTCAAGCACTGCCAAATTCATTGACCTATGATCGAAAACTATCGAGGCTTTCATATAATAAATGTCTTCATCAATGCAATTAATCCAAACAACCAAAATTCAAACTCATGCACAAATCTCCTATAATCTACCACATTTCAAACCATAAATCGTAAAAAATCTACAACAAAGTAATGTTATAAATAGCCAAAACAAACAATGGGTCTAGGTTATGATCAACAACAAAGTAATTAAAGTACCATGTGTAAACCACACTTTTGTGCACGACCAAATATTAGCCTGCACGAAAGTGTAGTTTTAATTGTATGCGAAACTAAATTTTTGCGCATCAACAATCAGCGTGCACGAAAGTGTAATTTCAGTAGCGTGTAAAACTACACTTTTGCATACCTTTCAACTGGCTGTGCTCGAAATTGTTGTGGTTCAAGCCATAGTAAACAAACAAAATCAAACCCCAAATCAATCTTAAATCCATCAATTTTCACATACAATATTAATTTCCTATAATTAATCAACAAAAATCCTCATTTTCCATACAAGTCTAGCCTTAAATCTATTCAAAGATTGAGAATCAGCACAAATACATATCGTCGCTAGTCGATTTTCCACCGAATTCCTCTCCACATTATCATTGTCAGTTTGGTTGAGATAGCAACATGCACCGTCGCCTATGTATGCTGGTCAAGGGTTTCAAGTTTGATTTGACAAATTTTTATGGTTTCAATTTGGTGTTTTGATTTCTTCAATAGTTAGGAATGAGGAGATTGTCAAAATTGGGCAAAATTAAGGATTAGAATGATTTGGGTATAAAGGGCAATTTTATCCTAAAATTTTTTAGTTGGTCATTTTTAAAAAATATTATGAACAGTTGTCATTTTCGTTAAATGGGTGTGAATAGTAGTCATTTTGGTAAATTTTTCATTTTGTAATGTAAAATTAAGAAAATGGAAAAATGCAAAATGAGATGTATAAATTGGCTAGTGAGAGGCATTTGTGTCCAAGAATTTCACTTTTGATTATTTTGATAAAACATGATTAGTTTTGTAAAACTAATGCATTATTTTAAAAAAATTTCCCAAATACGAAATATTGGGGTACTTTTCGCTCCAAAAAGTATCCATTTCTAGCCTTACTCACACAATTATTGAAATTGTATTCAGTAACTATGTTTATGTTTGAAGTTGAAGTGTAACTTCTATTAGGATTTCATGCCAAATATTTATCAAAGATTTTTAACTATTAATCCTTTCTTGATACCTATAGTTTTTATAGGACAAATACATAGAAAGGTATTTTAACACATACCTCCTTTAAAGTTTTTAGATTTTAACATTTAAATGGAAGATTTGAGAAAATGCATACATACATGTCATCTAACTATCCAAATCTGGTAGCTAAATGTTATAAATAAAGGTAATATAATAAAATTACACAATTCCTCTTCTTTATATTTGTCACCTCAAAAAATTATTCATAAGTCAAAACCGTAAATCAAAGCTAAAAAGTAATAGGAAAGAAAGTTATGCTTTAACCATTAAAGCTAAAGAATTGCGGCGCCACATGTATATACTGCTTGTAAAAATCAAGGACTAACAACACCTATATGAGAGCAGCGAATTATATTCACAATTGCTAGAATTTGTCAAGAAAAACAAGCCAACTTCTAGAAACCAAGCAAGATACAAAATCTATCAAGAATGGTATAGGTAGGCATTTCATTATTGAAATTGATAAGGAAGGTTCAGGCCTTTAAGCATGGAATTAAACTCAAAACTATAAATCAAACCAACTCAAAATTATAGTTTCCAATTCGCTAGAAATCATAGTAATTTTGAGTGCATACTGTCTTAAGGATTCAAGCATATGGCTAATGTCATACTTTTAGTTGTGCTCGAAAATATTACAATGACTTGACATTTACAATTTTCGGTTAAATTAACACCATAAATCAACTGATTTTTATACAAAATTCATCCCAAAACATACAATAACAATTTAAATTATCTAAATCATGTAAAAAATTATTATTTTTCCTCTAATTTGTGTAAAACAAGAACTTAAACTAATCGAAAACACTCAAATCTTCTAATGTACTTCCTACCATCGTCAAATTCACTTGTTTCCTTTTATAAATCTATTGTCCACCACCGTTCAACTATCATCAACAGGCTCCGTTCGCTATAGATTGATAAGGGTTTGGAGTTTGAGAGAGAAAAGTGCATGTTAGGGGTTTCTTGTATAATTAGGTTACGAGGGTATTTTCATCCAACTTATATTTGTTTGGCTAAAATTAAAAATTAGTTTTAAAAATGAGTTACAATGAAAATTTTCTCTTTTTGATTACTACCTTATTGGATATGAAGTTTTTTTTTCTTTAATATTGAAAGAAGTTATTTAAGTGCATGCAAGCAAATTAATATACTAATATTTTTGTATTGAAATAACTTCTTACTTTTTATTGATACTCGAATTCAGGATAACTTATAAATTTCAAACATGTCCTACACTACTCAAGCTGTAGTCAAGGGGTTGCTTAGATATGTATTCATATATCATAATGCAACATTATTAATATAAATATGATAATTGATATTAATATTAGTATTTATTAGGGCATTAAAGTTATAACATTAATAATATTATAGTTATAAAATTTACAATTAATTATATAAAAATAATATTACATATGTTTCCAAAACATCTAATTATATGTTAAACTAATAGTACTTTAATTAATTATCAATCACTTAATATTATAAATCATCAATTTGTTGATAGATCGTATATTAATAGTTAATTTCAATATTAGTAAATGTAGACACAAAAGTTATTACTATTATATGAATTAATAAATACTAAGTTTGCTATAGTGAATAACACAAATACAATTATTAAAATTTTTTAATAATTATTTAATAAAATGCATAATAAATAATAGTAATTAAAGCAATAATAAAATGTATACATTTGTAATGACCCAAAAGGAAATTTTTCATCAAGCCCATTTTTATTTTCTAAAAGCCCACATTAAAGCCCAAGCTCTTATTAAAATGAAAGTCTAGTTTTTGCCCGACAAAAAATATGAATTCACGTCGGGGAAGGAAAAATGAAGAAGAAAGAAGAGAAAAGAAAGAGAGAGAAAGGAAGAGAAAGAAGAAGCTAAAGAGGTAAGAAGTGAGTTAGACTCTAAAGAGAGTGGATAGCTCAGTTTTAGTGAGAGAAAGCTCTAAGAATTGATTTGGGTTTTAGTGAAAATGCTCTAATTTAGATTTAATTTCATATTTACTTATTTATATTGATTAATTGTTAAAAAAAAACATATTTATGTGCATTTGTGTGATTTTTTGTGTTAAAAGTTGGGTGACATATTTTTAAAATAATTTTCTATTGTTAAACTGAAAAATAAATTAAACTGAAAAAAAAAATACAAAGAAATGAATTGAATCATTTCATATGCTGAAATTGGTTTGAGTTGGTTCATGAGATGATTAACTACAAAACCAAACCTCAATTTATAGGTCTAGAAAATTAAATATATATACTAATAGGTCATAATTAAAAATATATTATCAATCGAATCAAATATTATTACATTAAAACTTAAAATTGATTTAATGGAGACAAATTTGCTCATACAATCATACACATGCCCTACCTAAGTTATCATATTTATGAACTTTACTTCCAAACAACAAAAGAATCATTAATCATATACATAAGTCATACTCCAGTACAACTGATGCATAATACATTCAGGAAAAATGAGATTTGCAACATAATTAATGGGTCATACCCTTTTAAATTGACCATTCAACTGTTCAAATGCAATGATTTACCATACAGCCGTTTGTATTATAACTTTGCCCTCGTATGCATGCATACATAATACATAATAGCAAATTACCTCCCTCTCTTTTCAAAACTTCTTTTTGCTAATATTATTGTTACTCCTTTTCTTGTTCATTTGATGCATTTCCAAACACCTAACCAATATTTCCTGAAACTCTTCTTCTTCACATGGAAATTCAAGCCCACCTTCTTGCTCATATCCATATTCGTCTGCTACATTATCCATCAAAACCCTAAAATTCGGCATTGATAAATAAGCCATTGGAATCACAAACCTTCGCTGTTCTGGCCCTACGTACACTGCCAAGAACCCTTTCGGAACAGGCTCCAAATACTTGGGATCTCGTCGACCGTCTGATAATTCCCCCATGAACAACGATTCCTTTGCATTCTGATCACCATAATCCCAATACTTCTGCCTTTTTCCATGGTGATTCTGAGTTCTCCATAGCCATGGCCTCAGGATCTTCTTAGGCTTTCTGATGAAACATGATTGCTGCATCTTCTTCCCAAATGGGTGCGTAGAATTAATAATAATAATAATAATAATAATAATAATAATAAGAACAACAGAAGAGAAAATAAATTTCTTGCATAATACACGGAAAGCTATTCTCTACGAAGAAAAAAAAAAAAAAACTAGAGTTTGGTGTAATGTTAAATATGAACTGATATGTGATTGATTAACTAAGTTTGACCAATAGTCAAAGTTTATATAAAAAGAAATCATCATATGCACCACAAATTTCAGAAAACATTTCCCTAATATTCGCTGGTTTCTGAACTATTTTATGGAAGCAGTTTATTTAATGAGGAATTGGAAGCTTTGGTTAGCCAAAAAAAAAATTCTAGTTATTTTATTCTCTTGTACTTTTTGACTCACTAATTTTACCATTCATATATATATATATATATATATATATATATATATATATATATATATCTTGGTATTAAATTAATCTATAATAAATAAAGTTAGCATAAAAGACCTTTGTCCCTATAGTTTTATTTTCCTATAATTATCTACACTTATTAAATTTGTTCCTAATATTCCGTTATTCGTTTGTCATTATATTTTTGTTAATTTTGCATGACTTTTTGAAATTTGGGTTGACTTAATAACCTAAATTTATTTATTCAAAATTTAAAAGAAAATATGGGTGGTGGGAGAAATTAATATTTTTCTTTACATTTTCAAATTTGGGTTAATCCCAGCTAAATTAATTTATTTAAAATAGGGCATATGACATTTACCCCCTGTTAGATCCAACAATACTCAAATTCTCCCTTATTAGATTAAAATATCGAAAAAAACACCCTCCTATCAGGAATCTTTCGTGAAATTAACAAAAAATATATATTTTTACTTTAATGCCCTCATAAATAAATGGGAAAAATGAACTGACACTTTTACAAGTTAAATAAATAATTTAGAATAATAGAGTTGAAGGGGAGGCAATTGATTTGTGGTATGGTGTCAGATTGGGGAAGAGAATTGATGGTGTATCATGTATGTGTGTAGCCGATGTGGATAACGGAAAGAAAAATATGGTTTGAAAAAAAAATTCCATATATAAATAGGAAATGGCTTGCAAGCTGAGCACAAGTAAATGTTTGACAAATTTTTTTCTACCATAGATTCGCAGCTTCAACATTATGTCTAAAACAGATTTATCAGCTGCATGCACTGACTTGCAAATTTAAGAGTAGAAAATGTTGTTCCGCTGAAAGGGCAGGGATTCAAATTTTTGAAACAAAGAAAAATCCAAATAAACTTAATTTTATTTGTTCACAAGAGCCAAGTTGCAGCTACTTTGAATTTTGGTCTCCAAGCAAAGAGGAGCTAAATGATAGAGGACAACTACAAATGAAAATATCACGTCGTAATCAAGTAAACAGTGAAGTGTTTTAACTCTTTTAATAAACAATATAATTGTGGTGAGAGGCCAGGGATAAATTTTCAGAGTACAAAAAATCCAAATAAACTTTACTTTTTCTACGACCAAAGATCTAGTTGTGGTTATTTCACATTCTGGAAACTAGCAAGAGAAGAGTACTTTGAAAGCAACAAGAAGGGAATTTCTGGGAGCTCAATAATATTTTCGAGTAATCCATGCAAAAGTGATAATCCCTCAATGGACAGAATAAAGACAATCCTGGATAATTTGGCACCAATACATAAAATGTTGGTGGAATAAAATGTCGGTGGCATGCTTGCTATTATTATGCATCTGTGTAATCCTATGGTTGATGAAATGATGAGATAAAGAAATAATTAATTATGCAATCAAGCTATCATTGTATTGTGCACCAAAAGCATATGGTGAAATGTTTACATACAGGGGCAATGTACTTTAGTTCATTTATACAAAACAATATAATTTGTACACAAGTTTACAAAACAATATATTTCTTCACACCTTTAAAAAAGAAAGTTTCAACATCAATAAACCTATAAATATACTGGCTTAATGAATGTGCATGCATTGTGTTCGCTACTGTGGTTAGCAAATTACCCATTGAAGTTGTCCATGTAAATAAAACACATATCCCATGCACATACTGCAATCTGATGCAATTTTCATCTGGTGTAAAAAAACTTCAAAAACTTCAAAAACCTGAGTAATCCCTGTCTATGTTATGTCTGAAATATAACCTGTGTATCTTTTGCTTCTACCCTTGATCCACACACCATGCTGTAAACACAATCAATTAGAAACCAAGGGGATTCCATTAATGATTAAATTGTGAATAAATATGCACAGATCACATAACATTACTTTGCCAAATAATTTTGTATACTTTTTTTTTTGTTTGATAATAATGGAATGCCATAAACCTATACCTCAGAACTTGCAGGGTTTGGTGGCTAAGATTGACTTGAGGCCGAAAAATTCGTACCACGCCCATGCCTTGGTCAACTAGTTGAGGGTTCTGTGCTGCCTGTTTCCCATGAGTTTGTTGTTATTCAACATAAATATAATTACTGTATTACTTATATATTCAATAGAGGAGGAAAGGTAAGTATGTAATTAAAATCTTAACCTGTAATCATGGTATTTTTGGCTATGGCCTTGCATTTGTTGCTCGAGGAGAAAGGTCCAGTCTCTGCGGTCTGCACACAATCAAAATACTGTCACATACACATTAATAATTAATTATATATTAATAATAACCAACTAATTACCATTGACCTGCTTGCTTGGGCAACTTCTTCTATTATGTCCAAGTATGTTGCAAATACCACACCTTGCTATGAATCTTTTTCTACTTGCAGAGACCTCATTACGCTCTTTGCCCCTTTTTTTCTTTGGCCTTCTAGGCTGTGTATGCCTTGCAGGTGAAATCATCTCATGGTTGTCAACAGGTGGCCAGTTAATTTCATCAAGGATAGAGTGTATGACATCATTGTATGTACACAAGTAAGCTTCTTTAGTTAGCTCAAATTCCACATAATTTTCTTGGTGTTCATTATTCTGCAAAATGCATGCTAATGCATGTTTGCATGACATTCTATTCAATTTCCAACCACAACATTCACAAGTTCGATTTCTTAAATGAACCATATACTGCCTTTGCCTCCTTATACCAGTCTCCAACACCTCATACTCATAGCTATTGGCCTTGACAACTAGCATATGCCTTGCAATTTTGGCCATCATCTGAATGAAGAAGTAATTCTTGGAGGCAATCTAGTTTGCCATGCCTCTCCTTTTTCTCTTCTTCTTATCATCCTTCTTATCACTTTGATTCTAATAAAATCTACGAGCTTTAGAATTAGCCTCTCCCTGAAATCACTCAAAAATCATTCCAACTTTCTATCATATTGTTAGTGATCTCATCAATCTTGAAAAATGGACTGAAATTGTGTAGGGTCCATGTCTTAGGACAACTATCAACCAACCATTTGTGAGCAGCTCCATCGGGTGCTATAATCTCATCCATTACAAGTTGAAAATCAACTTTGTTGCTTATCCTTGTTGCCTTCCAAAACAAAACCCTTAGCACTTATGACGAATGATCCTTCTTCAAGTTCGCATATATAGGGCATGCACAATACCTTGTTTCGCATTCGGAGAAGACAGATGAAAATTGTAGTAACAAGACTTTTTTGCCTATTTGACATTACTGATATTGCTATACCATCCATTATACCCATATGGTTCTTGAAAACTTCCACGAACCAGGTCTAACTTTCTCTATTCTCCCCCTCACATATGCATACAGCTTAAGGAAATATGCCATTGTTGGCATATAAAGTAACAGTTGTCTAAAACCCTTCCTGTAGAATGACTTTCGAATGGCATCCATCTAGACCAATCCACCTTTTGCATCCTCATCCAGCTTGTTTGTGGTGCCCTAAAACTCATGAAAAATCTTTTGAATTGTGTAACAGACCCTGCAAGTCTTGTTGAATTTCACTGTACTACTGGTTTGTCATTAGAATTATGTTCACATAGCTATATAATTTCCCATATGACTTAGAGAAGTTAGATGCGACCATCTTCAATACCCTTCTCTTAGTAGCATACAACTTTCTTTTTTTGTTGCTATGGTTTTAAGCTCCTCTGACATGCCAAATGTGCCAATTCCAGGGTTATTCTTGACGAAAAAAAAAAGCTTCTTAGTAACTCACCTACTTGTTACCTATGGAATTAACACTATGTTATCACACTTGTGTTCATCACCTAACATTGTCCTGATCATGAAGGTCACCTGTCCACCAACACTGAAGCATGCAACCTTCATTCACAATTGGGCAGGGCACAAATAGTTGTGATTCTTATCCCTTCGTTTTTAACCCTATTCAGTATGACACCTTCTTGAATAGCAGAATCCTTTAGGCAAATTCTGAATGCATGAATTGAGCTAAATGTTTGCCTAACATGCAACTCCACATGCTCTCCTTCTGGTCTACCTTTATATAACCTATGCCTAATTTCTCTTCCTATCCTGTCAAGCACAAATCTACCATCATTGCCACCACAATCAGTGTCCACAGTTGCATACTCATCTGCTCTATTGCTATACTAAAAAAAACCATCATCCTTCCCTGAATCTGAAAAACTAGTCAGGTCAAGAGAGACTTCAACATCACTCTCAGACTCAATGACATCTACAAACTCATCGGCTGTCCAGTTCAAGCTATCATCACCCTCCTGCAAATGATAATCTCTTGCACTGTCACCATCAACAACTTCATTACCACCTTTTCCTACCTTAAAAGAAGATTCATTACCAGTATCTTTCATCCCAAAAGCGGATTCATTATCATCTTCTCCCACTCCAAAAGTAGATTCATTACTAGCTTCTGCTTTCCTAGACCCAACACCCTTACCAACTGGAATAAAACCACAGAAGGCAAAATTATATGCAGCATCATAATCAAAGTCATTATCCTACTCATCAATTACTCTCCTACCATTAGCATCAACAACATCACCATCTATTTCTCTGTATTAGGCACTATACTATTTTCAGTCTATTCAAACAGCTTATTGATTGCTAGAAGTATTTCTTCATCATGGAATTCCTATGGTAGAGTTATGGGTTGTGTATGAAGTTCTGGCTGCTCTATTGTAGGTCTAAGGTTGACTGGATTTGGTTGTTGTGAATTAATGGCCTGAGTTAACTAGAAAATAGGGATATCATCATCAGTTGGGTCGAGTGGTTTTATGTGCTGCCTGGCCTTCTTTGGGCCTATGCTGAGTTTGTAGGCACAAAATATGGGTTAAGGGGAAGTGTTTGTAATGGGAGTAAATCAATCTGCAGGTGTACATCTGTTATCCCCTTAGCTAAATGCAATTCCAAATAGTCCATGAACTGTTTATCTGTTTGAAGTGGTAATGTCTCCCCTGACCATGGCAGTCTACCCTTGCACTCAAAGTTCTCATCATCTTAATTAGACCTTTTATGTAGATCCCTCATCATATAATTAATACAAGCCACCAAGCTAACACAATCTATGTCATATCCTCCTAACTCATGGTGAACCCCACTAAAGTCTATAAATATTTTATTTACCGTCATATGTTAATGTACAAAAAATTGCATTACTTATATATTACTACCTTTTAACAAACATATCATGCCACATGCACATAACCAAACAAAATTCATTCCAGAATATTCAAATCTGAACGGACTCAACACCATAAGAACAATAACTTTGCAATAGAAAAATGTTCATTGCACAGACCCACAAAATCCAACAAAAGAAAAAAAGGCGCTAACCCTGAAAAACACATCAAACACACTAACCATGAAAACGATCCCACCAACACTTGCATATAAACAACCATTCATGTTGCTGATTATCCATCTAACACCCGCAAAAACCCAAACTCAAATCTTTATCAACATTAATAACTTTACCCACAAATGTATCATACCATGCACACCCCAAATCATGAAATGAAAAATGCTTAATTACATTTCAAGATTCTCAAAACCGAATTGGAATCATTTAATAGGGTAATTTCTACCCCAATCTCGCGAACTTTGATAGCTTTCACCGAACAAAATAAAACCTTTGCTCACGATGCTTATATCCACTACATATTCTTCACGATTATTGAGTTTGAATCCAACTCTAGGGTTTTTGGGAACCAAAATCTTGATGTCAATGGCACGAAATGGGTATTGTTGAGTGAAGTGACAGTGTGGGTAATGTAGTGTCACTCTGGTTCGATGAAGCGAAGGGTATATATATATTAAATTCACAGTTTACTAGGACATGTCACGTCCTACTCAGACCAAAATCAGGAAACTGTCTCCAAGTCATCTCTCTCCTCTGATATGACCAAAATACCTTTAAAATCCCTCTTTTTTCAATTACCATTATAACGACAGGGTTTTTTTTGGTATTTTAATCTAAAAGGGGAGAATTTTAGTATTGTTGGATCTAATAGCGGAGATAAATGTTGTTTGCCCTTTAAAATATGAAAGTACAATTAGGGTATGGAAGGACTTAATCGATTTCTAAATTTGGGTACCAATCTTGGAGTCATTTAATTTATTCAAAATTTAGACGAAAAATGGTGGGAGGAGTATTTTTTTTTTATACTTTTCTAAATTATTGGCTAAATCTGACTTGAATCTTTTTATTTCAAATTTAACAGACAAAAATGAGTTACTTTCGTAATTATTGTTTTTTGACATTATAGTTTTTTTATATTTTTTTGTAATTAATTTATTGTATTGGAGGAGAAAGTACGATATCCTTATTTTTAGGCTTAATACTCTATCATTCTTTTTTAATTAATATCTCATCACCTCTCTTTGATATTCAAAAAGTAACTTGAGAGAATTCTTAATTTTCCATTATTATTTGACCTAATGCTAGATATCCCTCTATTATTTTCATAATACCCCTGAATTCCCCCTTCTGTTAGTTGATAAGGTTAAGTATGATAACATATGAATCCCTAAAATTCAGCCTATTAACTTAAATAGTCTTAATAGTTTAAAAATACTCATAAAATTTTAATTTATTAAAAAATAATAATTATAACCTTATATAATAGTAATTAACTAAAAAATTATTTTTCACTCTTAATTAAAAGTAAATAGATAAATTAATAATATATTTTATTTGATAAAACATTGATAACTGATTTATAAATTATCTTTTAAATATAAATTTGTTTAAACTTTGAATTTTTTTTTAACATGATATTCATAAATTGAATGATCAATTTTATTTAATATTTAGATAAATTTATCATGTTTAAAAAATTTTAAAATTTAGATAAATTTTTATTCTTTAATTAAAAATAAATATTAAATTAATAATATATTTTATTTTACAATACATTGATAACTAATTTATAAATAATCTTTTAAATATAAATTTATTTAAACTTTAAATTTATTTTTAACATGATATTTATAAATTGAAAGATCAATTTTATTTAATATTTAGATAAATTTTTATTCAAAGAATAATTTATAATATTTTATTTAATATTTAATAAAAAATATTATTTATATTGACTAACATATATGAAGAACAATATATTTTAAAAATAAATCATATTATTACTATCGTATATACAAATCTATCTATATAAATTGATATGAAAATGTTCATTATATTACTTCGTTATTCTACATTTTCAAAAAAATATTATTTTGAAGTATTTTTTAGTTGTGGAATCCATTCTTTTAGTTTAAAATATCTTTTTTTTTTAGTTATGAAACTTATTATTGTTTCAAATTCTAGAAAAGAATTGATGATATGGGAGCCCTTAAAGTTTTACCAATTAAGTTGATTAGTATTAGCTAGTAGTTTAAAAAATACTCATAAAAAATTAATTTATTAAAAAATAACGATTATATCCTTATTTGATAGTAGTTAGTAAAAAATAAATAAAATCTTAAATGTATGATTTATTTTATTTATTTTTCTAATGCTTAATATTAAATTGTTAATATATTATAAAATAAATAAATTTATATTTTAATTATAACATATTGATTCATATTTAATCATCAATGTGTTATAAAATAATATATATTATTGTTTCAATATTTATTTTCGATTAGGAGTTGAAATAATTTTTTAGCTAATTATTATTAAATAAGGGTATAATTATTATTTCTTAATAAAGTAGAACTTTTATGGGTATCTTTTAAACTATCAGGACTATTTAAGTTAATAGTCTAAAATTTAAAGACTCATGTCAACTAATAGAAAAGGGATTTGAGGTATTATAAAAATAATAAAGGGATATTGGGGTATTAGGTCAAACAATAGGGGAGAATTGAGAATTCTCCTTAAATTTTGATTAACTTCTGTTTGATATTCAAAAAATAATTTTTATTTTACTTTTTATAGACGGAAGATAGAAGTAAACTATTCAAAATTAAACTATAACATTAGTTTTTAAGGTGGGAATATCGCATGCATTCTATCGAGGTATCCTTGTTGCATAAACTCTCATTAGCATTGTTTTTTGATCTAAAATTTGAATAGGTTTAACTTAATTTAAATTTAAATATATTTGAATGTACAAACTCTAGATAATATGTTTACTTTTCGTTTTTTCTAATATCTAATTGTAAGGGTCAATTATTCATTTGTTGATTCTTTTTTCCTTCTTGTTGTTGATGGAGTCATCTCAAAGTTTTTGTTTGTTTAGGGCTTCATTGAATTGAATTATCCTCTACCTCTTCATCCTCCATCTCTTTATTTTGTTCCTCATCATCTTCACTACGTTCTCCCTCATTTAACACACTATTAACCTAATGCTTATGAGTTACACTATTCTCATTATGTTGTAAATGAATTTAGATTAGCCATCTACCTATATGAAAGTACACCTGTAAAAATCTAGAGGAGATGTTATCTATCTATGATTAATACTAAAAATATAAAAAGTAAAGCAAAAAATATAAAAAGAAAGGGAAGTCAAAGAAAAATATCCTAATCAAAGATGCCTCTATTTCTAACGAATTAGAGAGTTTTAGAGCGTACCTATTTAAAACTACCCTCTCTCTAGAAGTTACGAGTAATAGTTGAAGTAGAGGGTTTAAGATTATATAGAGGGGTCATTTAATGAAGTGTAATAAATATATACGGGAAAATTAAGAGTTGTCTTGGGTAATGCAAGTGTTAGAAGATCACCAAAGACCCTTGGCATGCTTGAAAGATTGTCTGCTTCTATCAAGTTTGGCAGGAAGTCGTAACTCCCATGTCTTTTGTTTTGGCTTTTGTAAATATAATTGTTTATTATTTTATTAATCTCAACTTGAGTATATGTATATGAGAAGAGAATGAGTTTTGGGTTATTAATTGTATTTTTTATTTTGAATTTAATGCTTATCTTATCTCTGGATATGTATTATTTGTAGTTTATTTGAGCAGTTGTCTTTATATTGGTTGCTTGTACCCAGAAAATATAAAACTTTGGTGGTGAAGAAGCATATGTATTCAGAGTTAGTTCATTTTGGCGCTAAGATGTTACTCTTATAAATATTAAAACTGTCAATTTGCAAAATATTTTCATGATCATCACATAAACTTAATAGTTGAAAATTGATGAATGTAAATGAATTGCCAAATGAGCAGAGATTAGATTTATCATTTGGTCTAAATAAAGAGGTAAATGATATAACTTTCTTAGAAATACAAACTATAAAAACTTAAACTCAATTGTTACATCAAGTTAAAAAATCTCTTATTTGGGATTCAGTCTTGTCTCACAGTATTCTAGGGAAAGAATTGATTAATTTTTCTTATAAGGAATACAAATTTTTGCAATTTTTTATATTATTTGCACACAATGGATAATGCAATTTTAATGATTAAGAATAAATCTAATACACATAATAAATTAGTAATTAGTACGCTACAATTAATATAAATGCACGATACAATATTAACCATTGAAAAATGTACAGATATAAAACAAATTAATCCTAAAATCAGGGTTCCAAAAATTGCTAAACAAATAATAAATACACGTCCACTAAGAACATACTATCGAATGGCCTTTAACTATATAGGAATTCCTTGTCCTGCGACTTCAATTGATTCTCAACATACACTTGAGCCAAAATGCTGTTAAAGTCCAAAAGATACCAGATTAGTTCTTCTTTCTTCTCCTAGATTAATATAATATGATACATTTGAATTATGTTCATTAACCTCTCAATGTTGCTAATAGCCAAAGTCAAGTCCTGCATAAGTACATCAAGCTCAAATCTATCGTCTTCAAGCCTAAACATGATTTCCTTCTATTGGATTCTCTATCTAAGATTGCAATAATAGTTCTCAAAGTCCTCACTCACCCAAAAAGTTCATTATTCCAAATCTTAGACCTTTCCCCACCTAATGACATCGTATAATCCTCAAGCAACATCTAGTGCTATTAGCTTATGGAGGTCAACGTCTCCTATTTGACTTGTTGCCATATGGAAATTATGGGAAGACCCATCCACGTAGGAGAGGGTGCTATGTAGTCTCTGCCTATTGGTGTACATGATGTGTGCATTGTGAAGGCCCTAATGTCCGCCCATTGTTCACTAGTGGGGCTTCGCATGCTGGCCCTTGTAGAAATCAACCAATGACTTAAAACAAATAAGGTTCGCCTTAACTAATAGTTTAAGCTTTTAGTGCAATGGTATGGTCTTGATCTTAACAAATGGTATTAGAGTACGGTTACAGGTTCGAGTTCCTCGGGTGGCACTAGGGGAGGGGGGAGATTGTTGGCTTATAGGGGCCAACGTCTCCTATGTGACTCGTTGTCATGTGGACATTAGAGGGGGATCCATCCACATAGGAAAAAGTCCTATATTAGCCCTTTCTGTTAGTGTACATGGTGTGTGCATTATAATGCCCCTCATATCCATCCACTACTCAATAGTGAGGCTCTGTGCTATAGTTATGAACTACAGCTAGCCACTAGAAAAATCAACCAATGGCTTAAAGGAAATATGGTTTGCCTTAGCTAACAACTTAAGCTTTTAGCTCAACTAGGGGCCTTATCCTGACAAAGACTTCCAATTTCAATTCTTCTTCTTACAAAATCATTCAACAGTAAACAGAACTTGCAAATATATTAAGGTGGTTTAGAAACCTCTCTTGAACTTCTAGCAGAAGTGTTTTCACTACTTACTTTAGGTTATACTATGTGTAAACGTCATTGTGTCTAATTGAATGCTTCATGGCTTCACTATTGGAAAACTTTGAGCAAAACTTGAATAACGATCTTACGCTTAAGGCATGCAAGACATTGCCTTGAAAGCTATTTCCGCCCCTTTAAGATAATATTCTATTGCACAAAGCAGAGAAAGTGGGATAGCCCCAAGATACAATGACGATCTTGCTGTAAGCTTGTACTCCAAGTACAGAAAGATGAGAATAACTCTTAAAAGAAGGAAGAAGATGATGATGATGCAACTTTTATTTAGCAACTTTGGGAGCGGAGAAAGAACAGAAAAGTGAATTAAATTCTATTTATCAAGGCCTATATTTATGGGCAAAAGGTGACTTCTAAACAATCACTTAATAACTTATAACCATCAGTAACCACCTTAATGTCTTTTGACACAAGAACAATTAAAATTGTTTTATGTCATTTCATCATTCAACAACTAACTTTCGTAATGTTTAAACATTAAACAACTCAATCGTTTAACTACCCAAAACCATTCTCTAACCAATTTATTCAAAATTCAATTAATTTAATTTAATTTAAAATTAAATTAAATAATTAAGGCCCATAAATGAAAGTCCAAAATCAAGCCCAAGTCGCACACACATACTAGCTTGATAACTCGTTTTATAAGTATTTCTATATATAAACAATTCATAAAGCTTGTTACTAGCCAATGTGGGATATTTGGTATTTTGAAATATCACACATAAACTTAACAATCCCCCACATATTTCAAAATATAAAATACAAGACCTTTATGCATCACCATTTGATAATAAACTTAATGTAAATGAATTGGTGCTTATCAAGTTATTAACCAATCATTGAGCATATTAATTGTGTCTCACAAGAACTAGGTGAAAACAAAATGAGTTTTTATGAATTCCTATAATACTTTAGTGTGAATCAATAAACTAATTCTCACATTAAGTTTAATCTTATTCCTTTTGTTATTTTACGGTTTGGCACTTTTATGGCCCTTGTATTATCTTGGTATAAATGAGTGCTTTAGAGATATCTTCCTAATTCTCATAGGAATTGATCCAATTCTACACTCATTTAGATGAACCCTTCATCAACCATGTTTAACAGTTTAAACATGCCACCATACAATATTTGGGCTATAGAGTTCACTAAGAGTTTAAAACTCATCCTTTTTCATTGTAGTATTTAATATCTAGTCACATGGAGGACTCATTTATTATTGATAATAGTAACTTAAGACAAAAAATGACTTATTATTACACTTATGAACCTATTTCATAGGATCTTCAATCACATTGGTAGGGTTCCTATCACTTTTGCCTTATGTTCTAGGCAGAAGTCTTACCCCCCTCGACGTTCGTTCCACTAACCCCAAATTAGCGGTTTAGTTAGAGGATCGACCAAATTCAACTCCGATCTCACAAAATCTAGGCTTACTACACTAGATTCTATCAGTGTAGTAATACTATATTTCAAATGTATGTGTCTACTTTTTTCCATTGTATATTTTGCTTCTCATTGTATATTTTGCCTTAACTTTAACTATATGTATTGAGATTGATATAGAAGGATGATCGCTAATAGGATGATCAACTAACAAGTTTCTTAACCATTTAGCTTTTGTACATGTCTTCTCTAAGGCAATTAGCTCAGACTCCATGGTTGAATGAGCTATATAGGTTTTCTTGGAAGCCAAAAGTAAAAATATATCCATTAGTGGATTTTATTTTATTGGACTCAGATATCCAATTTGCATCACTAAATCCTTCTAACACTGGTGGATCTTTTACAAACGAAAGCCCAAAATTTAAAGTACCTTTCAAGTATCTCACAATGTCTATCTAAAGCAGCCTAATGATCTTTGTTTGGATTTTATATAATATATATATGCTTAGTCTCTCAACAACATATGCAGTCTTGTTATATTCATCAAGTACATGAAAATATTAATTATTTGGGCATATCTCATTTGACTAACACTACGTTCATAATTTTTGTTAAGTTAGATATTTGCATTGTAAGGAGTTGATAATGGCTTACACACTTGTGATACCTGAATTTTGATTAATGTATATATATAGAGAGCGAAATTAGAAAGTAAATATATTTATTGGAAATGGATTATTTAATTGTGGATGAATACACTCCTAATTTCAAAAGAATGAAATTTTTTAGTAATATAAGTTTTATTGTGGGTAAAAGCGAAAAAAAATAGAAGTTAAAAGGATCTAATTAAAATTAAAAGGCCATGTGTCTTTCTTTCAAATGATTTTAGAATGGGTTGTAATGTGTATGTGTGGTGTGCAGGTGTAAGGAAAAAAAATATAAAATAATTATATAAGTAAATAAAGAGTATGGCGGTGGATGAGTTTATATATATATGTAAGCATTTGCTTTTTCAAGTTGGAGATAAGGTAGAAAATGAAAGAGAATTGGAAGCAGAGACAGAAAATTAAAAGGGGATAAGACAGAAAAGAAAAAGAAAAAGGGGAAAGGAGGTTTGGTTAGTATATAAATATATGTTTTAATACCTATGTATATATATGTACATATTTTAGTATATAAAGGAGGTTCGGTTATTTATTATTATTGTTAAATTGATATTAGGGAGTGATTCAGAGGCGAAGGAAAAGTCAGCATAAATGTAAGAATAATCGTGCGATATGTTTTTGGGAGATTTTGGTTTTAAAACTGAAAAGTAGGGTATTTTATTACATTTAATATTTTGATAAATATTTATGAAATTCCTGAATTATTACGTGTTGATCCAATTGATTATTTTTCAAATCGAATTTAAATAATAATTTTTATACGAATGTCATATTTATAAATACAGGTGAGAAAATTGTATCAATACGTGTTGTGATTTTATAAATAAATTATTTATATGGATATGTTGTGAAATAAATAGATAAATGAAAATATGATGGCCATGGTTGTCAGTTATGATATGGCACTGGTATTTGAGGGCAATGGTCCCTCGGAATAATGCCTGTAAAGTACGTTAGGCGCAACAGTCCCTTGGAATAATGTCCGTAAAGTACGTTAGCTAGTTTTTAGGGGGAGCAGGTCTTTCAGAATAATGCCCGTAAAGTACGCAAGAATAAAAATTAGTGAAAATTATTTTAAATGGTGGAATGAATGTGTTTTGTTATTTTTGTGACTATCTGAATTTGAAATATTGTTTTGATATTTGGTTAAGCTTGTTGTTTGAAATTAAAAAGTGTTTTATATATGTAAAATTGTTTGTTGCAAAGTTCTTAAAACTACTTTTGTATATAAATATCTATTGGGCATTAGCTCATCCCCTACTTTTCAGGTTCCTAAGGCAATACTGGAGATATTGTATGTAGAAGACAAATGACACTTCAGAACAAGAGTTTTACCACTTTGAAAACTATATGTAATTATAGATACAAGAGTTTGTAATATATAGTTTTGATATGTTTTTCTATGTTTATATTTGAATTTTAGAAACCCTAGAATTGGTTATGTTTTATTAGGTAATGAAATGAAGTAAGTTGATATTGAACTTTATTAGGAGTTTTAGAATGAAATCTTAAAGTTTGCAGGTTTATATATTTTGGCATACATTTGTTATAGAGAAAATTCTGCCAAAATTCTTTTATAAAATTAAAGATGTTTCAAATTAAATTAAGTGCATTAACTTTCTTAAGAGGAATGATTATGTCTTGAAAGTTTGAAAATATTCGTAGTATCCCTAGTTCGACACCACTTTCGTAATGCCGGAGTCGGGGTGTTACACACACAAAACATCTAAACTTTTTCAAAAATTTATTTGCATAATGTTCTTGTGATAACACAAGACTATTATTTTTTCATTACCTAGATTCTAAGGATAACACTTGCATCTCCCATATCTTTTTATACTAAATTGGAAGCAAGAAATGTTTTAGTCTTATCTATCACTTCCATGCTCGGACTAAAAATAAACATATTATCTACATATAAACAAATTATCACAATTTTATTAATATCAAAAGATTTAAAATAATCACATTTATCCGAATTATTAATCAGATAACTATTTGATACTAAAATTTGATCAATTTTTCATACCACTATTTTGGTGCTTGTATCCATATAAGGGTTAAACAAGTTTACAAACCTTATGCTCTGATTCTGGAGCTATATAACCTTTTGATTAGTCATGTATATTTCTTCCTCCAACTCACCATTCAAAAATACATTTTTAACATTTATTTAATGTATAAACAAAGGGAGAATGCCAGGATTCCCCCCTCTTGTTTAGCTAATACTCCAACACCCCCCTATTATTTGATAAATATCCCATCACCCCCTTAATGTTATCTATATTATAAAAGTCTGTTACTTCTGAAGGTTAATTTCATATTTTACCTGATTTTTATTGACATTTAACAATAAATAATTAAAATTAAAAATAAAAATGTTAACAAATTACAAATAAAACAAAAGTCCAAAATAAAATCCTAAATTCTAGAATTAATAATAATAACAGTCGCCCATCCATCACCAGCAATTGTCTATCTCCAACAACCATCAATCACCAACAGCCTTTTCCGCTTGCAACTTCTCTCATTCTCTGTCTCCCATTGTATGACCTTCCATCAGCTTCTCGTCACACAACATCTCACTCATCACCATTTTACAACCATCATCTCTCCACCATGCCATCACTGTGGCCACCACCACCCTTTATTAAATCTACCTCCTCCATGTGTGCAACAACTTCTCTCCTTCTCCTTCTCTTATTGCATGACCTCACCTTGCCTTCCGTCACACAGCCTTTCACCTACCATCATTTTACCACCACCATCTCTCTGCCATGTCATTATCGTCACCACCACCACCCTTTGTCAGATCTACCTTTGACCTCTTCAAAAAAGTATCTAGGTTTTGTTTGTTTGTTTGTTGAAAGGGATTTGATAAGGTAAAGAGCAAAAATAAATAAATAAAATACAATTATTGATTTAGACTTTATTTATTTGTTGAGGCTTTAGTCGGATCAGGAAGGATTAGGAGCTGAAATTAATTTAAGATTTACCAATTTGGAGGGTGAAAGATTTGATAAAGTAAACAAAAGAAAAAATGCAATTAATACAACTTGGATTATATTTGCTTGTAGATTGAGATATGAAAATTAATTTTTTTATTTTAATTTAACTTTTATAATTTTTCTTCACTTTACAAGGGTTTATAGAGGCCACAACTCATTGTTTTCAATGGAAAAAATTGTCGGTGGTAGAAAAAATATAGATAAACGCAAGAACTAAAGAAGACCAGGGGTGTTGGTTATCTTAGAAGAAGGTTTTTTTAAGGGGAATAAAATTATTATTTAATTTATATTAATTTGAAACTTTTTTAGGGATAACTTATTATCTGATTATATATTAATTTAAAAGAGGCGTTGATATAGTCCACTCACTCTTGTATGAGACCCATTTAGTCAAAGAAGGGTAATTTAATACATGTATAAAAAAATAACTGATTGATATAACGGAGATAACGTTGAGGGGGTGATGGGATATTCATCAAACAACAAGGGGGTATTGGGATATTATATTAAACAACAAGGGGGAATCAGACATTCTCCCATAAACAAATTATACATTGATGTTAAAGCAATCAAAATCCTAATAGATACTATTCTTGTTACAAGAGCATAGTATCAAAATAATCTATGTCTTGGCAATCAATCTTGGCTTATATTTATCAATAAATCCATTAGCTATTAATTTTCTCTTGAAAATCTATTTATAACCAATTAGCTTTGTAACAGGAGGTAAATCAACAATTTCCCATACATGATTACTCGTAATTTAGTTTAAGTGATTATTTACTGCTTCTTTCCAAAAAGAAGCATCCTAGAGAAGTCATAACTTCTTCAAAAGTCTGAGGGTTATTCTTAGCCATAAAGACATAGAAATCTTTATCAAAATTAGTAGTCTTTCTTATTCTTTTACTTCTCCTAAGTTCAATATTTGAACACTTAGGAGGATCCTCTTGAAAGTCATTTCAGTTAAATTTGATTATCACTCTGAGAATTGACATGATTTTTCTTAGGAAAAATATTCTTTACAGCCTTAGATTCTATAATAGTCTTTGTATCAAATATCTTTTCTTTATCTTTAAGAATCAAGAATAAGTATGCACTATTTTGAGCATACCTATAAACAAGCAATCAATAGTTTTAGGTTATATTCTATTCCTTTTAGAATTTGGAATTAGAACATTTATAAGGCGCCCCCACACTTTGAGATATGTTAAATTAGGTTTATGATCTTTCTGATAAATGTTTAAAAGTGTGAGATTATCAAGAGAAATATTATATTTTACATTTAAGAATATTATTAATTTCCCTAAAATTAAGTATTTTCCTTTAGACTGAATTCCAAAACAAGAACTGGACTTAATTATTGGTTTTGCGCAGGTTTCGTATAACGAGCATATCTTTTACTATAAAAATCATTTGATATGATTCTTGGACCATAAATATGTGGACTCATTCCTTCACAAAAGTTTAGGGTAGAGATCATACACGTTTATACATTTATTGGGTCAAAATCGGGCTTCAACAGAACTCAACCACAGCCTAGGGCCAGCCTACCATAGTTTTGTATTTAGGCCGTATCTCCCTACATCCGTATCCAAAAGTCATATTGTTGGAGTTTTTGGAAAGCCTATAGATAAATGTACAATATTTATTTTTTACAGACGTCTGAATTCGAAGTCGTTGCCTATTAAAAATAGCCATCATTCTATAAGACCGGTGGAGAAATCTAAACTGAACATCTTTTTCTCATTTTCAACATAACTATTATTTTACATAGGGGTGGGCACGGTCCGGTTCGGTCTGGATTTCGCTAAAATTGAACCAGACCAAAAAAATTTCGGGTTCTGAATTTGAAAATCGAAAACCGGACCGAATTTGGAATAGAACCGAAGTCGAAATCGAATCGAATAAATAAAACCGATTGGTCCGGTTCAGGTTTTATTATTTATTTATTTTTAATTTATTTTTTCTTTATATTTTAAAAAATGTCATCGTTTTATTCTCTAAAACGACGTCGTTTCACTATTTATCACTGTTTCGATTCGGTTTCGGGTTTTTTACTAAAATTGAAATCAGACCGAAATTTTCGGATTTTTTAAAAAAAAACCGAACCAGACCAAATAACTTATAAAATCATACCAAACCTGTCGGTTCCAGTTTGATCCAGTTCGGTTTTTCGAATCCAGGTTTTTTTGCCTATTTCTAGTTTTACAAAATCAATTTGGTCGAAATTTGGACTATTAGAAAGCTAATGAAGGCGCCTGTAACTTTGAAGAAAATAGAATCAACAAATTCAATGTATTCCATAGTCTAAAATATGCTATATTCACCAAGAGCATGATTAAGTTGAAAGTTTGTAACTTGTGTTCACACATGTGAAATATATCTTGTTTTGCCTATAGAAAGGAAGTGGTAGAAGTTATTTAGGACATCCTTCTTATTTTTTATTCTCCCTTTGTGTAATTTTGGTTTCATTTAATATGTTTCTAAATTTGTAATTAAGGTTGAAGGTGAAGTTTTGTTAATTTTATAATATTCTTCTTCAATCATTCTAAGTTGTGTTTCAATGCAAAATCTTTTCAGTTGAGTGAATTCTATTTCTCAAAAGTGTTTTGATTTGTTCGGAAGCTTGATTCATTGTTAACAAAAGGTACACTGAATGCTTGCACATTTTCTACAAATCAAGAATAAGGTATGTTATAGTTTTCACAAATAAATTGAATGATTATTCTTCTATTTTGCTACCTTTTCTACTAAAATGGTATTGCGATGTATTTAATATATTTATCTTTCGATTAAGATAATCTCTTGAGTGATTCTTAGTTGAGTTAAAAAAATAATTAAAGAATGATTTATATAATTATCAACAAAATGAATCCCTAATGCTTTAATAGACAATATTATTAAATTTACATTCAATAATTAATAAATTCATTCTACTTCCATCATATTTAGACTTATAACATTTATAACGTATTCTCTGTGGACCGACACTTGGACTTCCAAACTTTATTACTTGAGATAACCTACACTTGAGAATTACAACTTTTAAGTTGTAACACTTTCTATAACTCATATGATGTTGTTATAATTTTTTATAGGGTCTTCTATTTTGTTGGTGATAAGCAGTTGTAATTGCTTTCTCCCACAAATTTAGTAATGATCAAGAACTTCTTAATAATGAACTCACCGTCTCTTTCAAAATTCTAATTTTTTTCTCAACTACATTTGATTCTGAAAAATGAAGAGGTGTAGTCTCATGTATTATACCATGATTTTTACAAAATCATTAAACATATTAGACTTATATTCACCACCTTTATCAGATCTTAATCTTTTAATTTTTCTTCCAAGTTGATTTTCAAATTCATTCTTATAAATTAAGAATTTTCAAATGCTTCATCTTTATTCTCAATAAATACAATTTTTTATATCTTGAAAAATAATCAATAAAAGTTATATAAAACTTTTTGCCTCCTCTGGTCATAGTTTGTTTAAGATCATTATGAATTAAACTGAGTAATTTAATTTCTCTATTCATAATAGATTTATTTTTTTTATTGATGAACTTTGTTTCAACACAAGTTACAAATTAATTGATGTTTGAAACATCAATATATAATAAACCATATCTTTTTATTTTCTTTAAATAAAAAAACTTACATGGCCTAACCTACAATGCCATAAATAAAAAAAAGGTTAAAATATAAGCAGAAGTAGAAAGCCCTTTTATTAATTATTGTGTCAAGTACATTAAGCTTGAATAAATAATTGGAACAATACCTTTTTTCCAATGAATACCCCAGTCTTGGACATTACAATCTTCTCTCTTTCAAAAGAGACTTTTACATTTGTTTTTCTGAGAACAAACATAGACACTTAATTTTATCTAATATTTGGAATATGAAGTATAGTACCTAAGGAAATAATCTTTCTAGAAGTCAACTTGAGAAGAACTTTCTCTTTTCCCACAACTGAAGCAAAGTAAGAATCTCCAAAGAAAACTTCTTCTTCCTCTTCACTCTGAAATGTTAATAAGCAACCCAAGAGGGGGTGAATTAGGTTTTTTATTATAATTCATAATCAGTTCGGTTATAGTTTCAATCAACCACAATATTAATTCTAACAGAAATAATAATAAGCAAGAGATAGAGTAAAGAGCACAAGATTTATAGTAGTTTAGGCAACAACTCGGCCTACATCTACTCATTCTAGCTCCACTAGAAGTATTCACTAACCACAAACCTTGAAACCAAAAGACTTAACAAATTACAACCTAGGATTTTAGGTATCTTACAACCTTTACAAGTTTGGATACCCCAAACACTTACAAATTCACTTAACCAAGTGAAAGACCCACTTCTTTCACTTTCTTACAATTGAAAAATAAAGAGTACAAGTAATGAACAACTTACAAATTTGATCTCCTTAAGAGTCAATATGAAAATTAAGTGTTCTTGGAAATCCAAATTGATGTATAATGATTTACAGCTTAAGAGTGTATAATTTGATGTTGAAATCACTTAATATTTCTCTTAGATATATTTCAAGAAGACTTAAACCGAGCATGAAGTTCCCAATATATAAGAAAATCAAGAACTAGCCGTTAGATTACAAAATTTCAAATTTTGTACATATTGGTCGACCGAATGGGTCACTTTGGTCGACCAAGTAGGCCAATTTGGTTGACCGAACTTGGAAGGCTTTTTGCATCCAGTTCAGTTGACCAAATTGGTACACTTGGTTGACTAAGGATATTGTTCACGGGCATTATTTATAAGTTTGAAAAATTTTTATTTTAGCTCAATTTCAGTGTTTCTAAATTTTGTAATTTGGTCTGATTTCAAAAAACCTAAAAACGTGTATTTTGAAAAATATCTTGAGCTTAATCATCATACACCATATACTCACAACTATATGATAAAAAGATATAAAAAACGAAAAGCAAGAAAAATAATATTTGTGTCTTGAGACTTTATTTGAGCTTGATTGTTAGTTACATTTGTTGGATTCAACGATATGTTTTGTAATCATCAAAATCTGTTTTAGGTGACTTCAAGATCAACAATCTCCCCCTTTTTATTATGACAAAATAGTTGATTTGTTTAGGAGAAAAGAGATACCCCTATGAATTTGAGTAAGACCTCCCCCTACAAAAAATATTTCAAGCACAAAAGTAGCAAGAATACTTCTATATTTTGCTCACTTTATATCGCCACATCTCACACTTTAAATTAGATATTTCACATTCAAGCTCAATACTCAAATATTAATGTGTAATAAACTGATATATTTCTCCCCCTTTGGCATCATCAAAAAGAAATAATGCTAGGGATAATTTATGCCAAAAAAAAAATAAGTAAAGAGAAAGCAAAGTAAAAGTGAAGAGATAAGAAAATATAACAAAACACAACTAGATGTTTTATAAACCAATTGTTCAAGAATCAAGTGCAACAAATACAATAAAGGAAATGCAATGAAAATGCAATATTCTCGAGAGCTTCATGGATTAGACGGCCCAGAAGAGGAAGCATTATGACAAAGATGTTGAAGAATTTGAGCCATGTCATTGTGCATGGCAGTTTGTTTAGCTTGCATCTCAGCAAAGGAATGCTCAAGACTACCAAATCTAGTGTCCATCTCATTTCTCATTTCTTCAATTTGGCCTTGGATGGATGCCATTGACATGATATCTAATGGTAGTGCTTCACTCTTATAATTTGGTCTAGCTTCAACTCTCTTATTTGAATTTTCTTTAGGCATTATTTTCCTAACCCATCTCCCATCACTAGTCTTCATATATCCAATCCTCCAATAGATTTGAGATCAAATATATCATTTTTGAGTATCTTTATAGTTTTTTCATCATCAAGTAGAACCATAAAATGTTTAAAAATCATGGTAAGAAACTGCCTATAATGAAGGGTGGATTTAAGATTCCTAGCTATCCTTGCTATATTATGTAAACAATGTAGCTCAAATTCACCTTACTTTGAGTAAGAAGACAGTAAATAAGAAATTCATCCATATGATTTTTAGGTGAAATAATGAATTTGTTAAGGGATATTGGTTTTTGAAAGATAAAAGATGAATTTCAAAGAGAAAGTTGATGGATTTTGGCTAAAGAGGGAGATATATAGACTGAGAAAGCTTGGAGATGTCAAGAATGAAGTTTTTAGAGCGAGGGAGAAGAATAGAATTGTCAAGATTCGGTTGATCAAAAAAGGGGAGAAGAATAAAATGTCAATATTCGGTTAATCAAAGGTTTTAAAGCCAAGGAAATCCAGTTGTTTGGTTAACCAAATGGCTTAGTTTGGTTATCTAAATGGCTTTATTTGGTCAACCAAGGGAGCTTATTTGGTTGACCGATCCCAGGACCAGATTCTAATCTAGGCTTGGTCGACTATCCAATCTAAAGATGTTTATTTTATGGAAAAAGGAATGGAAACATCAATCATGAGTTGATTGTATTTCTTGGTAAGCCATTAAAGATCAAAATGATGCAAAGAAAATTTATGCAATACAAACATACATAGTAACAAGTAATGCAACGTAACAATTTTGATTTTGAATAAAAGTACAATACAAATGTATATTGTTCAAGATTGTAGGTACAAGACTAATTAAAAAAAATGAGTATCAAGAAACTTAAGTCAAGCCACGAATAGCACCAAATACATGTATCACTTGATGGAATCATATCACCTAAGCTTGTTTCTACTCTATTTTCTGACCAGTTAGTATTCATGGACCCATATCTTTCTATAGAAAAGTGAAAATTGAGCACTGTAAATTTCTAAAAACTATTGACTTCTGGGGCTTTTGATCCATATGCAATTAGCATCATTTTACTTAGCATATTTAACCCAGAACAAAATCAAAATACTAGTCTATTGCACTGTTATGCAGTTATGACCTATGTGAATTACTCTTTGCATAACACCTTGTACTGATGTCTAAATTGGATTTTTCAAAATTCTACAGAACCTAGACATCTGTAGATTTTCATCCATATATTATTCACCTTATAAAACAATACCAATCAAACCCAAAATTGGATAAATAGGCTGCTAGTAACAATATGAATCATTACTACCTACCATCCATTCTTGATAATAGATATTTGGCTAAAATGAATCGAAACATTAATTATAAAGTGAATATGTCTCAGTTTCAAGACATTTTGAATGCAATAAGAAATAATAAGATAAATTATATAATGCAAATTCAAGTAATCGATTTTAATGTATCACTCCAACAACTTCAATATTCCGGAAATCTCATTTTGAATACTTTTTTACAAAGTAAGTGAATGTTTAGCAAGACATACCTCATGCAAAATTGCATGTATAAAATTGAGCATTAAATCATCATGATAACCACACAAAAGGTCAAGGCCACATGTATCACTGACCATGTGTAGACCTTAATGCATGGTTCTTAATATCCCAAGTTCATGTCTAATGGTTGTAAATCTGTCTTCTCCAAGGGGTTTAGTGAAAATATCTGCAAGTTGTTTCTTTGTTGGAATTGACACCATGAAGATGTCTCTTTTTAGATCATAGGTCTCTAAGAAAATGATATCTAATCTCAATGTGTTTGGCTATAGAGTGGCAAACAGGATTCTTAGATAGGTTTATGGTACTGGTATTATCACACAAAATAGGGGAATGATAAAGTATAATGCCATAATCTCTTAGTGTGTGCTGCATCCATAATGTTTGTGCACAACATTCCACTTCAGCAGTGAAAATTGCAACAGAATTTTGTTTCTTCGCTAAACCAAGAGACTAATGACTTCCCTAGAAAATGACACATGCCACTGATGCTTTTCCTATCGACTTTACTACCCGCAAAGTCTGCATCGAAATAGCTAATCAAATTAAAATCTATGCCCCTAGGATACCATAGGCCTAAATCTATAGGGCCATGTAAGTATTTAAAAATACGCTTTAACTGGAAGCTAGATGAGACTCCTTAGGGATGACATTGAAAATGTGCACATAAGCATATACTAAACATGATATCGGGTCTACTAGCTGTTAATAAAGTAAGGATCCGATCATACCTTTATATTTCTTTATATTCACATCGATACCTTTTTCGTCTTTGTCAAGCCTGAGTGTTGAACTCATTGGAGTTGCTGAACTCTTTTTAAAGTCCCGACCAAATCGTTTAAGTAGATCTTTGATGTACTTGGATTGATTAATGAAGATTCCATCATGAGTTTCCTTGATTTGAAGACCAAGGAAAAATTTCAATTCTCCAATCACTGCTCATTTCAAATTCTTTTCTCATGCAATTTGAAAACTCCTCCAACAAAGAATTGTTAGTAGCACCAAATATAATGTCATCAACATAGATTTGAACAATGAGTAAGTCATATCCTTTATGCTTGATGAATAATGTGGTGTCTACCTTCCCTATGCTAAAATCATTTTCTAAAAGAAATTTACTAAGCCTTTCATACCAAGCTCGAGGAGTTTGTTTTAAACCATATAAAGCTTTAGTCAATTTATATACATGGTTTGGGAAGGATTCATTTTCAAAACTAGAAGGTTGTTCAACATAAACTTCCTCCATAATCTACCTATTCAAAAATGAACTTTTAACATTTATTTGATACAAAATGAATTCTTTATAACATGCAAATGCAAGTAACATTCTGATGGATTCTAATCTAGCTGCAGGTGCAAATGTTTCATCCAAATAAATTCCTTCTTCTTGGTTGTATCCTTTGGCCACTAATCTAGCCTTGTTTCTAACAATCACACCAGATTCATCCATCCTATTTTTAAATACCCATTTATTCCAATGATGATTTGATGTTTTGGTCTAGGGACTAGTTCCCATACCTTATTTATCTCAAATTGATTAAATTCTTCTTGCATGGCCATTATCCAATTTTCATCCTTTTTGGCTTCAACAAAAGTTTTAGGCTCAATTTGAGATATGAATGCAAGATTATTACAAATGTTTCTAATTGATGCCCTAGTTTTAATTCCCTGAGATGGATCACCTATAATCAAATCATATGGATGAGATTTTGAATACCTCTATTCTTTAGGAAGTGAATTAGCATCTTTTTCTTCAATCCTTGATAATTGTTTCTCAATAAAAACATCTTCTTCTTCTTGTTCAACAAGGTTCTTCGATTTGTCTTTGTTTGACTTATCAAGTTGCATGTTATTAATTTTCTTACCAAGGTCATCATCAACAATAACTTTCTCCATAGAGAAAGGGTTAGAGTCATAAAAAATAACATGTATAGACTCCTCAACAACCTAATGTGCATTTGTTAAACACTCTATAAGCTTTACTTGTTAAAGAATAGCCTAGGAAAATTTCAATATCAGACTTTGAGTCAAATTTACCCAAGTTATCCTTGGTGTTTAAAATAAAACATTTTGAACCAAAAACTCTAAAATAACTGATATTAGGTTTTCCTCATACCATTCCAAAGTTCAAAGGGGATTTTGTTGAGAATAGGTATAATTAACACCTGATTTAAAATATAACAAGCGATGTTAACAACTTCGGCTTAAAAATATTGAGGTAATAAATTTTCTTGTAACATGGTTTTAGCCATTTCTTGAATTGACCTATTCTTCTTCTCAACAACACCATTTTGTTGAGGAGCTCTAGGAGATAAAAATTGATGTACAATACCATGTTCATCACAAAATATTTCAAAGACAAGGTTTTCAAATTCATCACCATGATTACTACAAATGCATGAAATTGTGGTCTCTTTCTCATTTTGAACTTTCTTTGTGAATTTGGCAAAAGCTGAATGGCCTCATCTTTTGTAGGTAAAATTAAAATCCCAGTAAATCTTGAAAAATCATCAACAATTACAAAAGCATAGTTTTTTTTCCACTAAGACTTGCTTTTCTTGATGGACCAAACCAATCCATGTGAAGCAGTTTCAATGGTTTTGAAGTTGATATATGTATTTTAGATTTAAAAGAATTGTTCACTTGTTTTCCAAGTTGACAAGCATCACAAATTTTGTCTTTAAAAAAATCAATTCTAAGAAGTCCATTCACTAAATCCATTTTAGCAATTTTTGAAATTAAAGTCCATGCTTACATGATCCTAATTTTCTATGCCATAGCCAACTACTTTCATGCAGTGCAGAAAAACAATTATTACCAATCAATGCACATTCAATATCAATGGTATAGACATTTCCACATCTAACGCCTAAAAACACAATGCTATTATCTTTCACATTCTTGATTGTGCAATATGTAGGTTTAAAGATAATTTTGTACCCTTTATCACACAATTGACTCACACTAAGAAGATTATGTTTTAAGTTACTAACTAACTAAATCATTCTCAATCAAAATGGTACCTTTATTACCTACATTTTCGGAGCCTATAATTTTCCCTTTAGTGTTGTCTCCAAATGTGACATGTCCTGCATCTTTTTTCTTGGTCAAGCTAGAAAGGTGAGAAATATCTCCCGTCATGTATCTTGAACAATCGCTATTGAGAAACCATATTTTTCTCTTTAGCACCTACAAAAAGAAATTAAGTTAAGGTTTTAGGTACCCAAATTTTCTTGGGTCCTTGAGTGTTAGCATTGGCTCCTTTTGGAACCCATTTCATGTTATAACCAAATGCATTCACTTTGACTAGACATCTATGACTTAGGTGACCATATATATTACAATATATATATGTTGCATTTGTTTCAACTCTAGGAGAAGGTTTTACAAAATAGTTTTTATAAAACTTTTGCTTAAAGTGAGGCATCTAGCCAATGCCACTCTTATCAAACACACATTTTTGGGAGCCAAGAAGTAGCTCTAAATTCCTTTGACCTCTAGTAAATTTTAAAAAAATCTCATTTTGTCAAAAGTTTGTTTCTTAAACTTTTCAATTTCCTTTAAATGTGTTTCCTTCTCTTTTTCAAAATTGTGATGCAGCTTTTTTAAAGAATCATTTTCATTGATCAATACATAATTTATTTTTTTTAAGGAAATAAATTCATTTGTCAGCACCTCAATTTTCTTTTTAAGACTTGGTTTTCAGAAACCACTTTTTCAAAATTTTCATATAATTCTTTATATGCTTGTGATAATTCATTATAGAGAAGGAAGGTTCGGAGTCGCTTACCTCATCATCTCTAAAAGCCATAAAGCACATGTTGGCAACTTTATTAATAGATTCATTATCGAATGAGCTTTGTTCATCATCATCTTATGATGCTACCATAACTTTCTTCTTTCCTTTCTTATGTTTGAGAAATGGGCAATCAACTCTTATATGTTCTGGTTTGTTGCATTCATAGCAAGTGATTTGGGTCTTCTTGCTCTTTTCACCCTTTTGATATTCTCCCAAGAAATCCTTGAATGATTTTCTTCCAAAGTTCTTTTATTTCGTTGATAGCTTTTGAACCTCTTTGCTATAAATGCCATTGCTTCTTCAATGTCTTCTTTTTCTTCTTCATTGTCACTTTCAAGTATTGATGACTTGAAAGCAATATTTTTCTTCTTCCACTTGATCATCCGAAATTTTATCTTCATAATCCATGAGTGAACCAATGAGATCATCAAAAGAAAGTGTGTTAAAGTCCTTGGCTTCCTCTATAGCTGTCATTTTTGCCCTCCATTCCTTTGACAAAGACCTAAGAATTTTCTTGACTTGCTCACTGTTAGAGAAGATTTTTTCACGTGCCTTAAGTGAATTCACTACATCCATAAACCTTGTGTACATTGCATGTATGGATTCATATAGCTCCATCTTGAATAGCTCATATTGTCTAGTGAATCTACTAATCTTTTATTCTTTCACTTGGCTTGTTCCCTCATACACTACTTCTAGTATATGCCATATTTTATATGCAATTTCACATGCAGAAATTCTATGGAATTCCTTTTTATCCACACCACAATAGAGAATATTCACAGCTTTTGCATTTATGGACACGTTTTTCCTATCAACTTCATCCCACTCCTCATTCAACTTAGGAACATTCTCTCTTTTTTCATTTTTCTTCATAGGGACTTTAGGACCTTTAGTTACTACCACCCAAAGTTCATAGTCACTCGCTTGTAAATAAATCCTCATTCTAGCCTTCCAATAAGTATAGTCGTTTTCATAAAAAAATGAAGGCCTAGAGGTTGATTGTCCTTCTATTATCCTAGGGTTGCCATGGATCCTCTCTAAGATGGTTAATCCTAAGCTAGAGAACCTTGCTCTGATACCAATTAAAATGTCAATAAACAATCCAAGAGGGGGGTTGAATTGAGTTTTTTTATTATAATTCCTAATCAATTTGGTTATAGTTTCAATCAACCACAATATTAATTCTAACACAAATATTAATAAGCAAGAGATAAAGTAAAGGGCACAAGATTTATAGTGGTTCGGCAACAACTCGGCCTACATCCACTCCTTCTAGCTCCACTAGAAGTATTCACTAACCATAAGCCTTGAAACCACAAGACTTAACAAATACAACCTAGGATCTTAGGTATCCTTTAACTTTTACAAGTTTACACACCCCAAACACTTACAAATTCACTCAACCAAGTGAAAGATCCATTTTTTTCACTTCCTTACAATTGAAAAATAAAGAGTACAAGTAATGAACAACTTACAAATTTGATCTCCTTAAGAGTCGATATGAAAATTGAGTGCCCTTAGAGATCCAAATTGATGTATGATGATTTATAGCTCAAGAGTATGTAATTTGATATTGAAATCACTTAATATTGCTCTTAGATATATTTCAAGAAGACTTAAACTGAGCATGAAGTTTCCAATATATAAGAAATCAAGAATTAGCCGTTACTAGCCATTAGACTACAAAAATTCAAATTTTGTACATGTTGGTCAACCGAATGGGTCACTTTGGTAGATCAAGTCATTCACTTTGGTCAATCAAGTACGCCAATTTGGTTGACCGAAACTGGAGGGCTTTCTACCTCTAGTTCGGTTGACCAAGTTGGTTCACTTGGTTCACAAGCATTATTTATAAGTTTGAAAATTTTTTATTTTAACCAATTTCAAGGTTTCTAAATTTTGTAATTTGGTCCATTTTTGAAAACCTTAAAAACATATATTTTGAAAAATATCTTGAGCTTAATCATCATGCACCATATAATCACAGCTATATGAAATCACAACAGCAGCGATCACATCTTGTCCTTCGACCACATTGTCTTTAAAAGACTTTTCATCACCCTTTTTGAATCTACATTCAATAGCATAATGACTAGGCTTACCCAACACAAAGCAACTTCCTTTCTTTTTGAATGTCGGTTTCTTGTTCATAGATTTTTTATTATCTACTTTCTGCTTCTTGGCAAGAGGTGCTGCATCTTGGATAACATTAACCTTGGAATGAATCTCCTTAGCCTTGTCTTTTTGCTCTCAACTTATTCTTTTCTTTAATCCGAATATGTAATATTCTCCAACGTCATTTGCTTTTTCTTGTGTTTGTTACTCTTCTTATAATCTTTCTAAGGTTTGAGCAACTTCTCAATCAAGCACCCAACAAGGAATGATTCTGGAAGAGTAATTTGCTCATTCTTTAAATCATTGACTAGCAAATAGAAGTCATGAATTTGAGTGATGACTCGCATAGTGAATATACATCATATAATTTATTAGAAATTTTTTTCAAAATTGCATTGCAACATACCTTATTTCCCTAACCCATGCCTGAAAAGTTTCTGAACCAGCATCTGTTGGTGGTTGCTTTAAATACTTAACAAAGTTGAAAACATCTAAAGTATCATAGATTTGGTCTCCAAATGTCTCAATCTTAGAGATGTATAGAATGGACTTGATAGCGGCAAGTAGAGCAGCATCCGTTGAAGTAGACATATTAGCTTTCAGATAGTTGAAAAATTTCGAGAAAATATTGAATAACAATCTTAGCATCAAGGTGTGCAAGGCACTAACCTGAAAGCTATTTCTACCCGTTTAGGATAGTATCCTATTGCAAACATGAAAGAATGCAGTATAGCCCAAGATATAATGATGATATTGTTGTAAGGTTGCACTCCAAGTAAGAACAACTCTTCAAAGAAGGAAGAAGACGGCGATGATGCAACTTTTATTTAGCATAGAACTTTGAGAGCAGAGAAAGAATTGAAGAATGAATTAATTATCTTTGTTAAGGCCTATATCTGTAGGTAGAAGGTGACTTTTTGAATAGTCACTTAACTACCTATAACTACCAGTAACCACCTTAATGTCTTTTCACACAAGAACAGTTAAAATTGTTTTGTGCCATTTCATCATTCAACAGCTAACTCTCATAACATTTCAACATCAAATGGGTAAACCATTTAATTACCCAAAACCATTCTTTAACCAACTTATTCAAAGTTCAATTAATTTCATTTCATTTCATTTAATATTAAATTAAATTAAAATAATTAAATTAAATAATTAAGGCCCATAAATGAAAGTCCAAAAACAAGTCCAACTCTCACACACATTAGTTGATAACTCATTTTATAAGTGTCTCTGTATATAAATAATTAATAAAGTTTATTATTATTATTGTAAACTATTAGCTCATATGTAATTATCTAAAGTTTATGGATACAAAAGTTATCTTACATTTAAGAGTATGATTGAAATTTTATACCTAAAATTTATTATAGCAAGGGGAAGATGAGAACAGAGACTTGGGTAGAGAGAAAGTGAGAAAATAGAACTTCACTTAATCATATTAAAATTCATTACAACTTGAGGCTATTGACAGATAAAATGGAGGGACAGTTGGGTAAATTTAATGTAGCCATTATAAATAGTGAAGGACAAGACATAGTAGAAAGGAAGCAATAATTTACAAAATAGTGAAAAAGAGGCATAGTAGATGACAATTTACAACACTCCTCCTTGGATCCCACTACCTTCAATTGTACTTTGTTGTCCTTAAGGAAAAACCCCATGGGAAAAAACTCAATAAGAAAATATAATTTAGATGTGAAAGTGCTTAATGTAGCCTTATTAAAAAACTGGCCAGAAAAACCAATGGGATAAAACCTAGTCAAAGGAAAAAAGAGTACAACGCACATATGTCCAAAATAATTATAAAAGTTTTTCATTTAGAATTCTGCTCCCCTTATGAGATGCTCTTCCTGATAAAGATCTCCCTTTTAACATAACTTGTATTAATTAGATAGCTTATGAGTTGACATATGCCAATGCCATAAACTAATTTTTCAAAGGTTGATGTGGGCAATGCTTTAGTGAAAGGATCAGCCAAAGGTTCTATGAAGCTTTGTTTGACATTGATTTGATGGTTCTTCTAGAGTCCATGAGTGTAGAAAAACTTAGGCGAGATATGCTTCGTTCAATCACCTTTTATATATTCTCCTTTAATTTTTGTAATGCAAACAACATTATGATGTCTATAACATCCTTATTGGAGCATTATTGAATGATAGAGCATAATCACATGCATCTAGCTTGCTTCATTCAATACTCTTTCTCACTATAATTTGAGGATGATGCAATAATAATAATTTGTAGATCACTAGGAATTATAGAATATTGAATTTCTACAGTAGTGCCAATATTCATATTATCAATATATACTATTGTTATTGCAAAATTAATATATAATTGAAAACACAAGGATATCCTTAAATATTCAATAAGGCAATTATACCACCTGCACAAAAATCTATATAGCTTTATAGAATATAAACTACGATGTGGTGATTTGAATCCATTGGAGATTCTCATATGTATCAATATCAAGAATCTCATAAAGATAGATCGTTACTACATCCAAGAAGTGCATATTAAGTTCTCTTTTATAGCAAAATTGATTAGAAATCTAAACATAATTACTACACATATATACATATATATATATATATATACATATACATATATATATATATGTACATATATATATCCTTATAGTCATAATCATAACAAAGTTTCTTTTAGAAACCTTGTTTAACAAGTTGTGCCTTATATCATGCAACTTCATTTTGTTCATTACGTTTTCTCACATAGATCCATTTATAACCAGTAGATTGATATCAAAATTAGTTTGGACTAGTAGTCCAAAACATCAAGTTTGGCTAAAGAATGCAACTATATGCCTCTTCCTATTTGGGTTAATCGTGCCTCATGCAATGACTATTCATGGCTTATTATCTAATATATCACTAGCCATTACGAACATATGGTCGACAACAATCATTTTACTATTTTATACTCTCAAGGATGCATAGGATTGTCATTAAACCTTTCTTCTTATAGGACATCTCTAGAGATCTCAATTATTATTATATGTCTTATTTAAGACATAAATTTCATAAATAGCCATATACTCATGAGTTAACTTCATTTATGTCTCATTAAGGACATTAGTCTCACCAAGGACCATATAAGTTCATTAGTGTCTCAACAAGAACAGTAGTATCATCAAGAACCATAATTTCACTGGTGCCTCATTTAAGGCATTAGTATCATCAAGGAGTAATTCTTATGTAGAGAACTAAGGGCCATATGCTTAACAGGAGCTAATTTCATAAGTGTTTGGACTCAAGTCCAAATAGTTTATTTTTACTAAGAAAGTCAATGAATTATTTTTTTTCCATTAAGGCTAATCATACCTTTGTTCACATTCATTCACGATTGAGGGATCGTAATCATCTCATGATTTCAGTAGCTACTATAAATAAGAATATATTATCGACAACTATTTCATTATGATCCCACAGCACATGTGTACATTATATAATTTGTAGGCTTTTCTTTCATCATGAGAATTTTAAGCCACTTTAGGGGCTAATGTTTCTTCAAGAACTATATCACTTCAGGGATTGTGCCACTTCAAGGGCTATCAGCTCTTTATGAGTCTGTGTCACTTCAGGGACATGCATCTTTAGGGGGTAATGTCACTTTAAGGACATGTGCCTCTTCAAGGGCTATAGCTTTTTTAGAGTTAATCGGAAATTTTATATATAAATATATATACACTTATTGCTCAAGCATTATTTATCAACAAAATTTCGATTTCTTAATCATTTTTTCCGCAGAACAATATCTTTTAAACCAATTAATTTAGCACACTTATAGCGTATAACAATAATTTATTAACTGCCTTTTGATTAGATTGTTCTTCAGGAACAATCACTCAAGATTATATATTGATAGTTTTGGGCACTCTTGCAATATTAGTAAAATCTATCTAGTAATGCAAGAAAATATATGACTTACTTCAAGAAGCATTTTCTTGTCACCTAATGATGGAAACATTTTCTCATCAAAGTGGCAATTTGTAAATCGTGTAATAAATTGATCACCCATTGAAGGCTCATATAAAAGGTGAGTTATAACATATAAATTCATAAATAACACTGAGGTCCCATCTTAGTGCATTATATATAAGGTATTATGTTATAAGTACATACACAATACAACCAAATGTTTGTAGATGACATATATCAAATGGATGACCAAATGCATGTTACAGCGGAGAATATTGATGATAAGCAACAAGTCTAAAACAAATTGAAGTTGTAGCATGCAAAATAGCATAACCTCAAGTAGAAATTAGGAATTAAGTACATATCAGAAAAGTTCTAGCAATTACAAGGAATGTCTTAATAAATGATGGGGAGAATGCCCTATTCTCCTCAGTTGTTTGACCTAATACCCTGATATCTCCTATTATTTTTATAATACTCGAATCTCTCTTATGTCAGTTGACAGGGTTAAGTATAATAATACATGAACTCTCAAAATTTAAGCTATTAACTTAAATAGTCTTAATATTTTTAAAAATACCCATAAAAATTATAATTTATTAGAAAATAACAATTATATTCTTATATAATAGTAATTTAAAAAAATTATTTTCAACTCCTAATTGATAATAAATATTAAAATAATAATGTATTTTATTTTATAATATATTAATAACTAATTTATAAATTATCTTTTGAATATAAATTTATTGAAACTTTCAATTTCTTTTTAGCATGATATTCATAAATTAAAAGGTTAATTTTGTAATTTTTAAAATAAATAAAATAATAATATTTGATAATACAATATTTAATATTCATAAATATTAATCTATAAATAAAATATATTATAATACAATACTTATAATTATATATAACATAACTATTGTAATATAATATAATTATAAAAAGTTTACAATATATTAATAATTCAATATTAAAAAATGGATTTCACAATTAAAAAATACTTTAAAATAATTTTTTTTATAAAAATATAGAATATGTAGTAGTAATATGATATAACATTATTATATTAATTTATATAAACAGTGTTATATATGTAATTAATTAATACTGATATTTTTTTAATATATATAAATAATATTTTTATATTAAACATTAAATAAAATATTATAAATTATTCTTCGAATAAAAGTTTATCTAAATTTTGAATTTGTTTACATATGATAAATTTATATAAATATTAAATAAAATTGAAAGATCAATAATATTTTATTTATTTTAAAAATTATAAAATGTTATCTTTATGTTTATCAATATCATATTAATAAGAAACTGAAAGTTTAAATAAAGTTTTATTTAAAAGATAATTTATAAATTGTTATTAATGTGTTATAAATAAAATATAATATTATTTTAATATTTATTATCAATTAGCAGTTGAAAATAATTTTTTTAATTACTATTATATAAGAGTATAATTGTTATTTTTTAATAAATTAAAATTTTTATGAGTATTTTAAAAATATTAAGACTATTTAAGTTAATAGGTTAAACTTTGGAGGCTCATGTATTATTATGTTTAACACTGTCAATTAATAGAATGGGGCAATAGGAGGATATCAGAATATTACATCAAATAATAGAGAAAATCAGGCATTCTCCCAAAATGATGTGATTAATCTATTTTAGTATAATCATGTGAAATTGGATGCTCTACATCAATTCCCACTTATATGTAATGGTCATCAAATATAGATCAACTCACCAACATTATTCAGATGTATAATCTTGATTTGAGTGATTAGGAAATTGTGCCCTCAATTTTATAATATGTGCAAACAATCTAGCAAATACAATATTATGTGTTGATAATAAATATATAAGTGGCCATTAAGTAGATGCATTAATTAAGACTGTAACAAAATGGTTACTAGGTGGGTAAATTGGCCCAAAAATGTCCCTTTGAACTCTTTATAAAAATGATAGAGTCTCAAAACCAATTTTAGGTGGATGTTCTAGTCCACTAATTTTCATTATAAGCAAGTGATATAAACAATTTTATTGGACAAAAGAATCTTTTGGTTCTTTAATGGCGGTCCAAGAGAGTTCTCAACAACTTATTGCATCATCATGGATGTTGGATGACTAAGATGGTCACACCATAACATAAATATTTTTGGATCAATGAACTTTTGGTTCATTATTGCATAGTTTTCAAATACAATCCAGATGATAATGGTGGGAACTATTCCAGTGTATATAATTTGATCTCACTTGCTAATGAGATTAGAGCTCTTCTGGAGCCTTCAATCAAGTTTATAGAACTTGATATGATATTTTCCTTAGCTTTAATAAATTTTAAGGTTGAGAAATAATTGTTCAAAGAATAGTGTACATATTACATTATCAGCTAGGCATACATTATCAATTCTCCTTTTTCGAAAAGGGTTAGTTCTCTTTACAATGTTCATATCCTTTTACTGGGTAATTCACATAAGTCATCATGATAATAAACCACAAAATATATTTAAACAAAGGAGCAATACATAAAGTGCAATAATTAAATCATGGTAGTAAAATACAAGATATATTCAAACAAAAGAACAATAAAAGATAAAATATATAAAGTGCAATTATTAAATCATAAATGATACTAATAAAGAAAATCAAGTAAAATGTTATCAATAAAAATAGTCTATATGCTCTCTTTATTTTCACAAGGGCCAAATGAGGCTTTATTAGATGATTCAGTGTACTACATGTGCACTATCAATGTCATTTCATGCCATGTTATTGACAGAGTTTTGTCACGTTATAAATGTTTCATTTTTAGTGGTCAAATAATGGCATTTTGCAATTGTAAGATATACAACCATTGCAAGGACAATTTTTTTTCTTTTTTTTACATAACCTTTATAGTGATTCCATTCACTTCTAGCAATGGTAAATATTAAGTAAAAGATTATGAAACGATTTTCATATCAATACTTACAATTTCAATTGTGAAGTAACCATATATAAGGGTGAACTATATTCAGCGCTAAATTTGCAATTTTACATTCATATCTTTATTTTAGGAAACTATGTTTCATTAGTAGTTGTATTGATAAAAGAATTTATTATCCTTTTAAATTATCCTTTAGGAATATCTTTATCTTTCTTTTAATGGTGCCTTTAGGACCCATGACATGAAAATTCATTTCAACATAACCCACGAAATACATTGGGAGCATATGTTTAGAACTTATTTTGCAAGACTTGCAGAAAATTTAAACGAAAATAATAAATCTTACAAATTAAGGGACCCAAGCAACTTGACTTTCTAATAATATATAATATATTATCCTTACTTTTTATTGTGGAAGATTAAATTAATAGCAACCATAGAACATATTCATAAGAATAACATCTTAAGAAGTGACATAACATATTTTCTTCATTTTCTGATGTAAACGTTCCATCATAGTTACTTATAAGGATAGTTGTAAAATAAAAAAATAAAGTATAAGAAACAGAATACTTCTTGGGGATCGTGTTAATAACTTCTAGTAAACTATTAGCTTATATAATTATCTAAAATTTATGGATACAAATGTAATCTTACATATAGGGCTATGATTGAAATTTCATACCAAAAATTTATTATAACAAGAGAGGAAGAGGAGAGGGGAGACTAGGCGAGAGAGAAAGTGAGAAAAGATAGGTTCACTAAATTATATTAAAATTTGTTACAACTTGAGGCTATTTATAGATGACATGGAGGGATAGTTGGGTAAATTTAGTGTAGCCATTATATAAAATAGTGGAGGATTGGACACAATGGAAGGGAAGCAATAATTTACCAAATAGTGGAAAAGAGGCGTAATGAAAAACAATTTACAACAATTACTAGCCAATATGAAATATATGGTATTTTGAAATATCACACATAAACTAAACATTCACCACAGCGTTTCATAGGGAATCTTAAACAACAGAGTATATTAATAGATGGAGGTTGATGATAAATCCTTTTTCTGAAAAGGAAATTAGGGTTTATAAAGAATTATAGTTAGATGGTTGCCTTTAAAATTATTTTGTTTTTCTTTTTAATTAGTTAATATTGCGATATTAATTTATTTTTTCATAACTTTACATTTTAGGATTATGGAGACCTGTAGTGCTTTTAAGTTTTTAATATTAAAAATTAAGAGAATACTATTTTAAGTAAGGATGGCAAAATTCCCATGGGTTTGGGTTTTTACAGGGATCCACTTTAAATGAGGTAAAATTGGGATGTTGTAATGGGAAATTGGGTAAAGAATGAAGATTAATCCCCCCATATTGTTAATGAGGTAGAATAGTTTAGTACTCTCCATCCCACTATCTCATTTCTTTTTTTTTTTACTCTATTAAGTAGTTAAATTTATATTTTAAATATAATTATTATATACAAATAACATCATAATATATTAATCATATTTTTTAGATAGTATTTACTATAAATAAATATGAAAATAAGGATAGAAAATCTATTCCCCATAAGGGATCCTCCATCATTATCTCGTTAAGTTTTATTAGAGAATGAGATGGAGAATAGGGATTAAAATTAAAATAGTGTAGGGACGGAGAAGCCTTATTGTCATCTCTAATTTTAAGTAATTATTGTTATGAAGTAAAAGTAGATTGTACATGTGGTAGTACGTAAGCCCATGAAATATCAATCAACACACTTTTGGACGATCTACTCATAGAAGAACCCTCCTGATGGTACATTCCATTTGAGGTGGGAATCCTGCTCATATAAATTTGGAATATTCACATTGGGATGCCACGTGGTCCATAACTAATGACCCACAAAAGAGAAGTAAAATGAGTAGTCCTTACTTTGGTAAATCTTAGAAATCAAGGGATCTAGCCTTCTATTCTCCAAATACTTAATAATTGTTTTCTCCAAAGTCAGCAATTTATGTGGAGGACCACTAGTTCATGAGAGAGACCACCTGAAGCTATCAACCTGATAATAATAGGTGGGTCGCCTAAGCACAGGGGACAAGTCAGCTCCTAAAAAGCTGGCAGTGGAACCCACCTAACGTTTGCAACTTTTTAGGATAACACCCAAGAGCAAATGGATTTACACATGTGTATAGATAAGGTTTATGTAATCTCTTTGTCAAATAAAAGGGTGCCATGTGGCAAACAATCATAAATAAAATTTTGGGAAGCAACTTCAGATTGCCACCTGTCCTCTATTTGAATTAAGGATGAGGATTCAAAATATTTGTCTAACAAAGAGGGAAAAAGAGAGTTTTAGGACAACATGCTTCAACCAATCACAATAAAAAAAGATATCATATATATTTGCACTTTTCTCTATGTTCAAGGTATCTTATGATCTTTCTTTTACTATTATGTTATGTCTTATCATTCATCTCTCTGAAGCATAAAAAACCTTTGTCTTCTTCATTAACTCGTGATATTATTCTACTATTCACCATTGATGGTTATTGTCTTTTAATGATTATTCAACCACTTTTCTCCCTTATTAAGGCAAAACATGTACCATTAACTCTATTTTATCTCATTCTTTGAGTAGTCTTGAGTTTTTTCTCATATATTGACTTTTATATACTTTTCCTTTCATCAAAGGAGAATAAAAGCGTTTCGAGTTAAAAACATCTCATCAAGATACTGATTAGAGCATTGGACTAAGTGTGTTAACTACCAACTCGAACACCTGATTATCTAGTACTCTATCTCACTAAAGATTGTATAATTTTCCCAAGTCAACGATTATAATTGAGTTTTTAGTTGTATATGTAATATATTAATTAGATAATAAATTTTTATAATTTGTAAAATAATTTATCATACTATTTCCACCAACCTTTTATATATAAAATTCAAGATGCAACACGGGGTTTTGGGCGCTGGCTTCGCGACCGAGGCATAAATGGATCACAGGTCGGAGCAAACCCGACCCGAACTACCGGGTCATCATCACCCTCCAGATACCACAAGCAAATTAAATAAAAAATAAAAATCTTATCCATCTTTGCTCCCGCCATTCGAACTGACTGAGGGACTGAGAGAGAGCAGGGATTCTCCCAAAGAATCAAAGTCCGATGAGTGTTAAATAACTGGTATTTCAATTTCACCTGAATTCCAAAAACTGAATAAAAACTGTGCAACATGACCGCAATTTCGGCAACAGCAGCTAGTGAATTCCTTGCATTTCGCATTCAATGCTCTGATTCTAAACCTAAACGCGGTTTCGGTTCCAAAAAAGACAAGGTGCGATCGATTCTGTAACTTTAAATTAAGTCATTCACTAAAGTAATTCAACATAAATTAGTACTAACTTTGATTTTGAATGCTCAGACTAGCAAAGTCAGTACCTCAAGAGAGGAGAATGGTGTGGTGGTGGACAAGAAAAGGTATTTTAATTTATGATTTTAACTTTTTTTTTAATCTAATGATTCTTTATTGTTCATTAGGGAATAAATGAGAGAAAATTTATGGTCGTCTTGTTTAAGGTCCGTTTGGGAATGCTAAAGTGCGCTATTTAAGGCATCTTTCTGCCCATTTTGTAGAATGGTGAAAAATGCATTTCAAAGGTTTTCTGTTGTTTTCCAGGAACATGAAGTTTGGTGTTTTGCAAAACTCAAATTTTGATAGAACCAATACTACACATAATTTTAGTATATAATTAAGAGAGTAGAACATTCAGTTTATGAAGTTAGGTGATGTTTAGTCTTCTATAATTGACCAATCCTTACATGAAGAAGTTATTGCAGATTAAAGGGAAATCAAACTGACTACTGGTATTACTTATGCCAATACTATGTAGAAAAGACAGGATTTTAACAGTATTTACTTCTGGATGACCTTAAAACATTTGCTTGAGGACTCTATTGATGTGCTGGACCCTATGCACGAGTGTCAGCAGGGGTTTGTATGTGTGGTTGCCTTTGCTTACGTTTGTTTGTCAGCCAACCCTTTTCTAGCAAATTCAAACAATTGCAAAGAGAGTTATACCATCTTATACATAGAAGTTTTGAGGCTAATATTTTGGAAGCTTTCTTATGGCTTCTATCATACTTGTACAGTGCATCTTAATTGGAAGGAAATTACCTATTTTTGGCCATTTTCCGTTGTTTCCTATTTGACATCTTCAAACTAATTATTGTATGCCATTTGTTGCAGGAAATCGATAACTAAACAATCTGGCCTTCCACCTACACGTAAGTAGTTGATTTTTTCCCCTTACTCTTTTGTTGAATAGGCTGTTAGATTAAACCTATGGAGGTCAGCAATTCAAGCTCAGTTAAAGAATGTTTAGTTATTTATTTGCTTTATTTCTTTCATGCAATTAATTGGTGAGATGGTCAACTTTAGCTGTATGTAAGTTGTCAGGTCATAGATGTATAATGCACCCAATAAGTTAATTGAATTTATTTGTGGGTTAAGGAGTACAGAACTAGTGAAAACTGGAGAAGAATAGCAAGAATATTATGATCACTCTTTCTATCACTGTTAAGGCCTGAACTTTTTTTTTCCTTGACCAGGAAATGAGAGTTTCTATAGGTGACCTTAGTGCATGGATTGCCATTACCGATATGCGAAATATAAAATAAGGAGTTCACATTTGCTTCCAAAAGCGTTGAGTTAGAGAATGGTGAATTGAGTGGAAGATGGTGCCAAGAATTGGTAGTTTCCTAAGATATGCCTTGAACCCCTAGTTGGGTAACATTTGGAATTGATCAATTGAATTTACACAAATGTGATATGGCAAAGCGAGTTGTAGTTTATAGTCTTATACTTTGATGATTTAAAGAATTAGTTTCTTAATAAATGAGCAAGCCTGAAGACTGAATTTTGAACTGAGTATGCTTTACACAAGAAATAATAAAAAAAAGGAAATGAATGATTGCATTTGCTAGAAGTTTAATGTAGTAGCAATTCAGGATAAGATTAATAATATTTATTTAAGAAGGTTTGGCTTTGTAATATAAAAGCTTACTCCTGTGAGTTATATTGTTCAAGATATTTACAAGAGTATTTTTCATGCTACATATTATCATAATTATGATGATTCGGTAATACAAACGTCAGGATATTGTCTTACACACTTTTAATCCTAATCCTTTTTAGTTTTGTTAGAGAAAATTAAAAAAAATATATTATAGTGAGTGAGTCTCTCTTGAATCATAAACTGAGTATATGGACATGCTTTTATGTAGGTTAAAATAATAAAACAATACAAGTTAGAAATCCTAAACAAATTAGGAAAAGACAAATACTACTTGAACTAGAATATACTTAATAAAATTAAATGTAGTGAAACTAAATAAGTTTAATTTTGAATGGGAGAAGAAAACACTTGTTCTTTGAAAGAAAGATAATATATTGGAATTAAGAGTATAAGTTTGAACAATTCAATGTACCATGTCAAGGAATCATGCATGAAAGAAAGCAGTTAATGCAGCTACAGGAGCGGTAAGTGGGCTGGAAGATAACTTTTACATTTTCTCAGATTTACCGGCCAATGTAAAAAACTCCCTCTCTCATTCTTCACTCTCCATTGATGTGCTTGATTGTGTTCTTACATATCCTTGATTCTATGAAAGGAAATATTAGAAAGAATTTCTGACTGTCCAACGATGCAAGAAACAGTTTTTTGAATATTTGAAATCACAAGATATGGATTCTTGATTTCCTAAGATACAATAATCAATGAATCGTAAAATCTCGAGGAGTTAATTATTAATGTAGATAATTCGAGAAGAACTAGTCAAAAGGTTTCATAAGAACTAAGCAAAGATTGGGTGTGATTTTTGATTGATCTATAGATCATCCCTGATCATTCTATGAGATAGAAAACATATATATACAATACTTGAGGAGTCTCAGTTATCTTGAATCAATTGAGCTAGACAGAGCCCGATCGAGGATGGACTTGGTTGATTGAATAGAGTCCATTCTTTTATTTTGACTCCTAAATCGTCACCAGATGTGTGGGGATCATCTAGTGATTGCAACAAGCATTTAAAATGATTACATGTTCTCCAAAATTGCTGCTTTGCATATGCTTCTCTACTTTTACCTTTTTGATGTAATTCCAGTTAACCAGATTTCTTACTAGTATGACCAGCAGATTTTCCATCCTTTCTGTTTTCTTGGAGACAGAAGTTAAGATGCCCTGTACCATAGTAATTTAACCCATTTTGAACTTTAATTCCAAAATATTATTCAATTTATGAAGAATTTCTTTTGCAATTTTCTGATTGTTTTAGTGGATTAACTTGCTGTGAAAATTTTCCTTGCAGAGGCACCTATTTTAAGTTCTGGTTATAATTCAAAATCTAACAGCAGTGCCTTGGATATTGACTTTGAGGAACGGCTGGCAGCTGTTAAAAGGTTAAGCTTGTTTGACTTTTCATGTGTGTGCTTGTTTAAAACTGGTAGCATTGCATATACACCTTTTTTCAAACGTATTTATGGTCAAAATAATTTATGCATGACCCCAATTCTCTATTTATCTTTCCACTCTCTCCGTTTTAATATTGTAATATATGTTAATTACATCAATTTCATTGCATAATTATGATATCATCTAAAGTGAGAAAGGAGATTACTCATATTGTCCTGAATTATTTATCAGCTTGGTTGCATTAGACTTTATAGCATGAAAGTTAGGATCTTTGGAGATAAGTTTGTAGACCACAATTTCATCAGCAATACTTCTTTCTCACCATTTTTACTCAATATATGTGTATATCCGTTTATTTTTCATTTGGAAACCTATCCAAGGGAAAATTCATGACAACAGTAAAAGAGTAAGTGATCCATTGATCTGCCATTATTCATACTTGAATCAACTGATTCAACAGAAAATTATCACTTTTGGTTGGTTGTCTACTGTCAAAATTCAAGATTTGACCATACACTATTTTCCAGTCTTAACAGAAGTGACTTCATGAAGAGCCTTAACCTTCCAATTAGTTACAATGGAATATTACGTTAGTAATTCTCCTCAGTCGCCTCTTGAAAGAGCTTGCTTCAGACTTTCCATAGTTACTCAAAAATCTGACAAACTCAATCCTAATTTGTTTCAGTGACTTAAGCTGGTACAGCAAATATAGAAAGATACAACTGATTCAAAACCTCATTCCTTTCACATGGCACCTGTAATCTTCAGAACCCAGGAAACAATTTTCTCGTGTTCCTGTCCATTTAGTATTTTGCTCTGGCACTCCTATTTTCAATAATAAGAAATAATTTGGATTGAAGCTTTTGATGCTCTTTCCCCATGCCACGAATCATGCTGAAACTTATCTTTGACCTTGTTACATCTCCAGTATCAAATATGATGTATTTAGAAGATACATCTGAGTCCTCCCGATTATTTCATTGACATAGTTGTACAGCATAATGTTACTTGTGAACTTCGTTGTTATGTTTCATTCCAAAACTGTATTTGGTTATTGTTTACTTCCATTGACAAATCAGTTAGGGTTATTATTTCTAATGTAATCATTAATATTTTAATATCTAATTGGATGAGTTTTGTTTGTTTATATATTATACTTCAATCTTGTTTTAGATGAGGGTTATTCTACCTTTGCACTGCTTAGGTCAGCGCTTGAGCAGAAAAAGGCAGAGGAGAACAAAGAATTTGGAGCAATTGACTATGATGCACCAGTTGAATCAGAGACAAAAACAATTGGACTTGGAACCACGGTAAAATTATTGTACTTATTGAACGCAAACACAAGAAAAACATAGGAGAAGAAGAATTTTTTCTTATTTTGAATAATAATCATAACTGGTACAATACGTTTAATTTATAGGACCATACATTCCTAATTTAACTTCCCAAATTTAGGAAATAATCAAAATAGTATAGTTGTACAAATCAGACAACTAATCCTAGAAATCAGGAAAGTCAACTATCTAATCTTTCCATATTTTCTACAACCCCCTCAAGTTGGTGCATAGATATTGATCATGCCCAACTTGTCAATGAAAGATTCAAACTTTGGTTTGAAGTGTCCCTTCGTAAGAGCATTTACTGTTTGTTGCTCTGAAAGGACAAATGACCTACAAATAACTCAATTTTCCAACTTCTCTTTAATAAAATTGTGAGATTATGTGAGAAAAAAGCACAAAATTCTCATATATTGAAAAAAGGAATTACAGGGCCTATTTAACATCGCTATATCTAGCATTCTAGATCACAAACTAGGAAAGAAATCTCTACAAATTAGGGAATTCAAATTCTAAGCAATTTTATTTATTAGGTAATAAACTAAGTAAGTAAATATCCTAAAATAAAATATATATTCCTAACTGAATAAGGATCAGCTTCTTTCTACAAAAATGCCTGTCAATCTCAATGTGCTTCGTACAATCATGTTGAATTGGATTATTCGCAATGCTTATCGTTGATTTGTTATCACAGAATAGTCTCATAGGTGGTTTGACATCTAATCCCAGTTCTTCAAGGACTCTTTTAATCCATAACACCTCACAAACTCTGTTTGCCATGGCTCTATACTCAGCTTCAATACTACTCTTAGCAACCATGTTCTATTTTTTACTTCGCCAAGTAACTAAGTTTCCCCATAAAATCGTACAATAACCAGAGGTTGATCTTCTTTCTGAAACTGAGTTTGCCTAATATGCATCTGTGAAGACTTCTACACTTCGTCGATCACTTTTCTTAAACAACAACCTTTATCCACTAGAACTTCATCAGAAACCTCTCCCATTTCCTCATTAGGATCCATGGGTGTATCACTTAGTCTATAGCCATTTATTCCTGTCTTCTCTAGCAAGTCTAGAACATACTTTTTTTGTGACATAGAAATTCCCAGTCTAGATCTTCCAACTTCCATACCCAGGAAATAACATAAGGGACCCAAATCCTTAATTTTAAATTTCAAAGCCAGGTGCTTCTTCAGCCTACTTATCTCATCACCATCACTCCCAGTAAGTATTATGTTGTCTACGTATACAATCAGGACAACTATTTTTCCACCATTCGTGTGTTTCACGAACATTGTATGATTAAATTGTCCTTGACTATATCCTTCTTTTCTAACAAATCTGGTAAATCTCTCGAACCAAGCACGAGGAGACTGCTTCAGTCCATAGAGTGATTTCTTCAATTTACACACCTTCCCTCCAAACTTGTCTTCAAAACCAAGGGGCGGATCTATATAGACTTCTTCTAATTCTCCATTGAGAAAAACATTTTTAACATCTAGTTGAAACAACGACCACTCCAAGTTTACAGCTACAGAGAGTACTCGAGTAGTATTCAGCTTGGCTACGGGAGCAAATGTTTCCTGATAATCAACTTCATAAGTTTGTGTGAATCCCTTTGCTACTAACCTTGCTTTATAACGTTCCAAGGATTCATCTGAGTTGAATTTCACTGTGACCCACTTACAACCAACGATCAATTTTCCTTTAGGCAAATGAACCATCCCCCACGTTCCATTTTTTTCCAGAGCCTACATCTCTTCATGAACAACCTTCTTCCATTCAGGAACCTTTAACGCTTCCTGTATAGACTTAGGTATATCCACACTTGATAATTGTGAGATAAAAGTATGATAAGATGATGATAGGTTCTTATAAGACACAAAATTCGAAACAAGATGTTGAGTATATGATCTAATTCCTTTTCTAAGAGCAATTGGAAGATCTAGAGGGTCAGAATGTACTTGTGGGATAGGTAAAGACTCAAACTTTGTAAATTCAGAGATTGTACCTCAATGTTTTCGGGATTTGGAATTGGATCAGATTCTCGGCATTAAGGAAGTATAGCTGCATCTTTCAATTTTATGTTCAGGTACTAAGGTAGGCTTCCTATCCTGTTTCAAGGTATCAAGATTAAAAATTGCAGTTTCAATATTTGTCTTAACCATATGAATTATTAGTACCCATGTCAAGCTCAAACACCGAGTCTTCATATCCTTCTCCCCCCCGCGAAGAGGAGGATTAAAAAACTTTATGACTCAAAGAATGTAACATCCATCGTGACAATTTTTTTTTTCTGCTAGGATCAAAACATTTATACCCTTTTTGTGTGGGAGAATGTCCTAGAAAAACCCATTTTACTGCCTGTGGATCAAGCTTATCTCTATTATGATTATGTACATGTACAAAGGCAACACATCCAAAGACCTTTAAAGGTAAGTCTGAAGTTAGACGTGACATTGGAAAAAGTTTTTTGAAGCTGTCAATGGTGTCTGAAAGCTCAAAACTCTTGATGGCATCCTGTTAATAAGATATATAGCAGTAAGAATTGCTTCCCCCTATAAGCATTTAAGAACTCTAGTAGTAAACATCAAGGACCTAGCTACTTTTAGGAGGTGCTTATTTTTTCGTTCTGCTACACCATTTTGTTGAGGAGTGTTAGTACAAGAGCTGTGATGAACAATTCCTTTTTCTAAGAAAAATGACCCTAGTATTTAATTAAAGTATTCCTTCCCATTGTCACTTCAAAACACTTGAATTTTTGTTTGAAATTGTGTTTTGACCATATTATAAAAAATTTTAAAAACATGTTCTACTTCATATTTTTCTTAGAGTAAATAGACCTAACTTAGGCGCGTATGATCATCAATAAATGTTATCGAAGAATTTAAGAATTTAGGGTAAAAGGAATTCACTTCTTATTGCAGTAGCTCCAATAATTTATACAAAGAAAAAGTTAAGACTTTCATTCTACCTAAAATAAGAAACTAGATATTGTATCTCTACAATTAATGTAGAATATTCTACTAGCTATACCTGTACTCACTAAGTAAAATAAAAAAAAATAATTTACAATCAATACAAATCTATAATTAAACTCTAAGATTTACAAAATTGGTTAGTATCCTAGAGGGTCCCCATAGATCATTATGAATAAGGGTAAAAGGCTTGGATGTTTTATATGGTTGAACAGGAAAAGATGCACGATGGTGTTTAGCTAATTGATAAATGTCGGATTGAAATGATGACAAAATTTTATTACGAAACAAGTTTGGAAACAGATACTTTAAATATGAAAGGGTAGGATGGCCTAACCTACGGTGCCATAACATTATTTCATCATCAATAGAACTAAAGCATGCTGTGAGATTTGAAAATTGAGGTTGCAAACACATAGAATTTCCATCATCAAAGTAATAGAGACCGTCATACTCTCTATCCAATTCCTGAAATTCACAGCAATTTGGAAGAAATTTAGCACCATACTTCAAATCATGCGTTATTTTACTGACAGATGAAAGATTACAAGAGAGATTTGGGACATAGTGAAGAACGAGAGTATTAGAGATAACTGTGGAATTCTGACTTAACATAGATTTATAGAAAGTATAAATTAGTTCTCATATTAAAAGGATTCTGATTTTATTTTTCCTATTCTTAGTTTTTTAGTTTCCTTTGTTAGCTATGTTCTTTTAGGAAATTTTACTTTCCTGTTTTCTTCTTGTTTTAGAAAAGAGTTACTGCTGTCCTTTTTCTATATATATTGTACATTGTTTTTCATAAAGAATAAGAATAATCATATATTCTTCATGGTATCAGAGCCAACTCTGAAACCTAAGAAGTCTTTATGACAAAGTACGGCATGGCTGCCGGAAATCAAAACCCGTCCTCCTCTGATGTAACCTCTAGCCCAGATGTTCACGCCATGAGTTCCAATGGCGGATCAGAGGGTAATCATCTTTTCGTCACAGGATACAAGCTAAATGGAAACAATTATCTCCAATGGTCGCAGTCCGTAATGATGTTCGTCTGTGGAAAAGGGAAGGATGATCTTCTTACTGGTACGATTGCCCCTCCGAGGATCACAGATCCGAAATTCAAATTATGGAAGTCAGAAAACAGTATGGTCAAGTCTTGGTTGATCAGTTCCATGACAAACGAAATTGGAGAAAATTTCCTACTCTACAGTACTGCTAAAGAGATATGGGATGCAGCAAGAGAAATCTACTCTAGCAATGAAAACACCTCTGAATTATTTGAGATTGAAACTATTCTTCACGACCTTCGTCAAGGGGATCTTTCAGTAACTCAATATTTTAATATTCTCACACGACATTGGCAACAACTGGATGTCTTCGAAGAACATAATTGGGACTGCCCTGAAGATGCGAAAAAATACAAGGAGATCATCGAAAAGAAAAGAATTTTTAAGTTTTTGATGGTTCTCAACAAAAATCTAGATGAGGTTCGAGGAAGAATACTAGGATCGAAACCATTGCCCAACATCCGAGGAGCATTCTCTGAGGTGCGTCATGAAGAAAGTAGAAAGAAAGTGATGCTAGGGTCTCCATCTTCTGTACCAGTAACAGAAAACTTAGCCCTTGCAGTTCATGGAACCCAACGCTATAGTAATGACAATCGACAAAAGAAAGGCAGACCATGGTGTGATCACTGCCAGAAACCAGGGCATACCCGAGACATATGCCGGAAGATACATGGCAAACCAGCAGATTGGAAGCCTTCAAGACCACCATTCAACAAAGAAGGCCGAGGAAATCATGTCTCCTCAGATGAGAGCACCACTGCAACTGAACCAGGTCATTTTAGCAAAGAGCAACTTGAAATATTGCAGAAGATGTTTTCACAGTCACAACTAACTCCAGTTGGTAACACAATTGGAACTGGATCCTTAGCACACAAAGGTAATTCTTTAAGTGCTCTTACTGTTAACAAAGAAAAAATGAATTCATGGATTATAGACTCTGGAGCATCTGATCACATGACTGGAGATATCAATCTCTTTCATCACTATAGTCCATGCTATGAAAATCTTACGGTAAAAATAGCCGATGGATCTCTCTCCAGGGTTGCTGGTACAGGTTCTGTTATTGTTTCAACAGATCTGATTTTGTGTTCAGTTCTTTATGTTCCAAAACTTGATTGCAATCTTCTGTCCATCAGTAAACTCACTCAAGAACATAATTGTGTTACTAAATTTTATTCAAATATGTGTGAATTTCAGGATTTGAATTCGGGGAAGACGATTGGCAGTGCTAAGGTGTGCTCAGGACTTTATCTTCTTAGAGTAGATGAATCTCTTAAGGGACAAACTCATAGAACAGAATGTGTAAAGTCCAAGAGTCAGTTTTGTCAGGGTCTTGTTTCCATTAGTCAATCAAATAAAGATAGTGAAATCATGTTGTGGCACTATCGATTAGGTCATCCAAATTTCTTGTATCTTCAAAAGTTATTTCCTTCATTTTTCAATAATACAAATCCAAAGACCTTTCAATGTGAGGTTTGTCAATTTGCAAAACATAGTCGCAACTCTTATTTCATCAAACCTTACCAAGCATCTCATCCCTTTTCTTTGATCCATAGTGATGTGTGGGGGCCATCTAGAATAAAAAATATTACTGGAAATAGATGGTTCATATCCTTTGTAGATGATCACTCTAGAATTACATGGTTATTTCTTATGAAAGAAAAATCTGAAGTTGGTCAAATTTTCAAAAATTTCAACACCATGATCCAGACATAATTCCAAACAAAAATACAAGTGTTGAAAACTGATAATGCAAGAGAATATTTTGATACCATCCTTGGTGATTATCTAGCAAGTCAAGGCATTGTTCACAAGAGTTCTTGTGTCAATACACCCCAACAAAATGGGGTAGCTGAAAGAAAAAAACCGACACCTCTTAGAAGTTGCTCGGTCTCTTATGTTTGCCACACATGTTCCAAAACATTTTTGGGGTGAGGCGGTGTTAACCGCTGCATATCTAATAAATAGAATGCCTTCACGGGTGCTAAACTTCCAAACACCCTATCAAGTCCTTCTCCAATCATATCCTACTACCCGAGTTCTGTCCACCATTCCCTTTAAAATCTTTGGCTGTTCTGCTTTTGTCCATATACATTCTCAGCATCGCAGTAAACTTGATCCTAAGGCCATCAAATGTATCTTTATTGGGTATTCATCAAATCAAAAAGGTTATAAATGTTACTATCCAGCTACAAGGAAATTCTACTATTCTATGGATGTCTCATTCTTTGAACAACAACCATACTACCCAAAATCTGATATTCAGGGGGAGAATTTTACACATGAATACCAGCTTTGGGACATTGACACTTTAGAGACATCTTTTTCCAATCATTCTCCTATGTCGTCAATTGAGATCCCTCAATCTGAAATCTCATTGTCAAAGCCTCAAACAGAACCACAACTTTCTCAACAAACTATTCCTACACATTCAGTAGATCCTAGTGAGTTACGTGTCTATACTAGGAGAAATAAGACTCAAGAAAGAAGAGACCTGCAATCACCTGAGCACAACCATGAATCTGACCTGACTATTGAATCACATGAAAGTTCACTAGGTAACCCCGAATCTGCTCCTATTGAAGTACCTAATAATGATCTTCATTTGCCAATTGCTTTGCGAAAAGGTGTGAGGTCTTGCACTTCTCATCCCATTTGTAATTTTGTCTCATATAATGGACTGTCACCTGGGTATCATACATTTGTCAGCAATCTTGATAAAGTTCAGGTTCCAAATTCTATACATGAAGCACTTGCTATACCAGAATGGAAAGCTGCTGTCTTGGAAGAAATTCAAGCATTGGAACAAAATGAGACTTGGGAAATATCTGATCTGCCAATTGGAAAATACCCAGTAGGATGCAAGTGGATCTTTACTGTCAAACACAATGCAGATGGAAGTGTAAACAGATTCAAGGCTCGATTGGTGGCGAAAGGGTTTACTCAATCTTATGGAGTTGACTACCAGGAAACATTTGCTCCTGTAGCTAAACTCAATACAGTTCGCATATTGCTATCATTAGCCTCCAATTTAGATTGGCCGTTATATCAACTAGATGTGAAGAATGCATTCCTCAATGGAGACCTAGAGGAAGAGGTTTATATGGAGATTCCCCCTGGTTTTGCTACACAAACTACTATAAACAAGGTATGTAAGCTTAGAAAATCATTGTATGGCCTCAAACAATCTCCAAGGGCCTGGTTTGATAGATTCACTAAAGCGATAAAAGGATTTGGGTACAATCAATGTCAGGCAGATCACACTATGTTTATCAAGCAATCTTCTGCAGGAAGAAAAGCAATTCTTATTGTGTACGTAGATGATATTATCTTGACAGGAGATCATGAAGAAGAGACACTCAAGCTTAAGGAATTCTTAGCCAAAGAATTTGAGATCAAAGATCTAGGCAGTCTCAAATACTTTCTGGGTATGGAAGTGGCACGATCAAAGAAGGGCATATCAGTCTCTCAACGGAAGTATGTTCTGGACCTTTTAAAGGAAACGGGAATGCTTGGCTGTAAACCTGTTGATACTCCTATGGATCCGACTATTAAATTGGGAGCAATGGATGACAGTGCCCCTGTAGATAAAGGAAGATACCAAAGGCTTGTTGGAAAACTCATTTATCTTTCCCACACTAGACCAGATATCAGTTTTCCTGTTAGTGTGGTGAGTCAATTTATGAATAACCCAACTGAGGAACACATGGAAGCTGTTTTCAGAATTCTAAGGTATCTAAAAATGACTCCTGGCAAAGGACTATTCTTCAAGAAGACTACAAGTAGAAAGATTGAAATCTTCACTGATGCAGATTGGGCCGGATCTGTTACTGACCGTCGATCAACTTCAGGGTACTGCACGTATGTTTGGGGAAATCTAGTCACGTGGCGAAGTAAAAAACAATCTGTTGTGTCTCGAAGTAGTGCAGAAGCAGAGTTTAGAGCTTTGGCACATGGCATATGTGAAGGAATATGGCTACGAAGAGTCTTACAAGAACTAAGTATTCCAGTTATAAAACCTACGAAGATGTATTGTGACAACCAATCTGCCATAAGCATAGCAAAAAATCCTATTCACCATGACAGAACAAAACATGTGGAGATTGATCGGCACTTTGTCAAGGAGAAAATAGAGTCTGGGATAATATCTCTTCTTTACACTTCAACATGTCAACAGATTGCAGATATTCTCACTAAGGCAGTACCAAGAAAATCATTTGAAGAGCTCAACTCCAAGCTAGGCTTAATCAACATTTATGGCCCAGCTTGAGGGGGAGTGTGGAATTCTGACTTAACATAGATTTATAGAAAGTATAAATTAGTTCTCATATTAAAAGGATTCTGATTTTATTTTTCCTATTCTTAGTTTTTTAGTTTCCTTTGTTAGCTATGTTCTTTTAGGAAATTTTACTTTCCTGTTTTCTTCTTGTTTTAGAAAAGAGTTACTGCTGTCCTTTTTCTATATATATTGTACATTGTTTTTCATAAAGAATAAGAATAATCATATATTCTTCAATAACAATTGACCTTTCCCAGCAATTATTGAGAGGGAGCCATAAGCAATCTTAATTTTTTTTTATTGCCTGCACAAGGACTATAGGAAGAAAATAATTTAGAGCGTCCTATCATATGATCTGTGGCACCTGAATCTATTATCCATGGACAAAGAGGAATAAGAGACACATTAAAGACAGCAGATTGTAGATAATTACCTTTCTGAGCTATGGAACAAGAAGATACAGGGTGAGTGAATTGTGTGGACTGAAAAGTCTATACAGTTGTTCTAACTATTCCTTACTGAACGAAGTATCGCAGCTATGGTTTCAGCGTTCCCATTCTCCTTGGTGGCTGAATGGAAGGCCTTTGAGTCACAGTCTGACTGACAAATTCTGTGGCTTCCAATTGGGAGGTTTTCCGTGTAAATCCCAACAAGTCTCTCTAGTGTGACGTGGTTTATGGCAGTGATCACACCACACCTTTATCCTTTCTTGTTCTGTCATGCTTGGGATGAGGAGTTATTTTGATTGGTCCTCGTTATTAGGGCTGAAACTTTTCGAGTTGATGAGTTATTTTTTCTTAACATCACTTTGCGTCGACCTGCCTCTCGTCATACTTCTATAAACATTTCCCGAATTGATGGCAAAGGGATTCTGCCAAGAATCCGGCCTCGAACTTCATCAAGGCTCTTATTCAAACCTGCCAAAAACTCATAAACATGATCATTTTCCATTCGTTTCAAATAATGAACACTATCTGTCTTACAAGCCCAATCATCTTCATAACAGAGATCAAACTCCTGCCATAACGCCTTCATCTCATTGTAATACTCAGAAACCTGACGATCACCTTGCTTAGTCTGCCATAGTCTCGTTTTCAACTAAAAAATCTGTGATGAATTTTGGAGATCAGAGTACGTTTCTGGTACTGCATCCCACACATCCTTTGCGGTGGGAAGAAACAAATACGTCTTCTCGATTGAAGTCTCTATGGAATTGATTAACTAGGCCATAACTAGAGAATTTTTTTACTTCCAAGTCCTCCATGTCGGATCAGTTTTTTCGGGCTCCTTCATCTCACCGGTGAGGTAGCCAAGTTTACCCTTGCCATCGATCACTAATTTAATGGATTGTGCCCACTCTAGATAGTTCGTACCGTTAAATTTGTGAACGGTTAATTGCACGGAAAAACTGACTTTCGTTCGGGTTTCTAGATCCTGACGGTAGTCGTATCTCTGCGCTAACTCCAGTAGATGTGGCAGCGGAATTGGTATCACCAGTTACTACCTCTCCAGGTATGGCGTTTTGTGCCATTACAACAAGATGAAAAAGGAAACAAACACAGAAAAATGAACAGAGCCAAATGGGGTCAGGCCAGGCTTAATTCTGCCATGGCTCTGATACTATGAACACAAACACAAGAAAAACAAAGGAGAAGAAGAATTTTTTCTTATTTCTGAATAATAATCATAACTGGTACAATAGGTTTAATTTATAGGACTATACATTCCTAATTTAACTTTCGAAATTTCGGAAATAATCAAAATAGTATAGCTGTACAAATTAGACAACTAATCCTAGAAATCAAGATAGTCAACTATCTAGTCTTTCCATATTTTCTACACTTGTGGTATTCTCTAACAAAGATAATGACAGAAACTGTAGCTTGCAGAGTGCTTTTCAACAAATACACTCTCACGAAGACTGATTTTTTTGTCTTTACAAATATCACTAATTTAAATCTTCATGTGTGATAGATCGGAGTGGGAGTGGCTGTTGCAGTCTTTGGTTTGGTTTTTGCTTTTGGAGACTTTCTTCCCTCAGGAAGGTGTGGTATAGTAAATTAGGGTTTCTTCCTTCAGTCCTTATCTTTGAGATCTGTTTATCATTTCTAATTTATATTTTTTCTGATAGTTACTAGCAGAAACTGTTTGATTTAATGATTAACTATAGTAGGTAACGGCTAAAAAAAAGGAAAGGTAAACTAGATGTCTGTTTTCTGTTGCTCTTAAATGGCAAGATGGAAATTCCTTACACTCTAAGTGAAGTGTGATAACGGTCAGACCTTTCTTCGTGGCTGCCATACCTACTTCCTCCATGGATGCAATTTAAAATCCATTGTTAAAACTGTTATGCAAGATTGTTTCCGAGAATATGATGGAGGATCCCTGCTGGATCATCTATCAAAATCTGATCAGCATTTATTGGATTGAAATGTTGACTCATTATCTACTAATTGAACTCTACGACCCAACATCGTGATTGTTAGATGTTATATAGTGGAATATGTTTTATATTGCTGCATTTTGTTTGGTTCATGCTCATTAATTTGGGGTAATTTCAGTGGTTAATGATAGGTTCACGAGGTCTCCTGAAGGCATGTCTTTTGGTTTTCTCTGTTGAGACTTCAAAACCATATCTTTTATGTCAAATTTAGTAATTACTTTTTCCTAATATAGATATGCACCGGTAGATTTTGGAAACTATGCTATCTTTGTAATAAATCCACAACAAAGTTTGCACTATAATAGAGCTAAAGAAAATTTGTTGAGTGGAAAAGAAAAATACATTTTCCTTCTATTGGTTAGAGGTTCTTTGAGGGCCTTCGAACATAAAGTCGGTAGCATCCCTCTAGAAAATGCTTTCGAAGTTCTCATTTTCATATGAAACCTTGTTCAGAGAAGCTTTTCATTTCCCTCCTTGTTAGTGAGGGATTGGAGATATTGGATTCTTTTTTAATTTTCTAAATTTGTTTCATTTTCGTTGTTTTCCCTTGTTTTGGTATTTTAGTATTTGCATACCTAGATGAAGATCTGATCTTGATATTTTCTTGCATCCTTAGTGTTAGTCCAACAGAGGAAGCTGGGGTGGTAAAAAATGAACTGTCAGAAGAAGAGAAAACTGCTCTTGAGGTAATATATCCACTGAGATGGCCTATATTTACTCCTTTCAGAAGTTTGACATTATAATAAGCGCTATATCGATTCCTGGAGATCTCAGAGTACTGAGCTAGTTTTTGTAGTAATATGAAATTATTTACGTCATCTTTGTTAAACAAGTTGGATTTGTTTTTCTTGATGCATTTTTCTGCTTGATAAATTAGCTGGACTTTATTTGCCATGAAATATTCCAAACCTTAATAGCAAAAGCAAATATCTCTTATGGTTATTTAAGCCCATTTTTAACCTTTTGTATGCAGTATGCAAATGTATTTCAAAATGTTAATATATGTGTTTCATTATAAAAATAAAGGTTCTATTAATGTCCCTCAAAGGGCACTAACACAATTTAAGTAGTTAAGAATTCAAAGCAACTTATTATCTAAAATTTTCTTTGCATAGAAAGATAACATTCATTATACAATTTTAACTTCTTCTGTTCTAATAAGGCACTAGTTAAAACGGCCCATCAGTCTGATTTTTCTACAAATTTTCTTCCGAAGTCACTATTTCAAAGTCACTTAAAGAAAAATTTTTTTCTTGGTTAAACACTATGCGTAAGCTGAGCATGATAATTTGGACATCTCCTTTCATTTTCGAATTTAATTGTTAGTTATGGAAAGATTTTAAAACCTTTCCTTTCTAATTTGTGGCAGACTAGGCTGAAAGAATATGAAGCGACGCTTAGCATCTCTCCAAAAGATCCTGCTGCTCTTGAAGTGAGTCATTAAGTGTTATGTTTGTTACTATTTCATCTTTTTTTCCGTTAGCTTCAATTTGCCACCAAAGATATCGTTTCTGAGCTATGTCATTGTTCTTATGTTTTAGTTTCAAGCACATTTCAATTTCTTTCTCCATGTTTTCAATTAGCTTTAAAAGTTTAATGATCTGAATTAGCTTTAAAATTTTAATGATTGAATCATATGGAAAGGTTTTTGCTGCTATTAGGTTTTAATACTTTAGAATTTCTTTGTCATTGGTTCTAATATGACATTCATGTTGCAAAATTGCAAAATTTTGAAGATTGAGTTGCCATTTGTCTGGGGTTAGATCAATTTTTTATTCAAAGTATTAGTTTAAAAGTTACAGTGGGTATTCTTGTTTGCAGGGAAAGAACTGTATCTTTTACAATCATAAAACGTATGACATTTGTCCTTATTATCTATAAAAACCATTTAGGTTGTAAGTTGTTTGGATACTTAATGTGAATTCTATCACTAGTGCAAATGTATAATCTCCTATTGTGATCCAGTTTCAACGACACTGTTCTGCATCCTTAGTCTACATCTCCAAGAATACACTTGTTTATTTGCCAAAGAAATATAGAAAAGAAGGGTTCATAGAAAGGGAGGGAAAATTCTGATAAATTAATGGAAAGAATGGTATATGGAGAAACTCTCGACTGTGCATGGGGAATCATGGCCCGCTGTAAGAACTTCGAAGAAGTTTCCTACAAGTGACTAGACTGGAGATTGATGTGTTAAAAATTTAATCATTCACAAATGGTAGGAGAAGCTTCAATTATCTTCTGGATACTTTGGTTGGAAATTTGATTGTTGTTAAGAAATCATTTGACCAAAAGGTTTTGGCTAACAAATCCAGTATTCCACTAGAATATTTGTTCAAAATAAACCAACTCTAGCGAAACCTCAACATGCTCCCTTTTATTCAGGACATGTATATCAGATACTGCTAAAACTATGTACATGACAACAATAACAACTACAACATATTATAATTCATACCGGGGAGAAGTTTAGGTATTCTAACCTTTGGGGATTACATGTATAAATTTGCAGGTTTCTCTCACCCCCTTGAATGAAGCATTTTATCCCTGTAAACCAACATTTACAAACACCTTTTGTAACTTAAATCAGTTTTGTCAGGTAGGTAAGTGTCCTTTTTTAAAGATTTTATGTTTGTCTCATTCCGAAAGATTAGCGGAGAAAGTATAATTATCTGGTATTGACGCTGGACAATTCAAACAGGAGACTGCTTCATTAATTGACTATGATTCCATCCTAAGTTACCATTTGATAAAAAATTTTAAGCTAAAAGGTAAGAACACAACCACAGTACTGAAACTCTAGCAATTGTTAAGTATTCTTGGTGCAACCTGAATGTTTATAGTATTGACCTGTACGTTTATTGAATTTCTAGAAGTTACGCAATTTATCATGCCTTTTGATGATAAAATTCAGATTATAGCACAAGTTTCAGATTTTGTTGTTGAGGAGGTTATATTAGAGTTTCATATACTTACTTCCATTATCTGTATAGTTGTGGTTCCTTTTACTTTATTTATTTCCCTTCTCTTAACTTTGTTGGCTTCCATGAACCATGAGTTATCTTTGGAATGTCTGTAGAGTTGCGCCTGCTTCAATACTAAACGCTGTCCGGTCTAGATAGAAAATGATTCATTTTAGCTTGCATACATATATAAATACATTTAAAACATGATTCATGAATTGGATCTTTACTTTATCATCTATTTTCCTGTGCCAGCCATTTGAAATTCATTCAACCGGTCTTGCAGGGAACTGCAGTAACCTTGGCGGAATTAGGAGAATATAGTCGGGCTGTGTCTTTACTGCAAGACTTGGCAAAGGTTTGTTCTTATCTGTACTGGTTAATTTTGAATTTTGTTTATCCTATGCTTTAAAGTTCGTATTGTTAATTGAATTAGCTTATAGTTCTATCAAATCTGATCTTTATATTCTGCAGGAGAAACCAACTGACCCTGATGTTTTTCGTTTGCTTGGAGAAGTTAAATATGAACTCAAGGATTATGAAGGCAGTGCTGCTGCTTATAGGGTTTCTTCAATGGTTGTTTTCTCTCATATATACCAAACTTTTCATGCTATACATTGCGTTTTCATATTGTTGCTCTTGGATTTGCTTGGGTTCACTTAGGACACATCCTTAAATCTCTTTTATTTTTCTGTGCAAAATGTTAGTTAATCTGAAAACTAATGCTGCTCTGTAGCGGAAGTGAATGTTTCACATTTAATTTCTTTCTTATGCTTGTATGAGTGTCAACACTGTGTAAAATATAAATTTATAGGTTTCGATCAATTATGTATGTATGAGCATATCTATCCAATATCGGTGTTTTTTGCATCATTAGGTTAATTTAGTTTGTTTCTTTAAGAAATCTTTTATCATACAACTTGGAAATAATAATTTCATTTGGATAAAGTTTATGCATGCACAAATATTAGCTGCACTATTTCATTTACTGAGTTAGTGATGTTCCTTAATCAATTATTGTAAAATATAATTGTTGATGCTGCATCGCAAGGTCCATTGAAAGTGAGAAAGCGGCTTGTTCCCCTCGCTCCTTGATTGGAAATGTGCATCTGTGTTTTGTTCAAACTGAGGATCTCTTTCATAAAATTGTTCCCTCAATCTTGGAGTACTATATTAAAGATGGGGGAAACCATGCTGCTTTTTGTTAGTGTGAAGTGAAAATAATATTCTCATTGTTCTGAATGTAAACTGTCTTAGGAATATATATAGCAACAGAATTGAAACCCTAGGATATCAAAGAATCCCTACAAATCAGGGATTTCCTATATATTCTAGGACTACTATAATTCTAAGTAATATACAACTATACATGGCAGAATATATATATTTTCTTGATATAGAAAAGAAAAACATATATTTTCCACACTCCCCCTAAAGCTGTTGAATAAATATTATCCATTCCCAGTTTGCCAATAATGCCTTGAAACAAAGCAGTAGTTAATCTTTTTGTTAAGACATCGGCTAATTGGCCTCTGGTAGACACATATGGTGTACATATCAAGCCACTATTCAACTTTTCCTTTATAAAATGTCTATCAACTTCCACATGTTTGGTTTTGTCGTGTTGTACCGAGTTATATGTAATATTGATAGCCTGACTTATTGTCACAATAAAGTCTCATTGGTGTCTCCCATTTAATCTTTAAGTCCTCTAAGATAATCTTCAGCCAAAGCAACTCACAAATTCCTTGAGCCATTGCACGAAATTCCGCTTCTGTACTAGATCTTGCCACAACATTCTGTTTTTTACTTCTCCAAGTTACCAAGTTTCCACCAAGAAAAGTACAATATCCTGTAGTAGACTTTCGATCAACAACTGACCCTGCATAGTCTGCATCAGTATAAGCCTCTAGTGACAGCCCGGTGTGTCCTTTTTTGAACAAAATTCCTTTCCTCGGAGTTGCTTTCAAGTAGTGTAGGATTCTATATACAGCTTGTAGATGAACTTCCTTTGCATTATGCATAAATTGACTCACTATGCTTACTGCATAAGCAATGTCTGGTCGTGTATGTGAGAGATAGATTAGTCTACCCACCAATCTTTGATACATACCCTTATCCACAGATGCATCCTCACTTGCTTCTCCAATCTTGTGATTCGAATCAATAGGTGTGTTAGCTGGTTTACACCCTATTTTACCTGTCTCCTACAATAAGTCAAGAATATATCTATGTTAAGAGACAAAATTCCCCTTTTGCAAGTAAGCCACTTCAATTCCCAAAAAATACTTCAGCCTTCCAAGCTCTTTTATTTCAAATTCTTTTGCTAAACACTGCCTCGATGCATCCTTTTCTTCATTATCATTTCCAGTCACAATTATATCATCTACAAAAACTAATAAGATAGTTACTCCCCTTGAGATTGAGTGCTTAACAAATAAAGTATGGTCGCATTGGCTTTGTTTGTAGCCAACAGTTATCATAACTTTGGTAAATCTTTCAAACCAAGCTCGTGGAGATTGTTTTAGCCCATACAAGGCTTTCTTCAATTTACACACCTTTTTTTCTTTTAATTGCATATCAAAACTAGGTGGAAGATCCATATAAATTTCCTCTTTAAGTTCTCCATGTAGGAACGCATTTTTCACATCAAATTGTTCCAAGTCCCAGTCAAATTGTGCAGCTAGAGAAAGCAAAACTCTTACAGTACTCATCTTAGCCACTGGTGCAAAAGTCTCCTGGTAATCTACTCCGCATGTTTGAGTATAGCCTTTGGCTACAAGCCTAGCTTTGTACCTCTCAATAGAACCATCCGCCTTGTATTTTACTGTAAACACCCATTTACTCCCTACCGGATTCTTTCCTCTAGGTAATTCCACCACATCCCAAGTCTCATTCTTTTGAAGTGCTTCCATCTCGACCCTCATGGCTTCTTTCCACTGTTTACTATGTAATGCCTCGGATAAGGTCTTAGGTATGGACATAGTATTTATGCTGGTGAGGAAATTTCTGTGAGATGATGATAATCTATCATAGGACACAAAGTGGGAAATTAGGTAGAAAGGATGTTGAGTACATGTTCTTTTGCCTTTTCTAATTGCAGTGGGCAGATCTAAGTCATCAATAGGATCAGAAAGAATTTTAGGAGAAGATGGAGCATTTACCTCGTAGGAAGCGGTCGGTTCCAACTCTTGGACTTGGGGTTCAGTAATGGTAGCCTTCCTTCTTGAGTAAACCAGGTTTGGCTTTGTAGAACTAGGAACTTGTACTCCTGAAGATGGATTTCTAGGATTAGGACTCAAAGATGCAGGAATTTCAGAACTTGAAAATGGATCTCTAGGGATATCTCTAGGGTTAGGACACAAAGGTTCAGAAATTCCAGAACTTGAGGGTTTAGACACGAATGAGGACAAGTCAAGTAAAAACAAATCTCTTGTTTCCTCTCTTGTATCCTTATCTTCTATGAAGGATATCTCCCCTTGAAGATTAGGATGATTGAAATAGCTTTCATGTTCAACAAAGGTAACATCTGAAGAAACATAAAATTTACGACTTGGTGGATGATAACATTTATAACCCTTTTGAGTAGATGAGTACCTTATAAAAATGCATTTTATGGCTCTTGGATCAAGTTTCCCTCTATTATGTGCATGGATATGGACAAACGAAACACAACCAAAGATTTTTGGAACAAGACCGGTAGATGCAGGAATGTGTGGGAAGTATTTGGAAAGTATTTCTAATGGACTTTTGAACCCTAAAATGCTAGAGGGCAATCGGTTTATAAATGCGCAGTAGTAAGGACTGTTTCCCCCCAATACAATTTAGTAACGTTGTTCTGGAACAAAAAAGATCTTGTGACAGCAAGAAGATGACCATTTTTTCTTTCAGCAACCCCATTTTGCGGAGGAGTATTAACACAAGACGATTCATGAATAATGCCTTTTGAAAATAAGGAGTAAGGATTTGATTAAAATACTCTTTCGCATTATCAGACCTAAACTTCTTTATTCCCATTCCAAATTGTGTTTTGATCATTTTGTGAAAATTGGGAAATACAGTACTAACATCAGTTTTTTTTTTTAGCAGAAAAAGCCAAGTCACACGAGTGCAATCATCTATAAACGAGACAAACCATCTAGAGCCTGAAATATTAGGAATTGTGGAAGGACCCCAAATATCATTATGGATTAAAGCAAAAGGAATGGATGCTCTTTTATTACTTATTGGAAAGGAAGCACGATGGTGCTTTGCAAGTTCACAAACATCACAATGTAATTTTTCTACATCTATTCCTTTGAACAATGAAGGAAACATAATCTTAAGAACATTAAATGACGGATGTGCAAGACGACGGTGAAAAAGCCAAATCTGATCTTTTTTGGTGGATGAGATTTCAGAGAGGAAGGATGAGGATAACTGATTCTTAGTTCTACTTTGACCAAACGGTAACTCAAGATAGTAAAGTCCATCCTTTTCCCTAGCATGTCCAATCGTCTTCCCCGAACCTTGTTCCTGAAATATACAGTGAGATGGGTAAAAGATCACATGACAATTCAGGTCATTAGTAAGTCGATGAATGGAAACCAGATTCGTGGAAAGCTTAGGTACATGTAGGATATTTTTCAAGACTACATTGTTATTTAAAGGGATTTCCCCTTGACCTGCCACGGTCATTAGAGAGCCATCAGCAATGGCAATTTTCTTATTGCTAGGACATGGGCTATAAGTACTAAACTTTTGTGACGAATGAGTCATATGGTCTGTAGCTCCCGAGTCGATGACCCAAGAGCTTGAAAGAGACATATCTGAGACACTAAAAGCAAGAGAAGGAAAAAACTTACCTGTCTGAGTGAGAGAACAAGAACCAATAGGATTCTCAAGGGATGTCAATAGATTCTTCAATTTCTCAATCTCTTCCGTGTTAAACTCATTTGAGTTACTGCCACCAGAGTTCACTCGCTCTTCTGAAGTGTTTTCATTAATCTGAGAGTTAATGAAGTGCGCTTGAGTTCTCTGCTGCCCACCTTTGAAACCCCAATCTTTACTTGAAGTTTTAGGCTTACTATAGAGTTTCCAGCACTGATCCCTTGTATGTCTTGGCTTCTTGCAGTAAGTACACCAAACATTGTCCTTATTCATTGTTCTGGAGAGATCAGCCCGACCATTCTCATCTATTGTTTGTCGTTCTGATGTTGCAGGTTTGACACCTACATTATTGGTATTGGCTGAAATCATTGCCGAGCCTTCCATTGGTTGAGAATCCAACATAACTCCTCTCCTACTTTCTTCACCTCGAACAAAAGCTATAGTTTCATCCAAGGAAGGCAACTCCTCCTTTCCCAATATTTGGACCCTTACTTGGTCAAATTCAACATTTAAACCTGCAAGAAATTCGTAAATCTGATCCTTCTCAACAAAACCTTTTAATATGGCTGCATCATCACTGCACTGCATCTTAATACATCGACAATAATCCATCTCTTGCCTTAAAGTCTTCAAGAGATTGGCATATTCTGTAACAGAACGTCCCTCTTGTTTTGTGGCAGTAGTCTTAACCTTAATTTCATATATTTGAGTAGCATCCTGAACCTTAGAATATGTCTTGTGAACTGATTCCCATATATCTTTAGCAGTTGGTAGGAACATACAGGTGTCACTTATCTCCGAAAGCATTGCATTCCATAGCCAAGACATGACCATAGAGTCTTCTTCATCCCATGCATCAAACCCAAGATCTCCCTCTTTGGGTCCAGTACCGAGGAGATGACTCAATTTACCCCTCCCCTTCAAAAAGGTCCGAACCACCTGAGACCACTTCAAGTAATTTTTTCCATTTAATCTGTATGCTGCCTGGATGTTTTGTAAGTCTCCTGTGCTTTTGTTGGTTGACACTTTCTCAGATTGAGCACTTGTCTCAGTTATCTCAGACATGTTGAATTTGCTATGATATTTGAAGAAGAGGAAAACGACAATGAAGAAAGTTGATAGATACTGGTGATTAACACTTAGAACACAGGCTATGAAGGCCAGAAATTTCAATGCTTAGAAGGAAAACAAGGAATATTTAAAAACACTTTGTTTTAGATCTGGAAAAGCAATGTTTCGTTTCAGCAATGAAGGCGTAAACGAGTTGTGAATTTAGGGAACCTAAAGCTCTGATACCATGTGAAGTGAAAATAATATTCTCATTGTTCTGAATGTAAACTGTCTTAGGAATATATACAGCAACAGAATTGAAACCCTAGGATATCAAAGAATCCCTGCAAATCAGGGATTTCCTATATATTCTAGGACTACTATAATTCTGAGTAATATACAACTATACATGGCAGAATATATATATTTTCCTGACATAGAAAAGAAAAACATATATTTTCCACAGTTAGCTTTTAAAATGAGTCAGTGGAATTCAATTGATTTTGTTATAGTGGGGAAAATGCTACTTCAGAAATTTGATAAAGTAAAATGTAAAAGATCAAAACCAAAGTGCCAACTGTATTTTAGTTCCTTTTCCTTTATCTCCCCTTGGATTCAACTGGTTAGATCTCTTGGGTAGTACAAGAGGTTCAAGGTTTAAATATTTGCATATATCAGGAATGCAGAGTTTTGCATTTATGTAATATTTAAAAGAAATCTGATTAAATATACTATAAAGTAGCAAATGAGACCCTGTCAGATCATTCTTTGGTTGGCAGTTATCTAGAATTTTGGGTTCTAAGTTTACCCAATCCTGTCCATGAATTTCTTGTTTTCCCTTTATAGGTGTCCAAAGACGTCAATTTTGAGGTTCTCCGAGGCCTTACAAATGCATTGCTTGCTGCGAAGAAACCAGATGAGGTATGTCATCATGGTAATGGATTGTAATTAGAATACATATGCTGCAGTTGTCCAAATTACTGGTATACAAGCCCAACTGTTTGGTCCTTGAACTGTTTTGGGGGTTTTCCCAATCTTAGATTTTCGTGCAACATAATAGGATTCTTTTGACTTCAGTTTTGGTTAATTATATTCAGACACATGTGGAGACACATGCATATTTTGATGCTTTAGTATTTGGCTTCAATAGAAAAATTAAAATATTTTCTGACTTTCGAATTGAGGATTTATAGAATTAAACTTCAAAATTGACTTGGCATTTATTTCTTAAATAGTATGTACTTAATTTTACATTAGATGAAAGTTAGCATATTGCTTCTCTTGCATGCTGTGTTTCATTTCTTTTCACGCTTTAGTATTTGGTTATAACAAGAAAATTATTTTAAATAGTTTCTGACCTGTCAATGGAGGATTTATAGAATTAAACTTCTAACTCAGATGTGTTATTATATTTTTCTGAAATTAATAGCATATATGGAATTTTACATGCAACAGAATAGTTTATGCAACACTACCCTCTTGCATGCCATACATTAGGCAGAAAGGCTTTGAGATGAGCTTCAAGATAGGTTTTATAATGGTTAATAATGATATATCGGCCATGGATACTATCTTCAGTCACTAATTCTTTTTTCTTTTGGATATTCTTGAAATGTTGAATTTTAAAATTGATTGGTATATAGTGTTTTTGAACATCTTCTTGGTGCTCTATGGAATTGTTTATTGGCGCATATGCAAATTATTGATTAACACACTTTGAATTATAAAGCCGTGTGTTTCCTTCAAATGAATACCCTTGAGCAAGGAATCCCCTTTTGAATGATTGACAATCCATATCATTGCTCATACTGAAACTTACAAAGTCTTACACATAAGGGCAAGATCCACATCACTATCTTTATACACAAGTTCTTACACAAATTTTGAATTGTTGGATAAATTCATTTCAATGGCTGAGATTATGTTTGGCATGTAATTAATGTGTTAGAATTTATGCATGTAAGAGATGCTTCTCAACCATTCAAGATGTATCAATCCAACAGTCTAAAAATTGTGTAAGAAATCATGCAAAAAGTAACATGTAGCTAGATAATGTTCAACATTAGTGAGAGCTCTTGACATACACCTTAAATCAAGCACAAATCTTTCTCTATATGTAGTAAGTTCCAAGGTAATTAGGTTTTGTTATTTTGTAGTCAATGAGAATTCAAAATATCTAAACCTTCCAAATTCTCTTGCCACGTTGAAGGAAATTTAGGGTTTTCATATTTCCTAAATATCACACTGTGTAAGGAAGTTGGATGGAAGACTTGATGTGTAAGGAAGTTGGTTGGAAGACTTGGAACTTTTGAATTTTTATTGGTTCACATATTTGAAAATTTTGGTTGACTTGAGAACATTATATGTGGATTTGAACTTGCTTTGCCTATGTACTTTGTTTTCTTATCAATTTGTATTATCCAAGGGTTGGGGCTTCAACAAAGCTAGGTCTAGATGGAAGTTAATAGGCATTATGTTCTTCCATAACTTCCATACCAAAGTTAGCACAGTTAATAAGATCAACTTAGGTATTAAGTGCACGACCTTGACTATCAACCATAAATTGTACAATTTGAAATAAGTTACTATATACATATACATACACACAGATGTTTCTTGCTTTGTTTGAACAATATCAATCAGATTTGGGGATTTGATCTATGGTAGCTCAAAATAACATGATTGGTTTGACATGAAAAGTTTATTCCTCCTCTTTTGTCAGTCTTTGATGTTTGTACATTTGTGGGTCTATTTAAGTATATAGGAAGTTATTTAATAGGGAGAGAGAATATAGTAGGTAGGAGAGAGGAGACAGAATAGAGAAAAGAGGAGAATAATTTATTATCCATGGTGTCTGTTGTTTGTGTCTTTTTAAAAGAAAAAATTCAAAATTTTATGTTATCTCTTGCTCATGTTATGGTACTTGTACCTTGGAAGTTCACTGGGGGGAGGATTTGTTTTTCTTTAATGTTTTTGGGGTTCTTCTTTGGATAATTATCCGAAGTCAAAAGTTAGTGTTGAGGCAAATGGTTCTTTCCCATAAATTTCTGGTTTTGCAGCATGTTTGCTAGAATCTTTGGATTTATTCATATACTTCTTTTTTCTTTTTGTCTTTTCCTTTTCATGCAGGCTGTTCAATTCCTTCTTGCTGCTCGAGAAGGTCTGAGTACAGAAAAATCAGGTGATCTTAATGTTAAGGATGACAGCAGTATCAATGCAAAGAAAACAGAGCCACAGAAAGTGGACACAATTCAAGTAAGTTTTTTTTTTTTTTTGTTTCTCATCTAACCATCAATTTTATGGCAACCTGAATAAATTTTTGGCTCAGAAGTCTCATGTTCTAGCTTGATTTGCGATAGTGGGCTTTATAGAATCATGGGATGTTGTATGGAATCTTGTAGTACTTTCTAGTATGTAGTAGTGATCAATTGATTCTTTTCCTTCATAAATTTTGTATTGTCTTTTGTGTCATATATAAATCCTTATCTTTCACTAATTTGGATCAGATTCAGGAAAACATCAGAGATATCGATTATTTTTTCTGTATTGTTATGCAATGACTAGTGATGGTTTCATTCTCTTTTTCATGATATCTTGCTGTCAAGAGTATAAAGCATGCTTTGTAATGATTTGCATATGTTATATGATGCTTTCCATTTGTTTGGCAGATCATATATTTGATTTCCTGATTTAGTTCTGTCACTCAACTTGGTTGAGGCTGAAGAAGGGTTGGGGAGACGGGACTATTATTTAGCCATCTCTGAATTATGTTCCGTTAAATGTTTTGGCACAAATGTGATCAGCCAATTTCAAATTCTGTGTTATGCTTTCCATCATTCAGAACCAAGTCACATTACACATGAATATGAATAAATCCATTGACACAATTTTATATGATTATGGGGAATAGGAGGTTTTCAATGAAGAGATTGTCCTTTAATCTTTCCTTTTGTTTACTGAAACTTTTATTGGCCTCAATCTGAAGAAATCAAAGCCACAAGGTTTAAATTGTCTTGGCCTCTTAAATCAAGTGACATTGTGCGCGCGCGCACACACACACTCTCACAGACAGTTCCACACATGTCATTGACAATGCTTATCCATTCAACCTGTGCAGTTAGTAAAACAAGAACTAAGGTGTCATGTGCCAGTGCTTTTAAATTCCTTTTTTCTTTCAAAAATTCATGAATAGGTAGAAAACACATTAGTAATGTATTTATGTACATGATTCTAGAAACTAAAAATTCATTTCTCAAAATTATACAGAACTGACTTTATGGTGTTTTAAGTGTTTTTGGAAAGGAAGATTCTAGAATTGCATGGAACTCTTCATATACTTCTATAAAATGCTAATATCACACAAAATATATCGCTTTTAATGTCAGAAAACTCCTTGGAGAAATGTTATCGGACATTTTCAGATCTGGAATATGTAATATTAGCTTTTTTATTTTTTAAAAAAAGAAAGAATGCGAAATGCTACTGAATGGGTCCTAAAAGTGAAGTTATAATCAGAAAATTTTGACAGAATATATTTGAACATTCATGTAAATTTACTCAGATTTTTTTGGGTTGGGTTTTTCAAATTTTATAATTTACTTTTGTTGTCTGATATCAGTTCAATCAAGTTTGATACCGGCTACTTTTGAAATCAGGGAACAAATAAAAGATACGTGAATGTGAGAAAATGCATCTGTTGCTTGTGAATTAACGAACAGGATAGACAAAATAGTAAATGGTAACACTAGTTATAAAACAAAAAGGAAAAGAGTATGTTGAAAAAATTGACAGAAAAGTGTGGGGAAGATTTGAGAATTAACCTGGGCTTTTTGGAAATACCTCAGTACCGTTGCCTAGGATAGCTGTCTATTTTCATTTATTTCCTGACGACTCTATGATTAGGGCAGACTTATTTTCTTCCAGCTGACATTAACTAAATTATTTATCATATTTGTTTATTTTGTATTTATATATAGCTTTTTGTCACCTGCTATCTAATTCTGCACATGGCATCTGGTCTATGACCTGCTTTTGACAGGTTGAACTACTTCTTGGGAAAGCCTATTCAGATGGAGGCCGTGTTAGTGATGCTGTAGCTGTATATGACCGGCTCATCTCTAGTTATCCCAATGACTTTCGCGGTTATTTAGCAAAGGTACTTTTTCTCTTTCCCGTGATTACCAACTGAATAGTTCAGACAAATTTGCCATGGAAGATTTGATAACTATAGTGGCTTTCTGTAAAATATGTTGATATATGATGATGCAACAATGACAAGTTTAATTCAGCTAAAGACCAAAAGGAAACTTAACAACTCAACCTAGATTTGCTTAAAATGTCAAAATTTCCCCAATGGCAGTTGTATAAAATTATGGTACTAAAGACCTACAAAAAGAAGTCCACAACTCTTACTCTGTAAACTCAAAAGTTGTATAATGGTGGTCTCTTGAAGCTTTAAGATCGTGTAGATGTTATGTTAGAAGCTAATAAATAAGGACCTTTAGAGTGTGTTTGGTGTTGTTTTTGAACTAGTGTTTTCATAAAACAAAAATGAAAATGAAAATGTGCTTTTGATTTGATGTTCTAAAGTTTAAGAATGTGATTAGTAATATTTGTAAAAGTTGTATTATAACAATGAAAACTGAAAAACGTAGAGACATCTTGAAAAATCAAATTTCAATAAATTCATTTACTAAATATTATGTTATATTTCATAGTCTGAGCACATAAATTAATTAGATTAATCTAAATTATTTCAGACAAAAAATATCATATATAGTTGTGTTTTTCTTTTCTGTTTAAACAAGTATTTATTTTGTTTTCAGAAAATAAAAATGGTACTGCACAAGCCCTAAATTGAACTTAGAATCAGAACTGAATTACTTTATGACATCTATCAACAATAAATCAGATAACAGTATTAGCACTAGGATCTATGATGTATCTTAGTAGCTTACACCCTTTGAGTAGGCAAGTCATGCCAAGAGTAGACAAAGTGGTATATGTATGCATATGTTTGTATATTCCTTATCTGTACATTGTCAGTTGGCTTCCCTTGTTTCTCAAGTTGTCTTGCTGATCAATTTTATCGACAATTAGATATTTTGTACTTTTGGTGCTTTTGCAGGGAATTCTTTTGAAGGAAAATGGAAAATTTGGAGATGCAGAGAGGATGTTTATACAGGTAAGTATATTAATGTCTAGTTGCCCTGGAATAAACAAATATATGAATTCTGTTTTAACACACAACACTGATAAATTGTCATAGCTGTAAAGATAACTGTTGAATTTTTGGCATAAAGCACCACTGAGATTAAGATGATTTCACATACTATTATAAGTTCCATAGTATCCATTAAGAGATGATATATTAATATTCATTAGTTAATATTTTGATCTAATTTTTAATAGAATTAATAAAAAGTTAGAGAAAATATATTAAATTAATCTTAGAATTTGTATTTTTTTATAGAAAAATATTTTATTTGGTAAATAAAAAATAAAATATGAAAAGAAAAATAAATGAATTTATTGATTATAAATTAATTATTTTTTTAACATCAATTTATTTTTAACAATTATTTAAAAATAAGTTTATTACTATTATTTTTCTTTATAATTATTTGTTTTAATAAAATAAATTTGCTTACAAATATAATTATTTTCTTTTTAAAATTTTAGAAAATTTATTTAATTTTTACGCATAATTATTATTATTTAATAATAATTTAATAAATTAAATTATATATGGACAATTATAATTATTAAATCTGAAATTTAAAATAAATTAAAAAATTTTAGAATTAATTGGATTGAAAATTTGTAAAAAATTATGAAGGATTTAATTGACTAAATTAAAAAAGTATAAATTTTTTTAAAGGATTTGATTATCAAAATGAAAATTATGAAACGTTTTAATTATTTATTAAATATAATAGACTCATATTTAATTAGCCAAGTAAAACTTACAATTTGTTTCGAGAAAATGGGTTGGGCCAGGGAAAAAGCCCATTCCCCTCTCTAGCCCAAATTTAAAATGGGGATGGAGTATTATCCCCATCCTCAGCTTGATCCCCGCTTTAACCCAAAACTTCGCCCCGATCCCTAGTTCTAACGGGGCGGGTCCCCTTGAGGCCGGCATCCCTAGTTGTTAACTATAGTTTTCCACTTCTCCTTGTTGACCATTTAAGGGTTGCATTTTGTTTGTATGCATATTTTAGATACTTTTAATATCACTTTTATCAGTATGAAAATATGATAATAGCTAAAATTTGCGTTCTTCAGGCACGGTTTTTTGCACCAGAGAAAGTAAAGGAGCTTGTAGATCGTTATTCAAAAAGATAAATGCATTTCAAATGTGCTATTTGTAAGGCTTCTAATTATGCGCTTTTAAACATTGGATTTCTATTGGAAGAGCTATTTCAGGTGAACAATTCTTGTCTATCCTCTTATTCCTCTATTGCTTCCCTCCACAAAAATTTAAGATTAATACGTAGGAAACGCATTGTGAAACATGATGACTAGACTTGTGGAAGAATGATTTAACAGAGATTTAGTGTTTGTTTGGTATGGCTTCTCTACTGGCAAAAAATGACCTTTTTAATGTTAAAAAATCTTTTTAAATTATTTTTGGTTGTTTGGTTGTTTGATTGGTACATGAGAAGAACCTTTAACATTTTTTTACTCATAGAAGTGGAGATTTTTTAATTTTTTAATTTTTTAAAATATTAAATTATCTAAAATGTCATTAATTTATTTAAAATATATCTATAAGAAAGTTTTATATGAAAGCGATAATACAATTTTTACTAGAAGATATTTGTGCCAATAATTAAATAAATTGTTGTTAAAAGCTTGTTTACTTATTTTAAGAAACTCTATTTGAGAAGTTATACTAAACAAATATTTTAAACACCTGTAACTATTTTCAGATGAATTATAAAATAAAATTTTAATATATGTTTTTATGTAATTTAATTACATAATAGAAACAACCAAAAGATTAGCTACCTTTAAAGAGGTTTTATAATTGCCAATTAACTGATTGTTGTAAATAAAATGTTGAAATAAAATATTTAAACTAAACTAAAAAGTACATAAGGGTATAAGTGCAAGCTTTCTATAAATTTAGAAAGCTTTAATAATTTTCATTCATTGCATTCAAATTTTTCATAGCAACATTATGTATAAAAGTGAATTCAGGGGGTAGAAATGAATTTAGGCGATGTGGGTACAACACAAGTCCTTGGTGCATTTGAGGATGTGGGATTTAGTGGAACAAAAATAATATGTAACACTCTCCCTTATATGTCACCAATTCGATTACATTCATAAGAAAAATATAATTTTGAAATGAAGAAGTAATGTTAAATGTGCTTAGTACTATCTCGTTAAAAATCTTACCAGTAAATTATAGTAAGAAATATGATCATTGTCCCCTTATATTTTTGGCCAATTAATCAAATCACCCCTTAGTTTTAAAAAATTATCCGTTACATTCTATCGTTTGGTTGACTAACGGAAAAATTAATGTTTTGAAGGTAAATAAGTAATTTGATGAATTTAATTAATTTAATTAATTTAAACAAAAATATTTTGAGGACTTGATTTTTTAATTTTCTAAGAGTTATTTATGTCAGTTTGTAATAAGTATAATTTAATATTATTAAAATACTATTTTATTTAAAATTTATATTTTATTTTCAAATGGCTACTAGTGGGACCTATATTTTATAAATTGAGGCCCACTTGGTTTGTAAAGTTAAAAGTTCAAGTATTTTAGTAAATTCAATAATTTTTTGTCAGTCAACCAAACGGAAGAACGTAATGGATAATTTTTTTAAACTAAGGGGTGATTTGGTTAATTGGCTAAAAATATAGGGAGGCAATGGTCATATTCCCATTACAGTAGGATAAAACTTGGACAGAGAAAAAAGAGTGCAGCGTACATTTATTTAATATAATGTCCAAAATTTAAGGGGAGGAGTATATATCCCCCGGATAAGGATCTCCCCTTCAACACAACTTATATTAATTAAATAGTTGTTGGAGTTATTGCATGCTAATGTTGTGAATCAGTTTCTCAAAAGTTGATGTAGGCAAAACTTTGGAGAAAAGATCATCAAATTTTTCATTAAAGCATATCTGTTTAACCTTAATTTGGTGATTTTATTGGAGCTCATGAGTGTAGAAGAATTTTGACAAGATATGCTTCGTTTGGTCATCTTTGATATATCTTCCTCTAACTTATGTAATGTAAATAACAATATGTTCATATATTGTTGAAACATTTATAATAAAAGATAAACTGCATGTACTTTATATGTGATGGATGATAGATTGCAATCATATACATTCAAAAAAGAAATGTGCAACTGAGAAAACACATGATATTGTTGTCGATTAGAAGAAGAAGGTTATTTCTTCTTATTCGAAAAGAATCATTATTTATGACGGCATATGAAGTCAATCTTTATAATCGCATCAATCTGATGTGATGAGAAAGGAAAGATAGAAGAAAAAGATTGAATTGATGGAATTGAAGTAAACTTTTGAACCAATAGAATTTCATGAAAATTTCAAAATAACGTACGAAAGTCTTACTGTTATAGGAAAATTTGGAGTCAATATAGAATAAGCCCTCACAATGGGAGAAGGTTATCTTGAGATAACAAAACTAGCAACTAGAAGAGAAAATTGCTTTGCTAGAAGAGGATAAAGTTCATCTTGAAGAAGATGAGGAGAAGAAGTGTTTCTTATCTTCAAAATTAGATAGTTTATAGACTTGTAATAGCTATCAATGATCTTAATAGGAATATCTCTAAAAAGACAATCAATTATACAAATTTGAATGTATTAATAAAAAAATTTGGAATAAAAAATCATCATTGTTGACCAAGAACATGTGATATATTCCATTAACTTGATTAAGTTGTTTATGCTATGGCATACTTTTATAGCATAATTTTGTTCTGAATTATTGTAAAAGAGATGGATAGATTTGGCTCAAAATAGATGTGCAAGAGGCAATTACACATCTTGAATTACCATAAACAATAAAACAAGTTTTACACATCTTGGATAGAAAAACATATTGTTTTACTTATTATATCACTTCAACAATACAAGAAAATGATGAACTTTTGCCATTGCAAATTTGGAAGTTTTTGGTTGGAGAACCATGGTACGATGTAGTATTCGCAAAGAAAATTTTCTCCTTGGAAATGAATGCATCCAAAAACTCAAATCATTTCCCGCAAAGGATTAGGGCAAGTCAACATATGTTTAAGTTTTTTATGGCTGGGGAAAAACATTAAGCAGCTATTTACCTTTTTCGGTAATGGTATTATCATAATCATTCCTAAAGATTATGTTCGAATCGAAGACAGATTCTTTAAACAAAACAAAGAACAACTGTAAGTATTTTTTGATAGTTTTTACCCTAAAATCTTAGCCTAACAAGACTTGCAACAAGAGATTAAGGATTCGTTAACACTGATTCTACAATGAATCAGGATATTTCGAGATAAACCCAAGGACTTTTGGACTACACTCAACAATGGAGATTCAACCCATCTAAAAGAACTAACGCTATATGCCAACACATCTAACGTAAGAGCAGCATGAATATATGCGATTTTGCCGACACTAATCAATAGAGAAAATTAGTTTTAAGCAAAATATGTCTATGTATCAAATAAAGTAACAAGCATATAGGAGACATGTATTCCTAGTGCATTTATCGTGCATTTATATTTATTATCTCTTTTTTTTCAACATGTTTGTACTATTTCTACTTGACATTTTTATGTTTATTCCTTATCTTTTTGGATTTGAAATACTTTGAAATCCACCATAACTCTTTGGAAACTAGCCTGAGTCAAGAATCATTAATGTTGTATGCTATATATAAGAAAATAAAATTTATGTCCTTAAAATCCAGTTAAAACCTTCCATTTTCTTCATCTTGTGTTGGTAAATATTATCGAATCGAATCGAACAGACAAAATAGTGGTGGATTAATAAGGTAAATTTTATTTGAAAATTATTACTTGTATGCTTAATACATTTATAATAATGAAGAACTGATGTATTCAAAATCATAAACATAAATAGTAATAAAAAACATAAACAATAATTTTATTACTTGTTTGATTCCATATTTTAACATTATTACTTGTTTTTATGGTAGTTCCAAAATGGTAACAGAGCCAGCGCTCCCGTGTTCGAGTTATGGGAAGTGCTTTAGGTTAAGTGCTTAATACTAAGCCAAAAGTAATAGCTGATAGCTAGTGTACACCATATTCCCTTTAAGGATAAAGTCCTTTATGCTTCTACCACAAGTGGATGCACACCTTTACCTTGTCGTAACACCTAGTCTGAAAGAGGCAGGGGATTGAGTAATGCACAAGAGGCGAGAAATTATTCGCAACTCGAACATGGAAGTGCTAACTCTAATACCAAATTGGGTCAAGTGCTTACCATTGAACGAAAAGTTATACTTGATAGCTAAGATATACCATATTACCATTAAGGACAAAGTCCACCATGCTTCCAACACGAGTGGAAGTACATCTTGGCCTTGTCTTAACACCTAGTCCAAAGGAGGCAAGAACTGCGTTATGCTTGAGATGTAAGCAATTCTCACAAGTTGAACATAGAAGCGTTGGCTCTGATACCGACTTGGGTCAAGTGCTTACCATTGAGTGAAAAGCTATAGCTAATAGCTAAGGTGAACTGTATTCCTTATAAGGACAAAGTCCACCACACTTCCAGTGTAATACCGAAAATTGCGGAATAGATGTGAGGGAATTAAACACTCATTACATAAAAGGGATAATAACTCACTACCTCAATATAACAACAAAGGGATATAAAAAATCACCACCCAATAATGTTAATTAAGGATATATAACTTAACATGGGAAATAAATTTACCACCTATGTAAAACAACAATGAGATACATATATCACTACTCTAAATTGTTACACAAAGGATACAAAACTTGTACATTCACCACTCAATGGAATTCCACCAAGAAGATATATAGTTTAAATAATATTCAGTTTATCATACTGAATAAACACACAATTAATCTCTTACATTACATTCTTAAATATCTGTATACCCTCCTATATATAGACTCTTCTAACTTCTTAGAAGGACTTCAAATACAAATTGATAGCTAATTACTTATACAACTTGCTTACTTAACTAAAAGATGTAAGTCATGACATCATATACATATTGATATAAGCCATAACTGTCATATATATATTGATATAAACAATGACATCAAGGTCTAGGACTTTGAATTACAACTCACAAAATTCTTCAAATATCTAAAAATTAAACAAAATACATTAAACTTAGGGTAAAAATTTTCAAAATTGTGCTTCCTATAATTCTGCTTTGAAAATGAATATGTTGTGGTCATATTGTTATAACGTTTTCTAGAGAACTCCAAATGCACCATAAAACTCTCTAGAAAGCTTACTTCTTCATCTTTGTAGAGGTTCTAATCATGTTCTGATATCATATCTTAAAACAAACTTTAACAAGTAACTCAAAAAACTTAATAACATAAACAAGAATTTATGACTATTCAAGATTAAGATTGATTTACATATAATTATCTATTGACATTGTTTGAATTCTTAGTTAGTAACAGAATTTATATGAGAATTCAAACTATGTCTAGTTCAGTCCTATATGATTATATTATATAAAGTGTTTCCACCACAATGTCACTACATTGATAGTTTGGATAAAACTATTACGTTCTTAATATTAGTAGACCGCACTAATAATATTTAATTAAAGAACCCAACTAATTAATTTATTACGGACTATTTCAGTTTATTATCCATAATATTAATCATCTTGTATATATAACACTCATATATACTAAGATTATAGTTACATAAATAAACTAGGATTTTTCTGATATTAAATATAAGTATAATTAAGTATAAAGAAATGTTAATTTTATTTATTCTAAAAAAATATACAAATTACATGCTTTTAGGACATTATCCCTAACAATATATATATATATATATATATATATATATATATATATATATATATTGATAATTTTAACATGCCCCTATAATTTTCATAAATCATCATTTTGCCCTACACCTTTAATTTTTATGATTATTTTCAACAATTGACCCTAATTAACCAACGCATAAATCTTTTTAGCCCTCATAAACATAAAAGTAAATGAAAAATGATTGAAATATCTCAACAAAGTATTTTTAACTAGTAATTATTCACAATCACTTATTTGTTAATTTTTTTTAAATGCAATCATTAATATTAGGGATATCTTCAGCTTTACTCCCTCAATTTTTTAATAAGCTTTACATATAACATTATATTTTAGAAAGTCATCAATGTGACCCCTCTTTCTGTCCAACTGCCGTTAAATTTAACATTTTTGGGGATAAAATAGAAATTTAATAAGTAATTATAAAATAAAAGTTTAATTTAAAGATAAATTTATAATTTTATATTAAATTTATTAAAAAAAATTCTCTCTCTCTCTCTCTATTTTCTTCCTTATCTCTTCTCTCTCTCTCCTCTCCTCTCCTCTCCCTTATTTCTTTTTATCTCTTCTCTGATTCTCTTCTCTTCTTCAACATATTCAATGACTCTCAAACTTAGATATTTGCACTACAAGTAAAAGACCATCCTTTATCCCCTTTCTCATCTCTCTTCTCTTTTTCTTATTCCATTAATGGTTGTAGACTACAAATTGAAGATTCAATATTTTTTTTCTCTTCTCTTTTTTGTTTGCATTTTGATTCTATTATTGTTTTGGGAATTAACTATTTTTTTCCATTGTTGGTTGCATATTAAAAATTGTATATCTATGTTTTTTGGAATTACTTTTTTTTTTCATTATTGATTGTTAACTAAATTTAAGATCTTGTCTTTTCTACGAATTAATTATTTGATTGTGAAATAAATATCAAATTTGAGTTGAGTTTAATTTTGAATATTATATCTCTGTTGATTTGCATATATAGTCGCTTGGAGTTGAAATAGGCAAATTGATTTTGGATATTACATTAGAGTTGTTACTAGAAAAAATTTGATTTGAATTGATTTTGGATAATATTCCTAATTTGATTTGTTCTTGAATTATATAAAAGAAATAACCATCTCTATTTTGGGTGGATACAAAAAAATTTTCTTTATTTTGGAAAAATAGAAAAAGAAAAAACAAATTATTTTAATGTATTCAGCATTTGAAAAAATGAAAAATAAAAAAAATATATAATATATCCCGTGTGGGACTATTTTTGGATTTTAAAAAAAATAATGATGTATAATAATTAATATATAATATAAAATATATTTCACAAAGTTGTCTATTATATATAGGGCTAGTTTGGTCTTTTTACATACTATGAACACAAGTATAAGACGTTTGTCTTTGCACAAGCCCAAACACTAAAGTAAGGTTAGGAATGTAATTTGATCAAACTCTGCTAAGTTTAACGGTAATTGGACGGAAACAGGGGTCGCATTGATGACTTTCCTAAATATAAGATTATACGTGAAGATTATTAACAAATGAGCGGGTAACGCTGAAAATATTCTTATATATTAAACATAGGTATATTACATATATGAAAAATGCCCTAGATCCCCTCAAAATTTGTCTAACTGCACATTACTTCTTATGTTTTAAAAATATATCTCGTTATGTCCAATCATTAGTATAATTGACGAAAAAAATAATACTTTACCATTTTAACCTTTATAATGCAATGAGGAACGAATGGGACCCATAGGTCAGTTGTAGGGTCCACAAGTAAAAAAATTTCAAATTTTAAATATTTAAATCTAATATATTTTTAAATTTTTTTCTCTCTCCAATTAAAAAAAGTCTTTAAACTAATCTTTTCTTCTCCATTAATCTATTCCCAATCAGATAAAAAATTCATACGTATTGCCAAATCAAAATCTACTTCTTATCCAAATTCCATAAAAATAAAAATAAAACGACGTTAATGAATTGAAATCAAATTAAAATTTTTATTTTTATGCAAAGTAATTATTTTATTAATAACAAATATAATTTAATATTAAAAAATACAAAAACAAGCCAAGAAAGCCTAATCAGATAAACATTTAGACGTATTGCCAAATCAAAATCTACTTCTTATCCAAATTACATAAAAATATTAAAAAAAATACAAAAACAATCCAAAAGACCCTAAATTAATTTCCTAGCCGCACTACCCCACCCCTTTCCCAGCTCAGACGCCATTTCTCCACTCCTATCCCAAACAAAGACGCAGTATTGGGTTTCCACCTTTACCAACGCCATAAATTAATCATCCATCGTACATAAAAACAACAATTCACAACGTTTTCAATTCAATCAAAAATTCATAAAACAAAATGCCATCCAAACCCTCACGACGAAGTTCACGACATTCAGTGACAACAATGACAATTTCTTGTAGCGGAGTGTTGTTTCATTCAAATGAAGAGAGAGGCCATAGTGGTCGAAAGAGAATGATAATTACGACTAAAGAAAGGAGTGAGAGAGAGCATTTGGCTACGACATTGATTATCATTCTGAGCTGGTTTTTTTTGGGAAATTAAGGGATATTAACGACGTGGGTTTTGGTTGAAAAATTAACGGTGGTGAAAGTCGCCATTTTTGCCCTCTAAAATCCTTCCAGATTTTTTGCCGATGAGTTTGGTATTATTCTATATTATAGTTGGCTACAAAATTAATGTATATATATAAATAGAAAAATTAGAAAATAAATATATTTATTGGAAATGAATTATCTAATTGTGGATGAATAAATTCTTAATTTCAAAATAATGAAATTTTTGAGTAATATAAATTTTATTGTAGGTAAAAGTAAAAAAAAAAAATTAAAAGGTCTGATTAAAATTGAAGGGCCATGTGTCTTTCTTTTAAATAATTTTAAATTATTTTAGATTAGATTGTATCGTGTATATGTGGTATGCAGGTGTAAGAAAAAAAATAAAATAAAATAAAATAATAATATAAGTAAATAAAGAGTGGCGGTGGATGAGTTTTATATATATATATATATATAAACAATTACTTTTTCAAGTTAGAGGTAGGACAAAAAACGAAAGAGAATTAGAAGCAGAGACAGAAAATCGAAAGGGGAGAAGACAGAAAAGAAAAAAAAAAGAAAGGAGGTTTGGTTAGTATATAAATATATATTTTAATACCTATGTATATATATGTACATATTTTAGATAATGAAGTTGAAGTATCGTTTATTATTATTGGATCATTATTTATTATTACTGTTAAATTGATATTAAGGAGTGATTCAGAAAGGAACGAAAAATCAGCAGAAGTGTAAGAATAATCGTTCAATATTCAAGTAAATATTTATATGCATTTGATAGATTTTAGTTTTAAAACTTAAAAGTTTGATGTTTTATTACATTTAACGTTTTGATAAATGTTTACGAAATTTATGAATTATTACGTGTTGATCCAATTGATTGTTTTTCAATTTGATTTAAATAATAATTTTCACAAATGTCATATTTATAATTATGGTGAGAAAATTGTATCAGCGTGTGTTTTGATTTTATAAATGAATTACTTATACGAATATGTTGTTAAATAAATGGATAAATGAAAATATAATGGCTGTGGTTATTGTTATGATGTGGCACTAGTATTTGGGATGACGGTCCCTCGGAATAATACTTGTAAAGTACGTTGGCTAGTTTTTTGGGCTGCGATCCTTCGGAATAATGCCCGTAAAGTAAACAAAAATAAAAAATTAATGGAAATTATTTTAAATGATGGAATGAATGTGTTTTGTCATTTTTGTGAATACTGAAATTGAAATATTGTTTTGATATTTGATTAAGCATGCTGTTTGAAATTGAAAAGTGTTTCATAGATGCAAGAATTGTTTGTTACAAAGTTTTTAAAACTACCTTTATGTATAAATATCTACTGGACATTAGCTCACCCCTACTTTTTAGGTTTCTAGGCAATGTTGGAAATTTTATATGTAGAAGATAAGGATACTCCAAAACAAGAGTTTCACTACTTTGGAAACTATATGTAATTATAGATGCAGGAGTTTGTAATGTATGGCTTTGATGTATTTTTCTATCTTTGTATTTGAATTTTAAAAACCCTAAAATTAGTTATGTTCTGTTAGATAATAAAGTGAAGCAAGTTGGTGTTGAACTTTATTGGAAGTGTTTAAAATGAAATCTTAAAATTTATAAGTTTATATATTTTGGCATACATTTATTATAGAGGAGATTCTGCCAAAATTCTTTTATAAAATTAGAGATATTTCAAATTGGATTAAGTGCATTAACTTTATTAGAGGAATGATTATATTTTAAAAGTTTGAATATTTTCGTAGTACTCTAGTTCGGCGTCACTTTATAATACTAGAGTCTGGATATTAGAAGTTGTCTTGATCAAGATGCATCTACATTTATATTTATGAAGGGGTAAAAAAGTCTATACACTGTCAATTAGGCTAACTGTTAAATATAATCATGAAAGTTAAATAGGGAGTTGATAATTTATAAACATTTGAGGTCATATTGCAAATTATCAATATTAGTTCGGGGCATATTACGAATTATTAATATTGAGTGTAAATTAAAATTTACCCTTCAGATTTTTAAGTATAAAATTTTCTTTAAATTTTAAGTTTGTTTTGTTAGAACTTTAACTTTTGCCGAATAGTCTAATACGTTTCAAAATTTAGGATGTAAAATATTTGATGTAACAATATGTGAGGGTCCATTTAATATAATTAAAAATAAATATCTTTATTTATAAGAATATAAAAAAAATAGGGACCCGGATATTAACCTATTCTTTGTTACTATTAGAATGACTTGGGATATTCTCTGTTAGATGAATTTATTTACAATTTTCTAAGCTTTAACTTAAAAAATAAAAAATGTGAATTAAAATTTTTCTTAAAATTAATTAAGGGAGAATTTTATAAAAAGAAAAGAGAGAGAGAGAATTAAATAGCAAATAATAGTTAAAACATTTATTTGGTAAAGTAATGCTCATAACCAAAGTTATGTCATTATTTTATTAGTTTATTATAAAATAAATTACTTAATTTATTAATTTTATTATCACTAATAAATTTACTATCATTATTATTTATTTAAACATTTTTTATTTAATAAATAATACTTTTATGTAAATTTATTAATTAATTGTGTATATATTTTTTGTAAATTTTAGTTAATATTCTTTTTTATATTTAAAATTAAAGTCAATCAAGGTTACCTTTCTATCAATAGTAACAGGGATGGCGAAAAGACAATATGTCATGCTATTTGATTTCTTGCGAAAGTGATATAAATATTTTACTTTTTTAAAGTATAATAATTCTTAGTTAAAAAAAACTAATATTATTACATATATTTATTTTATATATAATTATATTTTTTTAATTTAGTGAGCTCCATTTAATAGTGAGTTGATCCACAATATATTGAAAAATAAACACCATTGTTAATGGCAATGATCAAAATTAGGGCCTCTTAGTAATTAATTTTTATTTGTTATTGAAGAAATAAAAAGTATATTATTAAATGATTAATGAGATATCGTAATATACTTCTATTTTTTAGGAAAAGAAAAAATACTTCCTAAAATTTTAGAGAGCGTTAAATATTGTTTAAATTTTGAAAAAATAAAAAAATATCTCTTAAATTCTACCAAAATTTAAAATAAAAAATAGTATATTTTTTATTTTTTCAAAATTTGATTATGTAGCCTACAAAAATATTATATTATAAAATAAAAAAGAATTTTTAGAAAAAAATAACGAGAATTTATATTATGGAATAAAAGTGATATACTAGATTATAAACTTTCAAACTTTCTTTAAGTATCCCAATTACAAAATCAGAAAAATGATTTGGAATACATTTTGTCAATTAATTATTTAAATTAAAAGTGTTTAATGCACTATTACCATTCACCTTTTGGAATACGGAAACCATATAAGATTAGGATTTTCCTATTAATTATTATACTACTTGTTGATGCGTGAAAATATCAACCAAGATGAGGTAAGATGCCTTGCTGATCTAGTATCCGAGCTGAAGACGGATGCCCAGTCAACAGTTTGAGCTCAGCATTCCGCACTCGATTTAGTCTCGTCCTAACCCCGGAGGCTCCCAAACTGACGTTTCACGCCTCGCTGATCCCGGGGCAAATTGCTTGAAACCTTCCTGACCTTGCTCTCCTTGCTGACCTCGGACCCGAACTTAGTGAGGATGCCTACAAGCAGAGAACACGGTCAAAAGGGGGGCGCCGGAGATTATCCGATTAGCCCTACTCCAACCCTCAAGTCAGTACCTTGAGGGAGTGATGTTATGGCTTGATTTTGGTAGCTTGAAATAGCTAATATATGGAGGAGTATGTAGCTAGAAGCTAGTTGACCAAGTGGCACACAAAACACATGGAGAAAGTGAGTAAATGTGGACTTTTGGAAGCTAGAACAGTAAATCCGTCCTCAAGGGACAACCTTCCATGGGTGTTTAAGGTTGTCTCTTTGTTTCTTAAAGAGAAGGATGTGAAGTGACTTGTGCTTGTAGTGTGAGAGAGTAAAAAAAAATGAGTTCAAAACTTGAAGAAGACCTCTCTTACCTTGACATAAGTGTCTTTTTATATTATACCTTTGTGAACACATGATTGGCTAAACAATGTTGCCCTAGTTCCTCCTTTCCTTCCCCTTTCCCATGTTTGAAACCTTAGCTCGGAGTTAAGACTAGAGACACTTGGTGAGCAGGGATTGGTCCCTTGGTGAGCAGGGATTGGTCCTTAAGACCTTATCCAAGATTACGTATCACGTGGCATGATTTAATTCGAGTAGGGGATTACATTATCCCTTGCGTACAGGTGGCGAGTGCTCATTCGCCTCCACTTGTGGTCCCTTAAAGGCTAACCACGTCAGGTGGGGCCCCTTTTTCAGCTACCAAGGTGTTACACTGTCTCTTTGGTCAGGTTTCCATTTGGACAATTTCAGGTGGTCCCCCAGGTGACCTAGGATCATAGGACAACTTTTTCACATTTTTAGAGAGACCAAATCCCTTTACTTTTGAGGCTGTGCCAGAGTGGGGTCCATTCGTTTTGCCCTATTTATGTGGACTATTAATTATAGGCCATGTGGCACCCTTCATGTGAACTCCCTTTATACTATTTGAAGTCGGATCCTGCTTCAGCTGGGATCCGAGGTGAGGTGGGTTTCAACATGAATGGATCGTCCCATAAGTGCCGACTAGAGCGTCGTGGGCTTACGTACTGCCACGTGTCTAGCCTATTTTATCCCATAACACTACTATATTTCTTAGTACTATAAATTAATAATTATATTAACAGAGAGGGGCGATAGTAAGTTAAAAAATCTTAGTGATAATTATTGGTTCTTCCGATGCTACTCTTAGAGTTGGAAGATGAGAAGAAGAAGAATTTACACAATTAATGAGATAATTCTAACTAATTTTGATTATTATTATTTTTATAATTTATTACATAATTAATTAATTCGAAATAATTAATAAATTATTATTGCTTTTTGACATAATCACCTTATCTCTTTGCTGGGTTTCCATCAAGACTGGAATTGTGGTATTGGTAGATTTTTTTTTTAATTATTTGTGAGGAAAAACTTTTATACTTCAAAGCATGGTAGTTTTAATTTTTAATTATTTACGAAACACAATTTCATAATTTGAATTTCATGTAGACATAAATTATGTTTATTGGTTTTAAAAATTAAATTAAAATAAATAATGGAATTAATGTTATATTAAATATTATTAAATACGTTTATGGACTTTAACTCATTTTTCACGTATCTTTTTGAAGTTTTTTTTAAAGATTACAAATTACAAATCTACTAGTATACACTATCGTCTTGGAATCTTTGAATAAGTCAAGAGTATACTTTCTTTCAGAGATGTAGACACCCTTTCTAATTTTGGCTACTTTAATACTTAAAAAGTAGTTCAAACAACCCAAATCTTTTGTATGGAATTTGGATTGTATGAATGTTCAAAGACCTGCAACACCTACATTGTCACTGCCAGTAATAACAATGTCATCCACATAAACAACTAGAATAAGACAGCTAGCAAAACAAAAAAATAGTGATCACTCCTGGTCTGTTGTATCCTAAACTCAATAAGCACATCTATAAATCGACCAAACCAAGCCCGAGGAGATTGTTTGAGTCCATACAAAGATTTCTTCAACTTACAGACCTTTCCTTCCTCCCCCTAAGCAACTAAAACTAGAGGGTTGCTCTATACCTCCTTAGTTAGAGTACCATTTATAAAGGCATTTTTCACATCCATCTAAAACAAAGGTGAATCACAGGTGGCAACAAGAGACTATAGTAAGTGAACAGAAGTAAGTTTGGCTACCGGAGAAAAATTCGTTTGATAGTAAACCCCATAAGGTTAAGCAAACACACCCAAAGATTTTACGAAGAAGAGAGAAAAGAGGCTGAGTAGGAAATAGAACCTCGAGAAGAATCTCCCTCTGAAGAACAGACGAAGGAAAAAAATTAATGAGATAACATGCAGTTTTCACAGCTTCACTCTAGAATTCTTTAAGAACATTCATGTGAAAGAGGAGAGCTCCTGTGACCTCAAGAAAATATCGATTTTTATATTCAGCCACACCATTTTGTTGATGGGTATATAAACAAGAAGATTGATGTAACATTCTATGTTCAACCACATAGGTGGTAAGGAGGAAAAAAAAAAATTCCTTATCATTAATACTACGAAGAACAAGAATATTAGTAGAATATTGGGTCCAAATTCAACACAAAAATATTGAAAAATAATAAATAATTTAGATCTATTTGACATGAGATAAATCCAGGTCATTTTAGAATAATCATCTACAAAGCTCACAAAACAATGAAATCCAAGGATAGCTAAAACAAGACAAGGATGTTAGTTTTTTAACTGTAAGTGGCCCATGATCCTTCATCATGTTAAGTGAGAACGTGTGTTATATAGTTTTTGTCAGTTTTTTGACAGTTCATTACATGTTCTAGCAATTGATTACATGTTCTGGCAGTTTATGGCAATTTTTTTCATGGCTTCTGTGATGGGCAGAGCCTATAAATACATTCATTTTTTTGGTTAGATCTCTAAACCAACAATTTCTCTTCAGTAATATACACCATTATAAAGAAATTGTGTAAGGTTTAAAAGAACCATAAACCAAGAAGTTTCATCATCAGATTCTGAAAGATGTTAATGGCAGGAGGTATGTTTTTCAGTTTAATTCTGCACTTGATCTATATGCTATTATGATTAGTAAAACATGTTTAGATCATATTTAAGTCCTATCAATTGGTATCAGAGCCTTTATTATCATCTCTACCTTGATTTTGTGCAATTTGGTAAAACTTCAGTTTTACTCCCGATTAGTTTATGAAAAATCAAATTTATTATCAAGTATTGTTGATTAGTAATAATGCTAGAAATCACTATAATATTTGATTCTTAGCATTTTGGGACTTGAATAAATGAATTTTGTTTCTATTAAAAAAAATATATGCAGAATTTTTGTTTCTGAAATTGAGTTTCTGGAGGTTGAAGATAACTTGAAATGATATGTCATCTATTATATGTGATACAATATGACATGTCGTCCGCTGCATTAAATTGTATGCGATGTCATATTCATATATCGTATTTAATTTAGTATGACAAGTCGTCTGTTATATGACGAAGTATGACATGTTGTTTTATGATCATAAGGTGTATGACATGTCGTTTGGCGAATGACTGGGTATGACATGTCGTTGTATTGTTGTAAAATAGTATTATATGTCATTTGATATAATTGAATAGTATGATGTATCATTTATGTTTGTTGAAGTAAATGATAACATGCAAATTATTGGTTATTTTTGGTACATAAAATTAAAATTATGTCTTATTATTGCATGCAATTTATATGAACAATTTTATGATTAAAATAAAAAATGTCTTATAATCCATATAATTTTAATTAATTAAAGATTAGCCACAGCATCTTTAATTATACAAAATTATATTTTAAATGCATTAGGATCATGTATAAGAAATTGACATTAATTGTAGTTAATCTTGTTTAATGTAATAAATATTTCCCATAGGAAGTTTTATTATATTTATAAAATTAATTAGAATAAAATATCAAATTATTTTCTTAATTACCCACAAGAATTAGGAAAAGATACATGATTTGGTAGTTTTATTATAAAGTTATATAAATATATATATATATATGAATCTACTTGAATTAAAACTTTAGCCCACAGGCAAGTTTTATGTCCATTGATTCATATTTTATAACATGATTTACATTAGTAAAATATAATATTTGTTTATTAGCCTTAAATTTTATAGTATATAAGCATGTATGTTTATTTTATGCAGTCATACAATCTGTAACTTTTTCTGATATCAAATATGACATTCCCGAGTTGAAAGGTGATAACTATAAGGTTTGGAAGGAGAGAATTCTCCTCCATTTAGGATGGATGGATATTGATTATGTTATAAGGAAAGACGAACCAATTGTTACTGAAGCCAGCAGTCAAGCTGAAATTGCTCTTTATGAACGATGGGAGCGATCTAATCGCTCAAGTATGATGTTCATAAAGACCAAAATTGCTACTGGTATTCGGGGTTCAGTCAATCAGTATGATAATGTCAAGGCATTACCAAAGGCAATTGACGAACAGTTTGAGACTTCAAATAAGGCAATTGCTAGCACCCTAATTATGAAGTTTTCATCTATTAGGTTCACCAGTGTTAGAGGTGTGCGCGAGCACATCATGCAAATGAGGGACATTGCGGCTCAATTAAAAACTCTTGAGGTTGAAATGTCTGAATCTTTCCTTGTACATTATATACTAAACACTTGTCCACAACCATATGCACCCTTCAAAATCTCTTATAACACACATAAAGACAAATGGTCAAGTAATGAATTATTGACCAGGTGTATACAAGAGGAAGGGAGGCTGACAATGGAATTGGGTGAAAGTGCATATATGGCAACTCATGGGAAGAACAAAGGTCAAGTCAAACAGAAAGGAAAGGTAAAATACCTCCTCAAGCTGAAATAAGAAAGGAATCCAAGTGCTTCTTCTGCAAGAAGAAAGGACACATGAAGAAGGATTGCCCAAATTTCAGACATGGCTTGAAAAGAAAGGTAATTCAATCTCATTTGTTTGTTATGAATCTAATACAGTTGAAGCTAGTCATAACACATGGTGGATTGATTCTGGCTCTACAATTCATGTTGCAAATACCTTGCAGGGCATGCAAAACCTAAGGAAGCCAGTGGGCAGTAAGTAGTGCATCTATTCAAGAAACAAGATGCGTTCACATGTGAAGGCAATTAGAACATGTAGTTTAATTTTAAGTAGTGGCTTTATTTTGAATTTGGAAAAGACATTTTATATTCCAACTTTTTCTAGAAACTTAATTTCAGTTTCAAGATTGGCACCGTTTGGTTATTCCTTTAACTTTTTCAGATACATATTTTAATTTATATTATAAATCTGATCTTGTTGGGAATGGTACATTATCTTATGGTTTTTTTTGTATTAATTTACAAAATAATGCCTCTTATGATATGATGCATGTTTAAGCTGGTATAAAATGATGTGTTATGAATGAAAATTTCTCTATGTTATGGCACCGGAGATTATGACATATCTCTATAGAAAGACTTAAAAGATTAGTAAATGATGAAATATTTAGTACATTGGATTTTACTGATTCTAATACTTGTTTGGATTGCATAAAAGGAAAGCAGACCAACAAGACAAAGAAAGGTGCCAACAGGAGCTCCAATGTATTAGAGATCATATATTCAAATATTTGTAGTCCAGACATGGACTCGTATAGTCAGAAATACTTCATCTCTTTTATAGAGGATTACTCACAATATATGTATCTCTACTTGCTAAAAAATAAAAATGAAACACTTGATGCTTTTAAAGTTTTCAAAGCAGAAGCAGAGAAATAATGCGAAAAGCAAATTAAGATCGTGAGAATAGACAAAGGTGGAGAATATTATGGTAGATATATTGAGGATAGGCAAGCACCTAGTTCATTTGCGAAGTTTCTTCAAGAGCAATGGATTGTTGCCCAATACACCATGCCTGATTCACAGACCAGTATGATGTAGCAGAAAGAAGAAACCGAACGTTAATGGATATGGTACGGAGTATGCTTAGCAGCTCCAAGCTTTCTAAATCATTGTGGACTGAAGCTCTTAAAACAACAGTGTATATATTAAACCGAGTTCCAACCAAGGCTGTTCCAAAGACACCTTTTGAATTATTTAAAGGTTGGAAACTGAGTTTGCGACATATACGCTTATGGGGATGCCCGTCTGAAGTGAGAGTCTATAATCCACAAGAAAAGAAATTGGGCCCAAGGATAATTAGTGGATATTTTATTGGATATGCCGAAAGGTCTAAAGGGTATAGATTCTATTGTCCATCTTATAACATTAGGATTATGGAATCAAGAAATGCAAAATTTCTTGAAAATGACTTGATCTGTGGAAGTGATCAATCCCAGAATATCGTTTTTGAGAAAGATTATATTGATGCTCAATCTTCCACTTCAAATGATAAATTGATTGTCATTCACAATACTCCTCAAGTTCAAATGGGTGTTGAGCAACCAATCGTTGAAATTCCATAAGTAACTGATAATAATCCAGTAGATCAGTTTGTTCAAGAACTACTAGAAGTTATTGAACAATCAGTTGAACAACATGTTCCACAGGAAAATGTTGATACAACATTAAGGAGGTCTACTAGAGTTAGAAAATCAGCAATTCCTAATGATTATATTGTGTATCTACAAGAATTTAACTATAACATTAGAGCTAAAAATGATCCAGAAACGTTTTCACAAGCCATGAGTTGCAAAGAATCAAATTTGTGATACGATGCAATGAAAGATGAGATGAATTCTATGGCATCTAATAGAGTTTGGGATCTTGTTAAGTTGCCTAATGATGTAAAAGCCATAGGATGTAAATGGGTCTTTAAAACTAAGAAAGACTCATTAGGCAACATTGAGAGATACAAAACAAGACTCGTAGCCAAAGGATTCACTCAAATTGAAGGAATTGACTACAAAGAGACATTCTCTCCTGTATCCAAAAAGGATTCCTTTCGTATAATTATGGCATTAGTTACACATTTTGACTTAAAGTTACAACAAATGGATGTGAAAACGGCTTTTCTCAATGAAGATTTAGAGGAAGAGGTTTACATGAAGCAACCGGAAGGATTTTCCTCTAGCAATGATGAGCATTTGGTTTGCAAGCTCAAGAAATCTATATATGGTTTGAAACAAGCATCCCGTCAATGGTATTTGAAATTTCATGATGTTATTTCTTCATTTGGTTTCGTAAAAAACATCATGGATCAATGTATATACTAGAAGGTTAGTGGGAGTAGAATATGTTTTTTAATTCTATATGTAGATAACATTCTACTTGCAGCCAATGATAAAGTGTTGCTTTATAAGGTAAAACAATTTCTCTCTGAAAATTTTGATATGAAATATATGGGTGATGCATCTTATGTCATTGGTATTAAGATACATAGAGATAGATTCCAAGGTATTTTGGGTTTGTCTTAAGAGACTTCTATATTAATAAAGTTTTATAGAGATTTTGGATGAAAAATTGTGCACCAAGTATAGCACCCATTGTGAAAGGTGAGAGGTTCAACTTAAACTAATGTCCAAGGAATGACTTTGAGAGACAACAAATGCAAAATATTTCATATGCTTTTGCTATTGGAAGTTTGATGTATGCTCAGGTTTGTACAAGACCTGACATTGCATTTGCTATTGGAATGTTGGGAAGATATCAGAGTAATCCTAGCATAGAGCACTGGAGAGCTACAAAGAAGGTGATGAGATACCTTCAAGGAACGAAAGATTACATGCTTATATATGGACGAATAGATAATTTGGAGGTGATTGGTTACTCGGATTAAGATTTCGCTAGCTGTGTTGATTCACGAAAATCAACATCTGAATACATTTTCATGTTTGCCAGTAGAGCTGTATCTTAGAGGAGTGCAAAACAGACTTTGATTACTACTTCTACTATGAAGGCTAAGTTCGTGTCTTGTTTTGAGGTTACCTCACATGGTGTATGGATGAAGAATTTCATATGTGAGCTTAAAATTGTGGACTCAATTTCTAGGCCATTAAGGATATATTGTGATAATTCAGCTGCAGTATTTATGGCTAAAAACAATAAAAGTGGTAGTTGAAGCAAACACATCGACATTAAGTATTTAGCCATAAGAGAACGTGTTAAAGACAAAATAGTTGTTATTGAACACGTAAGCACTGAATTGATGATTGCTGATCTTTTAACAAAAGGTATGCCACTGTTGAAATTTAAGGATCATGTAGATCAAATGGGACTTGGTTCCTTTTGATGTTTTTCGTTATATGGACGACTGTTTATTGTAATGAAATTCTATTTATGTTATGATATTTTCTCATATTTGATTTTCAATTGTGTACACATTTATTTGAGAAATATCATTGATGTTTGGACCTAAAATAAACATCGGGTTTATTCATTGAGTAATATAAACAACTGTTTAAGAGACATAATACATAATGATATATGGAAGATAATACTCGTTTTTTTAGAGAACCTATCGCCATGATTTATATATTTTGTTTCTTATTATAGTAAATGATGAAGTGTATGGACCAAGTGGGAGAATGTTAGTTTTTTAAATGTAAGTGGCTCATGATCCTTCATCATGTTAAGTGGGAACGTGTGTTATACAATTTTTGTCAGTTTTTTGACAATTCATTACATGTTCTAGCAGTTTATAGCAGTTTTTTTCATAGCTTCTGTGATGGGCAGAGTCTATAAATACATTCATTCTTTTAGTTAGGTCTCCAAGCCAACAATTTCTCTTCAGTAATATACACCATCGTAAAAAAATTGTATAAGGTTTAGAATAACCATAAACCAAAAAGTTTTATCATCAAATTGTGAAAGACGTCAATGGCAGGAGGTATGTTTTTCAGTTTAATTCTGTACTTGATCTATATGCTATTATGATTAGTAAAGCATGTTTAGATCATATTTAAGTTCTATCAAAGGACTTCAAATATTTGAATGCATAAGATGAAAAGGAGCGTAAGGTATTTTATTAATACGAGAACCAGGGATATTATCACATTCCTCTCCTGAGGTTTGGGTTTGTATCATTTAAAGAGAAAGAATAGATATTGTATTACATACCTCCTCTATGATGTTAGTCAATTAACTTCAAATGAAAAATTCACTAAAATACCCTTAATTATTTATTTTTTGTTAAAATATTTTTTTAATTTTTATTTTTGACTTTTTTGTATATTAATTAATTCAAATATACAAACTAAATAAAATAATTATAGAATAGAATAAAAGATACAAAAATTAAAATTTTGATTTTAAGTATAATTTTTTTTAATAAGAATTTTTTAAATGAAATATAAAGATACATATAGTTAATAAAATTGATTAAAAAATCGAGAAAAAATAAATTTTTTCTAATTTCTCCTTCATTGAGTAAGGATTTAGAAAAGTAAAATTTTATTTTTTAAATAAAATAACAAATATTAAATAATGATATTTTATATATTTACTCTTATACTTAACGGTCAACTAATGGTTAAATATAACAATAAAAGAGATAAATGATACAATTTCTATTTTTTTTTTTAAGTGATACAAATTCAAACCTCAAAAAAGAAAAAATGTGATAATATTTTCACGAAAACCATTAGACAAATGATGACGTTTTGAAAAAAGAACACAATTCCTAATTAAGATAAAAAAATAAATTTTATACTAGGACTCAATTTCTTCGAGATGCATAATAGAGAATGACCTAGACGGCTATGAATATCAAGTGGCATGGAAAATACCCCCGAGCATGCTGTGGGTCGTGTATCCAAAACATATAAGCCACCAAAAGCATGTCCTCTCAATGCACCCACCAGTTAACGATCATGTGTAGCCGTTCCTACGTTAACTTGGTAAAGCCAACAATAGACAAAACAGTAATCCTATAAATGCGGTTCTGTAGTAAGCGCGTGCAGTAGCTAATAAAAATGCGGTCAATGTAAAAGTCAACATGCTCACACAAAAAAACAATACACTACACCACTCTAAATTCCAGCTTTTCTTTACCTTACCCCATCTTTTAACCCAGTCTCCGTTCATATCCGACTTTAACCTGACGGTTTAAGGGAGCAATTGATTATTTCCCCAAACTTGTTATTAAATAGATAAAATCAGTCTCATCAAGTTTTTATTGTTTTTAAGATTCATTTAACTTAATTGTATTAGAATTTAGGGGAATTTTCACATACCTCCCCTGAGGTTTGCCAAAACCACAGGTAGAGGGAAAGTATGACGTAATTCACACTTACCTCCCCTCCTACAGTAATTCCATTTAGTTGACCGTGCGTTGACCTACTAAAAAAATCAAAAAGTCTAAAATATCCTTAACCAAAAATTTTTAGTTATTAATGTTTAATTAATTTATTTTTAATTGCTAAAATTCAAAAAATAAAAATAAAAAAATACTTTCTAATAATATTTTTTTAATTCACCAATAAAAAAAAAGAAGACGAATACTAAATTAAGGGATTTTCATACTCTCAAATTATATACATTATAAAACATACCAAGATATATTTAATTCAAGTATATAATTTGAGAGTGTGAAAATCCCTTAATTTAGTATTCGTCTTTCTTTTTCTCATTGGTAAATTAAAAAAAATATTATTAGAAAGTATTTTTTATTTTTATTTTTATTTTTTGAATTTTAGCAATTAAAAATAAATTAATTAAACATTAATAACTAAAAATTTTTTGTTAAGGATATTTTAGACTTTTTGATTTTTTTAGTAGGTCAACGCACGGTCAACTAAACGAAATTACTGTAGAAGGGGAGGTAAATGTGAATTACGTCATACTTTCCCTCTACTTGTGATTTTGATAAACCTCAAGGGAGGTATGTGAAAATTCCCCTTAAAATTTATTACTTACAAATAAAAAATAAATAATTTTTTTAATTAAATTTTCCAATAACATATTCGAATTAGGGGAATTTTCACATACCTCCCCTGAGGTTTAGTCAAAACCACAGATAGAGAGAAAGTATGACATAATTCACACTTACCTCCCCTCCTACAGTAATTCCATTTAGTTGACCGTGCGTTGACCTACTAAAAAAATCAAAAAGTCTAAAATATCCTTAACCAAAAATTTTTAGTTATTAATGTTTAATTAATTTATTTTTAATTGCTAAAATTCAAAAAATAAAAATAAAAAAATACTTTCTAATAATATTTTTTTAATTCACCAATAAAAAAAAAGAAGACGAATACTAAATTAAGGGATTTTCATACTCTCAAATTATATACATTATAAAACATACCAAGATATATTTAATTCAAGTATATAATTTGAGAGTGTGAAAATCCCTTAATTTAGTATTCGTCTTTCTTTTTCTCATTGGTGAATTAAAAAAAATATTATTAGAAAGTATTTTTTATTTTTATTTTTATTTTTTGAATTTTAGCAATTAAAAATAAATTAATTAAACATTAATAACTAAAAATTTTTTGTTAAGGATATTTTAGACTTTTTGATTTTTTTAGTAGGTCAACGCACGGTCAACTAAACGGAATTACTGTAGAAGGGGAGGTAAGTGTGAATTACGTCATACTTTCCATCTACCTGTGATTTTGATAAACCTCAAGGGAGGTATGTGAAAATTCCCCATTCGAATTAAGATCCATCTAGTTAAAATATTTATACTCAATTCTTGTATAAAAACTGTCTATTCCAAATTTCAAAGTTTGTACTTAATTTTATACCCCTTTTTAACTCCAAATATGATAATTTTTCTTTACATTATTTACTTATTATTTTTATGTTTTGTTGCTTATTTCTTTATTTAATTTTTTACTCTTAATTTGTTATGTATCCATTGAGAATGGAATTTATTATAGGCTTTAAGTTTTAAAAATTATTATTGTTGCTTTTCAAATATGAAATAATAAAAGGAAATTGGAATATATTCCATTGAAACATTCAACTTAATTTTTTCTTTCCAAAATAAATAAAAAGGAAAATTTGGCATAATTGAATTTTTAGAAGAAAATCAAACAAACTACATAATCTCAAATAATTAAACTAGAATTTGCATTAAGCTAAGTAGCAGGAGATGAAGGGTCAGTAGCATTTCTAACAGTAGACCAAATCTGGGCAAGACCCTTAACAACATGAGGGAAAACACTCCCAATTCCATTCAAAGCAGCACCAGAAGCAATCCCAAGAGCAAAAGTCTCACCATATCCAGGCTTTGAGTCAAGCTTCATATCAACAATGGCCACCCTGCTATTAACAACATCAATTTTTTTGGAAGTTTCAGCCATGAATTTGTCGTTCTTGTTCTTGCTATTCGATGCAATGATTCTGAAAAGAACATTTTGAAGGTCTTCAATCACTTTAATGGAGGCTTGTTCTTGATCAAGACCTTGAGTTGTGTAGTGGGATATCAATTCTTGTGGTGATGGGATTTTTTTCTTTGGAGTATTTGTGGGTTTTGTTGTATTTGGGAGAGAAGGTTGTTCCATCTTTGTGATGAACAGAAATGGTTTCCTTTTTCAAAACCCTAGAAGAAGAAAAGAATTAGGCTTTGGGGGATAAGGGACTGACTAAAACTTTGTTATGATTCTATTCTCCTTTTGCTTGGATATTGAAGGTTTGGGCCTTTGTTAAAAAGTAACGAGACCCAGGGCCCAAGTAACAAAGCCTGGTATATGATTATGTAGCTCAATTTTTGTTTTTTGGGTACGAGTACAGAATATATCCTAGTTTGTTAATTTTTCAAAATCATCAATTTTAAAAATTCTCACACAAGATTTGTTCTTTAAATTAGTTTATTATTAATTTTTACAAGTAATAGTCGTTTAGTTATAATTTAAAATGTACCAAGTAAATTTTATTTTTATCCGAGTTCAATAAATAAGTGTAATTAAATATCTAAGTATTTATATATGAGGACAGATCAATATCTAAATATTCTTATACTATTTTATAGATCTTGAGTCTAGACATCTTAAAAGTACTTAGATTTAATAGTCAACAATTAATGTAAGAATATATATAAAAAATACTAGACTCCAGATTCTTCCTCTTTATATGTATACAAATGTTTGCTTATAGGTTATTCGGCTGATTTAAAACATAAGAGTTTGATTTGGGATGGGGAATGATGAATGTGTAGTGGTTGACTATTTATCATGAAAGATGTACCTTATTTCAAAGATATAAAAAAAAAATAATCAATGATTCAGACCAAATTCTAATTGGGATGACATTAAAATCGCTCTAGCGTGTGGCTATGATTTAATCGTGAGGCACGTCAATATTTAATCAAAAAAATATCAATTTCATTTTTAATATATTTTGATATTATCACTTACATTCCTAGTGTTTCAAAATTACATATTTAATATCTATCTTTATAACAATAACTTAAAATTTTAATTTTTGGGTACAAATAACATTATTGTTCCTATAGTAATAATGATGATGTCACCTAATGAAATATAAATAAAAAATAATTTCAAATAAAAAATTACTAAAACTAAAATATTAAATTCATAATATAATAAATTTATTTATTTTTTATTTTAAAATCAAATATAAATATAGATAATGAAATATAAATAAGTTTATTTCTTTTTATTTTTTAATTTTTTAAAATAAGATCAAATAAAAATAAAATAAAAAAATTTAAATAAGTTTATTTTTTTGTTTTTACAATTAAATTAAATAAAAATAAAATAATAAAATCTAAATAAGTCTATTTTTAGTTTTTATAAAAAAATAAATATAAAATAATAAAATCCAAATAAATCTATTTCTTTTGATTTTTTAATTTTACAATAAAATTAACTAAAAATAATATAATAAAACTTAAATTTCTTGTAAAAAATTATTTATAAATAAGATGTTTTATAAAACTTTATTATAAATATTTTTTATAAATTTTTATAATTCAAAAAAATATTATTTAATAATTATTTGTTAAAATAAAAAATAAAAATAATTAGAGTCTTAATAAAAAAAGTTTATTTTTATATTATTTTTGTATAGTTTAAACCCGATACAAATTTAATTTAGTTAAAAATAAATGTGTCAAATGATAAAATATACTAATATTTAACAATCATGTTATAATTGTAGGGATTAAAAATATAATTTTAAAATAATAAAAATATAAGTGATAATATTGAAATATACTATAAATGAAATTAATATTTTTCCATCTTTAAATAATCTCTAGGAGTACAATTCTAGGGTTTTAACCAAAAATGCCCCTATTATGTAAAGAAAATTCGAAAATACCCCCCAAGTTAATTTTCATTCAAAACTGCCTCTTTTTCTCTCATTTAAACCGAATTGCCCTCATACCCCCCTTGAAACAGAAACGAAACACAGCTACGGTTTCTATTGTCCTCACATTCGAGTGATTTCACCTCACATTCGAGCAACCAAAGGCATCCCACAATTGCGGTTTGAAGATAATCGGAGAGTGTTTGACGACGACAAACAATGGTAGAAATTTTCGGCCGATCTTTACAATAACAGGTTAGGGTTTGATTTTCCATTCGAAATTTGCATGATTTTATGTATAAATTTGGGTATTTTGCATGAAATAATTGTTAGATATGTTAAGATGTAATTAGTTTGGTAAATAATTGAGTGAAATGTTGACATTGATTTAGAGTGTGGCCGAATTTTGTTGGACAAGTCGTCGGTAAGAAATTCCAGCAAACTTTTGAGTCGTGTTAACTCGAAAGTATATTTGTTACACGACGCGAAAGTTTGTTGGATGTCTTAACTCGAAAGTACATCAAATTATGTTGCGTTGTGGAGTGTACTTTCGAGTCATGTGTTTGCCTGTACTTTCGGATCATATGTTTTCATATAGTTTAGAGTCGCATGTTTTCCTATAGTTTCGCGTCGTATGTTTTCCTATAGCTTTGAGTCATGTGTTTGCTTATAGTTTCGAGTAATGTGTTTTCCTATAGTTTCGCGTTGCTTGTACTTTCGTGTTGTATGTTTGTTTATAGTTTCGAGTCACTTGTTTGCCTATTTCGCGTCGTGTGTTTTCCTATAGTTTTGAGTCGATTGTTTGCATATACTTTCGTGTCGTATGCTTTTATGTTTGTTTATAGTTTCGAGTCTTGTGTATGGCTTTACTTTTACGTCAAGCTTTGTTATAGTTTCTAGTCAAGGTATTTTCTTGTTTCGAGTTATGTTATTTTCGATTCAAGGTATGTTGTACTTTCGAGTCATGGCTTCATCCTAGTTTCTAGTCACATGATGTTTTATAGTTTTGAGTGTTTCAGTAACTTTCAAAAAATATAGAACGTTTTGATTTTGTAGCATGCTTTTACTTTGAAATGATGAAATAATGAAATTTTATTTTGTTTTGATGCAGTCAGTGATGGTTACAGTTAGCAGTACATTAAAGACAAAGAAGGCGGACCATTTTCCAACCATGGTGACGATGTTGTCTAAGTGTAAAAAACTGAGGGAAATTTTGGGAAAATTGACAAAGAAACAACAACGTAAATTCAGGCAGAGCTGCTTATGACACTTTTTGGATCTCCAGTTTTTGGGCTTTTCAAGGAACCTGGTGCATAAAATCTTAGTTGCACGAGGTTGAGATAGATAAGGATGAGCAGGAGATGTGGTTTCTAATCGGAGAGACGCTCATGAGATTCTCCCGTATAGAAGTTTGCACTGATTACTGGACTTACATTTGGGCCATACCCGGAAGTTTCTGTAGACAACCATAGGCTTCAAGACTTGTATTTTGGACCCAAGCTTGCCCCTAGCCTAGATGACATTGACAGTGCATTCTATGCACTTGACTTTACTGCTATTGATGATATGGACGCAGTGAAGGTAACGCTTTACTATGTGCTTAAGTGTATGGTGATCGGATGAGCTGGGAAATATCTTGCGGATTTATGGTTGATAGGCTTTGTTAATAACTTGGATGAGTTCAACAAGTATCCTTGGGATTCAGTTTGTTGGCGATACACTTACAGATCATTGAGTTGAGCTCTGAAAGGGCAGGTTGCCCATTATCGAGTCAAGTTGGCAAAGGCAAAGGCAGAGGGTAAGAGTTATTCAAGCAAATATAATCTGGACGGGTTCTCGGTGGCATTCTAAGTATTCTTGAAAGCTTGTACATACTTACTTCTAATTTACTAATTAATTTATTATGATGTATGATATATACTTAATTTGATCGGTTGGTTTGTTTGGTTGGATATATGTGTTTGTGTTTTATGTTGAAAAAGTATTGGTTGGTGGTTGATATGGTGATTATATGTAGGATTTTAAATTTTTGGGATCTCTTGGTTATAAAGGAGACTCTGTCCTTTTTTTTAAAATATTTTTGGATAATAATTAAATTACATTTTTCTATGGATTATTATGTTTACAGATATAAATATACGAGGTTGTACCCACTGTTGGCAGGTAGTTCGCACGATGCACGAACCAACATCTGCCATGGATGTTGAGATGGACGGTAGAAACAAAGAACATCCGCGATGGGATGCTTAAGACGCACGTTTTGAGTCCATCTACGGTATAATATTCAATATTGAATAATTTTTGTTAGCCTAGTTTTACATGATTAATTTTTGTTGTGAACCACATTAATGGAAAACAATTCCTGAAAAACTTGTTCTTGCAGCCACTGATTGTACGATAGCAAATTGATCCCACTAAGGAGAAGCGGAGACGGCAATACTACTCACAGGTGGTTGGATTCCTAGGCGTAGATGAGGGGGAATACGGAGGGACCATTTTTATGGATGACCCGACCCCAGTAGAGATACCAAGCTCTCCGGTTGAGGCCGCTAACATGTCTCCTCCTATCATTCCAGACATGGTTGAGATATCTACTTGCCCTTCCACCCACAAATACGGACCAAATAGCCACGACATTTCCCATTCCAGGGAGACCTAAGAAGGTATAAACACGTAAAAAATGGTTGTGATATGGATGAACCATAGATAAGTTTACCAGTCTAATGACTAATTATTTGCTATCTTCCATAGCGTCCACGGTCGCGTCATCCTTTGCGACATACGGAGTATCCCAATGAGCTCTTCAGGCAATGACCCTGATGATCGTGCAACTGATAGCCATATTAATCCGCCTCCTCAGAGACATGATATTCTTAGTCCTCTAGACATGCTTCGAGTTGATTTTCAGGCGTTTAATGCGAGGCAGGACACATCATTGCAACTATTGCTTGATAGCTTGCATACATTGATCCAGCAGATTCGAGAGGTAGTGCCTCCAGATGACAGGCAGGATGCCCAGGTTAGTATTTACCCATTGTTGACTTGAACTTTTTTTGTTGTGTGTTTTATTGATATATCTTTCACAAGTATTTTTAAGTTTAACTAATATTTATGTTCAGGTCGACACCGATCGGGGTACTAGTGCCCATGTTACTGACCTACCCCGTTTGGACGACCAGGCTCGATTCCGTCATGTCTACCAGAGGACGACTTCTCGTCGGCTAGCGTATGCCAACCCAATTAGGCAGCACCTGGGTGGACTAGTCAGGAGTTGGCCGCAGTATGGGCCAGGATCTCAGATGTCTCCTTTGCATCCAATTCCGAATGCCCTATTCGGTCAGTTCCTTCGTTGGATTGCTACCCCGAGTGCTTACATAGAGAGCGAGATAGGGAGATTGACACCGTCCTAGATTAATTGTGTCTACGAGACAGGGTGATGGCTAAAGGATGAAGTGATATTTTGTTGTTGTATTATTTCCTGATATTGTTTTAGTCTTCATCAATGGCATAGTTCTTTTTGTAACCACTTATTTATAAATATAGCATATCAGTGAATATATTGCTATATTATCGCATCAACAGCTAGTTTACAAAGAGATGGTCCCACAGCATTGAACTGTAGTGTCCCCCTACCTCTACGTAAGTCTTCGATAAATTTCTTTACCTAAGATTATCTACTTATTATTTGGATTATTTCCTTATTACAATGTCATTTCAATTTTTTCTTTTCACAGACTGCGCTTTAAGTAACATATAGAGGATACCTATTAGGAGCATTGGCCGATGGCACCTTTTACCCGAACTCGGACATAGAGTCCTTCATGATGGGACTACATTGCAGGTTACACAGGGATTAGGTCTAGGTGGATGTTGTGTACTTGCCTTTGAACTTGGGCGATGATCACTAGGTAGCTTGCAAGATTCATTTTCGTCGTAGAGAGATCATGGTCTAAGATTCTCTTCCCTCTGCCCATAAGGATGCTGATATCGACTTTTCTATGCAGCCGTTATGTATTTATATTCCCTATCTGTTGCATCAGATTGAGTTTTACAGATATCGCACTGACGTGACTAACCGTCTCAGGCCTTTCACTTTCATTCGACCAAGGTAGGGCATACCACAGCAGCGTCCGGATTCAGGGGACTGTGGTCTTTACTTGTATGTTCATACAGTACTTAGGATTAGGGCGTACCGTTCGATTTTGGACCAAAGGACGGTGTCCATATAAGGACTAGAGTCGCAGTAGATTTATGGACGGGACAATTATTGTAGTGTATGGATTCATGACAGTTATTGTAATGTATCGATTCTATTCATTTTTATATTTTTATTTCCACATTTTTTGCATTTTAAATGCAAATCTGATTACATAAAAAACTTAACGACAAATATCAGAAATCGTAATATAACAGACCGAAAGTACATTATGAAGTTGTCTAAGTGTAAAAAACGTTACATTCTGAAAAACTAGAAAGTACACTTACGAATATATTTTAATTTTCACTAACTCAAAAATATTCAAATTTCATTAAACTAGAAAGTGTACTTTATAGTTTTTGAAAATTTAAACATACTCAAAAGTATACTTTCTAATTTTTCAAAATGTAGCATTTTTAATTTAATTCTAACATTCATTTGGCATAGCTTCATATGAAATTGTGAAATGGTACAATCATATAAAGTCTAACAATTTGAACATGATACAATTAAAGAAAGTGTAACAATTTTGGCATAATTCACATTAACTAATGAAATCAACCATAGTTTATATAACATCATACACAATCACACTGTTTAATCCGAAATGTTTACAAGTAAAAATCAATTGGAAATGTTAAACTATAAATGAAACTCACTGCATCGGGTCAAGAGGGATTAGATTCTAACATGGCGCGCGGTTGTGGCCGCTTTGTAAACAACAAGAACACCTTCGCTTGAATCACATCTTCTCCAACATAAGGGATTTGTTACTTCCTTGGTTTACCAGCAGGCAAGCGTTGTCTGGGTGAGTTAATGTTAATTCCTCGTATAGTGTCAAGAACTACTCAGTCAACATCATTACTCACCGAGTTAATAGGCTCTGTATAGGCTGTGACCCAAGCGTTAGTGGTGTAGTATTACAAGCATAGTGAGTGATGAGAGAGATGAATATGTCGACAAGCAGCTAAAGAATGGCTACATGGTAGTTGTTGGATGTTAAAGTACTTGCAACTGCATTGCTTTGCCTGTATGTCAACGACCTCAACATTTTCTCGTTCCCTCACTTCAAATTCCAAACGTGAAACAAGATGCACAGTCATGGTACGTGACAACTCAACCTGCTGATCTAACTTCGCTTGGGCTGCCTCAGTTAAGTATCCATGTCGGGCAATAATTAACTCTCTACGTTCATAGAACCACCGTTGTATTAAGGATCTTACAAACTCGGCCAAAGGAATGATGAGCAGAGCACGACCATGTCTAAGCATAGAGTTCATACTCTCAGTTATATTAATGGTTTGCATGTCATATCGCCTAGATGGAAACCGTGTCCTCGCCCACCTATGTAGTCCAACCTCATATTCCAAGTACTTTGTTGCTTCTCGATACATGATTTTGAGATTGTCCATATATTTGGTGAACTCACTTTTACGGTACGCATCGGCGACCTTAAAATAAGCGACGAGGAACGTGTCTATCTTATATTGGTGTATTTTATATTTAGCCTTCAAATTTTCGAAAATATGGTAAGTACAAAAACTATGAGTCGCCTCAGGAAATATGGAGTTGATCCCCTTCAATATGTTGTTGTGTCGATCTGAGATAGAAACCAAATTCTCAACTGTCCCAATAATATCCCAAAGTTTAAGTAAAAATCATTCCCACGAAGCATCATTTTCAGAATCAGCAATACTAAAGGCCAAAGGGTAGATTTGGTCGTTCCCATCTTGCGCAGATGCTATAAACAATGTGCCATGACCCTTCAGAAAAGTATCATCAATGGCAATAATAGGCTGAATGGTGTTGTGAAGCCCTCAAATATAAGGCCCTAATGGCATAAAAAAGTACAAGAAATAGTCTTCATCATCTGTTTTAATTGCCGTCACAGTCCCCGGATTTTTATCCTCTAACACAAGACAATATATGGGGAGTCCCTTAAACGACTCAGCCGGATCTCCGCAGACGATCCGCAAAGCTACCTCCTTACTACGTCAAGTTTTTGTGTATAGAAGACGAACCTCATATTCATTTTGGATATCATCCCGAATATTTCTCGAAGTGTAAATTCGACTGACATCTCTGAACTTACCTTTTACAAGTTCCCCAATTAACCGATTGCTTGCTTGTCAATGCCCATCTTGCAACGGCATATTTTCACATATATGTATTAGTTCAATGCGAGTAACACGAAAATATGCATCACTGTTATTCTTAGTCGCCTGTACTCACCATTTACAACCATTCTCAATACACTTTGCAACGAATCGAGTCGTATCAGACTTGCAAATCTTGTACTGAAAGTGATTTTTAATGGCCATTATACTTAATCTATCTTGCAATTCTTGTTTAGTGTTGTAAATCTGTTCAACAGACACATCCCCTGATCCAGAACTAGATAATGCATCACTTGACATGTCTGTAGATGGTGGAATGGGAGGCATTGCCCGAATGTATTGATTTGATGCTGATGGAATAGTCGTTGAGCTATTTATGTATGCACCACGAGCACTAATATCTCTTGTTGCCCCGTATTCCTCTTCATCGACAATGTTTCTACCTCTATATTGATATTCATAATCATCGTACTGTTGTTCTTATGGTCTACGACGAGGGGGGGAAACACCTTCATCTGTAGTGGTTGCATCATCTCTGGGTTGAGGAACATTTGACTCAACATTCTGAGGCTCTTCATTTTGCATTGGTGGAGAGTTGTATTCTTCAAACCTGGCCCCTGCATCTGTGTAATTGCATTCATTGTAAAATTGTGCCTGCTCTGACAAAGATGCAGGAATTGTATCGCCAAATTGATTACTTTCACCGGATGACTTGAATGGGGCATAGTAGCTCCCCCTGTGCTTCGTTGTGGAAAACCTTGTGGCCTGGAATGCTCTCCACCATAAACAGATTCTTTGGTAAGATACAGATAACAATGACCCCTTGCATTAATAAAAGCTGTGTTCGCAATATTCATAAAAACACGAATACTAAATTCAATGTTAATAGACGTTGCTGTTTGAGACATTTCCAAAACTTGTGCACAATCAACAAATACTGCTTTTGCTTTGATAGTTTCCTCGGCTGGATTAATCTCATATCCAGCATACACAATTTGCATGAATTATTCATATGTTATGTTCCGATCAACAGAAAAAAGTATCACCTCGCCATCGATATAAAGATCACTGCCGTTCGGAGTGCATTCCCAAGAATCTCCAAACTGAATAAGTATTGTAATCGATAACTCTATAACAGCACCATAAAATCACAAAAAATCTAAGATTAGGTTTCTATAAAACTCGAAAATATAACTTTCTATTAAACTCAAAAGTTTAATTTTCTATCTAACTCAAAACTATATTAAAAAATAACTATCAAGTTATGTGCTTTCTCTCGACTCGAAAGTAACTTTCCAATAAGAAGGCAAAATTTTTTTTTACCTTATTTTTTAGTTAAGACTTTCGAATTCAACAGAATTAGAAAATCCCTTCCCAACTTGACAAACTTAGTACTATCCAATTTTTTCCAATTTACCACGCTATATCTACTTAACTTTGCAACAAATCTTGTTATTTCACTAAATAATAACTTAACGACAATATTTTATTTAAATCAATATAATGTATAAGAAGAGAAAAACGAAGAAAGGGAGTTTACTGTTTAAGTGTGTGTAAAGAAGAGGAAGAAGGAAAGAAGAAAACGAAGGAAAAAAAGGATACAAGGGCAATTTGATCTAAATGAGAAAAAAAAGAGCAATTTTGAATGAAAATTAACTTCGAAGGTACTTTCAAATTTTCTTTATATAATAGAGACATTTGTGGTTAAAACCCACAATTCTATCCATTTAAATTCAACACCATTATAAATGAATTTGGCCTAGGAGGTCCCACGTACAAAAACTAGGAATAGAATTCTCAACAAACCCTCAAAACTGTGTTATCTTTCAATAGCAATATCATGTTTTTTAAAAGAAAAAAAGAAAAACAATTCCTAGAAAACACTTTTAGTTGCATCTTTTCCAGTAACAAGCTGAGAATAAAATAAGAGCCGTCTTTCAGGCTGTAAGAAGCATTGTAAAGAAAGACTATTAACATCATATAAATAGCATTATAAATGGCTCTATACCTCATCCACTTAGGGTTGCAAAAGGTACACCAGCAAAAATAGAAAGTGACTAGTGAACTCTAATCTCTTATTCAGTCACAAGTTAAAAGAGAAAATTTTGTATGACTAACAATCATGCAACGGACCCTTGATTGATATACATCAAAATACCTTATATCTCTCTATATTTGCAAAATACATCCGATCCAAAGGTGACGGGTGGGGTGCTGCATGTTCTGGTTAAAAAGTGCAATAGATATTATTATTAACAACTCTCACAGGAAGATCGGAGCCATGACAAGCGTTATGGTTGCAAGCATTTTTATGAGAACATGAATTGAAGGGCCAGCTGTGTCTTTGAATGGGTCTCCCACGCTGCACACCAACAAAACATCTCAAAATCACCATCCAAGAAATTAGAGATCTACAGATATGAAAAGAAACTACCCACAATTTTCCTTTTAACATTATGAGAAAAATAAACTTCAGGCACGATATGTTGACCACATAATACTTTTAAAACCCTATTTAAAGGCTATAGAGAATCTCCATATTTCAGTCAGATATCCGATTCCATTGGCTTCCTTAAAGTGATTGAATGAATTTGTTTCCTTAAAATGAGGTTGATAAACTGTACCTAGTAATTCATACATGATGAGAACGGAAGGAAAAAAAAATCCAAAACATGCCTCAGGTTTCTTTTGCAATCATCGTGACCAATAATACTAAACTGAAAGGCTTTTCTGACTGATAAATAACTAACAGGTTCAAACTAGTACTGAACAATGAAAGAGTAGGGTGAAAAACAATAAGACTTACGTATCTCCAGTGACAGCTGCTTTATGAGTATCACTACCCTTGCCTCCAAGAGCCCCCGTCTCTATGAACTTCTTTGCATTATCCCATGCACCTCCTGCTGTGTTCAGGAAAAGAGCCATAAGAATGCCAGCGACTGTTGCAAACATCAGCATAGAAGCCACAACTTTGGCCCCAAGTAGAGGATGTCCTGTATAGTATCCCAAAATCCGGAATAGAAAACCTGCAACCAATACATAAAAACTTGAATACACCCTTATGACATAGTTCATGTACTCTGGTGTGCGAGGATGAACTCAACAAAATTTCTAAAAATATTTTCTACGGTACTCAAAGCCCAAAGAAAGGACAAACTGACTAAATGCTAAGTAAGACAAGGCATGAATATTTAGTTATTCTTTCATCATCCTGTGCCAACACACTACAATGTTAACAATCCAAATAATAGAAAATAAGATGTTATATTACTAAATTTTATAGTAAGGCACAAAAATTTTAAAATATGTCAATTTCTTACAGTTGGATGATAATGGCACCTGGGGACAAATATAGATTTGAAGTATAATTAACAATAAAACGACTTGATCTATAATTGCTTTAACTCATGAAATTGAGAGGTCTTTTCTTCCAAAAAATTATTTCTTTTGAAGATGCACATGGCAGTTTTTTATCCTAATCCTGCTATGATTACTGTTGAAGTCAAATAGGAATTAGGATGCCATCGGCTAAGGCCTTGGGATAGGATTTCTGTTTTCCTTGTGTTCTTTTTCAGCCTATATGTACCTTGTTATATTTTGTATCAATGAAGCTTTTCTATCTCTGTTAACAGTTACAATAATAGTTAAATGAAGAACAAGATGACAATGACAATCAAGGACATAATGCCTCCACTGATAGCACTGATGATACAGCAGAGAAGGATAAAATTGAAAGAACAGGATGATTAACCCACCAACCACTATCGGAGATATTATAGCCAGGGCACCAGGTTTTATCATCTCCCGCAAAGATGCAGATGCAACAATTGCAACACAGCGGCCGTAATCTGGCTTCACCTTGTACTCCTACAGTGAGCATATAAAAGGTATCATCAGTCAGTTCCGAGGCAAATTCCAACAAAGAAAATACTAGAGAAACTTATACTCACCATGATACCAGGCCTCTCAATGAACTGTCTTCTTACTTCATTAACAACCTCCTGAGCAGTTCTGCCAACTGCAGCACATGCCCATGCACTAAATAAGAAAATAAGCATGGAACCCAACAATCCACCAACAAAGACTTCCGGAATGGCTATATCCACCTGACAGTCAATTCAATATCAGAAGTAAGGTAAGCATCCCTAAAGAATTAGAGAAGGGGCCATTTGTTTTAAGGGTAACAACAGTTGTCCCTACCTGTTTAAAAGGTTCATGAGCAAATGCAGCAACCTCATCCATATAGGCACTGAACAGAAGAAAAGATGCAAGTGCTGCTGATCCAATAGCAAACCCTTTAGTTGTAGCTTTTGTGGTGTTTCCAACGGCATCAAGAACATCAGTGATCTCCCGAACACTTTCTGGCTGTATAAGAATGTTTATTTAACTCATACAGACCAAACAAGATGAGAGAAAACACAGAAATGTAATTCAAAGAATGTACCATTCAAGGGTTACCTGCTGACTCATCTCTACAATTCCACCTGCATTATCAGCTATTGGACCAAACATATCCATAGTTAGAACATATGCAGCAGTGCTAAGCATTCCCATTGTTGCTACAGCCGTTCCAAACAATCCGCCAGTTGGGTTCCCAGATTCATCAACCAGTCCGGAGGTTTGACCCAACCAGAAAGCTGACACAATTGACACACTGATAACGAGAACAGGAAGAGCTGTTGATTCCAGGCCCAAACTGATTCCTGCAATAATGTTAGTCCCATGACCAGTGGAGCTAGCAAGAGCTAATGTACGTACTGGCTCGTGCTTGTAGTCAGTGTAGTACTTGGTGATCCAGACAAAACTATATGCCGTGATAATCCCAACCAGTCCGCATAAGGCAAAGTTCAACCAGGCAGAAGGTGCTTGTTCCGAATAAAGTAACCAACGAGTAGACTGTAACTCGAACGCCAATATCAAAATCAAGAGTCAGAACTCAAACAAATGGCAAATGGAATAACAGCTCTAAATGATTGGTCAAATCCAAACATGAAGTGAAAGCCATTATACTTTTGTGGAAGATGATAACATTAGAAAACAATAAAATTGCAGCAGGCAGGATTAAAAAAAGAGGCACAAAGGCCAATGGCAGAAGATATATTACCGCACCAAATGTCAGAACAGCAAGTACTATAGTGACAGAGTATCCTTTCTGAAGAATTGCCATTGGATCCTCAATAGGTGCCTTCACACTAGAATCACGTGTGCTCCTAATTGAGAGTATTCCAACGGATGAGATAACCAGATCAAAAGAATGAACAACAAGAGGGAACAAGATGAAGCCAGATGGATCTGCATGAAAATGAATGACATAATGAGTCAACTAAAGGAATAGATAAAACTATTGGACTGAACAATTAATCCGTTCAGGTGGCAGAACAAAATTTAAATTATGCAGCAGCTTACCAGACATGCCATGCAGCAACAAAGATAGCCGATAACCCTAATTTAATTTAGCTACATGCTGTTTTAGATTCATACTTGCTGCTCAGGGTATTACATATCAATAATAAAACAGATAAAACCACAGCAGCAACACATTAGATATCATCCTCATGAACTCCATTCTCAACTAAAATGCTATTCTTACAAGACAAAGAAATTTGTATAACAGAATAATGTGTGTGAATATTCCTATGCATATATTAGTATATACCACACAAATATAAAATAGAATGAATTGGCAAACAACCTTAGAGTGGAAAGAGATTTTGCAGTAAAGGAAACTTTATTTACCTTCAATTTTACATCGTTGAGCCATTGTTCCCCCAAGAATCATAGCACTGATTATTTCAGCTGCAATGCTTTCAAACAGATCAGCGCCTCGTGCAGCACAATCACCCACATTGTCTCCAACCTTTGGTGTAGCAAAAATTTCATTCAAACAGACAACTAATCAATTATCAAACAAAACCATCGAGTTCATTATAACATAAAAATTACATAAAGATTCTTGTTTGTATAATTTCTATTGAGAAGTTTCTTAACTCTAACGAGAGTAAACACATGCAGATGCATGGCCATTACCACCTAAAAAGGAGAAAAATTAAACAACTCCAAAATGATATAGGCAGCCTGTGCTTCTCATTTTTTATCTGCCTCACAGGTAATTTTATGAATGGATCAACATTAACTTCAATATAGATCTAGTCAAACCACACAATAAAATCTGTGAAAGGTGTAAATTGAATATTTATTGCTATCAGAAATAAATCCCTCATATATTGGAAGCAAGCAAAGTTAGCAAGCCCATTGACCACCGAACATATGAAAACAGAGATGGGTGACTCTGAACATCCCCTAATCAACAGATTCCAGCAATACATACCCAGACTCTGAACTGCATATGATGTATCATAAGAGGATTAAATTCAGTTAAATTGATCATCAAATAGGGATGACACTCTTTACGGTACCCAAGAAAATAGATAAGTTGGAAAGAAATTGCTGCAATTACATGCATTATGACCAACTTAAAAGATATTGCTGGTAAATGCAGTGTCACACTTGTGCCTGCTAACCATGGACGTGTACTTCCAGCTGATTGACACCCCATATCCTTGGAATGTTAATTAGAACAAGAGACAAAAACTTTTAATGGCTAACAATATGCTAAAGAACTCATGCGCAGGCTCTTCAGTAAGGTAGATAAGAGTTACCAAATCTGCAATGACAGCAGGATTCCGAGGATCATCTTCAGGTATTCCCTGCTCCACTTTTCCAACAAGGTCTGCCCCAACATCAGCTGCTTTTGTATATATTCCACCACCCAATTGAGCAAAGAGGGCAACAAATGAAGCCCCAAAACCATAGCCCACAAGAAGAAGAGGCACTGAAAAAGAACAAGAAACAAATTAACTTAAGGAATAAACTTCAAAATTGTAACTAGTTTACAGATGAAAATTAACAACAATTACTGACTATATCACGAATGAAAAGAAAAACACAGTTAAACATATAAAAGAAAGTTGCCCTTGCATTATATGCACGCTATCTTACAAACATATTGCACTTCAGCATTATAAACAATATTAATTTGTGCGTTAAATCAATTCTACATGCACCTGCAGCACAGTTTAGGCTTGCTTTTCTTGTTGGAGGGATGCAGAAAAATAGACAAGTTAAAACCCATAACAAGATCTGCAACTTGCTTGTAACTGGCAACTACTACACAAGTGAAAAGTCAAAACAAACAGACTTAACTATGTCATACAAGGGAAGATAAAATTCCAAAAAGTTGCCAACTAACTTGAAAGCCTTCATCCTGATTTTATTTACCATATTGTGCAAAAATACATCCATAACATTCCTTCTTCCTATTCATGAACCAGCAAGTAACAATATATTTTCCAAACAGTCCCAAAAAATGCAAAAAGTTGCCAACAGAGATAACTACAACTCTATTTCTAGCAACCTAAACCCCATAATAAAAGAAAAAGGATCAACAATAACAAATAAATAATCACTATACACATACAAAAATACATAACATGCGAAAGCAAAATAAAATCCCTCCATAACATGGAAAAATCAGCAATGCGATCACCGTCAGATGACAGACAGAACAACAAAAATTCCTAGTCGAGCATATAACAATACGAAAGAAAATAAAAACCACAATGTTCACTTTAGTGTTATTATTTTTTATAACAATGAACAGTAAAAGAAGGAAATTGACACCTACAATCTGTAACCTTCATTGCACCTGGCGTATCCACCCCCAACCAAACATAAAATGTGGCATAAAGGATGGCTATACCAATTACAGCCATACCAACAACCACAATAGCAGAGAAACCGCCAGCACGAACAGCTATCTGAACATTATACTTGGAGATTAGATACATATTTGCAACTGTTAGTAACAACATTGTATAAAAGGAAACAACCTGCAATGCCTCTCTTGCAGACCGTCTTGCAGCACTGGACACTCGAACATTGGCACGCACAGACACCCACATCCCAACATACCCCGCAATTCCTGAACATAACGCCCCCAAAAGGAATGCAGCAACAGTAATACAGGCAGAAGTTGACCTGCATCAGCCAATAAATCAAAAGCATTGATTATTTTAGTATGATGCATAAAAGGAAAATTAGTTCATAATGAATATTGACAATATATTCACCTCCCAATCCCAGAAGATTCTTGCTGAGGGGTTGTAGTGCGAAACAGGTAAATGCTAAATATCACCAGTGCAAGCAAACATGCCATCTTAGAGATAGTACCATACTGGGTCCTGAAGAAGCCTTCAGCTCCATCTCGTATCGCATCTGATATCTAAAAACATAATACGCTCATCGTAAGTTGGATATATGAAAAAAATAAATAAAAGATAAAAAATTGAAAAGTTAAACAAATATAAAGGAAAAATCTTTTGCAAATACATGCAAAAGTAAGATAGAAACCACAATCTCTAGTACGAATTTGACTCAGTTTGCACACAGCTTAAACATGTAAATGAGAGACATATAGAGAATTCAGATCATTCCCTTTTGTAACCTTTTGTTGTCACAAAATTACTCATGCGTTATCCAGAAGCATAACTTAAAATTTAATATTCGTAAAAGATTAACATAGATATAATGAGCTTAACACAGAGGAAAAGATGTACCTGAGCCATCTCAGGAGGTCCCTCATCCTTTGAGAGTACCCACCTACTAAGATATATTGAAAAGATGAAGGTAACAATGCAAATTGAGAAGACGAACACAATAATAGGAGAAGTGCTTGCCCCAATGTAAAAGATCACACCAAAACCCAACAGCAGGAGTACAAAAAGAACACGAACATTTATTCCCATGAGAACTCGAAAAATCTGCACAAAAGATTAAGAGCGTTTACACAAATAAGGCAAAACAGCAAAGATCACATATAAGCAAACACGAAGTTAGCAATGAACAAACATCATAAAATATACAAGGACACCATTCAGTTGCCACTGACATTAGCCATTGAATAGCACTAAACCACTCACAAGAGCTAAATTAAAATTTAATAGAATGTTCCACCAAAATTTAGGAATATCCAAATATATTATGGCATACCCATAGGCAACTTATATATGAGAATGGTCAGATTTTTTGGGAACATATAGTAGATGTTACACTTTTTTCACACGTAGTTTCCTCACCAAAATAAATCTATTTTCTTTAAGCGCTCAAATGCTTTGGCAGAGGTTCTAAAGGAGTAAACTAGATCTTCAGTTCAAATTTTATAACTTGTACATATTTGCATATTTGCTTATGAGTCACTCTGCATTTTACCATTTCGGGAAAAATTCAAATCTTATCCTGTGATTATTTTTGCTATTCTTAAAGGGTAAGATATCCGAGACATATTTCCCATGGCTATTGTAGGCATGAGTGATGAGATGCAATATAAGAAATTTCTCCAACACTTCAAAAGCACAAAAATGTAACCCTCAGTGCTTACCAAAGGAACATAAGGTTTACTACGCATGTTAGGGAATGTCCTCAGCCGATCTTGGTAAGACCCCAAGCCACCATTTTCCATATCATCATCCATCATCATGGTGTCTGATGAATTCACTCTCCACGCCGTTTTTGGGGCCAAGTCACCCCAACAACTTCGTATAGAAATCCAAAAAAAATCTTAATAACTCAAATTTTCTGTATAGATAAGACTATCAGTTTCCTGAAATAGAATAAAAATTAAACGTTAATAATATTGGAATTCATTTTCAATGTCACAAAATTGTAAACATACAATCTAAATGTCATCATCTCCGTTTGCCATAAACTAACCGAAATATTCAATAAGAACTATAACAAGCCTTCATCTTCTGCGACATTTTATAGGGAGCCAAACAGAGCATAAGAAGTACAAAGATCTAAATCCAAAAACCCTAGATTCATTGCATTTACTCACAATTGAGGAAAAAAATATCGTTAAAACGACATCAAACACTGAAAAATACTCGATCTATAATCAGACTGCGAAACTCTCGTCAAAAAAAAATTCAGAAACATGCATAGAGAGAGAAGTATATTACCGTTGGAGTCCGATAAACGCAGAAAATCGAAACCCGTCCGATCTTTAACAGCTCGCGCTCTCTCTCTTCTGCGTCGTGATTTTTATTTTTTGCAGACTTTTAAGAGAGAGAAACTCAAAGACTGTTTTTTTTTTTTTTGAGAGAGTAATTATTATTATTTATTTTCTAGTTGTTTTGAAGCATTTTTGGATATTGATTTTACAAAATTGACATGTCATGTCAGAAGACCAGTGAGATTATGCCACGTTGACAATTTAATTGTAACATGGCAACCGAACACGCTATGACTTTCTTTGCTTTTTAAAAATACGTAGCATTACATGACCATTTTTTAAAAAAAATAATAAAACAAATTTCTCGAGTTTTTGCCATAAAAGGTGCAGACACTATAAGCATGTTTCCAAAATACTTATGAATAAGAAGACATTCAAGTCCCTAACTACTACCAGGTTTTTAATGAAAATACTGACAGTTATATATATAATATTTAAAAAAAATTCCTAATTATAGTGGACAATTCTTTGAATTTGGGCCAAGCTTTTAAAAGAAAATTTACTTAAATTCGGCCCGGATTATTAATAAAAAAATTTGAATTTAGATCAGATTTTAAAAAATTTAATCCGAATTTATTTAAATATATATTTTAAGTCAAATTTTTGGATATCTAAATTTGACCTAGACCCGAATTTAGTCTGACATATACCCGAGTTTTAAAATAAAAATCTAGACTCGACATAAAATTTATTTAAAGTTGTAACTCATCTTTTACCCGAGCCAAACCTATCCCTAAGATTTAGTCAATGTTTATTTCTCTCGTCTCAAATTTGAACATGTTTAAAATTTGAATATAATTTATATGTTTAATTTTTTACTTTAAGTATCTAAATATAAATATTTTCTTATTTGTTTTATAAAAATAAAATATTTAAAACTGATATGTTGATATATATAGCCTAAAAATCTTAAATTAATATATTAACTTGTTCACATATGCAAATGTTAAGTAATAAAGTAAAAGTATTCTTAACAAATAAAATATTTAAATTATTCACATTTACTTATTTAGATTTAAATCAAAATTTTTAACTTAATTATATTAAAATATTTTTAATAAATATTCAGATATAAATTAAAAAGAAAAAAAACTCCTAAATATCTTAATAGTTATATTCAGACTTCAACTAGAAAATAAACTTACCCTTAATTTAATAGATTGATTAGTCTTAATATTTTTAAAAATATTTATAAAAATAAAAAATATCTATAAATTTAATTTATTTAAAAATAACAATTATAACCCTATCAGAATAGTTATTTAACAAAAATAATTATTAAATATTTAAAATAAAATATAATATATTTATCAAAAACATATTAATAAAATAAATCATAATATTATTTTTTAGTACATTAATAATACAATATTTATTTACATATTATAAATTTGTATATTTTATAAATAATATTTGTTAATATATTATAATTAAGATATAAATTTATTTATTTTATGATATATTAACAATTCAATATTAATTAGGTATTAAAAAATAAATAAACTTTATCATAAATAAATATTAATTTATAGATAAAATATATTATAGTACAACACTTATGATTTTATTATAACTTATATTTATGTATAACTAAAATATATAAAATATAACAAAAATTAAATATATTATTCATAAAATATATAAATTCATAATATATTAATAAATATTATATTATTAATGTATTATTTATTAATATATTTTAATAAATTATATTTTATTAAATTTTAAATATTTAATAATTCTTTTTATTAAATAATTATTATTAATAGGGGCATAATTGTTATTTTGAGATTTTTATAAATATTTTTAAAATTATTAAAACTATTCAGCCTATTAAGCCAAACCTTAAAAATTTGGATTTTTTTTCCCAAAAATTAGAAATAATACGTAGTAATTTAATTTTTTTAATATAGATAATGAAAATTCATTGATTAAAAATAAAGAGATAAATTCCTTACCTGAAAAAAAATGATGAATTTGGAAAGAAATAACCCCAAATTTTGCTAATTTATCAAGTTGCTATAAAAATACAGGATTTTGGATATTCTCCCATAAAACTTGTTAATTGCAATTCAATTTGGTACAATATACATACGAACTCTAAAGATATAATAATTTATATTAACTACAACAACTTCTATAATGACTATGTATTTATTTGGTTTGATTTTTTTAATTAGTTACAAGAGTTTTTTTAATACTAAAAGGCCTTTTTCAAATTTTTAGATATTGTATAGTTGGTATTGGAAAATAATTTTTAGGAATTAAAGAAAACATTGACCAAAATTTGGACTTTGGGCAAGTGGTGCATTTTGAAATTTTTTAAAAAATAAAATTTTCTTATTTTATTTTAAAATTTTCACATTATTTTTTTAGAATAAATTATTTAAAAACCCTTATCTATTAAACTAATTACTCAGTTTCTTTCAAAAGTTATTTATAAAATCAAACGATTAATAAATTTTTGTTAAAAATTTTACTTATAAAAGCTCTACTAATAAAAAAATCTACTTCCAAAAATTTTATTTAAAAAATTATACCAAACAGAACCCTAAGTCATTTTATATGTATTTTCAAAATCTCTATTTATTTTCTAAAAATAAAAGATACAAAAAATATGTTTGGTTATATGCTTTATAGAATTTTAAAAAGTTATTTTTTGAAATTTTAATTAAAAAATAAAATCATTCTCAAGAATGAATTTACAAAATTTATTTCATTTTTTAAAATAATTATTTACTTTTTTTAAAATAATATTAAATAAGTTTTTCGTTATTTCTCATCTTTGAAAAATTATTTTTAATAAATACCACTAAACAAAAACTTGCTCGTTCGAAAATTTGTTGTAACTAAAAATAAACAACGCCTTACAAAGGCTTTTTATTTAATTTAACATTACTATAGATTAAACTAAACCAAGTTTAATGAACCATTTTAAAACTAGAAGTAGTCTATATAATATTAGTTGGAAACTTTAACGTATGATTTAAAATTTTAATATTTAAAATATTTAACGCAAAAATTGAAATATGTGAGAAAAATAGTTGAAATATTCAATATAAAAATTGAAAAGAAAAAAAAAGTGTAACCTTATAATTTGTTTTACTAATATTAATAAAATAAGAAAAAGGATATGTCTACCCTTGAAATTAAACTATATATATATATATATATATTATATTTTATTAGTTTCAAAATTACCCACCTCATCTGTTTGTTTAATATCTGAATTCCAACAAAAATTAAAGTAATCAATTATATTTAACTCTTAAAATGTATTAATACATAATAAAAAAATCTAAATTAATTAACCAATTTTTTTAATAAAAAGGAGTTTGGTGAGTGTATAAAAATTAGTGAGACTAAAATATTTTTTTAATTAAATTTTAAAGGTGTATATATGGTTTACCCTTAATACTATTGAATTATTATTAATTGTGTTTACGAGAATAATTTAAAACTTGAGATTAAAATAAAATAAATCCTTAAAAATAAATATATATTTTTTATTCAATTATAAATAGTTTATATTTTTCTTCTTCTCAGCTCAAATCTCTAACTACTGTATCTACTAGTTGCCACTAGGCTACACTAAATTGTACTTTCATGCAAATATTTTGGAATATCAAGTGGCAATTGCCTACTTCCTCTTACCTAAAATAAAAATTAACATTAATCATTCTTTTGTACAATAATTTTTTTAATTAAAGTACACTTTTGCCTAACTTTTAAAATTTGAGTAAAATTAAACCGATTAGTAACCATTGTAATAATTATATTCTTATCTACTTATACATAATTAAATGATTTTATAAGCAAATATAATTTTTTGGGTAAGATCTCACAAATTTCGAAATTATTTCAATTTTTTTATAAATTTCTAACAAATATTTCTTAAATATTTTTTAATTTTTATTATAAGAAATTATAAATAAATTATAAATTTATTTATTTTACATTGCATTTATAATACAATATTTATTCACAAAAATATAATATGATCAGTTTATAAATTTATTTATTTATTTTTTAATGTATTGATAATTTTTAAATATATTACAGATTATAGAAAACATACTTTATAAATAACGAAAATATAAATAAATAGAATAAAATAAAATATTTGATCTTCGTTATTACCAATACACTTCAAATTTTTTATCTACATGATGGCGGGATTATTTTCAACAATGAAGCATTGAAGAAGGTCAGTAATCAAGAATGGAGCTTTGGAAGAAGGCCAAAAGGGGTGACAATGGTGGCAACCACGCACGCACGATGCATAATCACCGGACTAATGGTGAAAATTTTATTCATTCTCTCTTCTTAAGAATCAAAATTTTCTTTGTTTTCATAAAATTAATAAATACCCACAGGAAAGGAAACGAGTACTCTTTCACCGATGAAATTAAATAGGATTCGATTTCTATGCATGTGAATGATTCAGTCTCTTAGTCTTCAACCTGGCCTCATCTCTCTCTCTTCCCATCGTCGATATGACTCTTAGCCTTAGATCACTAGCCATTTCTTCTATAGTCATGTTGACCACTTTTTCAGGCTTTATATGTCCAAGAAGGACTTCTCTTCGAAAATCTGGGTTTTCGGGATCCTTGAGGTTTGCCAATACAACTTTATATCTCATCTCATTTTTCAAACATTGCGCACTCAACCAATATAGCAACTCCAACTACATAACACTTGTTCACTTCATCTCTTATTTCTTCATCGGCCTCACTACAAACCTTGGCCAAAGCATTTCATAGTTTTTCCCTTACAATCTCCCGAAAGTAATTATTGCATTCAATCCTACATCTCAACGTTTGGCAACAATCCCAGAAGTTTGCGCCTCTTCAGCATTATTAAACAAATTGGATTTCTCTTTCTTGGAGCTCGCTGTTGTACTATTCTAACCAACTTTTTGCTCTGAAATCTTCTCACACTTATCAACAATATTGACCTCTTCTTTGCCTAATATATTTGAAGGCTCCTCAATGTCGTTAGCAGGGATTCCAAAACTTCTATTTTTCTCATCTTTTATTTGCTCAAGAAACGTACTTCTCTATGATACAATCAAGTCAGATGCAAAATCCTGAATTTTCTTCCTTGAATGTCTTGTCAAAGGTAGAAGGTGCCTTACAAGCTGAAATAATATGGTTTAAAATGAAAAATTAAAATAAAATAAAATAAAATAAATTTTCAACAAGTACAAAACTAATTAAATCATTCTGAAGTTGCATTAGGCCTTGGTAACTCGAACACAGCAATCTTTAAAATCATAATTGCCTCCATCCCTTAGAGGCCACGTAGCTCACAACCATACTAGTAGTATTGGATTACAGTAGAATAATAATATACACTTTTTTTCAGTGAAAACTAATAATCACTAACAAAGGGAAAAGATAAGAAAGAAAGTTATGATGTAAGTAAAATATTAATTAGTTTCTGAACGCATGACACGAGGGTGGTTCTTCTGTGACAGTGAGCACTAAGGTCAGTCCGTGGACAACACCTTCAACCCACTAACGAAACAAGCTCAAGACATAAACCCAAACTATTGGATCTTTAGATGGGTTCCCAAATAGGGTAGAGACCACCCCTAAAATGGGAACCAAGGAGTGAAAGTGAGCTAGAATTTGTGTTAGGACTACTTCTCACTTTGGACGACCTTTCTGACCTTAGTTCTTGTAGTAGAGAACTAGGGCAAAATGAGGTTGCCAGAGCTTTTCTAGTAAACCCACTTTGATGCCCAATATGAGTAAAATGCAGTGGGTTTGAAAGGTTTCTCTTCAAAAAATGAGAGAAAACCTTGAGGAGAAAAACCAAGAGTGAGAAAGTATTTTTCTAAAGAGTGGGAAGATATATAGTGAAGCTATACATCAATCTTGGAGAAAAATATGTTATATGTAGTCATACTTGCCATAATTAGTACAAATTATATTGCCTTAATTCTTGAATTTTGTCTTATTGGGAGAGTATTTTTAACTTTCTCTTCAAACGGGTCAATTTTCATGATAATAAGGCTCATAAAATGACTTATCTTTCCTTATTCTTGATTGCTTGCCACGTGTCGCCATTCTAATAGCACATTAGAATTATCTTATTCTTTTTGGGTTATGCGTCATGACCTTATTGCCTTTTACTGTTGGTCCTTACTTACTGCTATTAATGTCAGATGGTCCTCTTGCCAGCAATCTACCTAGTACTAGGTTTATGCTAGGATCAAGTTATCTCCTTAACAATGGTTTTACATTAGTCACCTTTTGGGATTACCTTGTACATGAGGATCACCTATTTTCCCTTTCCCAAGCTTCATTCATGTGCTTAGCAAATTAACTCCCTTTTTGTGAACCTCCTTCATGACCTAAGTCATTATCTTGGTCTTTTTACTCCTATCTTGGTCTCAAGCTTGCTAAGAAGGTACTTTACAAGGTTAGATTATTTAATTAAATTATTGGATTTGTATATGTTGTGGTCTTATTTTATTGTCACATATCCAACTATTTTTTATAATAATAATGTTTATCAGTGTATAATTACAAATTTTGTAAAAATATATATTATTAAAATTTTGAGGGATGATTATATGCAATATACCTCAATTGATTTCAAGAGTATCTGCGGATTTGGTGAAAATAGCAAAATTAGGGGCATCTATTTTAGTATAAAGGGCAACAAACCTAAAAGACTATTTATTAGCGACCTATTGTATTATATGAGCTAATGATAGTTAGATTCCTGTTTTCCAAAATAAGTGTCAAGTTTACCTTCAAGCCGAGTATATTTGTCAATGAGACAATTTTATTAAATTTTTTCACTTCCATTATTATATATGAAAATGGAAATAATAGTCATTATAACTTAAAATTAAAATTAAAAACTAAAACATATCGTTATTTTTTATATTTGAATATAAAATAGTCATTCTAATTTAAAAAGAAATATAAAATAAATTATATTTAATAAAAAATAAAACCCTAAATTTCTCCCATCTTCTTCCTCCTCCTCTTCTTCTTTATTTTTTCTTTCTCTTTCTAGATTCTCTTCTTCTTCTTTCTTTTTTGCTTTCTCTGTCAGTTTTGCTAAAAATGTTATTCTTCTTCTTCTTTCTTCTTTCTTTTTTCTTTTCAGATTCTCTACTTCTTTTTTATCTTCTTAATGTCAGTGGCATAAATAAACGACTTGAAACCAAGTATAGATATGATCTTCATGCAACGATAGGATGTGATGAATAGTAATCGCTCGCTAAAACTAGTAGCTACAATGAGGACCTCTTTTTGGTATTTTATGGTTGTCACTTTAGATTGTGGTGAGTTAGGTTGTCCAGTTGCTTCTCTTATATCAAGTGGATAATTTAACCCTAAACCTTCTGCATATTTAAGATGCTCAGGTTGGTCAATGAGGGAAGTTGCCTTAGAATGGACTCTATGAGGTAGAAAAGGGAAAAAACAATTGGATTTGGATCATCCTGATTATTTTGTTCTAGGGTTCTGATACCCTTTTTATTTTCATCCTTAGCATCAGTTGGTGACCTAGCCTCAACTGTTAATACATCTAATTACTTAGAATAAATTTTAGGGAGAATTTTCACATACCTAGCCTGAGGTTTTTAAAATTACAAATAGATAGAAAGAATGCCTTAATTCACAGGTGGGACTCCTGTGATTTAACGAAAAAGTGATTTCCGTTTGTTAACTTACACTTTTGAGTGAAAAGTTAATTTTGCCCTTAAAGTTGATTTTCTTTTTTTGTTTTGACACTCAATTAATAAAATCTCAAATCTAATTTTTTTTCAACACCTTCTAGAACCACAAAAGGTCCAAAGCAATAATTTTTTTCATTCCAATCTGTCACAAAACAAAGCATAAACACTTAAAATCAAGAAAATCAGAAAACCATGAATACAATCCTATGAAGTTTAAATTAACCAAAAATAACAGAGATTTGGAAGGAATGAGTGATACGAACCTCGCCAATAACGTAACGAAACCCAACACCAAATGTAGGAACAAATCCCAAGATTATTTCCAATATGCAAGTTTGTTAAGTCTTGACCAGTTACCTAGCTAAATAAGAACTAAGATTGCGGTTGCTGAAACATCACACTAAAAATTCTTAAGAACCACTCAAGAATCTAAGTGATAAATTTTTTGTTGTTCTGAACACCACAAGAAATTAAACTTGATAAGTTCAATAATAAGAATATGTTAGGAATAACTCAACACTCAAATTGCTTGTCCTTTATGTTACATATTTGAGCCTTTATATAGGTTTTTACAGAAATAAAAATATCAAAAGTTAGGCCAACAACCCTGAGGATTTTTAATAGTTAGGCCAACAACCATTATCTAACATTGATAAGTAATACAAACATTTAAGATTTTAAAAAATGAATTAATCAAATTTCAAACGTTATGATTTAACTAATGACATCATATGTATATAATGTAAGAAATAACATCATACACAGATGATGTAAGCAAGACATCGTTTAATACTCTTAGAAAAAATACTCTCAAATGAACTAAGGCTTCATTTTTAGATATTCTCGTGTCAATTCGTTTGGGTTCCGTTAGCTTGAATAATATTCACAAAGCCAATACGTCATCTTTTGTATCTTGAATTTCGTTTAAATCCTTTATCCTTTTAATTAATCCATTTAAGGCAGTTTCCAATTTTTGGCTCTAGTTCTTGTGATTGATCCTCTTAGCAAGCCAAATGAATCATTTAAACACTAACCTTGAGTGCCTTCAATCCCATGTGTGAATTTCTCCTCTTGTATGCGTTTTTGTTCAACTTCATTTCCATTAAGGAGAGAAAAAAAAATGAAAATACAAGATGTTATAATTAAGGGCACAAAACAAAACAATACATAACCAAAGAGGATTTTATTTCTTAAAGTTTCAATATTTCTTCTTCTCTAGTATGCAAACTTTGTCCTCAACTCAAAGATATCTCTCTGCAAGTATCTCTTTGTCCCTACAATATTGGGATACTCAATTTGTATGCTGAAATTTCTCAAGCTTTTATAGGTGTAGAACAAAGAATATAAACATATCAAACCTACATCCATAAACTCAAAAGTTTCTTCCCAAAAATAAGGCTTGTCGCCAAGCTCCTCTTCTAAGGTTTTCAGACTTGCAACTAATTTCTTAGTTACCGCCTCCAAAGTTTCTTGTTTTACAGCCACATCTTCTTCCCTTTAGTGTAGATTTATAGTTTATTTATTTTTCTTTCTCTAATTAGCAAATTAAATAATTCACTAAATTAAATGGATATAATTAATTAATTAAAAAACTTACAATTTTATCAATAAAGCAACCTGGAACCTAGCTTGAGCTCTCTGGAATGGATTAGAGGAAAGCAATGAAGTTTTATCATTCTAGACTTCATCAATATACTAAACAATAATGGAACACTTATAGATGGGTTTTGTCATTGTGGATGAGAACATGGATTTTTTTGTGAATCAAATTCGTCTCTAGAAGTTGAGGGCCTTGTTTGGATGAATGAGAGACATGAGATATAAAAATAAAGAAACGAAATTAGAGAGGGAGAGAGAAAGAGAGATAAAAGAGGGAAAAGAGAGGTAGCTATGTGTGTGATAAACAAAGTTGAGTATAGCAGTGGGTCTGTCTGGATTAAAATGTCTTTATTTGCCCTTCTACAAAAAGAAAAAGTGAATTTTCGTTAAATCAGATGGTTCTATTTATGAATTAAGACATTCTTTCTATCTACTTATAATTTTGACAAATCTTAGGAAAAGTATGTGAAAATTCACCTAAATTTTAGTGAACAAGTTAAGAATAGCAAGCACACCACTTTCAAGTAATACATCATGAAGCTTTTCAGCTAATTGTGAATATAGCAAGAAGATGAGTTCTGATTATTCCTTAATAATAAGCATTTATATTAATTTATTTTTTTTATTGTTAGTATATTATGTTTATAATTTTTTTATATTTTATAATTTATTTATTAAAATAAAGTTGAGAATTAAGGATATTTAAGTAAATTTATTCATCAACATAAGTTAACAATATATTCATGTTATTTTATTAGTTAAATTGGTCAATACCTAAAAATATCATAAAAGGAGTTTTATTGAAAAATATTTACGACTCAGAGGTATAATTAAAATTATTTTTAAAATAAAGGTTTAACTGTTATTAGCCCTATAATAATAAGGTAGGGGTATTTTAAGATGCATGCTCTAAGGTTTAAGAAACTACCAATTTGCAGAAACTTTTGGACAGAGTGCTCACTTGCTTCCTCATTTATATTTATCTATTTTTTTGGTCTTCTGAAAAATTATTATTATTTTTCTTTCTATTAAATATTTAAGTTTTTAATAAATTAATATTATGATTTTAAATAATGTCTTTATTTTTTAGATTATGTTAATTAATATTTTTCAATAAATTATATACTCTCTTAATCAATTTTATTTTTTTAATTTTTATTTAAATTTATTTTTTGGTTTACGTTTACAATTAAGATATTTTGTGTGGTATGAAAAATTTGTTTGTCATTGTTCGAACCTTAGAGTTGAGATTTGGATGACATATAACTCTTACTACTGTACTACTTATACATTCAAAACTATTTTACAAAATTGACCAAAATTTATTTTTATTAGTATTGATAAATTATATATTTAACACGAATACATATATAATTAATATACTTTATTAATAATAATAATAATAATAAAAATAATTTTTTATTGTGGATGTCGTTCATAATTTAAGGTCAAGGCTCAAATTATTACAAGCACATTTTTTTAGTTTTTTTATTAGAATTTAAACTTGGTGGTGAAGATAAAAATATCCCTTCTTTACAATTTAAAAACTCTTGATGCTATTGAACCTAACTGGGTCTCTACTCTCTACCCATCTCCATTTGCTAAAACCAAACTGGGTAATCGGATTACATTGGCTCCTCCTCGAGGTTGGTAATTTTCATGTCCAAAAAATGACTTTGTAAACTCTCTATCCTATAACAATTTTCCAAGAAAATCACCTTTTTCTGGGGTGTGGAATGATGGTGGTTGCTGAAGCAAAGAAGAGAATGGAATAAATTGATTTTTTTGGGTTTGAGCAGAGAAAAAGAGGAGGAAGATTATGATTGTGATGTTGAATTTTGTACATAAGATCGGTTTTTGTTAAGGTGTTTAGCATTTAAGGGATGAAGAATTTTATGATTCATGGTAAAATCACCAAAAAACTTTCGAGTAATAATTTTAATAGAAAAACTTTATTAAAAATAGGTCAATTAAAGCACATAATTATACTAATTGAAATAACATTGTTAAACTAAAAACCTTTTTATTTTTTTAATTTATAATAATAATTATTTTTAATTAATATTTTAATTTAAATGTCATTTTAATCAATTATCTATAATTTCCAATATAAACCCTCAATGTCAAAGATACCCTTGATACTTTACAAACATATATTAAGCAAATGATAGCGGGTTTTGTTCGCACTTGGGATCAACTTTTTAAGAACTGGGATCTTCTATTTACAGATTAACAAATATTGGTCTACTATTTACATCTTACCAACAAGCAAGTTAAAACCTATTTATGAGAATGAAAAGGAGGGACAAACGTCCTTTCATCATCCATAAACTCAGCAGCAAATTCCTCATCATTTTTACCTAACATATCTTTTAAACTACACTCAACATTTCTTGCCTTTAGCACCCAGAATCTGGGTTTTATTTTCTTTTCCAATGAATAACTAAAATACCTCGGATAATCCACGACATCCCTCAGCGATTTTGCCATGGTGTTCGTGAGGAACTCTAGCTTTGGTCTGAAAACCTCATTGATGCTGTACCCAAGTAAAGGGGAGAACCTTCGGACCATGAATGCAACATCTCTCTTTGATAATCCTATCTCCATCATGTACTTTACCCTGTTCATAAAACATACTAGGATTTGAGAAAGTGTCTGGTCCAAAAACAGTGTTCTAAAAATAAAAACAGTGAAAGCTAGTTCTGCTAAAAGCCGTTGAAATTGACAAAAACCAGTATCTTCTAGATAAAACTATTTTCAGAAACAATTTTCGTCTATCATACAAGTACCTGAGGTAGCAGCATATAGGAACAATTTTATGTTAGGAATCATATGGCTCATATTTTACTACTTTTAATTGTGTGCTTTCACACACTACTTCAATTATACATCACTCTGCATATTCATTTATGCAAATAGTTTGTATGTACGTTAATATTATTTGTGTTAGGGCTTCATATTATTTTTCAAAAGATCAAAAATTTATTCTCCACTTTATAACTTAAAGAGCAGTTTTTTCATGTTTTGTGGGTGCACAATTTGCATAAAACAAGAAGGAACAGACAGTGCACTTGTTTTTTGAAAACAAAAACAAAAATGGGCATCCAAAAACAGTTTCGTACAGGCCCTAAAGGATGTTTTTTGTTTTTATAACTTATGGTTTAACACAACTGTAGTTAAATCATTAAGATGTTTTTGTTTGCTTAATTTCTTAACACTTATAAGACTTTTTATCTAAAAGCAAGAATATTTGAATGATTATGTTAATATTAAAACTATTTGTTTCCATGAACCTCCCCCTTCATACCTTATTCCAAACACAAAAGAATAAATATATTGATATGCTAAAATGTTTTTTCTTCTGTTTTTATTTTTTCAGATATTTGCACTCTTAAAATATTAATAATCATTGACCCTCGCAATTAGATATTAGAATGCAACAGTCATACCTTGACAGAATGCGATGTTTCCCAACTTAAAAAACAATGTTATAGTTTGATTTTGAATAGTTATCTTATCTTTTCCTTCCATTATAACTGAAATATAAATTAATAGAGCCATTCAATTCAGTATATTATAGAACAAAAGCATTACCGTGGAAGTAAGGTTCTGTCGACATCTGAAACAAGAAGCTCTGGGTATTTCTTGATAGCTCGAGGAAGGTGGTCTTTTGAAATTCCAATACCAGTGAGAAAATCAACCTTCTTCTTCAATGTTCTGTCAATGCTGGTGGCAAAGAGTTCTGGGCAGCGAACAAGAATATTCCCCACATTCTCCCTATCAAATCCTAGATCTTCTAAAAATGTAACCACCTAAAAAAAGGAGAAATAGCATCAGAAAAGAAACTCGAGCAATTACTCATATCGAGTCACACAACTTCAAGGTTATCCACTCAAATTTGTAAAATTCAATTCAGGCTGACATAGGAAGCACAACTATAGCAGTGAACTTTGGAAATGTCAGAGGCAGCTAGAATCTGCAACACTCGGAAACCATTGGCATCCAATCTACATGTTGGTCAACCTATAAAGCTTTCAGAAAAAAGCTACCTAATGACCTATAATTAAGGGAGCTAAACAACTTCAATGAGGGTAATGAGCCATTCTAACTCTCCAGCAAACTTAAATGGTTATATCCTACAATAGTTCTGATTTTAGACTCACAGATAGACAATTGATCACATACATGCATGACAAGTGTAACAAAATCCCCGAATCAGGATCTCAGCCTTGTGCTATTTCATATATGAACTACTGATAATCTCAAACAAATAAAGAGTCGACAAGACTATACAGGAAGAAGAATTTGTCAACAAAGCAGCAAATACAGGGTCAAAAAGTAAAGAGAGAGTGATAAAAAATCGGATCCAGAAACAATGTTAACGATCAGAATGTTAGAAAACAATTTATATTCTTCCAAAACAGTACACCTTATGTTAAAGATCAGAATGAAGTTACTGAGACCACCACAAGACGGAAGTGAAGTAATTAACCACCAGAAACAGAGGATAAAATAATACACCTGCAGGAATTCCGGAGGCTTCTGTAGTATCAATTGAGGGCTTTTGGCAATAACTTGACCCAACTTCTTGTTTTTAACTCCTAATTCACCAAGTTGTTCTACCATCAACTTTAGCTTAGTAGTTGAACAGCCCAGTAAATGAGGGCAGTTTCTTATAGCTCGGTCGCCACCCAGCTTTGGTACCTGATATGAAACATTGTTAGCCACGCAATATAATAAAAGAAAAATAAGCAAGAAAATAGAGGTGAGGGAGAGCACTGTGTGTCAAGCTATATGAGCCAATCTGAGGCTGGCTCAAGCTCAAAACAGCAATGATCCCACTGCATGAATCATCACCACTCTGATAGAGCTGATGACACTTTACCAAAGCTGTAGCCAATGTGTTTTGCATCAAGTTTAGGCTAGCCCAATTTCGAGGTCATATTACAATATAAATGGCTAAACTATTAAGCGATCACTGAGTTGTGTCAAGTTAAAAAGGCCTGATATAGTGCTATCTTTTAATGCACTCAATTTTGAAGAAATTAGGCCAAAATTTTCTCTTCTGCTTAAGTTTTCCATAATCCAGTTCATCCATTCAACCAGACAATAACTATTTATGTCAGAAAGTAAGTGGTTATATATAACTGCGATAATAAAAAGGACGAGAACTTTCATCTTGAGGTGGATGAATCTCACTGAAAACATAAGGACACCAGGTTTCAAGAATTTTCCAGAAACTGTCTACTCTGCCAGTTTAAACATGAAAAGTTAGAGAAATTAAATTCTTTTTCTCCTTGTGTTTTCTACCTCGACCAAAGGCAAGAAAAAATATTCCTTGGGATTTTCTTTTCCTCACTTTTTTAGCAAGACCAAAGCACAACACAACAATTAAAGACATACCAAGTTAGCAACTGAAATTGCACCCCAGTTGAACACTGAAAATAATATAACATCATTCAAGCAAGCACTTATAAACCAATTACAGGGGTATAGTAAACCATACCTTTTCTTCATCAAAAAATGAAAGGATCTCATCATAATTTTCTTGAATGCTTGTTGAAAGAATCCATGGATATTTTACCAACATTTTGCCCAGATCTTTATCCACTGCACCGATCTAGAGGAGAAAACAAAAGACAATATTCTCATAATAAGCAAAGAAGATATTAACTACACGACCTCTAACTAAAAATAAAAACCGATAATGGATACTTTATGCATGCAAGAGACAGAGTATGTAAATGAGTGTCTAATCATAAGCCAAAATAAAAAATAAAGATGAACGTTAACTAGGGTTAAAAGAATGATACCTCCTCAAAAGCCAATGTTTTTGTTCTAATTTCCTTCACATTCCAGAATATAATGGGTGGAAATAATAGAAGTACGTTTCCCACGCGTTCCTTAGGAACTCCAATATTTTCAGCAAATTCCACAACAGATTTTACATGGGAGTCCACTGATAACTGCAGAAGACGTGGAAATGATTCAACAAGATATCGGAAAGAGGCTTCTGCAGAACCCAACATATCTAAACCTCCACGCCTAGCTTCAATCTGCAAAACAAAAGCAACAATAATTGTGTTCATGAAAATGAGCCCCATATCTTTTAGAGCAAGAAGAAGGTCAAGAAATTATCAGAAATATAAAAATGAAATAAAACTAAAAACCAGAAGAGATGTGCTGGACCTTTTCAAAGAAGGCTAAGGTTTGTTGTACATCTTCATCAATAGGAATTGACAAGTGCCTCATCATTTTCCGAGCATTTTTCCCTACAAGCCCCTCAGCATTACTGCCAGAAAAGAATATTTCCTTCATATACTTAACCTAAAATCCAAGTGCAACATAAGCAACAACTCCAGCTAACTGATACAAGCAATAAATGGCTTCTAAAGAATCAAATCTTTCTGGCCCTCAAGCATATCATTTGAAGAGAAAATAATTTTACAACACCATAAGCACAACCACAACAAGAACAACAAAAATTTGAAATAGAATTTTACCGAGAAACCAAAAAGCAACATAAAGGCACAGTTACCTTGTAAATGAGAACAGGAAGTGAGTCCCCGGATAAGTATCTAGCAATATTGATAGCAGAAGAAAGACTCAGACCAATACTCTCCAAGAAAGCAACCTTACCATTATCACCTTTGTCTTTAGCCATTCTAACCACCTTTTCTTTAAACCCAACTGAACTTTCCTCTCCATTTCCACCATCATTCCAAGAATTCCACTCCTCCAAGTCCCGAACGCTGTCGCTTAGCATCTGTGCATACTTGGGAGAATTCAAGGAAATAAATTTAGAATCCTCCTGAGAAATGCCCAGTTCAAGAAGGAAATCGGAGATTGCTTCTTGAGTCAGAGTGAGAGACTCCGGTTGGTCGGCGGGGGAATTGAGCGTTGGTGAGGAAGCGGAGAGGGGACTAATTTTATGGGGCTTTGTTCGGAGAAAGGAAGAGAAAGGAAGGGAATTGGGAGGAAATGAGAGGAAATGGGAAGCAACTGAGAGGGAAAGACGGGGTTTTGGAGATGGCAGTGCGACATTCGCGGGCATTTGAAAGGATTTGGAAGACATGATTATACATACTATAACCCTAACTGCTAAAACCCCTTGCCATATGAAGGGATATTATATCCCAAACCCAAACCAGAGAACCAAGAACTCTGTAATTTTGACAATATGCCAGGGAGTTCAAGACTTCTACACAAGTATGCCCAATCGTAAACAAAATGACAGCACTACCCCAATAATGAACGGGTAATAACATTTTCATCTCTAATATTTGGTAAAATAACAAATGAGCATATAATTTTTATGAATTGTATAATTTAGTCTCTAGTACCATATAAAAATACTAAAATCTTAAAATAAAAAGGATAGGAATTAAATTAATAAAATTAGGCAAGTCCTATCCTAATTTATTATTTCATCAAAATTTTATTGTTATCTCAATAATAAATTTTAAAGTTAGTTTGATTCTCATAAATCTGATGAAAATGATGTTATAGAAAGGATATTGTAATACTCCAAATTTTTATTATTAATAAGAATGGATGTATATAGATATATTGACGTTATATTATGTGAGGATATAGAATTTTGGAGTTTATAAAGTAGATATATTTATTTTTCAAGAGATTTTATATTAGGATGAATATGTTATAATATTTTTAAAAGAATGAAATTATTTGATGATAAAATTTTAGTGTGGTAAAAGATATAGAAAAGAATAGTTAAGGGATTTGAATGATATTAAGAAGTAAAAAAATTCATTTTGGCTTCTTTACTCGAGGCGGTGAAATGAGGCGGTCGAAAAAGAAAGAAAAGAAGAAAGGAAAGAAAAGAAAGAGAAGGAGAAGAGAAAGGAAAAAAAAGAGGAGGATAAGAAAAACGAGAGAAAAGAGAAAACAAAGGAGAAGAAAGAGAAAAGGGAAAACAAAAAGAAAAAAGAAGAAGAAAGATGGGAGAAGGAAAATGAAGGAGTAATAATAGAAAGAAGAAAATGAAGGAGTATATAAGAAAGAGTAATGGGTGGAGAAAATTTGTGTTATTTGAGAGAGAAATTATTTTTAAAGAGAGAAAGGATGGTATTTGAGCTCAAAATAATTTAATTTATCAACCCTTAAGTCTTGATTACTAATGTTTGCCCAAAAATCTCATCGAAAACAGTAAAGTTGGGAAGAATTTCGTTCAATGGACCTATTTACAAGCTTGCTAAAGTTTAGGCAGGTTTATGTAATTATGTTGGGTTGAGCTGCTAATATTATGAGATATTTAAGCGTTAGCATTATTTCTGATACTATAGGACAGTATTGATATTTTAATATTTTAGGGGTGAGAATATAATTAATTAGTATTTTTTTATAAATAAGTACTATTTTAGACTTTTTATAATATGTTGTTTAAATTGTGGATTGATATTAGAGAGTGATTTGAAGAAAAGTCAATAGAAGTGTAGAAATTACTGTACAATATTCAAGTAGGTATTTATATGCATTTGGTAGATTTTAGTTTTAAAACTGAATGGTAGGGTGTTTTATTATATTTAATGTTTTGATGAATATTTGTAAAATTTTTGAACTATCACGTGTTGATTCAATTAATCATTTTCTGAACGAGTTTATACGAAAATTTTCAAATAAATGTTATTATTACAAAACACAATAAGAAAATTGTTTCAACACGTGTTGTCTTTTTATAAATAGAATATTTGTATAAAAATATTGTGAAATAATTTGGTAAATGAAAATGTGATGGTCATAGTTGTTGTTGCGAGGTGACATCGGTGTTTGGGACGATGGTTCCTAGGAATAATGCTCCTAAAATACGTTTTTGTTGGGACAACAGTCCCTGAGAATAATACTTCTAACTTGAGAATAATACTTCTAAAGTACATATGTTCTTGAGAATAATGCTTCTAAAGTACATATGTTCCTGAGAATAATGCCTCTAAAGTATGTATGACTAATTTTTGGAGCGGCAGTCCTTTAAAATAATGCGAAATAATGTCCATAAAATACGTAAAAATAAAACTAATGGAAATTATTTTTAATAAATGTGTTTATGTTATTTTTGTGAATATTGAAATTGAAATGTTGTTTTAATATTTTATTAAGCTTGTTGTTTGGAATGGGAAAGTATTTTCTATATGCAAATTTATTTATTACAAAATTTTAAAACTGCTTTTATATATAAATATCTAGTGAGCATTAGCTTACCCCTACTTTTCAGGTTCTTGGTAATTATTGGAGTCATAATAAATAGGAGCCCAAGGATACTCCAGTAAGGGCTTGTTATTTTGGAGTTTTGTGTAATTATAAATGCAAGAATTTGTGTTGTATAGTTTTGATGTATTTCCTATCTTTAGTGTTTGAATATTGGAAACCCTAATATCAGTTGGTGTTGAATTTTATTGTTAAGTAATGAGAAGAAGCAGTTGGTGTTGAATTTTATTGAGAGGGTTTAGAATGAAATTGACAGGTTTATAGGTTTATATATTTTGGCATATGTTTATTATGGAGAAAATTCTGTCAAAACTTTTACAGGACTAAAGATGTTTCAAACTGGGTATTAGAGTAGTATTTTCTTGGAGGAAAGATTTTGTTTTGAAAGTTCAAAATTTCTTCGTAGCACCTAGTTGGACGCCACTTCTGTAATACCGAATTCGAGATGTTATAGATTTATATACCAAACCAAAGATATCCAAAAACATTGCAATTTTGACAATATATTGAGGACTCAAAGACTTTTACACAAGTATATGTCCAATTGTAAAGAAAATGACAACAATACCTCAATAATAAATAGAGTGATAATATTTTTATCCTTTACTAAAATAATAAATTAAGATACAATTTTTTTAATTTTACCATTTCACTCCTTATTATATTATAAAAGACAAGGTTAGAATATAAAAGATAAGACAAAATTATTAAAATTGAGCAAATCATATATTAATTTATTATTTCATCAAAATTTAACAAAAAAATATTGTTATTCCAACAATAAATCTTGCTATACGCAAAATTTTTATTAATAGGCCTAAGCTCCTAACAAGTGCCTTAGGCGACTTAAGGAATCGAGCTCATAGTAAAGCAACTAAAGAGTTCGAGTTCATGAGAAAATGACTAAGAATCCAGGTCTATAAACGTTAGCTCAAAAGAAGACCCTTGTTTATAAGAAGATTAGGTTAATCCCTAAGTGAGATTGCCAACATGTTACAAACTTCAAGAGGAGATTTTGTACCTAAAAGAACCAAGACAACCCTAAAGGAGATAATGATCGTAAAATAAATTTCAAAGAGATCTCGTTACCAAAGGGTAAGAGAGCACTTCCAAAAAAGGAGAGGCTTCCTTAATTTTTAAGTCTAATGTTACTTCCTGCTGAGATGTTGTAAACTCTCATAAAAAAGGAGATGTTTTCTTTAATTAAAGGTCCATAAACTCTTGTTAAGGTTTTGTACTTGTATATATTGACACGCATCAAAATTGGAGAGGCTTCCTTAAACTCAAGACTTATGAACTCTTGCTAAGGCTTTGCTCTTGCATATGCAAAAATAGTCAAAAGAAAGAAAAGAAAAAGGGAAGTGGTTTCCTTAAGTGTAACAAATAGTCCCAAGGCTAAGAATTCAAATACAAAAAGGGAAGAGGAGCAATTATATCCCTTTTCTAATAACACAAAAACTTCAAGGAGGGAGATGAAAACCAATGATCAATACGTAGTCTTATGCATGAATGAATAAATGTGGTAAGATTACAAGAAGCCACAAATAAACCATGATGTCTACACCTTGAGTGTAAAGCCTATAACTATCTCCCAAGGCTAAAAGCTTGAACACAAAAAGGAAAAAGGAACAACTATATCCCTCTCCTAATGGCACAAAAGCTTGGAGGAAGGTGGCGACTAAAAATTAACATGTAGTCTTTTGCGTAAATGAATACATGTGGCAAGATTACAAGAAATTACGAATATTACCATCTATATCTACACTTGTCAAAAAATAGGAACCTTACTTAATTAGAAGAGTGAGTATAAAAGCTCCAATTTTTTCTTTGAGATAATAATAACCTTTTTCTTCTTAAAGAGAACTCTCTCTCTCTCTCTAAAATTAGAGCTTATCTCTCTAAATATATATATATATATATTTAATGACTAACTTGATTGTGAGCGCTAGAAATATTCTGGTACCCCCTGACCAGTGCAATTGCTCAATAAATTTGTAGAATTTCGGTGGTCTTTTAAGGTTACAAGGTCATGCTTGTGTTGCAATATGTATTTCGATATAAGACGATTTTTAAAAGTTTTTTGTTGTGTAATTTTAATAACGCAAGTGCACGTTATCGTTAACAAGTAATAAAATGATAAGTTAAGTATCGTTCCCACGAGGATTGATTAATTTGTTAATTACCGAAGATAAGTAATCCTAAATTTAATTGAAGAATTCGATTAATAAATTTTGATTAACAAGATATTGCGGAAATTTAATTTAAACTAACTAAACGAAATTGTGAATTTCAATTGATTAAAACACTAGGGCAGTAGACTTCACCATAGCTAATTGAATTCGATTTCTTTAATTGTGTTGTTTCAATTTGTTACTAATATTGACAGAAAATTATCCTAATTTATTTGATATTCTTTCTCAAGATATACCAAAAATACTTGCACATACTAATTCACTATATCTCTATGTGAATTGAAATACATGAAAGTTCATTAAGTATAATGATAATTAACTTAATTCTGCATGAATCATGATAGTATATCTCTATCTAGCATGTAATTCATTGTGTTCATTATATAATCAAAACACATAAATCACTTCTCAGATCAATATAGTTCACAAATAATTCAAATATTGGCCAAATATTCAAAAGCATTAAGCACAATAATGAACACTCAATATAAACAATAAATCATGAACAACACAAATTCTGGAAATTGATGTTCTTAGCTAGGTTACATCTTTGCCCTAGTTAAAAGAAATTAGTTCATAATAAAATTACAACACACCATAATGAAATTGAGAATCATAATGGAAATTTCAAAAAGAGAAAATTAAAGAGTTGAGGAAGAAAAAACTCTATGTAGATCAATGACTTCCGATTCCAGCAAGCTTTACTTCCGATTCCAGCAAGCTTTACTTCCTCTTCCCCTTTTTCTTCAAGCTTCTAAAATCTTCAAAATGGTAAAAGAAAACCTTCCTTTTCGTTCCCTCTCTCTTCTGGTCGTTCCCCTCTTTCAATTGCCCATTTAGTCTTCAAAAACGCTCAAAATTCAATCCCCCTTGTTAAGGAAAAGCTGTCTCCCACTTGTCTCCATTCAAACCGAAATTTAGGCCACTAAACTTGACTTTTTGCTTCCTTCCATGACAGGTGGGCTTGTTAATCATTATGTCTAGTTTTCAAATTATTTTGAATTAGTCAAATACGATTCTTGAGTATAAAGATACACTCAAAAATACGGACTATGTTCAGTACAAATGGGCCTTGTTGTTTTCTTTCCATTTCTTGGGCTTTTTGGGCTTTTCTCCTACAAAAAATGAAGAACCAAACTCAAAGTAATAACATAAACAAATTAAATAAGAAAACACAAATAATTAAGTAAAATAAATATGAATTAGCATGAAATTAAGAGTGAAAGTATTACAAATTTTGTATAAAAATTAAGCACATCAAATACCCCCAAACTTAATATTTGCTAGTCCTCGAGCAAACAAAAGAAATAAAAGACTCACCAACAAAAACTAGCTTCCTTACTTCATTTTTCATGGTCAACAAGAATACAACAAGATACAAAATTAATCAATCAATCATCCAAGTATTAACAATGCTTCATATGTTATGCTCATGTGTAGTGTGTGATAGCCATTAATCAATCATCATCTCTCATGTCATTTTCACAAAATTAGAGTATAGCATGTGTAGAAGTTTAAACTCCAAATCTCACAAAGATGATCACTATTAAAAAAAACACTCCAAATTTGGGTTAAAACTCAAAAGTATGTGAGACAAGCATTATGCTTAGATTTTTAATGGAAAACAAAGCTCACATATAATAGAAAGAACACGCTATTTTTCGATGTGATGATGGTGATCTCATGAAAGGAATGCCAATAACTTGACTATCATAACAATGAATACAATCTAATCATATAACACACAAGATCAACGTAGGACTTTCTTTCAAGGTTGTAATGAAGCCAACAAGCAGGATATTATTAAGAAAGAATAGATAACGGGTACAACAAAGTTATAAGAGCTCGATAACATATGCATCTATTATCAAATTCTCATATTTTCTTGCAAACACATTTCACCACCACCAATTCTTCATATTCTTTGCTTCTTCTTTTCAAAGCACATTATCCTCTTTTCTTTTTCTCTTTTCTCTTTTTCCTTTCACATTCGGCCTTAATAACATTTTTTTTTTTATGGCCGTGCATCAAATAGATAATGCATTGTTAAATCAACCACCCATACAACAAGTAACAACCTCCAAATTTATGATGAAGCATATGTCAATACCATGCATTTGTTGCTCAAAAGATAAGAATAAGGATAAAGACAATGGAAAATTGGTTATTGAGATTGGTTGTTATTGGTTTTAAGAAAGATAGAGATTATTTTAAAGTTCAAAGTGGTTAACTAAGGAAACATGGGAAAGGTCAGCTAGAAAGGCTCAAACGATACAAACAAGGCCTAGAATCACTTCTTGTGCATCATAAAACCAAAATTACATTCAAAGCATGAATAATCAAATCAATTGGCCAAAATAAACTATAATGAGATCATTAGAACGAAAATATGACAAGAAAAGATGTAGAATAATCACGTAACACTCAGAATTGAAGGATAAGGGTTTCAAAAGCTCACAATTAAGGTTACATGAGTCTACACTTTCTTACATAATATTTCTAACTATGTGAATTCATCAATTTAAGATTCTGATCAATCATGACATTAAGTGCTTTTGAATTGTGAGAACAAATAATGAAACCTAGTTAATACAAGGATAATATTATGATCAAATTTAATATCTCATTAATTCGAATTGACCATGCATAAATCATTTCTAAATCTTTAACTGAATAAGGAAGCAACTCAAACAACTCAAAAACAGAAAATAGGAACATTTTCGTTTTTTTTTTTTTTTCAAACAAATGCAAAGCTAAAGAAATTAACTATAATCAAAGCAAAACATAAAATCTCACCCCCAAACTTAAATCTAACATTGCCCTCAATGTTTGCAATTAAAAATCATGCAATGAATAGATCAAATAAAGGTGAAAATGTAAGGAAATACTTAAAACACAAGGAAAGCATAAATGGAAAAGATGGCACCTGATTTGGCAATTGAATTCAATTGATGCAGAACTCATTTCCCTTCCGTGCACTTTGGGTTGCCTCCCAAGTAGCGCTAAGTTTAACGTCTTCAGCCAGACCGTATTCTTCAGCAAAGAAAACACTCAAACACTAGCTAATGTGATTGTGCTCTTGCATTGCTCAAAATCACCCTCCACATAATGCTTCAACCTCTGTCCATTAACTTTGAATGTTCCTTTTGTATCATGATGGACTTCAACTGCACCATAAGGAAAAACCCGAACAACGGTGAAAGGACCAGACCAGCGTGAGCGTAACTTTCCCGGAAAGAGTCGAAGACGAGAATTATAAAGGAGAACTTTCTGACCAACCAGAAAATCTCGCCTCATAATATGCTTGTCATGCCACTTCTTCGTACGCTCCTTATAAATTCGTGCATTCTCATAGGCATCATTACGAAACTCTTCCATCTCACTCAATTGAAGCAACCGTTTTTCTCCTACAGCTTTCATGTCAAAATTCAATCTTTTCACTGCCCAATACGCTTTGTGCTCAAGTTCAACCGGAAGATGACATGCTTTTCCAAACACTAGCCTGTATGGAGACATTCCGATTGGAGTTTTGAAAGCTGTGCGATAAGCCCACAATGCATCATCTAACCTTTTCGACCAATCTTTTCTTGAATTGCTAACCGTTTTTTCAAGTATCCTCTTTAATTCTCTATTTGATATCTCCACTTGACCACTCGTTTGAGGATGATAAGCTGTCGTTATCCGATGAGTGACACCATATTTTCCCAATAAAGCTTCGAATTGACGATTACAAAAATGTTTACCGCCATCACTAATAATTGCTCGAGGAGTGCCAAATCGGGTAAAAATATACTTGCGTAGGAAATTTGTAACAGCCTTAGCATCATTGTTGCGTACAGCCACTGCTTCCACCCATTTCGAAACGTAATCTACAGCCACCAATATGTATTGGTTCGAAAAAGATGACGGAAATGGACCCATGAAGTCTATCCCCCAAACATTAAACAGTTCAACCTCAAGAATATTATTCAGTGGCATTTCACTTTTTCGAGAAATATTTCCAATTCTTTGACATCGATCACAAGAAGCAACAAATGAGTATGAATTCCTTGAACAATGTACGCCAAAAGAAACCAGATTGTAGTACCTTTGCCGCTGTTTTTGTTGCTCCAAAATGCCCCCCATATTCCGAAGAATGGCAATGTTGCAAAACGCTCACCATCTCGTCTTCCGGAATACAACGCCTAATTATTTGATCTGGGCATTGTTTATACAAGAATGGGTCCTCCCAATAATAATGCTTGACATCCGCAAAGAATTTCTTCTTTTGTTGGTATGACAAATCAGCCGGAATAATGTTGCTGGCCAAATAATTTACAAAATCTGCATACCAAGGTGCATCCAATTCTTGAAGAGAAAAAAGTTGTTCATCCGGGAATACCTCATTAATCGAACTTTCTGCATCATCTTCAATTTCTTTTTGTTCCAATCGAGATAAATGATCAGCAACTAAATTTTCGGATCCCTTCTTATCGCGAATCTCCAAGTCGAATTCTTGCAGTAAAAGCACCCATCTAATGAGCCTTGGTTTTGCATCTTTTTTCGCAAGTAAGTATTTGATGGCTGAATGGTCTGTGTAAACTATCACCTTCGAATCAATTAAATAAGAGCGGAACTTGTCAAACGCAAACACAACAGCCAAAAACTCCTTCTCTGTGGTAGCATAATTCAATTGGGCATCCGTTAAGGTTCTACTTGCGTAATAAATGACATGCAAAGCTTTACTTTTTCGCTGCCCCAAAACAGCTCCCAAAGCATGATCGCTTGCATCGCACATAAGTTCAAATGGCAAATCCCAATCCGGAGCCACAATAATAGGTGCGGAAATAAGCCTCTTCTTCAAAGTGTTAAATGCCTGCAAACAATCATTAGAAAAATCAAAAGGCATGTCTTTAATCAAGAGATTGCAAAGAGGTTTAGAAATTTTAGAGAAATCCTTTATGAAGCGTCGATAAAATCCGGCGTGTCCCAAAAAGCTTCGAACAGCCTTCACAGAAGTAGGCGGTGGCAACTTTTCAATGACTTCAATTTTTGCTCGATCAACTTCAATTCCTTTTACTGAAATGCGATGACCCAAAACGATGCCTTCTTGAACCATAAAATGACATTTTTCCCAATTCAACACTAAGTTGGTTTGCTCACATCGCTACAAAACTAAAGCCAAGTTATTCAAACAATTATCAAAAGATGAACCAAAAACTGAAAAGTCATCCATGAACACTTCAATGAATCTCTCCACCATGTCAAAGAAAATAGCTGTCATGCAACGTTGGAAAGTTGCAGGAGCGTTACATAAACCGAATGGCATTCTTCGAAATGCAAAAGTACCATACGGGCAAGTGAATGTCGTCTTCTCTTGATCTTCCGGAGCAATAGGAACCTGGTTGTACCCGGAATAGCCATCTAGAAAGCAATAATGCGAATGACCAGCAAGTCTCTCTAGCATTTGATCAATAAAAGGCAATGGAAAATGATCCTTGCGAGTAGCATCATTTAACTTCCGATAATCGACACATACTCGCCATCCCGTCACTGTTCTTGTCGGAATAAGTTCGTTGTTGTCATTCTTGACAACGGTCATTCCCCCTTTCTTTGGAACCACTTGCACCGGACTCACCCATGGACTGTCGGAAATTGGGTAAATCATCCCAGCATCTAACAATTTTCAGAACTTCAGCCCTTACCACCTCTTTCATGTTAGGATTCAAGCGGCGTTGATGCTCAACTACTGGTCTAAAATTTTCTTCCATTAAGATTTTGTGCATGCAAATTGAAGGGCTTATACCTTTAATATCGGAAATGGACCATCCCAATGCAGCTTTATGATCTCTTAAAACTCGAAGTAGTTTTTCCTCTTCCAATTCACTCAAAGAAGCTGAAATTATGACTGGAAACGTTGAGTTTTCACCTAAGTATGCATATCGAAGGTGAGATGGCAGTGGCTTGAGCTCGAGATTAGGAGTGGAGGACAACGGTTGGGAATGATTTCTATCAAGTTCTTCAAAATTCTGCCTTCGAAGAGAATACGGTGGGGCAGCTCCCAAATAATGTGCATATTCTACGATTTCTGCATTTTCCGCTTTGGTAGATTCGGCATGCACAATACAAGCTTCAAGTGGTTCATTTGGATGCCCATGTTTGAATGTCTCAGCCACCATCTTGTCTAGAGCGTCAATTTGAAAGCAACAATCAGTTTCGGATGGATACTTAATTGCTTTGAACACATTGAAGACAACTTGCTCATCTTGAACTCGTAAGATTAATTTCCCTTGTTGTACATCAATCAAAGTTCTCCCCGTAGCTAAAAATGGCCGTCCCAAGATAAGTGGGATTTCTCGATCAGCTTCCATATCCAAGACAATAAAATCGGCTGGAAAAATAAATTTATCCACCTTGACTAATACATCTTCAATTACACCCCTTGGATGCTTAATTGATCGATCCGCTAACTGTAAGGAGACGGTTGTCGCCTTTGCTTCGCCAAGCCCTAATTTTCTGAAAATAGAAAAAGGCATTAAATTAATGCTTGCACCTAAATCACATAAAACTTTTTCAAAATAACATTCTCCAATTGTGCAAGGTATTGTAAAACTCCCTGGATCCTTTAACTTTGGTGGCAATTTATTTTGCAAGATAGCGCTGCACTCTTCCGTTAACATCACTGTTTCATTTTCCTCCAATTTTCTCTTGTTGGATAAAATCTCCTTCATAAATTTGGCATAGCTTGGCATTTGCTCCAATGCATCTGCAAAAGGAATGTTAATATGCAATTTCTTAAATACATCAATGAATTTAGAAAATTGCTTATCCAATTTATTTTTTCGCAGACGTTGAGGGAATGGAATCGGTGGCACATAATTCTTGCTAAGACTTGCTCTTTCAGCTTGCGGAATGGAAGAACTTGCTCCCATGGATGTTTTGTTGGCATTTTCAGAGATCTTGTCGTTGTCCTTGTCAATTGTGGATGTTACATTTGATGGACAGAATTCCACTTGTTCTTCCGTTGCTTCTTCTAACTTGTTTTTCAGCTCACCGAGTTGTTTTCCACTACGAAGTGTAATTGCTTTCACTTGCTCCTTTGGATTCGTCTCCGTATTGCTTGGTAAGGTACCTTGCTGCCTTTCCGCTAATAAATTTGCCATTTGACCCATTTGTATTTCAAGATTTCGTATGGATGCAGCCTGATTTTGCAATGTTGTCTCAGTCTTGGTCATGAATTTAGAGGTGTTCATGGTGAGCTGGGTAAGTGCATCTTCTAAATTCACTTTCTTCTCTTGCGGCTGAAATCCGGGAGGTGGTTTCATAACATTCTGATTGTTGTTCCATGAAAAGTTCGGATGATGTTTCCAAGCTGGATTGTAAGAGTTCGAATAAGGATTATGTTGCTGCCTTTGGAAATTCGATACAAAGTTCACTTGCTCGGAAGATGAAGAAGCGAATGGACTGCCAACTTGACAATCAATGCTTGCATGATTTCCTCCACATAATTCGCACACCTGAACATGAGATTGGATAGCATTAACATTCAAAGTACCAAGTTGTCTTGACAAAGTAGCAACTTGGGCTGTCAAGGTAGTGATGGCATCAATTTCGTGCACTCCGGCAACTCTTCTTTGTGTTGAACGATCTGAGGGCCATTGATAATTATTAGACGCCATTTCTTCCAGCAACGCGTATGCTTCGTCATGTGTTTTGCTCATCAATGCACCACCTGCTGCAGCATCAATCATTGTTCTAGTTGTGCAACTTAATCCATTGTAAAAAGTTTGAACTTGCAACCATGTTGGCAACCCATGATGTGGACACCTCCTTAGCATATCCTTATACCTTTCCCATGCTTCATATAGAGATTCCATGTCAATTTGAGAAAAGGATGTGATATCATTCCGCATCTTCGCCGTCTTCGCAGGAGGGAAAAATTTCGCTAAGAATTTCTGAGCTAATTCATTCCAAGTTGTAATGGTTCCAGGAGGAAGTGAATTTAGCCATCCTTTAGCTTTATCCCTAAGGGAGAACGGAAAGAGTCTCAGCCTTATAGCATCATCCGAAACACCATTATGCTTGAAAGTGTCACAAATTTCCAGAAAATTTGCGATATGTGCATTCGGATCATCATTCGGCAAACCGCTGAATTGGACGGAGGATTGAATCATTTGAATAATTGCAGGCTTAATCTCGAAGTTGTTAGCTTGTATTGTAGGCCGCCTAATGCTGGATGAAGTGCCATTAATAGTCGGAATAGCGTAATCCCTTAATGCTTATTATTTTCAGCCCCAACCATATCAGCCACGTTTTCTGCCATAATGTCAATTTGCTGCGTTCTTGATGCTTGTTTTCGCTCTTTGTTTTGCTTGCGAAACGTCCGTTCTATCTCTCTATCCAAAGGAGCAAGATTAGAACTTTCGGAACGTCTCATGCACTAACTGAAGCACCTGAATTTACAATAAAAACAAACTCCAAATTAAAATCAGAATTAATCCAAATCGATATTAACAAAATTTAAAACAATCCCCGGCAACGGCGCCAAAAACTTGTTGTGTAATTTTAATAACGCAAGTGCACGTTATCGTTAACAAGTAATAAAATGATAAGTTAAGTATCGTTCCCACGAGGATTGATTAATTTGTTAATTACCGAAGATAAGTAATCCTAAATTTAATTGAAGAATTCGATTAATAAATTTTGATTAACAAGAAATTGCGGAAATTTAATTTAAACTAACTAAACGAAATTGTGAATTTCAATTGATTAAAACACTAGGGCAGTAGACTTCACCATAGCTAATTGAATTCGATTTCTTTAATTGTGTTGTTTCAATTTGTTACTAATATTGACAGAAAATTATCCTAATTTATTTGATATTCTTTCTCAAGATATACCAAAAATACTTGCACATACTAATTCACTATATCTCTATGTGAATTGAAATACATGAAAGTTCATTAAGTATAATGATAATTAACTTAATTCTGCATGAATCATGATAGTATATCTCTATCTAGCATGTAATTCATTGTGTTCATTACATAATCAAAACACATAAATCACTTCTCAGATCAATATAGTTCACAAATAATTCAAATATTGGCCAAATATTCAAAAGCATTAAGCACAATAATGAACACTCAATATAAACAATAAATCATGAACAACACAAATTCTGGAAATTGATGTTCTTAGCTAGGTTACATCTTTGCCCTAGTTAAAAGAAATTAGTTCATAATAAAATTACAACACACCATAATGAAATTGAGAATCATAATGGAAATTTCAAAAAGAGAAAATTAAAGAGTTGAGGAAGAAAAAACTCTATGTAGATCAATGACTTCCGATTCCAGCAAGCTTTACTTCCGATTCCAGCAAGCTTTACTTCCTCTTCCCCTTTTTCTTCAAGCTTCTAAAATCTTCAAAATGGTAAAAGAAAACCTTCCTTTTCGTTCCCTCTCTCTTCTGGTCGTTCCCCTCTTTCAATTGCCCATTTAGTCTTCAAAAACGCTCCAAATTCAATCCCCCTTGTTAAGGAAAAGCTGTCTCCCACTTGTCTCCATTCAAACCGAAATTTAGGCCACTAAACTTGACTTTTTGCTTCCTTCCATGACAGGTGGGCTTGTTAATCATTATGTCTAGTTTTCAAATTATTTTGAATTAGTCAAATACGATTCTTGAGTATAAAGATACACTCAAAAATACGGACTATGTTCAGTACAAATGGGCCTTGTTGTTTTCTTTCCATTTCTTGGGCTTTTTGGGCTTTTCTCCTACAAAAAATGAAGAACCAAACTCAAAGTAATAACATAAACAAATTAAATAAGAAAACACAAATAATTAAGTAAAATAAATATGAATTAGCATGAAATTAAGAGTGAAAGTATTACAAATTTTGTATAAAAATTAAGCACATCATTTTTCATCTTCTTGTTGCTCTAAATAAAGCCTTTTTCTTGTAAAATTTCTCAATATCAAATCTCATCTACAAATAATAGACTGAGATAAGAATTTAAAATAAATTAATTAAGATAAACTAAAATAAATAAATAAATCTACTTATAAAGTATGTCAAACCTCAATATAGCTCAATATTTTTTCTTTGAGTTCCTTTGGCATCTTGAACAATGTGCGATAGATGATTGGAATCATTGTATATGCCCATAAACCAATTATGTTTGCCAATTTTTTTAACATTTCACTTATTAGTTGACTCTTTTTATTGCATATTATAGGTAACCTATGGCCTTCACTTTTTTCTTAAGCTCTGACAAAGTTGTTCGATCTTTACTATTCCTCAATTTTGAAGAATTCTCAGAGAAGTTTCTGCATTATCTTAGTTGCATCCAAAGGAAAAAGCCATGATATTGAAAGGAAAAAAATCATATCAATCATATTGTTAAAAATACATTAACTCAACACTTCAGAAAAAATAAATATAAATGACTAAATTTTAAGATATCTTATTAAAAAAATGCCTAAAATTTAAACGAAAATGAATAAAGAAACAAAGAATAAAAACACCCCTATTTGCTTATAATATTTTAAATCCAACTACTCTCATAATTTGCACAAATATAGGTTGCTTCATTCCCATTGAATGAATCAATTGATTATATACTTGGTAATGAAGTAGTGAATACTAATGCTTTATGATATTAACACCTAGGTCATCATTATTATAGTCATTATAATCATATTGAGGGGGTAATATTAAGGTCAAATTTATACCAATTTTATTAAGGTCAAGTAATATTAAGCCTAACTCATCTACTTTGGGCCCATCACTACTATCGACCCAATCACACTAAAAAACTAGAAGTTTAAGCTTTTTATAATCGAAATCCAAAATTTCTTGAATAACTTTGTAAAATTACATGTCTAAATAGTTAGATTTTTATCTTTGGAGATTGCAAAATTTGTATGGCATTTGAGATTATGCTTACCCACTGTTTTGATGTAGACATTAAGTGTCTCTTCCCTTTACATGGTAACGATATTTGTTGCCGTCATAATCTAGATATTTTATAATAGCAAATCGTAGTCCATGTGCTATCTATTACAATTTTCTCCGATATATTATTATTTGGTTAACTTAACTCGGAGCTATCTGTGTATATGTAAACATCATGAAAAATGGTTAATTTTGTTAGAATGATTTATTTCAATATCTTAATGTTAATAATTACTTTGCCACATAACCAATAAATAATTGTGCTCATCTTGTAGTCACATTTGTCCTTTAGATTTATTTTCATTCTCTAGCCTTCATAGGTCCATGCCTTTAATGACATATAAAATAAAAATAGTAATATAGTTTAAAATTTTATGATTAATTTTCAAATAGAAAATGAATGAAATTTTAAAACTTAATCAATGTAAAGTTAAACTCACTTGTTTTTTCTAATACATACTAATGAGCTTGCTCTTATTGAATATAGTCAATTATCTGTACCTTACCTTCTAACAAAAGCCCACCAACAAAATCACTTTCATTTTCATTCACATTAAATAAATATTATGTGCAAAACTTGACAGTTTATTCTATAGTATAACATTGAACAATACATGTTTTTGGACAATAATGATTTCTCACATAATCTTCTAAAACTTTCATGGACCATTCAAATGGATACATCTTGTAGATAAACTGGTCCACATAGTTTAACTTCTCTAATAAGATATACTATTAGATGAACCATTATATCAAAAAAATGAGGAAAATATTTTTCAAGATACATAAGGGCAACACAATACTAGTCTGTATCTCATCAACTTTTATCACATCCACTGCTTTTTTGTGTAAAGCATTAAAGAAGAAACAAAATCTAGTAATTGAGTAGATAACATGCTTAGATAACTCAGAATAGATTGCCATAGGAAAATAAATGTTGCATCAATGTATGACATTCATGAGACTTTAGACTATAGAGCTTACAATCTTCCATCGAAACAAAATTTCTAAAATTTGACGAGTAACCTTTTGGAACCTTTACGTTAAACATCTTATAAAATCTTTTTCATCTTTAAATATTAATTATTATAATATGCTAGAGGTAAAAAAGTATTCTTTTCACTGTCTCTATAGGTGCCAATTCATTCCACAACCCCTCTTTAGGATCTAATCTAATTGCAAGTCCATCTTTGGTTTTACCTAGAATGTCCAATATTGTAGCAACTATATTATCCATATTTTCTTAATGTGCACAACATCTAAAATATGTCAAAGATGTAAAGATTTCTAGTATTCTAACTGAAAGAAGATTGATTTTTTTTTCCTAACAAATTTTAGTACTACCATCAAAACTAATAGAACAATGCTTATACTACCCTTTAATTTTTTTTAATATCTCTTCACTTGTTAATGGTATCATAGTTGTTTTCAATCCTCGTTCACCGTTAGAAGCATTCTTTTCCTTCCTGTATGGATGATGCGGAGGCAAAAATCTTTTACGATCCTTATAAGACATCTTCTTACCATGTTTTAAGTTATAAACAGTAGATTTTTTCACTGCACATATGCATAATATCCTTTCACTAAGCTTTGATTCTTATATTTAGGCCCTTAATTTACTTGCATTTTGGTCCCATTTTATGATGACTTACCTCAATCCAAGTACAAATCTTAGGCTACTTCTACTCTTCCAAAGATCTCAAACTCTCTAAACAATAAAGGACATTTAATATACCACATAAACAAAAATTCTATAATTTTATCATGCCTAAAACCATATATTTTAGAATTTAAACTTAGTCCTTCATAATTTCAATTTTTGGATTCTATTCTAACCATCCTAGATTCCAAGATTTTTATTTTTTATTTACAAAACTTTCTAAATTTTGTGAGCATACTTGAAAATATCACATGTAAAATTTTTATCTCACTCCATTATAATTATTTCTATGCTATATCGTCAAAAAATACTATAGAGTTTCATTACAAATCAATCTACTAGCGTAAAGAAAATTAACTATTACTAGGATTCCTAAATCTAAGTACCAAATCGTACGTAATACTCTAATAATGACCTATTATACCCCTATACAAAAAGCTATATAATTAAAATTAAAACTAATACAAAATAAATAAGATATGTAAACCAAAAAACTTGAATGAATATAAATCAAATCGTTATCTTGAATTTATGTGCTTATGAAAACTATACTACTGAGGAAAGAAAAATATGTTTTCGTTTGAAAATAAGAGTGGGAGGTAGAGAGTGAAAAAAAATACGTTTTTATAATTGTTGCTAAACAAACCCTAAACTTAAAATTGGAAAATACATTATTCTTAAATATTAATCAATTAAAATTTCTTCTTTTCAATATTACAACACTCAATTTTCTAATCTCAAAGTTTCTTATGTTACTACCTAAAAAATCATGTCTTCCTAATTTTTCAAGGGAAAATAGAATTTTACAGTATATATAATTAATAAAGTTGAAATTAAATTCTCAATTTTACGATAAACCTTTATTAAGATTAAGCAAAATACCAAATTAAGTATAATTCTAAAAAAATTCAAAAAAATATATTAAAAATTTCACATGATATTTTAGCTCATTTTCAATAAAATATTTGATGGTAAACAAAAATAATATTTAATCATTTATAACAAATAAGTCTTTTAGAAAATGGGGATGACAAAAATTCTTGTGAGACCTAGGACTCGGCCCGTTAGAGTTACAAATTGAGGACAAAATTTAGAGAAAAAGAAAAAAGGAATATATAGAATGAAAAATCGTTCCCAATTCAAAAAGGCTCAAGCCTTCTTCCCCATGACACCTTGTTTTCGCAAATTCAAATTCAAAATTTCCTAAGTAATTATATAAGTGTTCATTTTATTTGATAAATGATTATAATATTTAATAGAATTTATTTTAATCAATTAAGTACTTCGTAAAAGTTTATAATTTTTTAATTTTAATCAATTAACTCCTTTATAAATTATAATACTCGATCATCTCTATTCGGGTTACCGCGGATCGCCATTGACCACTATTAATCATTGTTGACTGCGATCTGTTTAGGTCATCATAAATATATTCTAAATTCTTATTGAAAGCTTTACACATAATTAATATTGAATTACTAATATATTATGAAATAAATAAATTTGAAAAAATTTCTCAAAATAGCCCTAATTTATGTTGAATTTACGTAAAATAGTCTTTTATAAAATAATTTTACTAACTTAGCCCAAAATATATTTTTCGAACTAAATTGTCCTCAATAGCCCACTTCAATTTCTTTTACAAAAGTCTATTTTTTAACTTTTTTTATTACTCTAAATTTTGAAACTCTCCCAAACTCAAACTCTCCTCTCTCAAATCTATTTCTCACCTAAAATCACCTCTCTTGCTTACGGTGGACACGACAACGGGTAGTTTTGATGTCGAAGTCTTAGTCATCAACATTAACTATTTTTTTTAATCATATACATATGGATTTTATGTTTGAATTAACTAATTAAAGGAAAATTTCTCAAATGTGAATTTATAATTCAATGTTGATTAGGTAGTAGAAAGTATTGATTTATGTTTAAATTATGTTAATTGATTGTTATATGAATACAAAGACATAAATGATTTGAGGATGTGAAAATGTTAGATTTTGGGTCATGGGCTTTTTACCCGAAAAGTGTTTTTCGAGAAAGGCAAATTTTAGCCTTTCCCAAAAAGTGGCCTTAGCCTAAAACTGAAAAAATATCTTTGGTATCATGATCTAGTTCATGATAGCATTTTTTGAAGAGAGCACAAATATATGTAAGGGATTCCATAGAGTGTGCATATTTTGACACCATACAATCAGAAAACCAAAAATCATCAATGTCATTCTGAAATCATATGTTATTCTTAATGAAACAAGTAGCTGAAATGTTGTGTAGAATATTATTACTTTACACACATACTAAAATTAGTCTAAAAAAATACAAAGAATTAGAAGAACAAATACTATTCTGAATCTGAACTACCAAATTAACCCTAATCGAAATGGCTACTAAAATGAATTCATATTTGGGAACAACATTTACTATACTATACAGTATTAAATTGAGTTATATTATCTACAACTTGCTTAAGAATCCTATCAAATTGACTACTTATGTATCCAAAGAAGTCATCATAAAAAATTAAAAGGAAATATATCCCTAAACAAAAAGAAAAAAAATATCCAGTTGATGTGACCAAAAGCAAGTCAATTATACTTCAATCCAGTATATTGTAAGTGCTCCATTAGTACTCTTGGGTCCAATTAACCACTGCTTCTACACAATCTTACATTAGCAAATTCCTTTGAAGAGGAGAATTTGATAACTGACAGTCTGACACCACATGGATACTCTTAATTAACGTTCAAGGTCTCCTCTTTCTTTGCCACAAGCACAGTTTGATATGCCGCACCACAAGGGCATTCCAAGTTAAGGTTCAAGGTCTCCCCTTTCTTCTCCACCATCAGAATTTCATCATCCCCATCATCAGAATTTTCTTAATTATATGTAGTGAATAGACATTTAATTTGCATGACTTTCATTGGCAATTAAACATAGCCCAACAAGGATAATCACATGAAAGGATATATATACCAAAGAAGCATCGGTGCTGCTCTTGTTTTTCACTATACGGTGACTACTCTTAGCCTTTTTGCTCATTTGTGCATCCTTGGCATAGTCTTCTATATAGTCCAAAAGTTATCTTATGCAACTTGTTATCTTATTTAGACATTGCTATAGAACCATTACCAAATAATATCAATCATAAAACTAAAATCACATTCAAAGACATTAAAACCAAACCTGTAAAAGAGTTTTTATCCATCCAATAAACACAAAAAAGAATAAAAACATGAAAACCTCAATCTTTACTAAGTCACATGACTATATAAAATCAGAGTATAACTACACCAAAAACTAGATCAACTACTAAATACCAACATGAAAATCGAATTTCACCCAAGAATCTCACAACTATCATATGAATAAAACCAAAGTGCAATTACAATCCAACAACAAACCAAGATCATAGTAAGCCAAGCTAGGGGGTTCAGAAAATCTTAAACAACTAGAACATATAAACCTAATATGCCACTATCATGTTTTGCTCAAGCTTTTGTTGGGTAAACCCGAATCTGCATCTGAGTTCGCAAATTGTATTATATTATATTTTTTTGATTTATTTCTCATAAACCACTTATTTAGGAAATATAAAAATTAGGGTTAATATATCATACATAATGTTTTTTATTGAAAGCCATTACTCCACCTCCAGTAAACAATAAAAGATAATTTACCTTATTTTACTTAATGGAATATTATATATAATCCTCTAAATTTTTAAATATTTTCTAAAATATAGAAAAATGATAGATACCTCCTAAAGTTAATGTACAATCATGCTAAATAATTAATTTAAGCTTGTATATTCAGAAGACATATAAATTTATCATTTTAACCCTATTAATATTACATAATGGCCAATATAATTTTATAATTTATTTTTTGATAATTAATTTCTAAATTATTATTTTAAATAATCTTATTCTAGTTACATTAATTTATAACAAAAATAATTAAATAGATCACAAATAATATTTATAATTTTGAGAATATTTTTGACAAAATAATACTAAATATTAAATATTTGAGATTTATATAAAAAATATTATGTATAATACAATTTATGTAATCCAAATATTTGGGATATTTAATTATTTGTATAATTTTTAGAATATTTATTTAATTTATAAATAAATAATTTAAATAATTTATGTAATTTATAAGAAAAAAATTCTAAAAAATATTGAATATTATTAATATAATGAGGATTTTTTTAAAAAAGTAATAGTAATTTAGAGACAAATTATAAAAAATATTAAATACATAATTGTTAAAAAAGTTATAAAATTATATTGGTAATTATATAGTAGTAATAGAGTTAAAATGGTAAATTTATATGTCTTCTAAATATATAAGACTAAGATAGTTATTTTACATAATTGTATAGTAATTTTATAGAATTTAAGTTATTTTTTCATACTTGTAGAGAATATTTGTTATTTTAGGGGAGTATCTATCAATATTCCATTATTAATGACTTTCAATAAAAGTAGGCATATCAAATATACGTCAATAAATAATAGGGTAAGACTAAAATTAACCCTAAAAATAAAGAACACTTACTTAGATAGGTGGATTTCAATTGATAACACTTAAAAATAGACGATTGAGTACACTGAAATACTTTGTTTGTTTAAAGAAATTCATAAGGTAAATTCAAAGAAATTACAAAGAAATTGAAAACCTTGATAAATCGTTAGGTTTTAATTTTATTTGTATAATTTTAACCCAATTTTCAAAAATTTATTTGATAAGGATATTGGCAAAACAAAAGTCACAAAAGACAATAAACTTAAGTTATCTTACATAAATACATACAAAAGAGCCTTTGTCTCTCCAAAACTATCTCACTACCACTTTGCGGATGCATTTTCAATAACAACTGGCTCAAAAGATTCTTTCATTCTAATTGGAAAAGGATCTAGTATCAGTGATCTCTCTTCACTAGTCTCTTTGCTTCATTGGTTTCGCCTGTGACACTCGTATAACTTGTTAAACTTTCTATCAACTTGTTCATCCAGCCTCTTTCAGTCTTATAAGTGTTTAAAAATCTTTTAACATAAAACAAACGTCGTGTCACAAGCTTATTCTGATTTACTCCTTTACCATAAACTTTTAAACCCATTAATGTTTCTTTCTTCTTATCATCACTAGCACCTGGACCTGGGTCTGTATTGGTATAACGTACAATAGTTTATGCTAATCTTTCTCTGATTCTATCAACATATAGCTTCCTAAAGTCCTTCACAAGAGCCCCATCTAAAATGTTTTGTTCACTCCTATTCACATATGTCTATATATCATATTTCGTTCTCCTCATGCTACAAAATTAAGCAAGATTAAAAATATAAGTCCACAAAAATAAATAAGTAAATGTAACAACAGGTTTGAATATCTCAAGTATTTTTTAATCATCATAAAAATTCGCAAAATCTTACTCTAAAAGTTTTTTTTTTTTTAACAAAAACCTCAAATCACATTCATGAAAGTCTACAGAATTATATCCTATGTTTTGATACCAACTTTATCATATCCCTAATTCTAGGAAAATTTTGGCATCCTCTAGAAAGTAACATATGCCAATATGCAATCCTGCAACCTTAAATATATATATTTTTTATATAAACACTCTCATTCAAAAACTTATGTAAAGATATTTTTATTAAAAAAAGATAAAGGTGGGGGAAGGTTTAGCATTTAAAGAAAGAAAGAGAAGAAAGAAAAGAGAAAGAGAGAAAGAAAGAAACGGAAACGGGGAGGAAGAAGAGAAAGGGGAAGATTAAGAGGTTTGATTAGATTTCTAATTTATGTTAGTTTAGTTTTAGAAATTATATTATATAATCCAGTTTTAGAATTTTATTTAGTTAGAAAATTAGTTTGCGTGAATATTATATTCATTTATGTAATTAATTTTAGTAATAATCATTAGACTTTGAATAAATCTTGATGGTAATCGGTTACTTATTGTGTTTTAGGAAGTAGAGCTGCTATAGGAAATTCAGGAGATCTTGAAACCTCCAGAAATTAAATTACTGATTGTGAGTGGACATTATTTTTAAATTATTATATGTTTTTATAAAATTAAATATTAATTTTATTATAGTTGAATTAAATTATATTATTGTGGAATTTGTTTGAGAAAGGATTTAATTACGTTATATTGAAAATAAATTATATTTTGACGTGTGAAATTAGATTGATTTGACGTGATATTTAATTTATGTTGTGTTATTATTGGATTACGTGAAATTAATTATTATTTATTTTACGGTTGACTTGTTTATTGATGTTTTGAATTATGATGTGAAATGTGAAAAGTGATATTGTGCGTGAAAGTTCAATGTTTAAATGAAAATGAGTATTAAATGTGAAATCATGATTTGTGATTATTTGAAGCACCTTACAAAGTATCCATCCCCCAGTAATGATGAAAGGTCCCTGAGACCCATGAAAATGTACGTACATGATATGTTATGAGCTCCCTAGACGAGGATACAAGGCCGTCGGGTTGAGTATGGTATTTCCTCGCTTGAGCGATGATGTTTTCCCCCGAGCATGATTTTTCCCTGGGTACTAGTTGGGTGCAAGGATGATGGATTTGCTATGAGTTTTATGATAATATGATCTCTCTCAACTATATAGTTGACAATATAAATGGCTAATGATGATTAACGTGCAATTCTGTAGAATGATTTATGAGTTGCACATGCAAGTGTAAATATTTT